>CM035163.1:98719242-99348813 GCA_020205615.1 Panax quinquefolius | reverse complement strand
AAAAGTGATGAAAAACCTTTTAAATCATAAAAGATAGTAGATTTTATTCTCTACTTGACTCTTTTAATGGATTACTTGTTCCGCTGCAGTTAAACTTTATGTTTGTTATATTGTATCAGTTTAACACTATTGAAGGCTACCGATAATTTATTCAGTATTATCTTAGTCATAATATTTCTTACTGGGCAAGTTGAGCTCACCCTTTTACTTTCATTGTTCTCTTTAGGAAATGAGAACGTAGCATGGACTAGTCAGGGAACGGAGTGACGGTCCAGATAATAGCATTACTAGTCCTCACTATTTTGTTAAATAGTGTGATAATAAATGTAATGAGGACTCAATTGAGTGCGAATATTGTCTAGATGATAAAATTTGTATTAAAACTCACAGCATATATTTTGTTGTATTTTACACGACTGTTGTATAATTAAGTTGTATTTGAATTTTGTACCATGTATTTGGCGCACTCAAGTTGGGTGATGTATACCTATTTTTGGGGGCGTCACGGTTAGTATCAAGGCTTAGGATATGATCCTGGCTAAGATGTGAGACAAGAACTAGGAGGGAAAGACGGGAATTCCTTCACTAGTATGACCTACCCAAGTTTATTTGGTATTTAATTGGCCTGGGTCGTAGGAGTATAGGGATAATATGTGATATGTTAATTAACTCTTGTTTTGTGGCAGTATTTTAAAATGACATCCGAGAATATTGAGAACATCAATGGAGCACAGGAGACCGTTGAGTCTCCACAGATCAATAATCAGGATAATGTGCATCAGGAAGGCGACAATCCTCATGCAAACAATAACACTGACCAAATGATGAACGATGGAATGTTTAGAGGCTTTATGCAATTCATGCAACATCAGGCAAGAGCGGCTCCTGTACAAAATGTAGGTGAAAACATTGACAACTCTTGGACGGTCACCGCTAAGCAGTTCAAGGAATTAGGACCATCGAAGTTTTTTGGAGAGCCAAAACCACTTAAGGCGGAGACGTGGATAAAGCAGATTTGCAAGATATTTGATGTCCTGGGATGCTCTGAGTAGCAAAAGGTTTCCTTTGCCACCTCCATGTTGCGTACAGAGGCAGATTACTGGTGGAAATCTGTAAAATGTACTCAACTTGCTGCACTGAAGATGACTTGGGAGAAGTTTCAAGAATTGATCAACGACAAGTACTTTCCCGAAAGTATTCGTCACATGAAAGAGGTAGAGTTCATCAAGCTGGAGCAAAACAACATGACCGTGTCGCAGTACGAAACCAAGTTTGCTGAGTTGTCCCGGTTTGCGTCCCATTTGGTTGATAATAAGGATAGAATGACGCGAATGTTTCTAAGATGTTTGAAACCCGAGATACGCCAATATCTTATCTCTCACAAACTGTGTTTGTATTCAGATGTTGTTAATATGGCTCAGTTATTGGAGTGCGATAATGAGTCAACCCAACCAAAAGAGAGCAGCCGAAAAAAAATGATAATATCAGTGATAATAGTCATCAAAGCGGTGACAATAAGCGTGGAGGGAATCAACATGCCAGAAATGGTAACCACTTCGGTGGTAATCATGGCCAAAACAATAAGAATGGACATTTCAAGAAGAGGAGATTCAACAATGATGGAAAGACGTCAGAACCAGCACCCGTTGTTAAGGAAGAAGAATGACCACCTATCATATGCGTCAAATGCAGAGGAGAGGGACACATCAGTCCAAACAGCACGATGCCGTAATTGTGGAAGAGATGGTCACCTAGCCCAATTTTGTCATTCACCGAAGACAAGTTCAGCTAGGATGGAGGCACCAAAGGACGTCCCAGAAAAGTCAAAGCCGGTGAGTGTAAGGAGAGCGTTTGTCGTGACCTCCCGAAAGCAAGGAACCCGAATGAGGTCATCAGGTAAGCTTATCATAAATTCTAATGAAGTATATACCTTATTTGATCACTGGGTTCTACCCATTCTTTTATTTCTCCTACTTGCACTCAACGTTTAAATTTGACTCCGGAGAAATTGGACTTTGACTTATTTGTTGAAACTCCGTTGGGAGAAACCTTCATTACATTCACTGTTTATAAGTCTTGTTTGGTTCAAATTTGTGACAATTAGGAAAATCGGATTGTCCAGAATTTAAGTTTAAAGAATTAGTTATTAATAAAATGAATTTTTATTAATATTATTCTGTGCTATGTGTTTATTAATCGTTCTATAACCTAGAATGATTATTAATCGGGAGGATTCTGGCTACGAGCTAGACTGAACGAGTAAGATTTTTCAAGACGAAAATGAAAATTATTTCTGGGGAAAAAGACGAAATAGGCACTATTTACCCGACGAAACCTAAGGGTTAGGGTTTGAATAACCTAAGCCGTTCCAAGAGTGCGGTATGTCGAAATGACATTTCGTCGAAAGATTTGACGATAATATATCGTGAAAAGTTAATTAAGCCGATACAAGTTTTTCTCAAAACACGTGCAGAAATCAGACGAAATAAAAACGACGAAAAGTACTGTTATGTACTTTTCACTCATTTAGCTACGTTAGGGGAAAACGTGAAGGAAAACGCTTGATACCAAAAAGTGTTTTTCAATTTTTTAGAAATCCGAAGAATGCGTAAAAGTTAATCTGTAAAGGAAAGACGGAATATCCAAAAATATTTGAATTCCGAGAATCGCAGTTTTTAAAACTGTCGGACGAATCCCGAAAGACGGAAGCACGAAGCTTCCAAGGGAAGCTACGTAAGGAGGTGGGGCGGCCACTTGGCCACCAAGTAAACGTGGTGGCTAAGCTTTGAATTGTAAGGAGGTTAGGGGGTGAAATGACCAAAATACCCCTAGCCTTGATTTTCTATAAATAGAAAGCTTAAGTTAATTATTTTGAGCTTTTGAAAATCCTACACTATGAGAGATAGAGAGAGAGTTCATATGGGAGAAGAAGAGGAAGAGGAAGAGGAAGAGGAAAAGCTTGCTTGATTGCACGCTTTGTCTGACGGAAGGAGATTAAAGAAGAACGGTAATTCGAACCCTAATTTCTTCTAATTTTCTTTAAGTTTAATATGTTCAAAAAACATAACTTAATGAAGATAAGAAGTAGATGAAGTTAAGAATGAATTCATATGGTTGAAATCATGAGAAAATGAAGAAATAAGAATTTAGAATTTAGTTTATAAATTTCTTAAGGAAGTATAAGATTCGTAAGTATTTTGAGCGATCCGAATGAATTTTATGACTGAGTAGGTCAAATAAGTAAGGAATGATGTTCTATAACATTAAATTCCAAGAAAAAATAAAATCGTAATCCAAAATATCGATTAAAAATGAAGAATGCGAAGAACGTTGTTCATGGATAAATTTAAAACCATCGTAGGATAATTGTTGTTGATGGACAAGTTTAAAACCATCGCGTATAAGTTCGATGCTTATTGCTTGGTTAGGAACAGTAGAAACGTTCTTGAAGAACGGATTAAACTAAGCTATAACAAAGTTATGATGAAATTTTTGTAAAAGATAAACGAGAATTAAAAAGTTAATTAATGAACCCGATCATGTATGGTTTCATAAGAATGTAAGAGAACGTATAAAACGTGAGTCGTGGACTCAAGAACGAATGAGTTTCGAGTTCGGATGACCGAATTACGGACGAACGAACGAAGAACGTTAATAACGTAAAATGAACGAAGAGCGAAGATTAAGCCAATTGAATGGCATGTTAACGTATTCAGAATGAAGTTCTGTTCGAGGGTAATCGAAGTATGTAAGATAAGGAAGAGAATGACTTTAGAACATCCTCGTTCCGAGTTATAACGAATAAGATATGAGATTTCAAAGTCAGCGTCTCAAGCTTGTAAAAGACTTAGAATTTTTTTTCTAGGTTTCATGCTTTCAATGCAGTCATGAAGTCGTGCCTTTGGGGGTTGGTGCCTTGTATGAAGCTCAGAGCCATTAACTCTGCTAATTGGCACCGCATCGCGAAAGAAAGAGAAGGGCGGCAGCTGCACGCCGCCAAGCAGTCAAAGGCAATACCCGAAATGAGATTTTAAGCGCTTTCAATTTCTCGGGGATGTGCAAGAAAGAAATATGAATATGTAATTCAACTAATGTAACACTTAATCAAGTGTATTAAACCTTTGATGAAGGTTGAACGAAAAGATTAAATGAGATTAAAAGACGAAGCATGTAGACGCAGGTTACGTAACCAATATTCGGGGACAGTAGTCGCGATAAACGAATGTGGGGAATTACTTCAATTGTGATTCCTTAGACGTTGAGTGACGAAAGTAATGTATAACATTTTGATGTTATGACCTGGTAATGGGAGATGAACGTAAAGCGTTTATACGCTGTGAACGCAACGCTGTTGCGATGAACGATCGGTCTTAGCATACAACGAACCGTATGACTTTGACATTAAGAAAGAATAATGAACATAGGGTTCATGGGATGAATAACGATTGAAAGTGATTAAAACTTTGAGTAAACATTGAATACGTAAACGATTCTCGTGAATCGTATTCACGTCGGGCGAACGTTCTAAGTATACATTGGTTGTATGACTTAGACGTTGTCGAAGGTAGTAAATAAGATACGATTGGTATCCAGAAAGCCGTAGACAATGGTAAGAATTTTAACGAAAGCCGAATGTGAGTCGGAGGAGAATATTAGAATGAAATGTAAGCGTTGAACACTTTAATCGACGTGAAGGTTGAGTGTACACAAATATTAAATGGGTAAAACCAACACTCCGTGTATGGTTTGACCGTATGATAATCAAGACCAATGATTAAACCTATGAATGGTGAAGAAGCTAAATTAAGGACAAGTATGTATAACGTATAAGAAGCCGAGTTAATGTTTATAACTTGGATGACGTTCTGAGTCGAATGAATCGGACGTTGTAAGATAAGAATAAGGTAACGTAAAATGCTTAACGCTATAAATGCGTAGAATGAATATTGAATGATCGTCCTGAGTATACCAAAGATTGCATGACTTAGACGATAAAGAATGAATCCTGAGGTATGGCATTTAGTTGCCAGAAAGCCATAAGGAATAAGAAATTGACTTAACGAACATTATTGTTTAATAGTTCGGGTAAGTTAAGATGAATTTAGGTTCTAGTACAATTGTAACCTTTGATGGTTGATATATGGGAGCTGGGCTAAACAATTCCTTCAGAGAGCGAAGGTATATACAAAACTGGCAACCGATCTAACTCACTGTTATGGGCAGTGTAGATGAGATAGGAACTTGTTTGTTGGTTGTTTGTGGGAAACCACTCAGAGTACCATATGGACTACTAGTAGAGACACAATGTGTGCCGAGTCCTAGGAGAGTTATAAGAGGAAGATAAGAATGTAAATCATCAAAGATGATGAACGTATTAAGTAAGACATCTCCGTATGTCATGAAGCCGTTAACCGGTAAAGGAAGTTGGTCGCGTAAACTTAGTTTGTAAGAACGTGAACCCTAAGAATTAAAGTAAAGTAAACCAATGCGTAAGTAAAGTATATGACTAATTGGTATATGTGTTATTTCCTTATGTGCTACATAGGAATTGGAATGATCAGTTCAGCGTAAACTATAAGCTGTAGCTGTGCGTAAGACAAGTTTTCCTAACTTCATTCATATTTTAAATGAATGCTAGTTTCTAAACTTCTCAGATGTTGAACTTGAGAAGTTCTGTCTATGTGCAAATGTGTGATATTTATACAAGGTGTTAGAATATATGAGGCCTTGTGCCACAATGTGAATACTTCGGTGTTTCTATGATATGAACTGTTCTGTGATTGAACTGTTCAATATGAGCATGTTCTGTTTATACATGAACCGTTGTTGTTAAGATCAAGCGAAGACTTGTAATATAGAATGATAGAATTAAACTAAAGAATAGTTTAATGAACGATTATGTATCCTTGGTGGCGGATAAAAGTCACTTGTACAAGATTTAAAGAATAATGTAATTATCGTTATTTGGAATGAAAGAGGTTTTAAGGTTTTAGAACCTGGGATTTGAGGATGTATGTTGTTAATTTAGCTATATAATGATGTATGTTTGGAAGATGATGGGATCGTGACGTAGGGAATCCGGATGTGAAAATAGACCGAATTTCGGGGCGTTACAAAATCGGTACCCTCACATTACCTGTCGATCTTATTTCATTGAAAATACTTGAATTTGACGTAATTCTAGGGATTGATTGGTTAACTACTCATCATGCAAAAATTGATTGTTTTCGTAAGGTTGTTAACTTTCATATTCCTAACCAACCTATTATGTGAATTCAAGCAACCAAATCATTAAAATCAATCATTGTCATCTCAAGCCATAAAGCTATTCGTTTATTGAAAAACGGATGTCAAGCTTTCTTAGCTCATGTCACGGATCTAAACAAAAATACGTCAGTTTTGAATGATATTTCTATTGTTAATGAATTTCTAGACGTATTCCCTGAAGAACTTCCTGGCCTACCCCCAGAGCATGAAATTGAATTTTGTATCGACCTTGAACCCGGTACAAAACCTATTTCCAAAGCCCCATATCGAATGGCTCCTATTGAATTTCAAGAGTTAAAGATCCAACTGCAAGAATTGTTAGACATCGGTTTCATTCGTTCTAGTATGTCTCTTGGGGTGCTCCTATTCTATTCGTGAAAAAGAATGACGGGAGTATGCGACTTTGTATTGATTATCGGGAGTTGAATCATGTCACCATCAAAAATATATACCCATTGCCACGTATTGATGACCTGTTTGACCGATTCTGAGGGCAAATTCTTTTCAAAGATTGATCTTCGTTCTGGATATCACCAATTGAAGATTAGAACCGATGACATTCCAAAGACGGCTTTCAGAACTCGGTACATGCATTATGAATTCTTAGTCATATCTTTTGGATTGACTAATGCTCCTGATGCCTTCATGGATATGATGAACCAAGTATTCAAGGAATATTTGGATCACTTTATGGTCGTCTTTATTGATGACATCCTTATTTATTCCAAAAGCTGTGAAGATCATGAGCAACACTTGAGGCTGATACTTCAAAAGCTTCGTGAATATAAGCTTTATGCCAAGTTAAAGAAGTGCGAGTTTTGGCTTGAGGAAGTAGCATTCCTTGGACACGTGGTATCAAGTCATGGAATATCTGTTGACCCAGTAAAGATTGAAGCTATTCAAAGCTGGGAGCAACCTAAATCAGTTACCGAAGTACGTAGCTTTCTCGAATTAGCTGGTTATTATCGGAGATTTGTAGAAGGGTTTTCTCAAATTGCTACTCCGTTAACTCAGCTGACTCGGAAAGATACAAAATTCGGTTCGAATGAGGAATGTGAGAAGAGTTTTCAAGAACTCAAGAGGAGACTCATTTCAACACCTTTTTTGACAATACCATTTAGCTCGGAGGGATTTGTTATATACAGTGATGCTTCAAGCAAAGGGTTAGGATGTGTTCTCATGCAACATGGGAAAGTCATAGCCTATGCCTCTTGATAACTCAAAGAATATGAGAAGAATTATCCTACTCATGATCTAGAGTTGGCAACTGTTGTTTTTGCACTAAAGATTTGGAGGCATTACTTGTATGGGGAGAAAGTGGAGATCTTTACGGATCATAAAAGCCACAAATATTTCTTCACTCAAAAGGAACTCAACATGCGACGACGACGTTGGCTTGAACTGTTGAAAGATTATGATCATACCATCCAATACCATCCTCGAAAAGCAAATGTGGTAGCTGACGCATTGAGTAGAAGATCATATGCGGGTACGAGTGCGATATTGTCAACGCAGAGGCCCATTTTGTATGACTTACAAAAGATGGAGATAGAGATAAAGACTCCAGGGAACCACGTGATAATGGGGAATATACGAGTAGAACCGACTTTAATCGATAAAGTTAAAGCTGCTCAAGCTAGAGACCTGGAGCTGATGCATATGAGGAAGAAAGTACAAGAAGGTGTTATGCCGGAAGCATGAATCGATGAAGAAGGAATACTTCGAGTCAACTTCAGACTTTGTGTTCTTAACGATCCTGAGTTAAAGTATAAAATCATGATGGAGGCGCACAACACACCGTTTGCTATCCATCCTGGGAGTACCAAAATGTATCATGATCTTCGATATACATTTTGGTGGGGCAATATGAAGAGAGAGATAACGCTGTTTATCTCAAGGTGTTTAACTTGTTAACGAGTCAAGGCAGAGCATCAAGTACCAAAAGGTCCATTGCAACAACTTAAAATTCCAGAATGGAAGTGGGAGCACATTACCATGAATTTCGTTACTGGTCTTCCCAATGTTTCTCAAGGCATAGATGCAATTTGGGTCATTGTTGATAGATTGACCAAGTCTGCTCATTTCTTACCAATACGAGAAACTTATACACTTGAGCGTCTTTTCGTATGTACATAAATGAGATTGTAAGGCGCATGGTATGCCGGTATCCATAGTTTACGATCGAGACCCAAGATTCACTTCACGATTTTGGGTTAGTTTACAAAAAGCTATGGGCGCGGTTACGATTTAGTTGGCATATCATCCTCAGACAGACGGACAATCAGAGAGGACTATTCAAACTCTTGAAGATTTATTAAGACTCTGTGTCCTTGACTTCAAGGGAAGTTGGGACAAGTTCTTACCATTGGTGGAGTTTTCTTACAACAACAGTTATCAAACAAGTATTGACATGGCTTCATTCGAGGCATTTTATAGAAGAAAGTGTCGTTCTCCATTATACTGGGATGAGGTGGGTGAAGCAACGTTGTTGGGACCAGAGTTGGTACGTATGACTATGAAAAAGATTCAAACAATCCGACAACGTATAAAAACCTCACAAGACCGACAAAAAAGTTATGTTGATCTTCATCGAAAGGACGTGGAATTCGATATTGGAGATCATGTGCTGTTACGTGTTGCTCCATGGAAAGGAGTTACGAGATTTGGAAAGAGAGGAAAGCTCAATCCTCGATTCATTGGCCCATTTTAATCCTCGATCGAGTAGGGACCGTAGCTATAGACTCGCTTTCTGCCAAGTATGTCTCGTGTTCATAACGTTTTCATATATCCATATTACGTAAATATGTGAAAGACCGAACCACATTATTGAGTTAGAAACGGACGAAATAGCGGAAGATTTAACGTATGAAGAGGTTCCTGTTCAAATTTTGGATAAGAAGGAACATATTCTATGCTCCAAGGTTATACCTCAAGCCAAAGTTTTATTGAGGAACCATGATGTTGAGGAAATGACCTAGGAGTTAGATTCTGAAATGAAATCAAGGTATCCTTACCTCTTCGACATACCAGGTACGTACCCTAATTTCGAGAGCAAAATTTCATAAGAAGGGGAGATTGTAAGACCCCAACTTTTATGAATAAAGATGAATTTTCTATAATTATCATTTTTTGAATATTATGGAATGAATTTGATATAATGTTATAGTTGTGGGTAATAGTTATAAATTTTGCAAATTACGCAAGTTGTTATATAATATTCGATTAGTCGGGGAATATTCATTTTAACAGGAAATATTAAATGCGACAACACAATTATTAGTGGACCCATACTTGGAATTATTGTCGGATTGAAAATGACAAAAATATTTTATGAAAATTACGGCGGAAGTTTTATCGTTAAGCTTGTTGAAAAACACGGTGTTAAAAATACGAGAATCTGGCGTGGTTGCATAGTAGCAATACGATATTGATTATTGATGCTTACGTGAGAAGTCACTCGGTTTTGTTTAATTATTGCTTGATAATTGTTGCATAGTGTCTCACGTTAATTGATTCAATTATTATCGATATTTTATATATTATTAAATCAATAATTGAGACGACGAAGTTATTAATATTATTATTTGCAATATTAACGATGTCAGATGTTACGCGAGGAGAGGTTTGGTCACCTAATTGCACGCTTGATAGGGAGAAATCCTTATTGGAAAGCTCCTCTTTCACGAGAACGACACAGTCGATTAATAGTGTGAATTATAATAATGATGATGAAGTTTTGTTTTATTAGTATTATTAATGTAATAAAAGCAGAAAAGCTTTTATATAAAACAAAATACTTTTATAAAGTTATTCGTTTTATTAGACTATAAATAGAATATATTATATTCTATTATGCATAGTGTTTTGCATAGTAAAATCTTTTTATATAAACAGAATACTTTTATAAAGTTATTCGTTTTATTAGATTATAAATAGAATATATTATATTTTATTTAAAAGATTTTGTTTTATTAGAATATTTTATAGTAAACCAATCTGGATCGTTAGTTTAAAAGTAAATTAATCTAGACCATTCGGGAATTAGTTACTATTCAGTCCATTCTCCTATAAATAGAAGCTCATTCTTTCATTATTTCTTACGAATTCACTGAAACTCTAGAGAGAGAAACTATAGAGAGAAAGAAGAAAAGTATTCTGCTACTTCAGTACTCTGATATCCAGTTGTTCTACGGTAAGGGGTATTATTTCTTTCTTTCGTCTTCATGAAGAGAACTTCTATTATTCCATTCTTTGTTATTATGTTAGAATAACTTGTCATCCAATACCGCATACTTGGTGAAATTCTTACATTATTCCATTCTTTATTATTATATTTGGAATAACTTTGTCTCATCAATACTACATACATGGTGAAATTCTTACATTATTCCATTCTTTATTATTACATTAGAACATCACCGCAATCGCGCACGCATGACTGGTTTCGATTATTTATTATTACATTGGAACATCACATGCAATGCGTTTACGCATGACTGAATTAGATTGTTTATTATTACATTGGAATATCCTATCGTTATCGTTTACGCATGACCTGGTTCCATTATTTATTAATCTGTTGGAATAACCTGTCTGTGCTGTCGATCGCATGCCTGGTGATTTTTTTTATTCCATTCTTTATTATACTCAGTTGGTTAAAGTTTTGTCTTTTATACTCCATGAAATTAGTGGAATATCCTTGATATTTGCGCTTCATCTAGTATCTTTTCATGGAATATTCTTCTGAGCATTTTTGAGTTTTACCCCACAAAGCAGTATCATGTTGAAAATTTGGAGGTTATTGGTTCCTGGATAAATTAATTCTTGAACTTATTTTATTGAATTCTTATATCATTGTCATCATCCTCATGTTTATATTATGTTGAAAGTCATCTGTGGCCTGTAGTGCACAGATGGACTTGGTATGATTATGACCAGGGATTAATCGGTATAATCATGACCGTAATGTTACAAATGATGTAGTAAAAGTCCTCATTGGCCCGTAGTGAATTGATAGACAGTTGTTGGCATGATCATGACCATTGATGAATACACGAATATCCTTGGCCGGTAGTGCATGGATAATTTGTGGTTATGATACTAATGAATATCCTTGGCCGTAGTGCAGAGATGATGTGGATTATTTATTAAGCCGAGTCCCAGCGGTAAAAGTGATGAAAAACCTTTTAAATCATAAAAGATAGTAGATTTTATTCTCTACTTGACTCTTTTAATGGATTACTTGTTCCGCTGCAGTTAAACTTTATGTTTGTTATATTGTATCAGTTTAACACTATTGAAGGCTACCGATAATTTATTCAGTATTATCTTAGTCATAATATTTCTTACTGGGCAAGTTGAGCTCACCCTTTTACTTTCATTGTTCTCTTTAGGAAATGAGAACGTAGCATGAACTAGTCGGGGAATGGAGTGACGGTCCAGATAATAGCATTAGTAGTCCTCACTATTTTGTTAAATAGTGTGATAATAAATGTAATGAGGACTCAATTGAGTGTGGATATTGTCTAGATGACAATATTTTTATTAAAACTCACAACATATGTTTTGTCGTATTTTACACGACTGTTGTATAAATAAGTTGTATTTGAATTTTGTACCATGTATTTGGCGACTCAAGATGAGTGATGTATACCTATTTTGGGGGCGTCACATTTAGACCATGATATTTATTATCTATCATGTAATGTATTGTAGTAAAGGTTACGTACTTGGGATTAGACTCTGTTAAATGTAAGTTAAGTTTGATATTCATATTATTGTTATTATTATTAATATTATTCTGCTTAAAGAAATGGTATCGTAAAGCACCTAATTTGGGTTTCAAGTACCTGAATTTAGGGGCGTTACATCATGGTATTAGAGCTTTAGGGTTAGAAACCTTAGGTGGGATAGACCTTAGGCTATAACCTTAGAACAAAGGGAAACGTTGAAAATGCAAATAACTCATATAGAGTTTATAAGGAGATGAATTGAATTAGTTCGTCATCAAATCAAATAAAAGATCACTTATATAAAACTATTATTTCCTATGTGTATATATTCTTTGTTAATCAAGATAGTTTGTGTGCAGATGTTATGTGGGATAAAGGCATTAGCATATTGCATTAGCATATTGCAGGTGCATTGGTAATATAGGTGAACCACATCTTTTTTTTTATTTACAACATTTAAAAAACGTTGTTTGATATACTAAACAACATTTTTATCCAAAAAACGTTGTGGAATTATACCTTCTACAACATTTTTAAGCATCTGCTAATTTTTGAAAAACAAATCTACAACGTTTTTTCCTAAAAAACGTTGTGTATTGTGCTTAACTACAACGTTTTAAAAACGTTGTGTAAGGGTGTAAAATAGATAACACCTAACCACGACGTTTTTCTTACTGAAACCACTATTTTTTTCGCGTTGTCTATTTACTGTTTTGTAGTAGAGCTCATAGATCTTTGGTGGTTATGTGTTTTTGTTGTTTAAATGTTTGATCTTGTAGTATGCTATGTGATCTATGAACTGGAACTGGAATTAGGGTCGTAGCATGTTCATATTTCATTTTATTGATGGTCAAAGGTCGTTGACCGACCATGACCCTACTGAATCTGGGTAACCCAGATTAACCAGAAATGACTGACAACCATTTTGTAGTCCTTTGATCTTATATGTTTGTTGTTTGTTATGAATGTTGTATCTAGGTTGTATTTTGATATATGGACTGTAGACCCATGCTAATAGAACACCTAAACATTAAATGGTATGGATTTAGTAGATGGTTAAAGTGACTGAAATGATCACGAAAACCATTTTCTGGAATTTTCAGAAATGGGATGAACAACCTCTCTGACAACTTTTGACCGGCTCAAATCTTCCTTTGGTGATGTTGTTTTGTTGATCTAGTGAATGATAATTGTAGCCTGTAATCTCTATTTCAAAATCGAACTCTTATATCACACTGAGTAGACACATAATCAAAGTTACAGAGCATCAAAGGTGATACCCTACAACTGTTCTTCATTTCTGGAAAACCCAGAAATGAAGAACAGCTCTGACATGCTTTTCTACAGCTTAGATCTTGCATTTGATTGATGGTATGGCCTAGATAAAGGTTGGATCATGTAGTATTACATCAATACTACATGATCAATGTCTAAGATGGTCCAGAACTTGCTTCATCAAAGAATCAAAATCGGTCAAACCCAAAGACTTGATAGTACATACATGAATTTCTCAAGGTGCTCAAGAACATGAAGAACACCTATAATACAGTTACCTGTAAGCTATAGAAGTCTTTAGTGACACTTTATTTCTAAAAATTATATTTTTATTAAATAATTAGTATTAATTAGTTTTTAATTATTAAAAATACAAAATAAATTCCTAAAAATTATTTTAAAGTCTGAAAATTAGTTTTTAATAATTTTTAATATATTTTATAAATATTTAATATTTTTGAAATATTAAATGCATTTAATTTATTTAGTTATTATATAAAATAAATTATTTAAAAATAATTTTAATACTTGAAAAATCATTTAAAATTATATTATGGTATAAGAAAATATTTTAAGTTATGTTTAATGACTTTTAATATTTTGTGATGAAATTTTATTAATAAATTAATATTAATGATATTTAAGTTATTTAATAAATGTATTAAATAAATTATGAAAAATAGAATTAATGATTTGAAAATCATTTAAATTATTATAAAAATATTTTAAGTTATAAAATATAACTTTTGATATTTTGTCATGAAAAATATAATCTTTTAATATTAATGATATTAGATTTATTTAATATTTATATTAAATAAATTAGTTTTAAAATGTTTTTGATATTATAAAAATCATTTTAAATGAAAATAAAGTGTTTAAGAATATTTTAAGTTATAAAATATAACTTCTACTATTTAATGGATAATTTCATTAATAATTTGATGTTAATGATATTAAATTTATTTAATAATTATATTAAATAAATATTTTAAAAATGGTTTTATTAATTTAAAATCTTTTAAAAGGGATATAAATGAATTAAAAATATTTTAAGTTATAATATAATGACTTTTAATATTTTGATAAATAATGCATTAATATTTTAATATTAATGGTAATTATTTAAAATGATTTTAATTGTTTTAAAAATTATTTAAGGGTAATATTAATACTTTAAAAGTATTCTAAGTTATTATAAATAACTTTAATATTTTAGCAATGGTTTCATTAATAGTTTAATATTAATTAAATATTAATGATAATAGAATTATTTGATATTTAAATCATTTTATAATGATTAGGTGTTTGAAAAATTAGAATAAATTATAATAATTGTTTAAAAATTATTGTAAGTCATTTAAAAATGATATGACCGTTATTTAAACAGTTTAAATAGATATTGAACTTCGATATAGAGTCTTAGACTCGTTAATTACCCGATAAAGCCGTCTGTACGTTGATAGATTTCAGAAATTGATCTAGACTTAGATATTTTGAATGTATTCATGTTTGTTTGTGATTCAATGACTGTTGAATATGTATGAGAAGGTGATTAGGTTATGTGCTGACTGCAATAAGCAATGCTATGTGTTATAGTATGTTATTCTAATCAATCAAATGATCTTATTAATGATAGGTTTCAGTATAAAAGATAAAATTAAGTTGCGTATTGTAAACTGCAGAACAGGCAAGTATCATACCTTTACATTTCCTTTATGCAATGGATATAAGTAAGAATGTTTTCAGAATTATATTTTTATTGTGCCAGATTCCTAACCCTATTGTTATATATATTATATCCGATCATTGTTTATAAACATGATATTATATTATATAATTCAGATATATATTCCATTTGTTAATTTTTAAATATGGTTATCAAGTGACCTCACTTGGATAATCATTGTATTTAATCACATGTGATATATATATATATATATATATATATATATATATATATATATATATATTGATCCGATATAAATCTGATAAAAAAAGCCGTCTAAGCTATTTGACCTAGCTAGACATAGATTCATAAATATCGTTGAATATGATAAAACTTTTTTGTATCCAATCAAATTGTTTTGGTTCGGATTCCTGACTAATTATGAACATCCCAAACATGGAAAAATTTTTATGCGCCAAGGCGGACAAAGTGAACGATAATATCGTTCTTGAATGTAGTATTGATCAATATAGGGTCCATGGGATGTACACCCTCGTGCCCGTAAGTTATGACGGTTTTCAGATGAAGTTCTATCTATCCTTTTCGAAAACAGAAAACAATGTTCATAGTCTGTCAACTACCCTATATATATAGTCAATACATAGTTTCAAAACTTTGATATAAAAATAATATATTGTTATGATTGGTTCAGTTTGCTTCACAACTATTGATTTCTTGTAGAAGTGATGTACAAAGAAAACATTTAATTCTTTCAGCTAAATATATTTATAATTGTTATTACTTGCTGGGCACCCAAATGCTCATTCTTGCTTTAAATTTAAATGTTTTCAGCTAAGCGTGATCAACCCGAAGGTTCAGACAAGAACAAGTGAAAAGGAAAGCAAACATAATAAGTGTTAATGGTATCTTTTGTAATAGGTAGACAATATTTAGACCATGATATTTATTATCTATCATGTAATGTATTATAGTAAAGGTTGCGTACTTGGGATTAGACTCTGATAAATGTAAGTTAAGTTTGATATTCATATTATTGTTATTATTATTAGTATTATTCCGCTCAAAGAAATGGTATCGTAAAGCACCGAGTTCGGGTTTCAAGTACCTGAATTTGGGGGCGTTACAGCTTAGGAAATAATATAGCCATTACATGAGCATGCACCTTTCTTTTGGAGACCGTCAGGGCTCATCATCATGTGTAGGTGATCATTTGTGTGCATTTGGGAGTCAAGGAACATGTTTGTGTTTGTGAGGATTCCTATGACTGGAGCTAGCAGAATAGCCTAGTTCGGCTATCCCTATTTGATTGGGAACTTGAATTGGGCGCTTAATGCCCTGATGATCTTTGCCGAACCCTTGTCCAGGTTAATAGTCTAAGGATATCATCTCTTGAGTTGTCGTCACTACCACAGTAGAAATTTTGGGTATCAAAAGTGGCACCCCAATGGGTTGATAATGAGTGTTACTCACCTCAAGGACCTGGAAGCTGACATGCTCAACTTCTGCATTGAAGCTAATGAGTGGTATGTCACCTTGTTTAGGACATTCTGGCTCAGCATTAACAGTGACTAAACTACTGTTAATAATGTATTTGAGTTGTTGATGTAGGGTGGAAGGGACGGCTCCAGCCATGTGAATCCACGGTCTTCCCCAAAGTAGGTTGTATCCTGTAGCTATTTTGAGCACATGAAAGGATACACAGAATGTATGTGGACCAATCTCCACAAGCAGTTCAAACTCTTCGACAGCATTTCGTCGGTACCCATTGAAAGCTTTGATAATTGTATGACTGATTCAGATCCTTTTGAGATTGATATTTATCCTCTCCAAGGTGGCATAAGGGCAGATGTTTAAGGATGATCCCCCATCTATCCAAACTCCTACCACCATGTATCCGGAGGAGATAACCGCTATGTGCAATGGTTTGTAATGACCTGTCCCTTCGGAAGGTATGTCATCGTCAGTGAAAGAGATCACATTGTTGTTAAAAATGTGATCAACCAGATGCTGGAACTTTTCAACATCCACTGAATTCAGCAAGTGGGCTTCTTCTAAGACCCTTAACAAGACCTTCATGTGATCTTCAGAAGAGAAAACCAAGTCCAGTATGGAAATTTGTTGTGGAGCTTCTCTCAAGCTTAAAACCACCTTGGCTTCATTGTTTCCCATAGTACGGAGGAATTCTTTAATCCTCTTAATGGGAACTTTCCCCTTTGATTTGATGGTAGGCTTCATCACCTGTTGGGGAAGATACAGTGGATTTTCCTTCAACACTGCAACAGTTATATTGGATGTAGATCCTTTAGCCTCTCCATAATTCCATGGCACTCTTTGTGGGCTGACAATTAGATATTGTGGCCTAGATGGAAATGTGATTTGCTTTGGCACAACCACTTTCAAATGAGCTTCGACACCTTTGAGCTGAATTTGTTATATGGTAAGTGGTGTGGCATCCAAATCATCCTCAGAGGATATAACTGCTTCGACTTCCTTCCATTTTATAGGAAAAGCTTCTTTACTCTCAAGTAATATTGCATCTTTGTCAGTCATTTGCAGGACACCGCTATCAATCAGATTATGTATAAGATGGCGGAGTGCCCAACATTCTTCAGTGCTGTAACCGCGAGAGTGGGAGTGATATTGACCTACTCCATTGGAATCAAATCATCTTGAGTGTGGGTTGATTGGAGGTAGCAGAGTTGTGATCCTTCCCTCATTGATCAGCATCTGCAATATCTCTTCCATTGGTTAGCCTAAATAGGTGAATTCCCTTTTATTAGCAAAGTCCCGACGGGCTTTGGCATTTGCTCTTTTTGCAATTTTATCCTCTAGTGTTTCACTTTCTGGAGTACGTGGTGGAGTAGTTGTAACAAGAGGAAGAAGGCTAGCATGCTCCTGGCTTAATAATTGATGTGTGACTTGGTGCTGATGAACCACCAATTCTGCCAATTGGTTAACTTGCTCGCTAAGAGCCTTCATTTTTCGTTCCATCATAAACTGGAACTGTGCGAAATTCATGTCAACACTATCTTTACTGGTTGGGGAGGATCCATCACCGTGATGGGAAGTCTGTCCACTACTCTAGTTAATCATGTTAACCTCTTCTTCTTTGTGTTGAGGAAGAGGGTTGTCTTGCACATGGGGTTGGTCGGATTTAGTCACCACGATCTCACCATTGTCGATTAAATCTTTGATCTTACAAATCATGTGGTAAAAGTCCTCATTGGCCCACAGTGCATTGATGGACAGTTGTTGGCATGATAATGACCGTTGGTGATTACACGAATATCCTTGGCCTGTAGTGCATGGATAATTCGTGGACGTGATACTAATGAATATCCTTGGCCTGTAGTGCATGGATAATTCAGTGATGTGGATTATTTATTGAGCTGAGTCTCAGTAATAAAATTGATGATAAACTTTTTAAATCATAGAAGATAGTAGATATCATGCTCTACTTGACTCTTCTAATGGATTGCTTGTTCCGCTGCAGTTAAACTTGTTGTTTATTATCAGTTTAACACTGTTGAAGGCTAACGATAATTTATTCAGCATTATCTTAGTCATAATATTTCTTGCTGGGCTAGTTGAGCTCACCCTTTTGCTTTCATTGTTCTCTTTAGGAAATGAGAACGTAACCATGACTAGTCGGGGAACGGATGGATGGTCCGAGATGGTGGCTATAGTAGTCCTCACTATTCTATGAAATAGTGTGATAATAATTATAATAAGGACTCAATTTGAGTTTGGATATTGTCTAGAAGTCAATATTCATATAAAAACTCTCAGCTACGCTTTTGTCGTATTATATAAAAGAAGTTTATATTTAAATTTTGTACCATGTATTTAGAGACTCAGAATGGGTGATGTATACCTATTTTGGGGGTGTCACAGTTGGTATCAAAGCTTAGGGATATGATCCCTGGCTGAGATGTGAGACTAGAACTAGGAGGGGAGAGACGGGTTAATTATTCGCTAGTATGACCTACCTAAGATTTTGTTATTTAATTGGTCGGTCAGAGTATAGGGATAATATGTGACATATAAATTAACCCTTGTTTTGTGTCAGTGTTTGAAAATGGCATCTAAAAATGTTGAGATAAGAAATGGAGCACAAGAGACCGTTGAGCCACCACAGATCAATAACCAGGATAATGTGCATCAGGAATTGTGTAGCACGGGTCTGAGCTCCAATGGTACGAGGAGACCACCAGCGGTAGAATGCCTCTTGAGTGCACGGTCCCTCTGACAAATCAAAGCCATCAACTCCCACCAACAGGATATCACTGATCGGCGACTGCGACGCAGGCCAATAACTCCTGACAGGAGGACAGATCGATATATGAATCTCTCTTATGGTGCTCCTAATAGCACGCTCTCCTAAATAGAGCTCCCATCTTCCATTTGTGAAGAGAGGAACCCGATGGGTGGATATCACCTTCTCGACACCAGTAATGACATCGGCTGTCAAGAAATCCAATTGTAGGCGAAAATGGGTGAAACCCTCAGCTACAGGAACCTCAAACAACGTGGAGTGATGCCATCGTCATCCCTGTGGATAGGTGTCCAAACCTAATAGACTAATGGGACACAAACATGGGAGCCTCTCATAGGCCCAAAACTGCCAACACAAGAGCAAACATCCGCGTTTAGTCAACACTCTTAACCCGTACAAGGAAAAACAAAAGAGAAATACTCACTAGCAAGAATGGGTAAAATCCTAGCCAAGCCTCTATCAAGCCCTACGAGCGCATGCGTATTCCCCTAAGGAAATATGCAAAGGTATAGGAGCCCCAATCAAACTCTCCAATACGGTCCACCTCATGTGTTGCGCTGACTGAAGTGAACGACACCGTGGAAGAGTTATCCACCAGGAAACAACCTCGAATGATGACAAGGAACAATAGCCAAAGAATGCGATCCCTGACTCTCCAATCATCGAGAAATGGCTCACTTAGCGCCCCACTCGTGGCGTTTATACTCAAAGGACCAACACAAACTGTCCTACCTTTAAGTGCCTCAGCCTGGACTCCTAGTAAGGATCTGACGGTAGTATGTGAAATGTTAGCTAAACAAGGCACTGACGCCCCTGAAAACTCCATACCGATGATAAACCTCCAATCCATCGGCGTCATCATCACCTCATAATCCAGCAAATGGAGAGACTAAGTCTAGTGAAACCAACAGTCAGACAATGCCATGAGATAACACTAGGGACAACGACAGCGGAGGATGGAGAAGAATGCCTCGAAACCCTAAGAATGCACGACCTCTTGGTTCTTCGGTTGAAGAGTCTGGTACAAAGAGTGTATACTGAACCAGTTCTCTCGAGGCTGCGTAAAGCCGGGAACCTGTATCACAAATGCAAACAAACATCAGAATCCTTGCTCCTCATCAATAGGAAAAAGGAAGATTAAATGCAGCTTTACCTCGTTCGCATGCAAGTAGACCGAGGGGTGGCGACTTAAATCATCTAGAAGCTCTGGATTTGTCACATTTATGGCTAGAAGTACCCTGCGGGGAATAGAAGCACCAGGAGCAGGAGTCGTAATCGGTACATCCTCCTCCTCGTCCTCAACATCTAGTACCTCAACTCAGATAGGATGAATCATAGAATCAGTTAACCGACGAGGCTGTTAGGCTGGACGTGGCCGAGGCACATCAGAAGTTCTCCTCCTCACACCTGAAGAGGTCCTGCAGGAGCTGCTCGGCTGGTCTAGATCCATATATCTGGACATAAGTCTCCAAATCACCTCAGAAAGGGTGTGGTAAATTCTAACTTGGAGCTTTTTAAATGCATTTTATGTCTATATACATGCATGCTTTACTTTAACATATGTCTATAGTAGAGTTAAATTGCATGTCTATTCAATACCTAGACTCTTGGAAAAATTTCGCCAGAGTCTCCTTTGTAAAAAAGACTATCCACATGTATGTAGGCATGACTAGGTGGCAATTCAGTAGCACACCAATCCACAGTCATAAACATCTTATATGCATGAAAAGTGTCAAAGTTATAATCCGTAAGGGTAGTGTAATTACCAGGATTACTTTATATTACAACCTTTGCTCATTTGTCCTCAATGGGATAAGAAATAACATAAAAAAGGTGCCAATCTGACTGTTTTAAAAGTCAAATTTTTTCAAATCAATACATTTAGCATGGTTAAATACTAACATTTACTGTGTTGAATAGTTTTTATTAAGTTATATGAGCATGCATAATCATTACTACGTGTTTAGAAACATTTCATATGATAACTTACTTTCCAACAGAAAAAATTAGAAGGGAAGACATGCATAAGTTACCAGGATAGTGTAGAACACTTGTACGGTGACAGATTTTGTAGAAAACGACCTGAACTCAGTAGATCTGAAGAAGAACTCTCGGATTCTCTGTGTGGCTTCACTTGAAAATGACTTGTGAAAGGGAAATGAACATCAAATACCAACCACGGATGGCCGCAGGTGTACTTGCGGCTACCGTAAGTCTACCTATGGCTGTCCTAGGTGGGTCTCACCCCCTCCGGCTCTATCCAATTTGAGTTACAAAGGAGGTCCCACAAGCTAAAAAGTTAAATCAGGAAAAAAGACACTACGCGATTAAGCGAAAAAGCCTGAAATCCTAATTTTTAGAGACCAAACTGCGAGTCTACATATCACTCACTGGTATTCGCCCAAGCACAAGGTTCACGAAGCTGATGATAACAGTTGTTGCAAATTACATTTGGCAAAACCTCGCAAAGGTCCGATGCCATCAACTTGGGGTTGTGATTCCAATTGTAACCATACCTTTCATCAAAAACCTCTCCCTAGCGGAGACTTCATAGAACTTCAACCGTTGAAGTATATTTCAGCGAAGGTCAAGCAACCTTGACGTTATTCAGCCATTGGCAAGTAAATCTAGCGAAGCATCGGGGATGGTCCGATGATTTCAGCCATTGAAGCACATTTCAGCAAAGGTCAAACAACCTTGACGTTATTCAGATGTTGGCAAGTAAACCCAATTAAGCATCAGAGGTAGTCTGATGATGTCATCCATTGGAGCACATTTCAATGAAGGTCAGATGGTCTTGAAATCATTAACCGGTGGCAATTAAATCCAGCGAAGCATCGAAGGTGGTCCGATGACAGTAATCGTTGAAGGACATTTCAATGAAGGTCAGGCAACCCTGATAACACAAATTATTGGCACTAACTCCAATAAAACACTGGAAAGATCTGGTGATACAAACTAGGAAAACTATCCTCATCGGGGAGGACCGGTGATGGAATCTGTTCTACAAGTCTACATCAGACAAAGAAATTCCCCAAAAGTCTCTCGTACATGAGAAGTACATCTTCAATGGGAAGTCTGTACTCAGGATTAAGGACTTTGGTGATAACCCCAATGTTAACATCCTGGAGGTTTTTGTGAGCTTTGGAGTAGACATCCAAGCAGTTCATTAGGATAATCAGTGATAGCTCCATTCCCCAACAGAAGTCGTGGGAGCAGACAGTCATCACACCCTGTTAGAAAACGGTCCTACAAACTACATTTCATCCTACATTCGCATTATGCTGATTTACATTACAACATGATTATTTTGTCACATTTCAAGTGTCTAGTATTCTTTATCCTATCCATGCCATTACATCACATGAATATGATAAAGAGGGGCATTTGTAGACACTTACAATTTTGCATTCATGTTACTAACCTTGCAGGAGGGCAAAATTGTTTTCTGAGGATAATCTTAGAAGTTAAATCAGCTCAATACCGTAGACAACCCCGGGATGATCAGTTTTCCATCTTGGAGACAACCCCGAGATACTCAATTTCAATCCTGGAGACAACCCCGAGAGATTTAGTTCCAACCTTGGAGATAACCCCGAGGGATGCAGTTCCAGTTCCAGAGATAATGTAATACCCGAGGATTTTCGCGTTTTAATAAATAAATATATTAATGGAAATAAATATTTATTTAAATATGAACGATCTCGTGTTATGATATTAGATAACTCAATTATATTAAATAAATGAATAATTGAGAATATGTGGAGTTTGTGGTAAACTCGTTGAAAGCCTTGTGTGGCATAGTGATGGAAAATACTAGTAATAATGTTAATCGGCGAAGAGATTATAAAATGAGCGTTTAGGTAATATTAATTATCAATTGTTGTTGTAGTAGACTATTAATTGTTAATTAATGTGTGGTATATTAATTATTTGTTAATGAGGATTACTTAATGATTATTAATTCTTATATTATTTAATTGATAATGGTTATGGCAGAATATTGATTTCTTGGTAAATAATTAATAATAGGTGATTATTATATAGATAAGTAATGATTATGGAAATCCATAAATATATTGATCAACGATTAATTGATATTGGTGATATGGTTTAATTATTTCACATAAATGAGGAAGCTAGTAAGATAATATTATTACATAAACTGTTATCTGCATATGAGCCTATACAACCATACTATATGGTGCAGTGTGACATTTATGTGGCTATATATATTAAGACTTATAAATCCATAATTTCTTCAGTACATAGTGTTTTAAATTATACTAAGTGGTAATTAATCAAGGGAAGGAATAAATTATTTGTTTAGCATAAATAAGTGAGTTATTAATATAATAATGTTATTATACGGTTATATGATTGGTAGTGATAATTATGGAACTACCCGGACAATAATATCTGACTGCATTATTTCGAAGAGTTAATGTACATAAAATATATGATGTGGGTGCATAATTACTCCCAAGTTTCCTATTAAAATAACACTTGGACATTAAAACCTATTTTTGGATAACAAACTAACTGAAGTGAGATAAACAATTACTGAACCTTGTCCCAAATCAGAGTCTCAGTTGCTAGTTACGTATAAGGCCAAAGGCCTATCCCCTACCTTTTACATGAAAGTCAGCAAATTGAAAAAGGCTAAGAGGGAAATAATGAAGCTAGAGATGGCTGTGATGATGGCTAAGAATTGGCAGTTGGCCAACCCTTTAAAACCCAACATTTCTTCTCAATCTCCATTGTTTCAAACCATGGTGCAATGCCATGGACTGGATACTCAATTCTCTATAAATAACACCCTCTCATTCTCTATTCTCTGCTACTTGAAATTGTCTATTAAGAGTAAACTGAAAGGGTGAGTTGCTGAGCATTGAGGAGGGTATAATCAGAGTAGTGAGGAGTCCAATTCGAGCTTCAAGAGGTATAAAATTCTACTTCTATGTTCTCAATTCTTAAGTTTGTCAAAATTCTAGAATTTGTTGAATTCCCTATTAATTGATGTAAGATAGCATGCTATTGTGTTATTTGAGTTGATACACATGTTTTGGAACCTGGTACTTGATCTAATAGCAGGTGTAGCATCTCTTGTGTCAAGGCTCTACTTCTGTAGAAGCCATTTTTTTCAAACTACTCGAATTGGCGCTGGCGCGCCCACTTAGGCCACTACTGCGTGGGTGGCATGGTAGTCTTGATTCTTAGATAATGATTTGATATTGCTGTTTTGTTTTGAGCATGCTATGATAGTTATGTTAAGCTTATAAATGGCCCTATCATGTGGTTAAATATTATTTTGAACATGTTATGTTGTTTTAACTTAATTTGAGCTAAGATTTCAAGAAAGCTTCAAGTTTTGGAAAAACTAGAACTGGTAAACTTGAATAATGCATATTCTGATCATGCAAGCATGTTAGTATGGTTTTGGAATGCATGTCGGACATACTAACTTCAGTATATGAATTTCATATTGAAGCATGAGTATGTTAGGCTTATTAATAAGCTTTGTTGATGAAAATACGAACTTTGAACGCGAATGATGATGTGCTACTTTGAGAATTAAAATCTGATGATTATGAACATGTTAGATGATATCCTTAGATGCACTCATGTATCATCAATGTATACATACCATGCTTAGGAATCGTAATTTAAGGAAATCATAAACGAAGCACATTTCGAAACAAAACGATGTTAAATACACATGTGATATGAATACACACAAGCATGTCTAATATGAGTTATATGACTACTTTATATGCTTAAACAATCAAGAATGTTGGACCTTGTAATTTCACAACCTTAAATGGCCTTGATTTGTTGATATGTCTAACTTAGGACCTTATCATGCGAAACAGGACCTAGACTAAACTAGGAAAATGAAAAAAGGACCCTTAACATGTTATATTTGTTATATATGTAAGGATGTGCAAGCTAGGCCAAGCAAAAAGGTTGCTCAATCCTGGTTTGAAGCGGGGGAGCCAGCGATGCAAGCATCTCCTTAGTATAAATCGGTAGCGGCCGCTACCATCTCTTATGAGATCGGTTTACGCTATTAATTTGTAGAAGTTGCATACTTGTATTATTACTCTAGCGTGTATTATATGCCCAGTACATGTCGAATGTGTTAAGAAGTAAGATAGATAATATGAGTGAATGTTCAATGATGTGATTATAGACTTTCAAGCGATAAGTCCAAAAAGTATTTATAAAGCAACGATTGAAGACTATGTTATTTAATTGTCATGGTGACTTACAAACTGATTTTGTGTTATAAGTACGTAAGGTATGAAATGGAGTATGTGAAGAGTATGCAACTAAGTTAGATGTTTAAGTAAGCATTTAAACTTACATATCAACTATGAGCACATTTAGCTAATGAATATCTTATATACATATTGAATTATGTTAGGATTTGAAAGAGTATTGTTAAGCGATATTTTGGTAAACTGCGCTTAAGGCAAATATCATTGCATTACTTTATTCGACAAATACCAAAAGATTATCCCTTTTGAATACAAGTCACAGTACTTTCTCGTTCAAATGAGCTAGTATGTTAAACCCTTGTGAAAGCGATTATTCATATTGAAATTAGTATTGTCCTTGAATATTGTGAAAGAGTCAATGCCATTTGATTCGGCTAGACTATATGTATGTTTATAATAAAACTGTCCAAACCAATTGATTGGTGCAGAAATCTTGAAAACTGAGTTGAACAACCCTTATGGTAAGGGGAGTGTATGTTGTTGGAAACCCCAACACATGAATAAATATTATTGTGGTGTTATGCATAACGTGAAGTATCGTAGACTGATCATCTATATTACTTGATATTTTTGGTTATCAGTTTAATATTGGTAACTCTAGTGGAAGTTCAATAGTCCTTAGTGACTGCTCAGTATAAATTGCTTATCCAGTTGGATACATTGTTAGCTGTTGAATTCATATATATCTGTTGATTTATATTGAATTGTCATATCCCTTATTCATGATATTATTCTGACACTTTGAACTATCCTAGAAATAAACCTTCGATATTTCAAACTTCGTGATATTATATCCTACACCCTTATTGTATATTACTTGCTGGGCAATTTATGCTCATCCTTGCTTATTTAAAGCCTTTCAGTTAAGAAGGAACAGGGAGGTGTCTCTAGAACAGGCAAGGGCAAGGGCAAGGGCAAGGCTACCGACTAGCTTGTCCTTTTTATGTTTAAAGTCTATTATGATGTATTAAGAATATTTCAGACTATGTTTAAGCTTAAGTAAGATCATGTAATAAGTCTTTATTAGATATTATTATGTAATCTATTAAGCACTGTAGGTTGCGAGGCTTGGGGAAATAATTATAATAAATCATTATAAATTATTCTAAAGTAGATTTTCCGTTGTGTATACGTTATTTCGTCATTATGGTTTTACCATGAGAACGTGATGAACCAAATTCGAGATACAAGTGGAGGTCTGAATTTGGGGGCGTTACAGGTTGGTATCAAAGCCTTAGTTATAAACCTTAGGAGCGAGTGTCCTTAGATTATAACTTAAGGGAACTTAGAAGTTAGGAAGGAGATAAAACTCATGTAGAGTTTTCCTTGAGAGACTTAACGTGTTATGAAATATAACTTCATTCTATACAATGAACTTATGTTTGTTTAACATTCTAATGGAGTTGTTGTTTGTGTTGTCTTATGTTGGTGATTGTAAGATGACTGACATGGGAGGACCTAGCCGAGTAGTAGAGGAGGAGCCGCGTGATATCCACGTAGTATTTGAGACACCCTTGATAGCAGAGCCTATTTCAGTAGTAGCCCCTTTTGATGATGACGATGAGGAAGAGGTGAAATCTGACCCTGAGGAGGAGCCCGAGCCTGTGGAGGACTACGACGAGGCTATTTTTGAGGATCGGATGTTAGGAGAGTATGAGGAACATATATTGGAGTTGGGATGTAAGGTAGAGGAGCTTGAGGCTGAGGCTAGGGAGAGGGAGTTTGCATTCCAGAAGTTGATGGACGAAGACCATCAGAGGCAGTTAGTGATGTAGGAGATGGAGGTGGAGATTGCTCACAGTAAGGAAACAGTGATCCAGATGGGAGCTTTGTTTCACCGAGCGGTGGCGAGGAATGTTGAGGTGGCAGGAAAGCTAGAGGAATTAGAGTAGAAGATTTTGAGTGAGAGGGCGGAGAAAGAGGCTCTCCGAACTCAGTTAGAAATGGAGGTGATGGATAGGATTCACTTCGAGGAGAAGTGGGAAGAAGCCAATGATAGGGCAGATGATCTAGAGGATGAGGTGCGGTGCAAGAGGATGAAGATTAACAAAATGGGCTATGCTCTTCGCACGACCATGGAGAGATTGATAGATGGGGTACATCACTACCCAGCTGAACAAGGACAGACCCGACATACCATAAGCCGAGACATGGTGGTGCACATAACACAAAAAGAATATCAGAGCGCCGTTGAGCGTGGAATGTTAGACTGAGTCTAGAAGAAAGAGCTTATTAGTATAGTGCTGTTATTTATGTGTTATTAATATGTTGTTGTAATCTCAGTCTTTTGTGTAAGATGTGAGATAGTGGTAAACCCCAAATTTCTAAAAAGTGTTAGAGGGGTAGTAAGTGGATATGTCCCTGTCTTTTGTAATATTAGGGGATATGTGTTATCATTTATAGCAGTATGCCAGAAAAGATCATGTAATGTAACCCTTTGGCATATGAATATAAATGATCTTATTTCAGAAACGTGTTATAAACCTGTAGCTCTTTTCTATTGAGAAATGTCTAAGTAATATAACTAGATAATAAAATGGAAATTTTGTGATGCAGAAAATGCCGCCCACACGTAGAATAACTGTCCCAGAAGAGTTAGTTAATGATGAGAAAGGTCCTTTAGATCCGATACAGAGACTGGTAGATTTATTGGGAGAAGCCTTGAGGGGAAGAAATGAACCCGTACCACCCATTCTCCAAGCTGTCCCAATAACGACCTTCAAAGATTTTAAGAGTGTAGGACTCCCGGAGTTCACGGGAACCACTGGCCCGATAGTTGTGCAAACCTGGATCAAGGAGATCGAGAAGGCCTTCACTATAGCTCGCGTGGGTGAAGACCAGAAGATAGTATTTGCCACATACATGATGAGGGGCGAAGCAAACTATTGGTGGGAAACTAATTAGCAGAGGGGGGGGAAGAAACAATATTATGGGAGCGGTTTACGACACTATTTTTCGAAAACTATTTTCCAAAGAGTATGAAGAGTAGGATGGAAGTAAAATTTCTAGAATTAAAAAAAGGTGATATGACGGTGGCGCAGTACGCAGCTAAGTTCAATGAACTAGTGCGGTTTGTAGAATACCAAGTTGTGGATGAGGAGAGGAAGGAGAGATGTTTTGAGCAAGGGTTAAAACCATGGTTATACAATAAGGTATCGGTCTTCTAGATTGATTCCTTTACGACATTATTGGAGAAGGCAATCATTGCGGAAGGTGGCAGTGAGGTCTTAAGTTTGTATCATAAGGAGAAGAAGAACAAGAACGCTGGTAGTGAGCATCGTGGTGGGAGTAGCAACGGAGGGAGTAACTCCGGAAAGAGGAAATGGGAAAACAACAACAATAGAAACAATAACCAAGGTGGGAGTTACCAGGGAAATTTAAAGAAGAGAACCGAAGCTTGCAACAAATGTGGAAGGAGCCATCAAGGAGAATGCTGGAAGACGAAAAACACTTGCTATAATTGCGGCCAAGAGGGGCACATATCGCCAAACTGCCCGAATCCAAAGAAAATCAGAGGATGTTTTGCTTGTGGATCAACAGAGCAGCAGATAAAGGATTTCCCGAAGAAAGGAAGCGGTGGAGCTGGTGGAAGCCAAGGGGGAGGAAGTAAGTTGATGATTGGTGGACCTGCGCAACCCAACCGATCGACTGCTCAAACCTTTAACATGACCGTCCAAGACGCCGTAGCTGTAAAGGATGTGGTGTCAGGTATAATCCCAATCAATAATATAAATGCTTATGTATTATTTGATTCGGGTGCCACCTGTTTGTTTGTATCTGAAGAATTTGCTAGTAAACTTAGTACACCCCGAGAACGTTTAGAAGATCCTTTGAACATAGAAGTTGCGAATAAGGAAATAATCCCTGTAGAATACGTCTATCAAAGTTGTCGTGCAAACATTAGAGAACATGAACAGAGCGTAGACTTGATTCTTATTAGATTAGGAGAATTTGACGTAATACTGGGGATGGATTGGTTATATGACCATGCAGCAGTAATTGACTGTCAGAGCAAATGTGTGAACCTTCAGACTCCGGGTAAGTCTAAGGTAGTGTTTTATGGTAGCTCATCGCTTAAGCAATCATGTTGCGCTACGATGATGCAGGCCAAGAAATTGTTAAAGAAAGGATGCGTAGGTTATTTAGCTTACGTTGTGGATACTCAGAAAAAGGGAGTAAAGATTAATGATATACCTGTAGGGAGTGAATTTCATGATGTGTTTTCGGACGATCTGCCTGGCCTTCCGCCAGACAGAGAAATCAAATTCATAATAGATTTAGCACCGGGAACGACAACGATTTTGAAAGCTCCATATCGTATGGCGCCGGTAGAAATAAAGGAATTGATGATACAACTTCAAGAGTTATTGGATAAAGGTTACATTCGACTGAGCGTGTCTCCTTGGGGAGCACCAGTGTTATTCGTTAAGAAAAAGGACGGATCGATGAGACTTTGTATTGATTATCGCGAATTGAACAGAGTAACGATCAAGAACAGATATCCACTACCGAGGATAGACAACTTATTTGATCAACTGAAGGGAGCAAAGTGTTTCTCGAAGATCTACCTGCGGACGAGATATTGTGTTTAGAACACGTTATGGACATTACGAGTTTTTGGTAATGTCATTTGGTTTAACTAATGCTCCAGCAACATTCATGGACTTGATGAATCGAGTTTTCAAGTCATATTTGGATAAATTCGTAGTAGTTCTCATCGATAATATTTTAATATACTTGAAGATGGAGGAAGAACACGCCGAACATCTGAAGATTATTTTGGAGGCACTACGAAAGGAGAAGATGTATGCGAAATTTTCTAAGTGGGAATTTTGGATGAAGAAGGTTCAATTCTTAGGCCACGTGGTGGATGAGGATGGAATCTCAGTAGACCCTGAAAAGATCGAAGCAGTGAGTAATTGGGAACAACCAAGAACTCCGTTGGAGGTGAGAAGTTTCTTAGGGTTAGCTGGGTACTATCGAAGATTCATCAAAGATTTTTCTAAGATAGCAACCCCGTTGACAATTTGACGAGGAAGACGGTGAGATTTGTATGGACCGACAAATGCGGGGAGAGTTTTTAGGAGTTGAAGAAGAGATTGAGTGAGGCGCCTGTATTATCATTACCAGATGATACGGGAGGATTTGTGGTGTACAGTGATGCGTTGCATAGAGGTCTGTGCTGTGTGCTTATGCAACACAGCAAAGTCATTGCGTATGCATCACGACAATTGAAGGATTACAAAAAACGATACCCTACTCATGACTTAGAGTTAGTGGCAGTAGTTTTTGCGTTAAAGATATGGAGAAAAATGTGAGATATACACGGATCACAAAAGTCTAAAATATATCTTCACACAGAAGGAGTTGAATATGCATCAAAGGAGGTGGTTAGAATTAACCAAAGATTATGATTGTGAAATTACAGATCACAAGGGAAAGCAAAACGAGTCACGCGCCTGAAAGACGAGAAAGGAAGAGAGAAATTGTTTCGACTGACAACTCAAGAGGAGTTAATAAGAGATATGGAGAAATTGAAAATAGAAGTGAGGGGACCCGAGAGGTCTACAGAGAAGTTATTTGTAATAGAAGCTTGTCCGACATTGTTGGATAAAGTAAAGGAAGCCCAGGAGAAAGATGAAGAGTGTGAGTAAATCAGAAGAAAGATCACGGAAAAAGAGGAAGAAAAATTTCGATTAGATAAAGAGGGTATCTTAAGATTCAAAGGGAGAGTATGGGTACCGGTAGTGGCTGAGATAAGAGAAAAGATTTTGCATGAGGCTCATAATACGACGTATTCCATTCATCCGGGAGGCACAAAGATGTACCTGGACTTGAAACAACATTTTTGGTGGCCAAATTTGAAATGAGAAATTGCGGAGTACGTTAGTAGATGCCTTACGTGTCAAAGTGTAAAAGCAGAGCATCAACTACCGAGTGGTTTACTACAACCATTGGAAATATCAGAGTGGAAATAGGAGCATATTACGATGGATTTTGTGGTAGGACTTCCAGTCACACAGAAAGGTTTGGATGCCATTTGGGTCATCGTGGATCGACTTATGAAGACTGCACATTTTATACCTATCAAGATCCGCTACAGTTTAAATCAATTAGCGAGTCTGTACGTAAAGGAAATTATTTCACGACATGGAGTACTGGTATCGATTATTTCTGACCGAGACCCGCGTTTCACGTCAAAATTTTGGAAAAGCTTGCAAGAGAGGATGGGAACACAGTTGAAATTGAGTACTGCTTATCATCCTCAGACTAACGGACAGAGTGAGCAAACTATACAAACGCTAGAGGACATGCTTAGGACTTGCGTGATGGACTTCAAGGGAAATTGGGACGACCACCTACCCTTAGTCGAATTTGCGTATAATAATAGTTACTATGCGAGTATTGGCATGCCACCGTATGAAGCTCTTTACAGAAGGAAGTGCAGAACGCGTTTATGTTGGGACGAAGTCAGAGAACGACGAATGCTCGGACCAGAGTTAGTACAACAGACTGCAGATGTGGTGAAAGTGATAAGGGCCAAACTTGTAGCAGCTCAAGATCGCCAGAAAAGGTACGCAGATTTGCATTGGTAAGAACGAGATTTTGAAGTCGGTAGTTTTGTATTCTTGAAAGTATCTCTATGGAAGGGAAAAATTTGTTTCTGCAAGAAAGGAAAACTTAGTCCAAGATTCATAGGACCATTCGAGATACTACAACGAGTGGGCGAAGTAGCGTACAAAGTTGCACTACCACCTGAGTTGGAGCACATCCATAAAGTGTTTCACATATCCGTGTTGCGTCCGTACAAGCCTAACTACAAGCACGTGATTTCTTATGAACCCATTCAAGTGGAGAAGAACTTAGCGTACGAAGAAATTCATGTCCAAATTCTCGATAGGAAAGAGCAAACCATAAGGAATAAAGTTATTTCTTCTGTAAAAGTACTTTAGCGTAACCACGATGTCGAGGAGGCAACGTGGGAGTTAGAAGATAGAATGATGAGGGATTATCCCCATCTGTTTGTGTAACCTTGTAACAATTCCAGGACGGAATTTTTATAAGGGGGGGGGGGAGGATGTAATACCCGAGGATTTCCGCGTTTTAATAAATAAATATATTAATGGAAATAAATATTTTTTTAAATATGAACGATCTCGTGTTATGATATTAGATAACTCAATTATATTAAATAAATGAATAATTGAGAATATGTGGAGTTTGTGGTAAACTCGTTGAAAGCCTTGTGTGGCATAGTGTTGGAAAATACTAGTAGTAATGTTAATCGGTGAAGAGATTATAAAATGAGCGATTAGGTAATATTAATTATCAATTGTTGTTGTAGTAGACTATTAGTTGTTAATTAATGTGTGGTATATTAATTATTTGTTAATGAGGATTACTTAATAATTATTAATTGTTATATTATTTAATTGATAATGGTTATGGCGAATATTGATTTCTTGGTAAATAATTAATAATAGGTGATTATTATATAGATAAATAATGATTATGGAAATTCATAAATATATTGATCAATGATTAATTGATATTGGTGATATGGTTTAATTATTTCACATAAATGAGTAAGTTAGTAATATAATATTATTACATAAACCGTTATGTGCATATGAGCATATATAACCATACTATATGGTGCAAAGGTGACATTTATGTGGCTATATATATATTAAGTCTTATAAATCCATAATTTCTTGATTATAGAGTGGATTAAATTATACTAAGTGGTAATTAAACAAAGGAAGGAATAAATTATTTATTTAGCATAAATAAGTGAGTTATTAATATAATAATGTTATTATACGGTTATATGAGTGGTAGTGATAATTATGAAACTACTCGGACAATACTATTTGACTGCATTATTTCGAAGAGTTAATGTACATAAAATATATGATGTGGGTGTATAATTACTCCCAAGTTTCCTATTAGAATAACACTTGGACATTAAAACCTATTTTTGGATAACAAACTAACTGAAGTGAGATAAGCAATTACTGAACCTTTTCCCAAATCAGAGTCTCAGTTGCTAGTTACGTATAAGGCCAAAGGCCTATCCCCTACCTATTACATGAAACTCAGCAAATTGAAAAAGGCTAAGAGGGAAATAATGAAGCTAGAGATGGCTGTGATGATGGCTAAGAATTGGCAGTTGGCCAGTCTGTTGTAGGATCAGTTTCTGCTATCAATTTGTAGAAGTTGCATACTTGTATTATTACTCTAGCGTATATTATATGCCCAGTACATGTCCAATGTGTTAAGAAGTAAGCTAGATAATATGAGTGAATGTTCAATGATGTGATTATAGACTTTCAAGTGATAAGTCCAAAAAGTATTTTTAAAGCAACGATTGAAGACTATTATTTGATTGTCATGGTGACTTACAAACTGATTTTGTGTTATAAGTACGTAAGGTATGAAATGGAGTATGTGAAGAGTATGCAACTAAGTTAGATGTTTAAGTAAGCATTTAAACTTACATATCTAGTATGAGCACATTTAGCTAATGAATATCTTATATACATATTACATTATGTTAGGATTTGAAAGAGTATTGTTAAGCGGTATTTTGGTAAACTGCGCTTGAGGCAAGTATCCGAACCCGACTATTATTGATGTGAAATATTATTGCATTACTTTATTCGACAAATACCAGAAGCTTATCCCTTTTGAATACAAGTCACATTACTTTCTCGTTCTAATGAGCTAGTATGTTAAACCCTTGTGAAAGCGATTATTCATGTTGAAATTAGTATTGTCCTTGAATATTGTGAAAGAGTCAATGCCATTTGATTCGGCTAGACTATATGTATATTTATAATAAAACTGTCCAAACCAATTGATTGGTGTAGAAATCTTGAAAACTGAGTTGAACAACCCTTATGGTAAGGGGAGTGTATGTTGTTGGAAACCCCAATACATGAATAAATATTATTGTGGTGTTATGCTTAACGTGAAGTATTGTAGACTGATCATCTATAGTACTTTATATTTTTGGTTATCAGTTTAATATTGGTAACTTTAGTGGAAGTTCAATAGTCCTTAATTACTGCTCAGTATAAATTGCTTATCTAGTTAGATACATTGTTAGCTGTTGAATTCATATATATCTGTTGATTTATATTGAATTGTCATATCCCTTATTCATGATATTATTCTGACACTTTGAACTATCCTAGAAATAAACCTTCAATATTTCAAACTTCGTGATATTATATCCTACACCCTTGTTGTATATTACTTGTTGGGCAATTTGTGCTCATCCTTGCTTATTTAAAACCTTTCAATTAAGGAGGAGCAGGAGGTGTCTCTGGAATGAGATAAGGGAAAGAAAAGGCTACTGACTAGCTTGTCCTTTTTATGTTTAAAGTCTATTATGATGTATTAAGACTATTTCAGACTATGTTTAAGCTTAAGTAAGATCATGTAATAAGTCTTTATTAGATATTATTATGTAATCTATTAAGCACTGTATGTTGCGAGACTTGAGGAAATAATTATAATAAATTATTGTAAATTATTCTAAAGTAGATTTTCCGTTGTGTATACATTATTTTGTCATTATGGTTTTACCATGAGAACGTGATGAACCAAATTCGAGATACAAGTGGAGGTCCGAATTTGGGGGCGTCATAGATATCAAAAACTTGTTGGGTAAAATCTAGTTACGCACAACACGCAAGTATACGTGGTCAACAAGTAATAAAGTGATAAGTTAAGTATCGTTCCCACAGAGAATTATTTAATAAAAATCACCAAATACTAACCCGTAACCAACTCAATCTTATTTAAACGAATGAATTTCAAATTATATAAATTAAACTACTATTAACTTCCACTAGTTAAATTAAGATAACGGAGATTTAAGATCACAACTTCACTTATTGCTTCATTTAAGTTAACACACATCTCATCAATTATTCTCTATCCCAAATTGTTAATCAAGAACACTAAAGTAGTATTAACCACCTCTCGATGCACTAATACCGTATTAACGTCAATCCACAATTAAGAAAGAAATTCGTTAAACACCTTAATCAACTAACCCACTATATCTCTACGTGAATTACAATTGAAGAAGGTTTAAGAGCAAGTTCTCTATAAGATTACATATGGCGTCAAGCATATCTCTACCTTAACACTCATCAAGTTTAAGCTACTAACAAAATCCTGAACACATGCTATCATGATTAGATCTAAATTAATACTTCATCTCTCGAGTTCATATAGATTATCACGGTAATTGATGGCCAATCAATTAAACAATTAAGTCCAAATCACAATAGACAATCCTCACAATAGAACATAATAATTGATAACGAAACATATTAAAATAAACTACACAATAAGATCCATTGTAATCTCAAACAAAGAATTAGTTCATTGAATTAAAACTAAGAATCCACACTTGAAAACACATTAAAAGATAAGAATAAGAGTATAGTAAAGAATAAATCTGTTGTCAGCAAATATCCATCTTTCTCAAGCTCCTGCTCTTGATCTTCAATGGTCTCCAAGTTGCTTCAATCTCCAATTCTAATCTAATCTAGGTTTCCTAATCTAAGAAAGAAAGTAAAGAATAAGTTAATAGAAATCTATCCCAAGAGGGATTTTATAAAGTCTTAGAATTAGCCTCCCAATCCAAGTTAAACTCAAGTATTTAGATTTCTAATGGATATCCTAGCAAGTTAGGCAACTAAGAATCATATTCTAGCTTAATTTGGACATCAAATAACCCAATTTGACTCAATTCCTCGCGCTTTAGCGCGTTCATTGCTGCTGCTAAGCTTAATTTTAAGGCGCTCCGCTAGCTCTGGTCGAGAAAATCTGGTGGCCTAGCGCGCCCCTAGCGCGGTCCGCGCTATGCGTAGTTTCTGCTGCAACGTCCTTTGGTAAAACAGGAATAACTTTTGATCCGCTTGGAGTTACGGGGCCTGCCACCTATCAAATCGAAGATATCAACGAGATCTATAACTTTCATTCTTTGAGCTTTGACAAATTCGAATTAGATAAAGGCGGAAATCGGGTTTGAAGTAGATGCTATGTAATTGGCAAGTATGACAACTCTTAGCTTTGATCTTCGTTGATAAATGGCCATAACTCTCGTATTCGAACTCCGATTGGGATTATTCAAGATGTTCCGAACAGCTAAGAAGTAGAGATACCATAAAATCCAAGTTCCAAGCCAAGAACATGCATCTAACTTGGTGTTAAAAGTCCTTCAATATTCCCTTCTTGCATTTGCTTGCGTATTTTAGTCTAAAAGATGTCCGAATTGCTTATCCTTGCTTCTTCATGCCAATGTCATGTCACAGCCTACAAAATAACATAAAATGTATGAAAAGTAACTAAGAACATGAATATAAGCAACTAATTCAAGTAACAGATACCGGATAAGTAGGTATAAAACCTACTTATCAAATACCCCCAAACTTAAACCTTTGCTTGTCCTCAAGCAAAAGCACAAATTAGACAGATTCATCCTCTAGCAATGATCCACCCAAACAATGAATCAATATGAATTCGATCAATGGCCTCAAAGGTTACAACAGATAATAACCCGTAGAAAATTTCAAAACAATGTCATGTCTAAAATTTCAACAACTGTCATTAGACTCACATCTACTCTTGATCCTTTAAGTGCGTGTATGCATCCACATGTTCAATCCAGTTATGATTTAGATTAAATCAACCAATACTCATAAAAGATTTTCAAAAACGACTTTCAAAACTTCTTATCACATCAATCACCGCTAATATAGACTTAACACAAATTTTTCTTGAGGATCAACTGGATATTTAAACTTTTAAGCATGTAAGAACCCTTCCCAAGTATTTCAAACATACATATTTTCTTTTTTCTATTTAGTGAGTGCGTTTTATGCTCCATCTCACTTTCCAATTTTGATTGAACGAGTGCGTTTTACCCTCCATCTCGCTTTCCACTTTTCATTGAACGAGTGCGTTTTACGCTCCATCTCGTGCCTGTGTTTATGGGGAGTGCGTGTTACGCTCCATCTCGACCCACCACAAAATTCAATTATTCAACTCGGGAATGTTCCAATAATTATTTTTTTCATAAATACCCCAAGATTTCCCCTAAACTTATGTGAGTGCCTAATTTTCACTTCGAATGATGCTCAAATAAGATATCTCAAGTTGCAATGGTGTCTTTTATAAGAAATTAGCCAAAAAAATGTTTCAATCCCAACTGGCTAAACAAATGGATATGTGTAAAAATTTTCAAAAATTTCGCAAGTAATGTGAAACCCAACTAACTAGTTAAAATATAGACTAAGCATGCTCATCAATTCTCCAAGAGTTAACAATATCAACCACCCATTTATCATTGGCCAAAATCAAATTCCATCAAAACATTGCCTAAGTAAATACTAAACATGATAAATACCCCCAAACTTAAAACAGACATTGTCCTCAATGGCTAAGATAGGAAAAATTAAAAGAGAGGACTTCCTTGACATATAGCAATTTATCTCTTTGTCTGCGAAGTTTGAAGAATAGGTTAAGCACATTGGAATGAATCGGGCATCACACTTGAGTTTGACTTGCATAACCTTTCCATAATCTTTTGGTTGTAACTGCAATGAAAAGAGACAACATGGATTAGAATAACACTATGGATTGGTAAGAGAACTTAATAAGCAAATTAATTCCTATCTACTAAATAAACTAGTAAAGCAAATAAATAGAAAAATTCTTGGGTTGCCTCCCAATTAGCGCTTGAATTATAGTCTTTCAGCCTGACTTTGTCTGGTCAATGCTATCCAATTCCTCTTCGATAATTGAGGAACCCTCCATCCATTGGAAATAATGTAGCTTTTGGTAGGTTCCCAATTGTGATAGCCATTGCTTTAAAGTCACCTAGCATGCTCTGATTTGGTATGATCTTAATCAAGAACGTCCCACAGCTAGGTGTTTTCTCCATTGTGTATGTGATCACTATGGGGCATGTAAGCTTGTCACACACAATGGGCTCTCCATCTATCCTCTCTTTCTCGTCCCACCATGGATTCAAAATTGTACTCGCTCTTTTGTCATCAAGAGCTTCGCCGACGACATGACTACCAAGTGGGCATGATTTTGCAAATCTGACCGACTCTTTGATCTTTGGTGGAGACCCATTTAGATATTCGTGGACCTCTATTTCATTATCCCCAATTGTCTCCACACTTCCTATATCTTGTGGCTCATCCAGTCGTAGATTCGATTCGGGTTCTCCATCAATTTCGTTATCCACATCATAAAGCCACGTGTTTGGAGGAAGGTTGCTTACGGCTTTGGTCATTTGATCTATCTTATTTTGAAGATTTTGAATTGCTATCTCTTGATTCTGAATTGACCGCTCTTGATTAATCCTTCTCTCCTCATTTGATGCTATGAACTTGGACAACAATTCCTCCAATCTCGAATTATCTGTCTCAGTTTTGGAATCCATGTATTGAGGACCATGAGTTGAAGTGGTGATGAGTTGTTCCATCTGGTGCTGAAAATTATGGCTCGATATTTCTTAACTCATCATCCTCTCCTCTTGGTTTGCTATGACCTTTGACAGTAAGTCCTCCAACTTTGACTTTTCTTCGTTTAATGGAGGTTGATATGAGAATTCCGGCATGTATGTTGGATTTGGAGCATAGTATTGGTTTTTATAAGTATAGCTCCATGACGAATCCGGGTGATACCCCCAAACTTGGTGATAGTTAGGATCAACATAGTTATTGAGGTAATCACCACTATATTGTACCGGTTCAAAATTGATGGTGCATTGATGACTTTGATGGTTGCCAGCACAATAGTCACACGTAACTGCCATCCTTCGCCTCCGTTGGGCTGTGATAACCTCCAAGGTCTTCGAATTAGCCTCAATTTGTACTGACTCTGCGGAAAATGCATTAAGTTCATCAATCCATGTTTCCCTTAGTTGAGTCATGTTCGTGTATGGCCATTGATACGTAAAGTCATCCATGGTACCTGAAAAGAGAGAAATATAGGAAGAGAATTAAAAATAAAAATAAAAATGTTTAAATTAAGACTAATTTGATTGAAATTAATATTGGTAAAAAAAAATATTAAATTAATTCCCCGGCAACAGCGCCAAAAACTTGTTGGGTAAAATCTAGTTACGCACAACACGCAAGTATACATGGTCAACAAGTAATAAAGTGATAAGTTAAGTATCGTTCCCACAGAGAATTATTTAATAAAAATCACCAAATACTAACCCGTAACCAACTCAATCTTATTTAAACGAATGAATTTCAAATTATATAAATTAAACTACTATTAACTTCCACTAGTTAAATTAAGATAACGGAGATTTAAGATCACAACTTCACTTATTGCTTCATTTAAGTTAACACACATCTCATCAATTATTCTCTATCCCGAATTGTTAATCAAGAACACTAAAGTAGTATTAACCACCTCTCGATTCACTAATACCGTATTAACATCAATCCACAATTAAGAAAGAAATCCGTTAAACACCTTAATCAACTAACCCACTATATCTCTATGTGAATTACAATTGAAGAAGGTTTAAGAGCAAGTTCTCTATAAGATTACATATGGCGTCAAGCATATCTCTACCTTAACACTCATCAAGTTTAAACTACTAACAAAATCTCGAACACATGCTATCATGATTAGATCTAAATTAATACTTCATCTCTCGAAGTTCATATAGATTATCACCAGAATTGATGGCCAATCAATTAAACAATTAAGTCCAAATCACAATAGACAATCCTCACAATAGAACATAATAATTGATAACGAAGCATATTAAAATAAACTACACAATAAGATCCATTGTAATCTCAAACAAAGAATTAGTTCATTGAATTAAAACTAAGAATCCACACTTGAAAACACATTAAAAGATAAGAATAAGAGTAGAGTAAAGAATAAATCTATTGTCAGCAAATCTCCATCTTTCTCAAGCTCCTGCTCTTGATCTTCAATGGTCTCCAAGTTGCTTCAATCTCCAATTCTAATCTAATCTGGGGTTCCTAATCTAAGAAAGAAAGTAAAATATAAGTTAATAGAAATCTATCCCAAGAGGGATTTTATAAAGTCTTAGAATTAGCCGCCCAATCCAAGTTAAACTCAAGTATTTAGAGTTCTAATGGATATCCTAGCAAGTTAGGCAACTAAGAATCCTATTCTAGCTCAATTTGGATATCAAATAACCCAATTTGACTCAATTCCCTCCGCCTAGCGCCCTCAGCGCTGCTGCTAAGCCAATTTGGGCGCGCTTCGTGCTACAGGGTCAGAAAATCTGGTGGCCTAGCGCGCCCCTAGCGCGGTCCGCGCTATGCGTAGTTTCTGCTGCGACGTCCTTTGGTAAAACAGGCATAACTTTTGATCCGCTTGGAGTTACGGGGCCTGCCACCTATCAAATCGAAGATATCGATGAGATATATAACGTTCATTCTTTGAGCTTTGACAAATTCGAATTCTATAAAGGCAGAAATCGGGCTTGAAGTAGATGCTATGTAATTGGCAAGTATGACAACTCTTAGCTTTGATCTTCGTTGATAAAAAGGCCATAACTCTCGCATTCGAACTCCGATTGGGATGATTCAAGATGTTCCAAAAAGCTAAGAAGTAGAGCTATTATAAAATCCAAGTTCCAAGCCAAGAACATGCATCTAACTTGGTGTTAAAAGTCCTTCAATATTCCCTTCTTGCATTTGCTTGCGTATTTTAGTCCAAAAGATGTCCGAATTGCTTATCCTTGCTTCTTCATGCCAATGTCATGTCACAGCCTACAAAATAACATAAAATGTATTAAAAGTAACTAAGAACATGAATATAAGCAACTAATTCAAGTAACAGATACCGGATAAGTAGGTATAAAACCTACTTATCAATAACCCCGGAGAAGTCAGTTCCAACCTCAGAGATAACCCCGAGGCACTTAGTTCCAACCCCGGAGATAACGCCGAGAGGTCAAGCACACCTCAGAGACAACCCTGAGGACATTCAGCGCTCATAGCATCCCAATCTCAGAGATAACCCTGAGCAACAACTGCTACATCTGCACCGAGCCAGAGATAACTTTGGTGAGGGGAAGAATCATCATTTTGCCACCTCGATACTATATTCACATCATCTCAATATCATTTCAACCCATATTTCATACAAAGTGTCCCACAAGAACCATAGCTCAAAATCTCGAGTGACTACTACGCAAGAAAGTACATCGGATAGAATTTGAAGACTTGAAGATCTGGTCATAGACACATCTTCTCGGCTTCGTACAACCTCTTATCCCATGTCATTGTGTAGCTCTCGACAACAACATTCTGGAAAGGTATAGCACACCTCAATCGAATGCCTTGATTGAAAGTTATGAAGGTTCGAGTGGATAACCCGTTGCACGTACTTTGAGATGACAGGACCCACATAGCCCGGGGGACCCCGAGCAGCCGTAGGTGGACCCTCAGCTGCATAGTTAGATATGCAGCTCCTCCTTCTATAAATATAAGTCTTAGGGTGGCCATTTTAAAAAAGGAGAAGAGGGAGGAAACCCTGCCCATTTCACTCTGTACACACCTCTATAGTGCTCCAAACTGAGTGCTTCCTTTTTCTAAACACTTGTGAGCTTGTGTTTTACCACATATTGAAATTTAACCGGTGGAAACCAAGTATTTACTCACCAAAAGCTATTTGAAGTCTTCTTTGGCAGCTCATTATAGGATATTTTAGATTTTTAAGCTTTTTCTCACTTCTATACCTACATATCTATTCACATTAAGAGTCGTGTTGTGTGGGTATGCCTGGATCGTCGATCCGTGGCTTTTTATTGCTTATATATATATATTATCGAACTATGATTCGAGATACTCAATTTCAATCCTGGAGACAACCCTAGGAGATTTAGTTCCAACTTTGGAGATAACCCCGAGGGATGCAGTTCCAGTTCCAGAGATAACCCCGGAGAAGTCAGTTCCAACCTCAGAGATAACCCCGAGGCACTCAGTTCCAACCCCGGAGATAACGCTGAGAGGTTAAGCATACCTCAGAGACAACTCTGAGGACATTCAGCGCTCATAGCTTCCCAATCTTAGAGATAACCCTGAGCAACAACTGCTACATCTGCACCAAGCCAGAGATAACTTTGGTGAGGGAAAAAATCATCATTTTGCCACCTCGATACTATATTCACATCATCTCAATATTATTTCAACCCACATTTCATACAAAGTGTCCCACAAGAACCATAACTCAAAATCTCGAGTGACTACTAGGCAAGAAAGTACATCAGATAGAATTTGAAGACTTGAAGATCTGGTCATGGACCCATCTTCCCAGCTTCGTACAACTTCTTATCCCATGTCATTGTGTAGCTCTCGACAATAGCATTCTGGAAAGGTATAGCACACCTCAATCGAATGCCTAAATTGAAAGTTATGAAGGTTCGAACGGATAACACGTTGCACGTACTTTGAGATGGCGGGACCCACAGAGCCCGAGGGACCCCGAGCAGCCGTAGGTGGACCCTCAGCTGCCGTAGTTAGACACACGACTCCTCATTCTATAAATATAAGGCTTGGGGTGGCCATTTTAAAAAAGGAGAAGAGCGAGGAAACCCTGCCCATTTCACTCTATACACACCTTTATAGTGCTCCAAACTGAGTGCTTCCTTTTTCTAAACACTTGTGAGCTTGTGTTTTACCACATATTGAATTTAACCGGTGGAAACTGAGTATTTATTCATCAAAAGCTATTTGAAGTCTTCTTTGGCAGCCCATTGTATGATATTTTAGATTTTTAAGCTTTTTCTCACTTCTATACCTATATATCTATTCACATTGAGAGTCGTGTTGTGTGGGTATACCCAGTTCGTCGATCCGTGGCTTTTTATTGGTTATATATATATTTTTGAACTATGCTTCGAGTGAGCCCGAATATAATATTCAGAACGTTTACTGCTTTTTATATATATATATATATATATATATATATATCTCCTGTCATCAAACTCTATTTCATTGAGCCTGAATTTACATTCGAAGCGTTTACTGCTTTTGTATATATATAAATACTTATATATATGCTTATTTCCATCAAACTCTATTTGATTGAGCATGGATTTACATCTAGTGTGTTTACCGCTTATATATATATATATATATATATATATATATACTGTTATTGAACTCTGTTCGATTGAGCCTGCGTGTGATATCCTTTGCATTTACAGCCTTTATATATATATATTTACATTTCTGTCTGGCTTGGAGTTCACTTCGTGGCCTTTTACAACTTATATATATACATATATATTTACATTTCAAGTCATGCCTGGAGTTCACTTCGTGGCAGTTGATTATTTATATGTATATATCGAATTGGCTCGTTCAAAAGCCTACGGTTCACAAATTCCATACTCTACGCGTTCATGCAAGAATTTTATCTATTTGACTTCGTTTGCAAAAATTTCACCTATTAGTTCATTTTTAACGAAAATGATAAACGTTCGTGAACGTCCAACGCTCGTTTCTTCGTTCTAAGTTGGAATTCAGTCATTTTCGAGTCCGCAACTCTATAATACCAAATATGAATTGTCTCCATTGAAAACTAATGTTTCCAAGCTCAATATCAAAATTCGACTTCCATTTCGAGATTTTCACGAATTCGACGATTATCGTCCAAACTCATAAATATCGCCTTAACTTCATTTCTTATGATTTGTTCATCGTCGATATATATATATAAAACTATTTGTCAGCATTTGATAAGTAGGTTTTATACCTACTTATCCGGTATCTATTACTTGAATTAGTTGCCTAAACCTATGTTTTGTAGTTACTTTGCATGCATTGTGTGTTCATTTCATACATTTTATGTTATTTTGTAGGCTATGACACGACATTGGCATGAAGAAGCAAGGAAAAGCAATTTGGACATCTTTTGGACTAAACTATGCAAACAAGTGCAAGAAGGGAAGATTGCAAGGCTTTTAACACCAAGTTAGATGCATGTTCTTGGCTTTGAACTTGGATTTTATTGTAGATCTACTTCTTAGCTTTTCGTAACATCTTGAATCGTCCTAATGCAGTTCGGATGCAAGAGTTATGGCCTTTTTATCAACAAAGCTCAAAGCTCAAAGTTGCCCTGCTTGCAATTTACATATCATCTGCTTCAAGCCCGATTTTGATCTTGATCCAGCCTGAATCTATCAATTTTCAAGAATGAAAGTTGTAGATCTCGTTAATATCTTCGATTTGATAGGTGGAAGGCCCTATAACTCCTAGAGGATCAAAAGTTATGCCTGTTTTACCAAAGGACATCACAACAGAAAATAGAGTGGCGCGGGGCACGCTAGGCCAGCTGATTTTCTACTATAGTAGCGCGGGGCGCGCCCAAAATGGCCTAGGAACAACGCTGGGAGCGCCGGTTGGCGGGGGGAGAGTTAAATTGGGTGTTATGTTGTCTAAATTGAGCTAGAATAGAATTCTTAGTTGCCTAACTTGCTAGGGTGTCCATTAGAACTATAAATACTTGATTTTTACTTGGATTGAGAGGCTAGTTTTGAAGGATTCCATTATATTAGATTAGAGTAGATTAGGGGCAAAATCCTAGTTCCTATGAGATTTAGAGATTGAAGCAACTTGGAGACCATTGAAGATCAAGAGCAAGAGCTTGAGGAAGATGAAGATTTTCTGACAACAGATTTATTCTTTACTCTACTCTTAGTTTTGTCTTTTAATGTGTATTCAAGTGTGGATTCTTAATTTTATTCAATGAACTAATTCTTTGTTTGAGATTACAATGGATCTTATTGTGTAGTGTATTTTAATATGCTTCGCTATCAATTACTATGTTCTATTGTGAGGATTATCTATTGTGATTTGGACTTAATTGTTTAATTGATTAGCCATCAATTACCGTGATAATCTATATGAACTCGAGAGATGAAGTATAGATTTAGATCTGATCATGATAACATGTTTTTGTGATTTCTGCATAGATGGAATTCATGATTCGTGTTTAGGATAGAGATATGCCTTTACGCCATATGTAATCTTATAGAGAACTTGTGCTTGAAATCCTTTTTAATTTTAATTCACATGCAGATATAGTGGATTAGTTAATTAGGTTGTCTTGCTTAATTCTATCATCTATGGATTTAAGTGAGTATGTGTATTATGCATCGAGAGGTGGTTTTATCTACTTAGTGTTCTTGATTAACAATTTAGGATAGAGAATAATTGATGAGAAGTGTGTTAACTTAAATGAAGCAATAAGTGAAGTTGTGATCTTAAATCTCCGTAATCTTAATTTAACTAGTATCAATTAGAATTAGTTTACTTATAAATTGAAATTCATTCGTTTAAATAAGATTGAGTTGGTTACAAGTTATTACTTGGTGATTTTTATTAAACAATTTCTCGTGGGAATGATACTTTACTTACACTTTATTACTTGTTGACCACGTATACTTGCGTGTTGTGCGTAATCAGATTTTACCCAACAAGTTTTTGGCGCCGTTGCCGGGGAATTAATTTAATAATTATTTACCAAAATTAAATTCAATCAATTTAGTCTTAATTTAAATATTTTTTATTTTTATTTTTAATTCTCTTCCTATATTTCTCTCTTTTTAGGTATCATGGATGACTCAACCAAGGGAAACATGGATTGATGGACTTAATATATTTTCTGTAGAGTCAATACAAATTGAGGCAAATTCGAAGAGGTTGGAGGTTATCACAGCCCAACGGAGTTGAAGGATGGCAAACTTGACTAAACCAAGGGAAATAGGGATTGATGGACTTAATGCATTTTCCGCAATATCAACACAGATTGAAGAACTTTCGAGCACGTTGGACATTATTGTAGCCCAAAGGAGTCGAAGGATGGTAGTTACGTGTGAGTATTGTGCCAGCAACCATCAAAGTCATCAATGCACCGTCAGTTTTGAACCGATACAATATAGTGGTGATTACCTCAACAATTATGTTGATCCTAACTATCACTAAGATTGGGGGATCACCCAGATTCTTCATGGAGTTACAATTATGATGACCAACATTACGCTCTAAATCCATCATACACACACCAGAATTTTCATGTCCACCTCTAGTGCCACAAGAAGAAGATAATTAAAGGTTGGAGGAAGCGTTGTCCGAGATCAGAGCGACAAATGAGGAGTGGTGGATTAATCTAGAGAAGTCAAATCAAAATCTAAGGAGGGAAATTCAAAATCTTGAGAATCAGATGTAGAAAATGACCAGAGCCTTAAACAACCACCCTCCAAACACTAGGCTTTATGACATGGATGATGAAACTGATGAAGAACCCGAATCGAATCTACTACTGGATGAGCTACAAGATATCAAAAGTGTGGATACAATTGGGGATAATGAAATAGAGGTCGATGAAGATCTAAATGGGTCTCCACCAAAGCTCAAAGAGAGTCAGTCAGATTTGCAAAATCATCCACTTGGTAGTCATGTCGTCGGCGAAGCTCTTGATGACATAAGAGCGAGTATAATTTTGAATCCATGGTGGGACGAGAAAGAGAAGATAGACGAAGAACCCATGGTGTGTGACAAGCTTCCATGCCCCAAAGTGATCACATACACAATGGAGAAAACACCTAGCTGTGGGACGTTTTTGATTGAGATCATACCAAATCAGAGCATGCTAGGTGACTTTGATGCATTGGCCATCGCCTATGGGAACCTCCAAAAGGACAATTTGTTTCCCATGGATGGAGGGTTCCTCAATTATCGAAGAGGAATTGGATAGCGTTGACTAGACAAAGTCTGTCCGAATGACTATAAATCAAGCGCTTATTGGGAGGCAACCCAAGTTTAATATTTAATTTTTTTAGGTTTTATAGGTTTTAATAATTTTTTATGTCTTAGGATCTAACAATCTTGCTTCTATCATATTCACAGGTTAGTCAAGTCCAACTCAAGTGTGGTGCCCGATTTATTCCAATGTGTCTGGCCTATTCTTCAGACTTAGCAGACAAGGAGGAAAATGTTGTATTTTCAGGGAAGTCCTCTCTTTGAATTTTTGCTATCTTAGCCATTAAGGACAATGTCTGTTTTAAGTTTGGGGGTATTTATCATGTTTAGTGTTTACTTGGGCAATGTTTTGATGGAATTTGATTTTGTCCAATGATAAATGGGTGGTTAATAAAGATTTTAACTCGTGGAGAATTGATGAGCATGCTTAGTCTATATTTCAACTCATTAGTTGGTTTCACAATACTTGTAAAATTTTTCAAAATTTTTTACACATGTCTATTTGTTTAGCAAGTTTGGATTGAATTTTTTTTGGCTAAATTCTTATGAAAGATACCATTGCAACTTGAGAAATCTTATTTGAGCATCATTTAAAGTGAAAATAAGGCACTCACATAAGTTTAGGGGAAATCTTGTGGTATTTTTGAAAAAAATTAAAAAGTATTGAAACCTTCCCGAGTTGAATAATTGAATCTTGTGGTGGGTTGAGATGGAGCATAAAACGCACTCCTCATAAACACAGGCACAAGATGGAGCATAAAACGCACTCGTTCAATGAAAAGTAGAAAGCGAGATGGAGCATAAAACGCACTCACTAAATACAGAAAAGAAAATATGTATGTTTGAGATAATTGGGAAGGGTTCATATGTGCTTAAATGTTTAAATATCTGGTTGATCCTCAAGGAAAAGTTGTGCTATGTCTATATTAGCGGTGATGATGTGATAAGAAGTTTTGAAAGTCGTTTTTGAAAATCTTTTATCATTGTTGGTTAATCTAATCTAAATCATGACTGGTTTGAACATATGGATGCACACACGCACTTAAAGGATCATTAGTAGATGTGAAGTTAATGAAAGTTGTTGAAATTGTAGACATGACATTGTTTTGAAGTTTTCATTGAGTTATTATTTGACGTAACCTTTGAGGCCAGTATTCAAGTTCATATTGATTCATTGTTTAAGTGGATCATTGCTAAAGAATGAATCTGTCTAATTTGTGTTTTTTCTTGAGGACAAGCAAATGTTTAAGTTTGGGGGTATTTCATAAGCAGGTTTTATACCTACTTATTCGGTATCTATTACTTGAAGTAGTTGCTTAAACCTATGTTTTGTAGTTACTTTGTATGCATTGTGTGTTTATTTCATACATTTTATGTTATTTTGTAGGCTATGACATGACATTGGCATGAAGAAACAAGGAAAAGCAATTTGGACATCTTTTGGACTAAAATATGCAAGCAAGTGCAAGAAGGGAAGATTGCAGGGATTTTAACACCAAGTTGGATGCATGTTCATGGCTTTTAACTTTGATTTTATTGTAGATATACTTCTTAGCTTTCTAGAACATCTTAAATCATCCCAATCAGAGTTCAGATGCGATAGTTATGGCCTTTTTATCAACAAAGATCAAAGCTCAAAGTTGTCATGCTTGCAATTTACATAGCATCTACTTCAAACCCGATTTCGATCTTGATCCAGCCAGAATCTGTCAATTCTCATAGAATGAAAGTTGTAGATCTCATCGATATCTTTGATTTGATAGGTGGCAGACCTCATAACTCCTTGCGGATCAAAAGTTATGCCTATTTTACCAAAGGACGTCGCAGTAGAAAATAGAGCAGCGCGGGGCGCGCCATAAATGAACTAAAAACGGCTCAGTATGCCACGCCAGCAGATTTTCTACTACAAGAACGTTAGTATGCCGCCCAAAATGGCCTAAACACAGATCTTTGGGTCTTGTTTTCGTCAATGGGAGAGAGAATTAAATTGGGTGTTATGTTATCCAATTTGAGCTAGAATAGGATTCTTAGTTGCCTAAATTTCTAGGGTGTCCTTTAGAACTATAAATACTTGATTTTAACTTGGATTAGGAGGCTAGTTTTGGAGGATTCCATTGAATTAGATTAGAGTAGATTAGGAGCAAAACCATTGTTCTTATGAGATTTGGAGATTGAAGCAATTTTGAGACCATTGAAGATCAAGAGCAGGAGCTTCAGGAAGATGAAGATTTGCTGACAACAGATTTATTTTTTACTCTACTCTTAGTTTTGTCTTTTAATGTGTATTTAAGTGTGGATTCTTAGTTTTAATTCAATGAACTAATTCTTTGTTTGAGATTACAATGGATCTTACTGTGTAGTTTATTTTAATATACTTCGCTATCAATTACTATGTTCTATTGTGAGGATTGTCTATTGTGATTTGGATTTAATTATTTAATTGATTAGCCATCAATTACCGTGATAATCTATATGAACTCGAGAGATGAAGTATAGATTTAGATCTGATCATAATAGCACGTGTTTGTGATTTCTGCATAGATGAAATTCATGATTCGTGTTTAGGATAGATATGTGCCTTTACGCCATATATAATCTTATAGAGAAATTGTGCTTTAAATCCTTTTTAATTGTAATTCACATAGAGATATAGTGGATTAATTAATTAGGGTGTCTTGCTTAATTCTATCATCTGTGGATTTAAGTGAGTATTGGTATTATGCATCGAGAGGTGGTTTTATCTTCTTTAGTGTTCTTGATTAACAATTCAGGATAGAGAATAATTGACGAGAAGTGTGTTAACTTAAATGAAGAAATAAGTGAAGTTGTGATCTTAAATCTCCGTAATCTTAATTTAACTAGTGGTAATTATAATTAGTTTACTTATAAATTGAAATTCATTCGTTTAAATATGATTGAGTTGGTTACGAGTTAGTACTTGGTGATTTTTATTAAACAATTCCTCGTGGGAACGATACTCTACTTTCACTTTATTACCTCTTGACCACATATACTTGCGTGTTGTGCGTAATCAGATTTTACCCAACAAGTTTTTGGCACCGTTGCTGGGGAATTAATTTAATAATTATTTACCAAAATTAATTTCAATTAAATTAGTCTTATTTTAAACTTTTTTATTTTTATTTTTAATTCTCTTCCTATATTTCTCTCTTTTCAGGTACCATGGATGACTTTGCGTATCAATGGCCATACAAGAACATGACTTAACCAAGGGAAACAAGGATTGATGGACTTAATATATATTCTGCAGAGTCAGTACAAATTGAGGCAAATTCGAAGACGTTGGAGGTTATCGCAGCCCAACGGAGTCGAAGGATGGCAAACATGACTCAACTAAGGGAAACAGGGATTATGGATTTAATGTATTTTTTGCAATATCAGCACAGATTGAAGAACTTTTGAGGACGTTGGACGTTATTACATCCCAAAGGAGTCGAAGGATTGCAGTTACGTGTGACTATTATGCTTGCAACCATCAAAGACATCAATGCACCGTCAGTTTTGAAACGATACATTATAGTGGTGATTACCTCAACAACTATGTTGATCCTAACTATCATAAAGATTGGGGGTATCACCCAGATTTTTCATGGAGTTACAATTATGATGACCAACATTACGCTCTAAATCCATCATACACACTGAAATTTTCATGTCCACCTCCAGCGCCACAAGAAGAAGATAAGTCAAGGCTGGAGGAAGCGTTGTCTGAGATCAGAGCGACAAATGAGGAGTGGCAGATTAATCAAGATAGGTCAAATTGAAATCTAAGGAGGGAAATTCAAAATCTTGAGAATCAGATGGAGCAAATGACCAGAGCCTTAAACAACTAGCCTCCAAACACTAGGCTTTATGACATGGATGACGAAACTGATGAAGAACCCGAACCGAATCTGCTACTGGATGAGCTACAAGATATCAAAAGTGTGGAGACAATTGGGGATAATGAAATAGAGGTCGAAAAAGATCTAAATGTGTCTCCACCAAAGATCAAAGAGTCGGTCAGATTTGTAAAATCATGCCCACTTTGTAGTCATGTCATCGGCGAAGCTCTTGATGACATAAGAGCGAGTACAATTTTGAATCCATGGTGGGAAGAGAAAGAGAAGGTTGACGAAGAACCCATGGTGTGTGACAAGCTTCCATGCCCCAAAGTGATCACATACATAATTGAGAAAACACCTAGCTATGGGACGTTCTTGATTGAGATCATACCAAATCAGAGCATGCTAGGTTACTTTGATGCATTGGTCATTGCCTATGGGAACCTCCAAAAGGACAATTTGTTTCCGATGGATGGTGGGTTCCTCAATTATCGAAGAGGAATTAGATAGCGTTGACCAGAAAAAGTTTGGCTGAAGGACTATAAATCAAGCGCTTATTGGGAGGCAACCCAAGTTTAATTTTTAGTTTTTTTTGGGTTTTATAGTACACTACACCAAAAATAGCCTATAGCGAAGGACAAATCCTTCACAAGACATACTATATCACTCACAAGTGATTTATTATGAAAATATTTCCTTCACACGATTGCTCGCATTAGATCTCCTCGTAATTGGGTATCCTTCGCTAAGTAGTTACTAAATGTTTTTTGTGAAGGATATATTGACTTTTTTATTCACAAATTGTATTTGGTAATGGAATATTGTTATTTAGTGAAAGATTGGTTTCCTTCAGAAATAATATTTTAAGAAGGACTATTTGAAATTAGTAAATAACTTTATTCCCTCACAAATAATATATTATGAAGAACAAATTTATTTAACGAGAAAAATTTATCCTTCACTAATTATAAATTGAGAATGTATCTTCAAATTTGTGAGGAAATAATCCTTCATTAATGTCAATTTCTCAAGTAAAATCATTCACAAAATATAAATAAAAAATTAATTGATAAATAATAAAAATTCATTGCAAATTATAATTAATTTTCAAATCGGTGATTTCATATTTATTATTATTACTATTATTTTTATTAATTGCTATAATAAATATTAAATTTAATATTTCAAGTTAATATAAATGTCATACTTGTTTCAAAATAATTGATAAACTAATACATAAAGAGCCAATAATTAAAACCAATACTCCACATATAAATAGATAATTCTCAAGTCACGATAACTAAATAATTTGTTATTGTATCTTGGCCTCCCAAGGACCATAGCACATACAATATTTATTAATTAACATAAGAAAATTGAACGAATAAAAACGAACTAGAAGGAATAAAGTGTACGTCATGTTAGGTCCACTTCATCATCATTTTCTGCTAGGAAATCAAGGTTGGACTTGTAAACTTCATACTGCAAGGGAAACACCAAAATTCAATTTCAATAAGATGAGGAATAAGAAAAGATGAAACTGGTAAATTTAAATTAAGGCAGAGATTAATAAATGACAATGACAAAAATATAGCTATTATTAAATACCTCAATTGATTTTCACTACAAATGTTATAGTGATTTACATGTGTCAGAGATGTCAAATTGAGTTTATGAAGCATTTTAGTTTAGTAGTTTACCCGCTGATGCTTCAGCCTCTCTTTTTCAGCAATAAAGATCTCACACCTTGTCCTTTCAGCCCAAATTTCCAATTGATCACAAACAGCTGCTCTAAACGTATCACCAGTTGCCATCAATATCTGGTAGAATTCCACACCATAAACAATTATATAAGAATAGTCTCCTGCTACCAAAGGAACGTCCTCATCAATAGAAAAAGACAAATGAAAGCATTGAAATAGCAACTCCTTCAAAAAGACTGAGCAAGTGAAATAACAACCATATGTACAAAATTGCATAAATGGAAGAATATAGCCATCAATCTAACTAATACTTTTTCTTCAATTTCCAAAAATATCTTCATTATAATGAATCTAAATGCAGATATTGAAATTTAGTTGAACAACGAGACATGGAAGACATTAAATCTTTTAACTTTTAAATATCTACTTACTTCATATTCTTCAAATTCATAGTCTTCAATTACGACAGTGGTTGGCTTGACAGTAGTTCGTGGGCGGAGCATTTCTTGTATCTCTTCCCATGTGAGCTTTAGCTCTAGAGCATCTTGGTTATCAATGAGCAGCCTCTTACTTTTCGAACCAATATTTCTACTTCTTTTCCTCTCTGGAGCACGTATTTATATAGGCATCGGGCCTTACAACGATACCGAATGATAGACATAAACTTTTTCAGCCTCATCATCACTCTCGTCATCCTTGATCACCTCAACATTCAACCTTGGCATTTCCTTAGCTAATAGTCTGCAACCGTTCATTGTCACCTTGCAAGCTGACATCCAGAGAGACCGCATAGATTCATACTTTTCCAGCCTTGAAAGTAATGCTGCATTCCCAAATGGGCAATCTCTTATCTCAAGCTTTTTCATCTTTGGGCAACCCTCCAACACATAGATGTTTGCAACGGAGATGCAATCTACCATCGTAGAGAGAGTTAAAGAGATACAACTCAAAACTGTTGAGTGTGACTAGATGAAAGAGCGGTTGGCCAAGGAAAAAGATAGTAAGTACAATCTTGATAATGAGGGATTATTGAGATTTGAAGGAAGAATTTGGGTTCCGAATGAGACAGAATTAAAGGAGCAGGTATCGCAAGAGGCTCATAGTTCGAGGTTTTCGATTCATCATGGTAGTACTAAGATGTATCAAGACCTTCGACAGAGTTTTTGGTGGCCGAACATGAAGAGAGAGATAGCAGAGTATGTGAGTAGGTGCTTAACTTGTCAGAAAGTTAAAGCCGAACATCAACGACCAAGTGGCTTGTTACAGTCATTGGAAATTCCGGTGTGAAAGTGGGAGAATATCACTATGGATTTTGTTGTAGGACTTTCGACTACAACCAAGGGTTATGATGCTATTTGGGTAATAGTAGATCGATTGACAAAGTCGGCTCACTTTTTACCAATTAGGGTTAAGTATAACTTAGCTTAGTTAACTAGACTCTATATTAAGGAAATAATCTCCAGACATGGAGTACCAGTATCGATTGTGTCAGATCGTGATCCACAATTCACATCGAACTTTTGGAGGAGTCTACAAGAGCAGTTAGGAACACAGTTGAAGCTGAGTACGTCGTATCGTCCACAAACGGATGGACAAAGCGAGAGGACAATTCAGACGTTAGAAGATATGCTGAGATCTTGCGTCATGGATTTCAAGGGTAGTTGGGATGATCATCTACCATTAGTGGAGTTTGCGTATAACATTAGTTATCATGCAAGCATAGGTATGCCTCCTTATGAAGCTTTGTATGGGAGGAAATGCAGAACACCACTGTATTGGGATGAGGTAGGAGAACGCCAAATGTTGGGACCAGAATTGGTGCAACAGACAGCGGACATTGTCAAGAAGATACAAATGCGTTTTCTAGCAGCTCAAGACATACATAAGAAGTTTACAGATCCGTATAGAGAGAATCGAGAGTTTGAAGTAGGTTCATACGTATTCCTAAAAATATCTCCCTGGAAAAGAAAGATACGTTTTGGAAAGAAGGGAAAGTTAAGTCTGAGGTTCATAGGACCTTTTGAGGTATTAAAACGGGTGGGTGAGGTAGCTTATATAATAGCATTACCTCCAGACCTAGAACGAATACATAATGTATTTCACATATCCGTGTTACGTCCTTATAAGCCAGATTATAAGCACGTGATAGAGTATGAACCTATTCATATCGAGAAGGACTTAACATATGAAGAAACGCCGATTCAAATTGTCGATAGAAAAGAACAAGTTCCGCGGAATAAAGTCATACCTTCTGTAAAGGTGATATGGAAGAACCACGATGCAGAAGAAGCAACATGGGAGTTAGAAGAAATGATAAAAAAGAATTACCCTCAATTATTTGTGTAATTTTTTTTATATAGCGAGATTCTGGGGACAGAATCCTTATAAGGGGGAGAGAGTGTAACACCCTAGAAAATCGAACCTTTGTAATTACTTTTAATAATGAATAAAATAATATTATTTATTATTATTATGTGTTGATAAGATGAATGTCGTTTTATAACCTAGAAACGTCGGAATGTCGTAGTATTTCAACTACGTGAATGAATTAAAGTGTTTGAATTTCTAAGACGAAAATAAAAGCTTTCCGAGAAATTTTTCAAAAAATACTATTCATCGATTTCTGCTCGGGAATTATTTTTGAACTTCCGAGAAATACATAATGTTATAATATTAAGGTAAGATTGATTATGTAATAATAATCTATGTATGGAAAACGTAATATTTCACATGTGGACCTAATTTGGGAACGTTAGGTTTATTAAGCGTTAAGGAAAGAAAGTTATAATTGTATGATGTGTATGCATTGTACGAGTTAATGAATGTAAGTATAATACGACATATTATACTATTAAGAATGGTGAATGAAATAACGTATATTACGAATTAATATACAAACTAGCATACGAGGATTATACGTGGTGTATATATGTTAAGTTGTTAATTAATTGTATTGGACTTGTAGGATTATTAACTTAATGGTAGAAGTTCAATAGAAAGTGATACTCAAGCCCAAGTGTTTGATAAGTCATGAGTCCAAACTATTGTATTGTAAGCCTAATAAGGAATTAGCTAGATTAATTAGCAAGCCCAATGAATTGGACATGATCCATGGGGCAAACCAAGTGAGAAATGGGTAGACTTGATGGGCAAACATGTTGTGTGATGACCAAGTGTTGTGCTAGACAAGAAAGGAATAGTAAGGAGGTGGAAGTTATGGAGGTGGATTAAGGAGGTTTAACTAAGGAGGTGGGATGTGTTATTGACCATAATGCCCTCACTTTGAGTTGCCTATAAATAGAAGGCTTGATTTTTCATTTGTTGGTTGTTAAATTTCTCCCAACTCCTCTCAAGATAAACAACTTAATTGTTAGAGAGAATAAGCCACATAAGCACTTATAAGTCATTTCAACCTTTGCTAGATTTTCCAAAGTGAAGTGAAGTAATAGTCTTCAAGGGTAAGACTCATGTCTATTATCTTTATCTCTTCTATGATAGGATTCATAGAGAAGTGGGATTGTTTGATAATAACATGTAATAAGTCATTGATGAATGAACTTAAGCCGAATAAGTTGAATAAGCAACTTGAACCTAAATAAGTTTATAAACTTGTGAAGAACTTATCATATGTTTGTCATATGATGCTAGTATGTTCAATATTGTATGAAAACATTGGTTGATGGACTTAAGTTCATATTAAGTCATAAACATGAGAATTTATAGTTCATAAGTTAAATAAGTCATTGACTTATGAGAATAAGTCAAAACCTACTTTAATAATAATTTGGTGTAATAAGTAACTTGAAATGTTCATGTGTTGGTTAAAATCCATTTAGAATCATTAGTAATGAAGTTTTGCCGGAATTCACACGATTAGACGATAATCATCGAATTCGTGAAATTCTCGGAATAGAAGTCGTATTTTGTGTTTGAAGTCAAAAATGTTGGTTTTCGATGGAGACAAGTCATATTTGGTATTATAGAGTCGCGGACTCAAAAATGATCGAATTCTGACATAGAACGAAGAAACGAGCGTTGAACGTTCACGGACATTTATCGTTTTCGTTGAAAATGAACTAATAGGTGAAATTTTAGCAAACAAAGTCAAATAGATAAAATTCTTGCATGAATGCATAGAGTACGTAATTTGTGAACCGTAGGCTTTTGAACGAGCCAATTCGGACTTATAACAAAGAAGTTATGCATCCGGGAGTTTTGCCGAATTTGTAAAAGCTACAAATTTTCTAAGGCACAGAGTTGGCGTCGCGGCGCCAACCCAAGGCCAAATGAGTGGTCTTGCAGTCACTGATACGATGTTTGAGCACATCGCTAACTCGCGGCCTTGCAATACGACCTATAAAGTAAGACTCGGCGCTTGTGCATGGAGTTCGAGGACTTGCCTTACTGATTAACACGCCGTAATGTGGCTTGAAGAAGCAATGGGTGGCATATGCTACCAACCCTAGGATGTAGACAGTAATGAATGCTTTCGGATATAAAGTGAAAGAGAACTCATTAATAATGAACTAAGATATAATCATAACATTGTTAAGGCATTGTTAGACACTTATATATGATGATTAAGGGTTAATAATCAATTGAATGTGCACGAAATAAGAATGACGTAATGAAAAGCTGAAACCCATAATAACAGATCTAAGTCAGGATTTAGATTGAGATGAAGGGTAAGATATAATAGTATACATGCTTGATTATATGTGACCTAATGTGGTACGTTATATGTTTATATATTGTAGTGATTTAGAGACTTAAAGTGTATGTGTGATAATCAGTAAGTAGACGCTAAAGGCAAGTATTCTAACCCTTGTTCCAGTTCAGTCTGGACAAGCTGTGTAATTCATGTATTCTTTCACATGAAGTTTTGAATGATGAAGTCAAAGACAATTCTTTCGGCTAGACTTATATTATGAATCTATCAAACATGTTTAATGTTTACCGAGTTATATTGGTATAGTTTTTAATTGAAGACTGAGTATGTTAAAATGTTTTTGTTGTTTAACGACAAGCACGTGAGGTTGCCATAACTTAAACGTATACACTTTTAATGAATGTAGTGTTGATTAACATAGAGTACTATGGGCTGATCACCCAGAAGTGCTCGTAAGCTATGCCAGACTTACAGACTTAGTGTCAGGTTGTCCTTTTCAAAAGAAATTATGAACTGCTCATAGTCTTGAGCCATAATTGATATTCTACTGAATATGGTTATTGAAAAACATTTTGAATGAAAAGAAGTGCTAATTTGAATTATCGATAGTACTTCGTAACTATTGTTCAGTTACCAAAGATATATGAGTTCTATGTTTCAAACATGTGGTTTATTAGAATTGTAGTATTTGCTGAGCTAGTCATGCTCACTCTTGCTTGAACCATGTGAACACAGCTAAGATCGAGCGGACCGAAGGCTCAGGCAAAGACAAGGGCAAGGCGAAGACGAACCCTTAGATTACTTATGTAATAGAATAGTTGAATGTTTGTAATATATTGAGTATTATGACAAGAACAAACGAATGGGTTATAAAGAACTTGAGAAATGTAATATTATTTTGAATATAAAGAAAATATATTAGTTCTTTTGAGACTTTTCAATTGAATGAATGTATGAATGGTAGTACCGTGTAGCACCATCTGTCGGGTTGGAAGATACACGGATTTTGGGGCGTCACATTATCAATCTTGCACCAACTCCCCTAATAGTAAATGAATGTGAATCAATAGTACACACATGTGAACAAATAGTTATATACATGTGAATTAATAGCAATTAATTGCTCATTTATCCGATTAATTACTCGATAACTTCTAGACATCAATTATTATCGAAATAAATGTCGATTTCCACTAACACTAATAATCCCTGTAGCGCCCCCAAATCCGGGTATCTTCCAACCCGATAGATGGTGCTATACTGTACAAACATTCATACATTCATTCAATTGAAAAGTCTCAAAGAACGAACATAACTTCTATATATTAAAAGTAATATTTACATTTCCCAGGTTCTATACCCGTTACAAAGGTTCTTTGTCATAATATTCATTAAATTATAAAAATAGACCTATACTATTACAAGATGACTTAATAATGCTTTTAGCCTTTCCCTTTATCCTTATTTGATCCTTGGGACGTTCAGGTCTTAAGCTGCGATCTATATGGTTCAAGAAAGAGTGAGCATAACTAGCTCAAAGAAGTATAACAATTTCAATAACAACATGCTTGATACATATGAATCAGTATATATTCGATAATCGAACAATAGTTATGAAGTACTATTGATAATTCAAAATAGCACTTCATCTTTCTTTTCAAAATGTTTCACAATGAATAATATTCAATAAAACATTCACTCCGGGCCAAAGACCTCGAGTATTCATTCTTTCTTTGAAAAGGACAACCCGGAACTAAGTCCGTAAGCCCGATATTACTTACGAGCACTTCTAGGTGATCAGCCTATTGTACTCTATGTTGATCAATACTACATCCATTAAACGTATGTACGTTTAATCATTTGGCAACCTCACGTGCCTGTCATTTTACCGACACAACTTTTGTTTAACATTTCAGTCTTCTTTTGAAAACCATATCAAGTAGTTGACAAAAGATAATCACATTTGATAACAGATGAATAGATTATTAACAATCCACTCAATATGTCAAGTCTAGCCAAAAGAACTGGCTTTAACTTCATTGTACTTCAATTCATGCGTAAGGATACATGAACTTCAAAAACTTGTTCAGATTGAACTGAGACAAGAGTTAGAATACTTGCCTTTAGCGTCTGCTACTGTGTAATTACTTTACGTTCAAGTCTTTCAAGTCTCTACAATACATGATCACATAATGCCTTACATTAGGTCACATATAATCAAGTATATATCTGACTATATCTTACCCTTCATCTCAATCTAATTGTGTATTAGATTTCGTTATTAGGGTTTTCGGCTTTCATTACGTCATTCACATTCTGCTAATCTTCAATTGATTATTACCTCTTAATCAACATGCATTAATGTCTTACAAGTACCTTACAATGTCTTAATCATGTTATGATTACATCTTAATTCAATACTAACCAGTTCTCTTTTCTTCTATACTTCAAAACATTCTTTACTATCAACTTCTTAAGAGGCATGGCAGCTACTACAATTAACTTTGTGACTTCATACACTGCAAGTATGAAAGTTAGCAAAGGCACTGACTCTGTAAGACCCCAGCTTTAATAAATAAAGATGAATTTTTTTATAAATATTATTTTTGAATATTATGGAATAAATTTGATATAATGTTTTAGTTGTGGGTAATATTTATAAATTTTTCAAAGTAAGCAAGTTGTTATAAAATATTCGTTTGGTCGGGGAATATTCTTTTTGTCGGGAAATATTTGTACGACGGCTCAATCATTGGTGAACCCCACAATGGAAGTATTGTCGTAGTTAGAAAACGACAAAATTATTTTTCTATAAAAAATAACGGCAGAGGTGTTACAAATAAAGCTGTTGAACTACCCAGTAGTAAAAAAGTACGATGTCTAGCGTGGTTGTATAGTAGACACGATATTGATTATTGATGCTTACGTGAGAAGTCACTCAATTTATGCTCAATTATTGCTACTGATAATTCTTTGCATCATATCTCTTATATTATTGATTCAATTATTGTCACAAAGATCATACTCAGATAATATGTTATAGTATTAAATTATTAATTGAGAAGACAAGTTATAAATGATTAATAATTGTTGAAAGATTAAATGTGTTGATTAAAAATAAAATGATTTGTGGTAATATTTATTCAATCCTTGATGTAAATAAAGAGTCTGTTATGAGACGTTTGTGGTAAGTTTGATTATTTTATGGGGGGGCCCATATGTCAAGTAATTCACTTTGATCATCATATCTTATATTATTGATTCAATTATTGTCACAGTATCATCTGTATAATATGTTATAGTATTAAATTATTAATTGAGACGACAAGTTATAAATGATTAATAATTGTTGAAAGATTAAATATGTGTTGATTAAAAATAAAATGATTTGTGATAATATTTATTCAATCCTTGATGTATATAAAAAGTCTGTTATGAGACGTTTGTGGTAAGTTTGATTATTTTATGGGGGGCCCATATGTCATCATCTAAGAGTCCCTTTGTGAATAGTAATTACCTTTGTGAATAGTAATTACCTTCGTCAATAGTATTTACCTTCGTCAATAGTAATTACCTTTGTGAATAGTAATTACCTTTGTGAATAGTAATTACCTTCGTCAATAGTATTTACCTTCGTCAATAGTAATTACCTTTGTGAATAGTAATTACCTTTGTGAATAGTAATTACCTTCGTCGATAGTATTTACCTTCGTCAATAGTAATTACCTTCTTGATAGTAATTACCCCTTCATGAAATAGTAGTTGTCCTTCAATATTACCAAGAGTTAAGCGCCTCTTGATTGTTCCAAGGGTTAATTACCCCTTCGCAAATAGTAGTTGTCTCTTGATATTACCAAGAGTCATTTTGACCCTTCGTTAAGACCAAGAGCCACCCTCAGTTTTTCTATAAATAGAAAGCTCATTCCTTCATTATTTCTTACGAATTCACTCAAACTCTAGAGAGAGAAACTATAGAGAGAAAGAAGAAAAGTATTTTGCTACTTCACTTTTCCAATATTCAGCTCTTCAAAGATGGGGAATATTATTTGTTGTACTCGTAAGGGGTGTTATTTTTATTCATGAATAGAACTTCTGTTATTCCATTCTTTATTATTCTGTTGGAATAACCTGTAAAAGTAGCATAACCTATACATGACCTATATATGCGGAATACCCTATACTTGGTGAAATTCTTATATTATTCCATTCTTATTTATTTTGTTGGAATAACCTGTATATGCGGAATCCCCTATACTTGGTGACATTCTTCTATTATTTTATTATTCAGTTGGAACATCCTCATCAGGCTTTAATGGGACTGGTTAAAATCTTTATTATTCTATTGGAATATCACATGCGTGTGTTTTACATCGGACTGGTTCCGTCTTTATTATTCATTTTTTATATTATTACATTGGAATAACTCGCTACATGCATGCAATACCGCATGCATGGTGATTTCTTTTGTTATTTCATTCGCTATTATACTCGGTTGGTTAAAATTTTGACTTCTATACTCCATGAATTTAGTGGAATATCCTTGATATTTGCGCTTCATCCAAATATTTTTAATGAAAATATTTTTACGAGCATTCTTGAATTTTACTCTACAAAGCGTTATCATGTTGACAATTTGGACATTATTAGTTCTGAATAAATTAATTCGTGAACTTGTTTTATTGAATTATTATGTCATTGTCATCATCCTCATGTTATATTATGTTATCTTTGGCTTACGTGCATAGATGAACTTAGTATGATTATGACCGAGGATCATTCGGTATAATCATGGCTTGATATAAATGATGTGACAAAAGTCCTCGGTGGCTGTAATGCGGTGATGGATAGTTTTTGGTATGATTATGACGGGGTGATTCGGTATAGTCATGACCATTGATAATTTGATGAAAATCCTTGACCGTAGTAGTACAGGGGATGATTAGATATTGTGGTTTATTCATTAAAGCGAGTCTTAGTGATAAAAATTGATGAAAACCTTTTAAAACCTAAAAGATAGTAGACTTTATTTTCTACTTGACTCTTTTAATGGATTGCATATTCTAACTTCTTGATTAAAGCTGGTTGTCTATTGTATTTTATCGGTTTAACATTGTTGAAGACTATTGATAATTTATTCGCATTATCTTAGTTATAATATTTCTTCTTTGGGCTAGTTGAGCTCACCCTTTCTTTCCTTCGTTCTCTTCTTGTGAAATGAGAATATATAAATTTGGGACGAGTCGGGGAAAAGAGTGATGGTCCCGAAGATAACATTAGTAGTCCTCACTATTCATTAAATAGTGTGACAATAAATGTAATGAGGACTCCTTGAGTATGGATATTGTCTAAATGACAATATTCCTATTAGAACTCTCGGTTTATGTATTGTCGTATGTGTTACGACGGATGTATAATTAAGTTTGTATTTGAATTTATGTACCATGTAAGTGGTGACCCAAGATGGGTGGACGTATACCAAATTTGGGGGGCGTCACGGTTGGTATCAAAGCTTAGGGATATGATCCCGGCTAAGATGCGAGATAAGAACTAGGAGGGAGAGACGGAATTCCTTCGCTAGTATGACCTACCTAAGTTTATTTGTTATTTAATTGGTCGATCGTAGTATAGGGATAATATTTGATATATTAATTAACCTCTTGTGTTGTTGCAAAGTGTTTGGAAATGGCAATTTGAAAATGTTCACAATGGAGTGAATGTGACCGTTGTGACACCTTTAATCACTAATCAAGGTTAATGCGAGTGTCGACGAGGAACAAATTAGAGATATCCACGTAGTGAATGAAGAACTAATTGTTGCACCCGAGCTAGTTGCAGAGGTAGCAGCTGAGAGTGAGGAAGAAGAGGAAGAAGTGGAACCTGAGGAGAATTGGTTAGAAGAAGTTTATGATCAAAACTTAGAATTACAAAATCGTGTTCGTGAGCTAGAAGAACAGGTTGAAGAACGGCAAACGGTCGTGGAATAAAGGGATACAACAATTCAAAATTGGGTTACCCGATATGTGATGCTCGAACAAAATCACGCTTTGGCAGGGTGTAAGATATTAAAGTTGGAATCTGAGAATTTAAAAATCAAAGATTAGCTGAAAGAAGATACAACTGAATGAAGGAGAATAGACGATGTATGGGTAAAAGCTGCATAACGCGTTGATAGTGTAGAAAAAGACGTCCGATCCAGTAAAGCCAAAATAGATGAAATGGACTTTGCTTTTTGGACAGCAATTGGGAGAACCCAACATCGAATTCGGAATTACCCTGTGCATAGCGGTCAACCCGAATTCGATATGGATCGGAGAATAATGATTCAAATCATGGATCAGGAATGTGAAGAAGCACTTAAGGGTGGAATGTACCCTATAGTAAAGTCAAACTCGGTAATTTAAGCGAGAGCGTTTGTCGAGAAACCCGAACGAGGTTATTACGGGTAAATTAATTATAAATTATTGCGAAGTCTATACTTTATTCAATACAAGTTCTACCCACTCTTTTATTCTACCTAGTTGTGTTCAATGTTTAAATTTGACTCCGGAAAAATTAGACTTTGATTTATCTATTGAAACTTCGTTGGGAGAAACCTTCGTTACCTCCACTGTTTATTAATCTTGTTGTTTCAAATAAACACTTTCACGATCTTATCTCTTTGAAAATACTTGCCTTTGAGGTAATTTTTGAAAATGATTGATTAACTACTTATTATTCTTTTTGTAAGGTTGTTAGCTTTCATATTCCTAACCAACTGTTATCTAATTCAAAGTAACCAAGCCCTAAAGTTAATCCTTTGTTATATCAAGCCATAAGTAAAGAGCCCCGATCCTTTCGTTGTTGACTTCCTTGTGTGGAATGCACCGAAGCCGGACTTTACAGAGGCGACGTCGTGAATAGCGATGACAAGTTGATAGGTATCATTGTGAGGTGCTATCTAGGTTAAAGGATAGAAGTCACAGTTGGTATCAATGTAACGTATTATCCAAGTCTTGGATAAGAGTAGCGATTTTGAATGATATTTCTATCATTAATAAATTTCTTGACGTGTTCTTGAAGATTCCCTAGCCTACCTAGGCGTGAAATCGAATTTTGTATTGACCCCAAAGACAAAAATCCATTTCTTAAACCCTCAAATATTTCTTCAACTAAAAGGATGCATTTACGAGGATTATGATGAAAGTCATAATAAAAGCATTGGACTAATGAAAATCATGGGTATATGAAGTATTAGTAAGTGTTATGATGAGTTATGTGGTTATTATGTGAAAACATGAAAGTTTCTTAGAAATCACAAAGGGTTGAAAAATCGATTTTGGTAAAAAGCGTAACATGAAATTCAATTAACCACATCTCCTATTATATTTTGAATTTTTGAGTGTGGTCAAGTCCTAGAGTTAGATCTATGAGTTTTGTAGCTTATCCAAGTGGAATCACCTTTGGAAAAGGTCTTTGAGATTTTCGTGTGGATTTGAATTTAGCAAAAAGAGTCCAAAGCTGCAAATTACAAAAACGCTACTGCCCAGAAACTTTAAGGGGCTGTTTCGGCCACTAAATTTATGTGAAAAAATTCTGGCCTTTTGGGACATGAAAATATATGTTATAAAGTACCTCCTGTCCAAAAATGAGCTCATTCTGACTTAAAATGAACAAGTTATGACCATTTCAATATTTAGGTTTTTTGACGAAAATGCTATAACTGGAGTTCTATAACTCCGATGACCATGAAATTTAAACTGGAGGCTCACATTAACATGTGTAAGGTCCTGCCAAGATTTGGGAATTTTTGGAGTTAAACTTGAGGTAGCTAATTTCTTAAGGAATTAATTAGAAATTGATTTTTGAAAAATAGTAAATGAATTTTAAAATTCGAGAAAAATATATTTTCATTATGGGACTATATAATGCTAAATCCCAGAAAAGAAATATTTTTGGGACTGATTTGGTATTTTTCATGAAAATAGTTTAATTCTGAACATATGAGTTAAATATGTTATGTGAAGTAACAAAGTTGAAAATAGGATTTTATGGCTAGAGAATCCTATATAGAGTATATGCATATTTTTTTTGATGAGGATTTGATAATTGGTGATGATATCTTATGAGTATGGCATTTTGAATGATTAAATGCATTATATGGTAAAAGCGTAAACAATTGAGATAAATTGTTTATAAATTTAAGAAGTGATTAAAATATTGTTATAATATTAATGATATTAGATTATGAGATTATTAAGTGATTGATAACATGGGGATATTCTTGAATCCTGGATAAATTATATTATAAATGTTTAATATTTATCCTTTATCTCATTTGATTGATTCTTTATATCATTATCCTCATGCTTATATTGTGTTGAAAGTCAAATACGTGGCTTACATGAATAGATGGACTTGGTATGATTATGACCAGGGATTATTCGGTATAATCATAACCGTAATTGAAAACACGATTATCTTTGGCTGTAGTGCATGGATAATTTGTGGTCGTGATACTAATGAATACACGATTATCTTTGGCCGTAGTGCATGGATAATTTGTGGTCGTGATACTAATGAATACACGATTATCTTTCGGTAGTAGTGCATGGATAATTTGTGGTCATGATATTAATGAATACACGATTATCTTTGGTAGTAGTGCATGGATAATTCGTGGTCGTGATACTTAATGAATATCCTTGGCCTCAGTAGTGTAAAGGATGATTCGATGATATGGATTAATTATTGAAATGAGTCTCGTGAATGAAATATTAATTCATGGATGTGGTAAAAGTCATCTTTGGTCAGTAGTGCATTGATAGACTTGGTATGATTATGACCAAGGATTGTTGGTATAATCATGATCAGTAATTGAAAAACACGAATATCCTTGGCGATGAAGTGCATGGATAATTCGTGGTCGTGGTACTATTAAGGCGCGTCTCAAAGATTATTGGTTTCTGATTTGTATATCTTTGGCTCGTAATGCAAAGATGAATTGTTAATGAATATCTTTGGTAGGATTAGAAGATGAATTTAATATTTTTTTAACGATAAAGGTATTCAAGGTATCCTCACCTCTTTATCATATCAGTGTCGTACCCTAATTTCGAGGGCTTAAATTTCATAAGAAGGGAGGTTGTAAGACCCGACTTTTATAAATAAAGATGAATTTTTTATAAATATTATTTTGAATATTATGGAATAAATTTGATATAATGTTATAGTTGTGGGTAATATTTATAAATTTTTGCAAAGTAAGCAAGTTGTTATAAAATATTCGTTTGGTTGGGAATATTCTTTTTGTCGGGGAATATTTGTACGATGGCTCAATCATTGGTGGACCCCACATACGGAAGTATTGTCGTAGTTAGAAAATGACAAAATTAGTTTTCTATAAAAATAACGGCAGAGGTGTTCATCAATAAAACCGTTGAACTACTACGGTAGAGTAAAAGTACGATGAATGGCGCTGTGAGTCAGATATAGTAGCACACGATATTGATTATTGATGCTTACGTGAGAAGTCACTCACTATGCTCAATTATTGCTACTGATAATTCACGCATCATATCTCTTATATTATTGATTCAATTATTGTCCGCATTATCATCGTATAATATGTTATAGTATTAAATTATTAATTGAGGCGACAAGTTATAAATGATTAATAATTGTTGAAAGATTAAATATGTGTTGATTAAAAATAAAATGATTTGTGGTAATATTTATTCAATCCTTGATGTTTATAAAGAATTATGAGACGTTTGTGGTAAGTTTGATTATTTTATGGGGGGCCCATATGTCATCATCTAAGAGTCCCTTCGTCAATAGTAATTACCTTTGTGAATAGTAATTACCTTTGTGAATAGTAATTACCTTCGTCAATAGTATTTACCTTCGTCAATAGTAATTACCTTTGTGAATAGTAATTACCTTTGTGAATAGTAATTACCTTCGTCAATAGTATTTACCTTCGTCAATAGTAATTACCTTTGTGAATAGTAATTACCTTTGTGAATAGTAATTACCTTTCGTCGATAGTATTTACCTTCGTCGATAGTAATTACTTTCTTCAATAGTAATTACCTTCGTCAATAGTAATTACCCCTTCGCAAATAGTAGTTGTCCCTTCAATATTACCAAGAGTTAAGCGCCTCTTGATTGTTCCAAGGTTAATTACCCTTCATGAATAGTAGTTGTCTCTTCAATATTACCAAAAGTCATTTTGACCCTTCGTTAAGACCAAGAGCCACCCTCGGTTTTTCTATAAATAGAAAGCTCATTCCTTCATTATTTCTTACGAATTCTTTGAAACTGTAGAGAGAAACTATAGAGAGAAAGAAGAAAAGTATTTTGCTACTTCATTTTCCAATATTCAAACTCTTCTAAGATGGGGAATATTATTTGTTGTACTCGTAAGGGGTGTTATTTTTATTCATGAAGAGAACTTACATTATTCCATTCTTTATTATTACATTGGAATAACTTTGTAAAAGTGGCATACCCTATACATGACTTTGTATATGCGGAATACCCTATACTTGGTGAAATCCTTATATTATTCCATTCTTATTTATTACATTGGAATAACTCAGTATATCACGGAATCCCCTATACTTGGTGACATTCTTCTATTATTTTATTATTAGATTTGGAACATCCACGTGCATGCATTTTACTTGGGACACGGTTACATCTTTATTATTACATCTTTATTATTCTATTGGAATATCACATGCATGTGTTTTTTATCTAGGACCTAGTTTAAATCTTTTATTATTACTGCTTTTTATTATTCTATTGGAATAACCTATCTATGCGAAGTACCGCATGCATGGTGATTTCTTTTGTTATTTCATTCGTTATTATACTCAGTTGGTTAAAATTTTGACTTCTATACTCCATGAATTTAGTGGAATATCCTTGATATTTGCGCTTCATCCAGTATTTTTAATGAAAATATTTTTCTGAGCATTCTTGAATTTTACTCTACAAAGCAGATCATGTTGACAATTTGGACGTTATTAGTTCCTGAATAAATTAATTCGTGAACTTGTTTTATTTAATTATTATGTCATTGTCATCATCCTCATGTTATATTATGTTATCTTTGGCTTACGTGCATAGATGAACTTAGTATGATTATGACCAGGGATCATTCGGTATAATCATGGCTTGATATAAATGATGTGACAAAAGTCCTCAGTGGCCTGTAATGCAGTGATGGATAGTTTTTGGTATGATTATGACCAGGGGTGATTCGGTATAGTCATGACCATTGATAATTTGATGAAAATCCTTGACCGTGGAACAGGGATGATTAGATATTGTGGTTTATTCATTAAACTGAGTCTTAGTGATAAAAATTGATGAAAACCTTTTAAAACCTAAAAGATAGTAGACTTTATTTTCTACTTGACTCTTTTAATGGATTGCATATTCTGCTGCAGTTAAACTGGTTGTCTATTGTATTTTATCAGTTTAACATTGTTGAAGACTATTGATAATTTATTCTGCATTATCTTAGTTATAATATTTTTCTTTTGGGCTAGTTGAGCTCACCCTTTCTTTCCTTTGTTCTCTTGAAATGAGAATATAATTTGGGACGAGTCGGGGAAAAGAGTGATGGTCCCGAAGATAGCATTAGTAGTCCTCACTATTCTGTTAAATAGTGTGACAATAAATGTAATGAGGACTCCTTGAGTATGGATATTGTCTAAATGACAATATTCCTATTAGAACTCTCAGTTTATGTATTGTCGTATGTTACACGACAGATGTATAATTAAGTTTGTATTTGAATTTATGTACCATGTAAGTGGCGACCCAAGATGGGTGACGTATACCAAATTTTGGGGGCGTCACAAGCTCCCGGCCTCGTGCTGCGGCGAGGGCATTCTAGGCTTAGAGTCGCGCACATGTACGGACTCTGTGCTCCTGCATAATTATCTTGATTTTGACATTTTTACGAACTTCTCGGACGCATAACTTCTTCGTTTTAAGTCCGAATTGGTCTGTTCATAAGCCTACGGTTCACCAATTACGCAGTCTACGCGTTCATGCAAGATTTTTATCTATTTGACTTCATTTGCTAAAAATTCACCTATTGGTTCATTTTTAACGAAAACGATAAACGTTCGTGAATGTTAAACGCTCGTTTCTTCGTTCTAAGTCGGAATTCACCCATTTTCGAGTCCGCAACTCTTAAATGACGAACATGACTTGTCTCCATTGGAAAATAACATTTCCGAGCTCAAACTCAAAATTTGACTTCCATTCCGGGAATTTTACGAATTCGATGATTATCGTCTAATCGTGCGATTTCCGGCAAATCTTCATTCTTATGACATGTTCAACATTACCAATGAATTACATTCATAATGTGAACATCTTACCATATTTTTTTTCCAACAACTTATACTCATGGTTGGATTTTGACTTATTTCATTCATGAGCTTATAGCTTATTCCATTATAAACTTCTTATTACTTCATTGTTCCTAACTTAAGAAAGTTAGTCTTTTAATCATCGTGCATACATGTTTTCACATATAATTCCATCCTTGTATAAATATAATTCATATACATACAAATTCATTACTTTCATTAATAAACTTATTACAAGTTCATAATCTTTCACATAAGTTTATAACTTATGCTAGCTTAAATGACTTATTACCAACTTATATGGCTTAAGTTCATTACTTACACATTCTTCTTATTTATTAACATCCATGACCCCTTAATCTATCTTTGTTTATCAACCTATCATGAATAGAGATAGAAGATAATGTAGAGAAGGAGTCCTACTCTAGAAGTTCTTGATAAGTAGCTTCTTTCTTCTTCTTATGTAAGTGGCTTATTTGTAACTTAATCTTCCTAACACTTAAGCACTTTGAGAGTGTGGATTGTTTGAACAATTATCAAATGGCTTGTAAACCTCCTCTATTTATAGATTTTCGAAGGTTAGGGTAGTTTAGTCTTTTCCATCATCCCACCTCCTTTTGCACCTCCTTACTATTCATTACTTGCATGGCACAAAATCTATCCATTGCTTGGCCATTACACATTTAACTTGGTCATTACATAACTTGGTCACCACTTAAAAGGCATGGTTACCACACTAACTTGATCACCACTCATAAAACTTGGTCATTACTCATTTACCATATTCCTATGGTTTGCCTCATGGATCAAATAATCCATTGGACTTTAGCTTGGGCTTTATCAACTTAATCCTTTGGGCTTTACATTAACAAACACTCTCTTGTTTATTAATTCATTAGATGGGCCTTACACTTAATTGACTTGGACTTATACAAAATTCTAGCCAATCCTTATAAGTCCATTAATATTACATAATATATATACATATAGCTTATGTATCATTCTCGTATTTTAATTCATATAGAATTTATATACGATAATTCATTCTTCATACAAACTCGTATAATACTTCATATCATACTCGTTTTCTTTCCTCGTACAATACTCACATATCATACGATTATCTCTTAACGCATTAATTCTTCACTTTCCTTACATTCTCAATTTAAGTCCGCAAGCGAAATATTACATTTTCCATAGCTAGATTATTATTACATAATCCATCTTACCTTAATATTCTATCATTACGTATTTCTCGAAAATTCAAAAATAACTCTCGAGCAAATACCGATGAATAGTGTTTTTCGGAAAATTTCTCGAAAAACTTTCATTTTCGTCTTAGAAATTCAAACACTTTAATTCCTTCACGTAGCTCAAATACTACGATATTCCAATATCAATAGGTTATATAACGACAACCATCTTGATATCATAAATAATATGATTTTATTATTATTTAAATTAATAAAAATCATTTTACAATAAGATCCGAATTTCTCGGTCGTTACAATCCCAACACAATGGAACTATCAATTTCATCTTTAATCAACACGAACTTATTCATCATTAATATTATAACTCACAATATTTAACAACCAGGTCATTCCCGAGAAGAGGGGCTTTCAGATAAGGATTTCTCCTTATTGGCGCAGCAATTGATTAGGTGACCAAACCTCTCCTCGATGTAACTTCTAGACATTGTCAATATTGTAAATAATAATATGAATAACTTTGCCATCTCAATTATTGATTTAATAATATAACATATTATACTGAGATGATAATCGTGACAATAATTGAATCAATAATATGAGAGATATAATGCAGTGAATTCTTTGTAGTAATAATTGAGTATAATGAATGACTTTTCACATAAGCATCAATAATCAATACAAGATGTGCTACTATGTAACCACGCCAGACATCGCATTGTACTTTTATTCTTAGGGTAGTTCAAGCGGTTTTAATTCGGTAATAATTTCGCCATTATAAAAGATAATTTTATCGTTTTCTTGAAATACGACAATACATCCGTTGTGGGGTCCACTAATGATTGTCTTGTCGTCGCATGCGAATATTCCCTCGTTAAAAGCGAATATTCCCAGACCAATCGAATATTATATAACCACTTTGCTTACTTTTGCAAAATTTATAAATATTACCCACAACTATAACATTATATCAAATCCACACCATAATATTCAAAAAAATATTTCGAGAAATTTGAATCTTTATTCAAAAAATTTGGGGTCTCACCGCCAGGGTTTCAAGCCCTGCTCGAACCGTCGCGCCTTCCTAACCTCAATATCCACTTGATGTTGAGCGAACCTCGCCAGTTCATTAAACTTGGCGGCGTATTGGGGAACCGTCATGTCCCCTTGTTTCAATTCCAGAAACTGCATCTCCATCCTCCCCTGCATGCTCGTGGGAAAGTAGTTCTCGAAGAATATCTCCTTGAATCTCTCTCACGTCAGATTCGCTATCCCAGCCCTAGCCTGATTGGCTTCCCACCAAAAGTTGGTCTCTCCCTTCATCATATAGGTTGCAAAGGCAACCTTTTGGGCCTCGTCGACATTTTCTATCACAAATGCCTTCTCTATTTCATTCACCCACGTATTCATATTAGCATAAAAGGAAACAATGTCTTCAACTTTTCCACCATAATTTCATTAACAACTTACTATTATTAGGGGTATAAATTAACATTTGCAAATTATACAAATGGAACCCTTTTTGAGCATTTCATGCAGGGAACCACATGCACGAATTAAGTTTAGTTTCTGTAAGACGTTACCTAAAAGAAATTCCATTGGCACTTTATTCGAGAAGTTACCCGATACAAGTAACTCGGCCCAAATCTTGCCATGAATGCAGAACCACATGCAACTAAAGGGGTAAAAACTTGATCCATACCTCACTTCTTGACTAATTTTAATACATCACCCACAAGATGTAAAGAACCAGTTACAAGAACCTGACAAATCAACCAAAGATTAGAAGATAAAAACAGAACTCTAAACTTGTGTCTGTGTGTGCAGCAACAAGTGGAGCAGCATATTTCCAAGAAACCAACACATTGAAACTACAAGAATAAACTTATAGCTGACCTTATAATAAATCTGTTGCCCTTAGTTGAGAACTTCGTACAGTAAACATTAGCATTCAATATATTGAAGCAACATTAACATTAGCAACTTACCATTATAGAATCAAGTCCACATCCAATTTTATCTTCAGAATGAGGATGATATGGTAGAAGCTTCTCTACCATAATTTTCTCATCTTCCGCTGTAAGAGTTTCTCCATCAAAATACCTAAGGGAAAGAATAGCATTCAATATATCGAAATCATTTGAAAAATCACTCACGAGAGAAGCATTCTTAGAAGTAATCATGTCTGGCTGCCAGTTGGTTCTGCCATAATAAACTAGTAGTAGTTCAAGTCAGGAAGTGGAACTACATAAATTCTATGAATTATAAATCATAACTTCTTTCATTAGTGTCTTGGATATTTAGACTCAAGAAAATTTCTGGAACTTTATCAGATACAAACAAGGCTAACTTCACTTCCCCAATCGCAGAGGAGATTTGATATAAAGTACATCATAAAGATCACCGAACATTGACCCAAAACCCACAAATTAGGGTGGTCAGAAAAGAAAAAAACAGAAGCAAAACAAGAAAACTTTATGTACATATATGTTGAATCTAATGCCAGTTCAACACAAGTCAGAAGTTAACATTGGCTTTACTACTCAAGTAAAATAAATCAAATGTATAATTGCTCAGTAGATCTTACCTCAATACCTTTGTGCCTCCAGCTCTAACTTTTTGGCTTCAATCTTCGTGCTATCAAGGACTTCATTTATTAAGGTTATTAGTGCCTTTCCACAAGCCTGAGCAGTTTGACCATAATCCCTTTTAGTTGAGCTCAAATCTGTATCGAGAAGCAATGCAAGAATTCCAGCAATAAGATATATAATTTAATTGGAATCTCTAACCAACTGCACCAATCTGTTTCATAGCAAAACATTTGTTCAGAATTAAATAAACATATATAAACCACAAAGAGAAAGCATTTTCTGTTTGGAAGCTATGAAAAGTGGTGAAGAAAAAATGAATAAACAAAAAGAAACCATGTTGAACTTTATAAATTAAAAAATTTCATGGTAGTTGTACAGATACACTGAAACTACAAGTGAATTCAACTAAGGGTTTAAAATGAACACAATTCCAAATAGTGGCTATTTTAACTCCTTTAATGCATTTGTCAAGTTCAAATTAAAATCTTCAACTCTGACAATAGTAAGCATCTCTGTGAGGGTAAAATTTACTGTGAAATAAATCCACGAGACAAAAACATACAACCACGAAATTCAAAACTTACGTTCCGCCGACGCCTCTAGTAGTCTCCAAGAAATGGTGGCAAAAGGAAGCTCACAAACGCGTCGTAATCAAGCGCTAAAATTGGTCAGAAAGCGGAAACCCTAACATGCATTTGCCGCCAAAGGCCGATTGTGAAGAGGTCAAAATCATAATCGGCAAGGCTCATTGGGTTTGTAATATTCATGAACGCAATCAAATTGCAAATTAAGCGGAAGCGATGTAAAAATCGAGTTTAAAATTTTACAAACCATATACCCGGATCACCCTTTATGCACAATTATTAATTAAACGAAAAGATAAAGAATAAAATCATACCTTGAAGATCCGAAGCTTCCTCGTACAAGTTCACCTCCAATTCTTTTCGCGTTCAACTTGAATCCACCGGGTTTGGTTCCTTCCTTTGATCAACGTTAGCCACCCAAATGTTTGGCCTCAGAGGTGATCCACCAAGGAAGAATAAGAATTCAAGAAGAAGGGTATTTGGCTCAAACCCCAGTTTTCTATCTCTATAGAAAAGAACGACTCTCCAACAAATTGGAATTATGTCGTATGTTGTAAAAGTCAACAACCACATCACCCATAATAAGACTCTCTTATTTATAGATGTGGGCAACCCACCTTAACAATTAAGGAATTGGGATTTATTTAATTAATTAAATTCTTTTAATTAATTAAGCTCCCTAATCTTATTAGGGATAATTAATTAAACTCCTTTAACTAATTTTCCTTCCTAATCCAATTAGGAATAAATGAGAGTACTTATATTAAATTAATTCCTAAACTCTTTTAGAAATTAAAATAATAATAATTGTAATAATATTAATAAGACTCCTCTTATTAATTTATATTTAATATTTCTAAAATATTAAATAATAATATTAGGCTATTTAATTTATTCTATCACCATAGATTAAATTAAATATACATAACATATTATTACGATTATGCCATTAACTTCTTTAAATAATTATTCTTCCTTTTATGGTGTGACCCTTTAGGTTCTCCATATTAAACCTAGGGTTGTGAATAAATCAATTAGAACAATTCTAATCTTATTTAAATAAATAAATTAAACAATTAATTTATTTAAATAAATAATATTTATTCTACAATAGGATAAGTCTCCTAGCGATCAACGACTTTCCGGATAATATAGATTTTAACATTAATCATAAAAATACCTTTGAGTAAATAGTTACTGTACAATTCAATCCTTCCACCATACAATGTCCCAATTAAATATAAGACATGGAATTATGTCAAGTCTTATTTTATTTAATTATATGTATTTCGATCCTTAAATGCACAACTCAAATAATGCAAATTAGAAACTCCTTTCTAATTTCATTACGCCAACCAAGGACTCTTTGGGTTGTCATTTATCGAATCACATAGGACATTTTTCTTCTTTTATTAGAAGTGGTAGATTCTTTATTGATCATATATTATCTCCACGTATACAACTTATTATACCCAAGCATACCCTTTGATATACCCTAAGGGTCTTAAGAAATAAGTCAAAGTATAACTCATCATACACAAGATACTATGATGATCTCAAGTCCAAGGATCACTTTCAGACTACTATCACTACAGAATTCCTATCGATGTGCAAGTAAAACTCCATTAGGTATTCCTTAGCGAGCCACGTTCAAATGAACTTATTCTCTAATAAGCACCTACATACTTGCTTTAGTGTCTCCACACAAATGATCATGAGATCAATCATCCTCATCCAATGAGCAAGCAACGTATGTACCAATCTATCCGGATTCACTAATCCCCAATTTAGTAATCCAATGATTGGGAACTATTTTAGTTTTAAGCTTTCTAAGAATTTAGATCTCATTAGAATGATCATCATCATTATTCTAAAAGCATTGCTTAAAACTATGGGTTTATCACATATTATAAAACAGCATCATGTAGATAATTAAAAGCCTTTAATTAATTAAACTTTTTTATTAATAAATGAATAAGATTGTTACAAAGTATATGCTTTATCATCAAACATGATTGGCTTGTGTGCATATTACTTTCAATCTCCCACTTGCACTAAAGCCAATCGCCATTGTATCTTATACTCTTCTTCTCTAAGTGACGATTATCCTGCTGTTGGATAAGCTTTAGTTAATGGATATGTAATGTTGTTCATGAGAGTCCACTATCTCTATAGTGATTTTCCATCTTTCAATGATTCTAATAATAAAATAAAAGTGCCACAACACATGTTTAAATCCAAGATGAGACTTAGGAACTATTCCAAGTTCTGTAATAAACTTTTAATCCAAACAATCAACTTGCAGCTTCATTTACAGCTATATACTTTGTCTTTATCACTAAACCAACAACTCTTTCATTGTTTGGAACCTTTCCAATTCATCGCACTAATCGCTCAAGGTAACCCTTTACCTTAAAGTGGATTTTTCTCGTCGTCTTGGTCCGTCGAAAAACTTGAGTCAATAGCCCTCTAGTTTTAATTAAGACCCATCATGTATGCTCACATCCTTAGTGCTAGGTTAAGCACTTTAAGATGTTTTCACCGACTCATAGTGAACTTCTCCATAATATGACCGATCAACATCGTGTCTCAGACATTTCATTGCATGCATGATTGTCACTCATGCGACCTCTCTTTTCGAGGAGTTTGTGGGGACTATTAAGAGAGATACACTCCATAGCTCATCGACATGAGACATCTCTTGAGTTTGCCATGCTAAACGACTTTAGCATCAAATGAATATACGTTCCTTGGGTTAAGTTGAGCATCCTCTTAAATCTATCTATATAGATTTGCATCCCCAATAATGATACTCTTCCCAAATCATTCGTGGAGGAATGTTTAGACAACTTTATCTTTACTGATTGTAGCATTGGTATGTTATTCCTCATCCGTAGTATATCAACATATAATACTAGAAATTTCACGATGCTCCCACTGACCCTTTTGTAAACACTATGTTCATTCTTATTTTTGATAAAATCAAACTCTTTTGATTGCCTCATCAAAACGAATGTTCCATATTTGAGAAACTTGCTTCAATCCATTTCTCTGAGTGTCTACAACACTTACCTCATCGTATGTAACTGGATCATCATCTTCTATGATGCGTACCTCATCATCATCATCCATGATGAATCCATACCTCCTAGGTATCTTCAGTACTATTTCAGATTTATGATTCAGTTGTGGTACAATAGGTCTATCTACAGGTTTCTCTTATTTGACTTATAGTGTTTTGTGGTTCTTGAACTCTTCAAGATCTATTATCCTCCCACTAGCCCCTTTTAATGATAAACACATTTATCTTAGAAGGCAGCGTGTTTCGCAATAAACACCTTTTGATAAGCAGGATTATAGAACATATACCCTAAACTTACTTTAGGATGTCCCACAAATCGACACTTGTCAAATCTTGTCCCAAGCTTATCCTTTGAAACCTTTTCACATAAGTTGGACAACCCCTTATCTTAACATACTTAAGATTAGGAATCCTCCCTGTCCATAACTTTTATGGAGTCTTGAAAATGGATTTTGAGGTTACCATTTTCGTAGATATGCAGCCATTTCTAGAACATTATCCCAGAAGGATACTGGAATGTCGATAAAATCATTTTGGACCGCACCATGTCCAACAAGGTACGATTTTTCATTCAGATACATCAATCAATTATTACGTATCAGGATGTGTCCATTATGAGAAAACCATTTGAGATGATCCGAAACTTATTGCACAAGTATTTATTCCTTGATCTAATCAAAGAATCTTAATACATTGCCAATTTGTTTCACTTCAATTTTTTGAACCTTTCAAATAATTCACACTTGTATTTTAGCAAATACACACATTCAACTCTTTGAATGATCATCTCCTTTTCTTATACTAATTTGTTCAATATGCAAAATTATTTTCATGTAAGTCAAGTATACAAAATTTATTAAGTAATATTCGATTCTATACAAAACATTATTATTATAAATAGAACAACAATTGTTCTTAATTATAATACCAAAGATTTCATTGTCCAACAATAAAATGGAAATAATATTTTTAACAAGAACTGGAATACAATAACAACTTATTGACTTAATAGATTTGCTTCGTAGCATTGCTAAACTATAAGTTTCTATGGCTAATATGGCAACCTTTGTTACATTTCCGCACATAGGATTACTTATATTTGTTTAGCTTTCTACTTACTTGGTCCCTTCATAAATCTATATTTATGATAACCAAAGTCGGTATCCAATACCCAAGTAGAACCTTGACTTAAAGAAAAATTTATTTCAATCATGAAAAAAACTGTATTGTAACCGAAACTTCACTAAGCTTCTTTGGTTAACCTTTGCAAGATGCTTCTCGCAGTTTCTTTCCAGTGTCCAGGCTTATAGTGGTGGAAGCAAACTCCTTTGCTATCCGTATCAGTTTTGTTCTTATTATCCTTTATTTTGCCTTTCTATTTACCTTCTTTGAATCTTTCTTCTTTTCATAAGATCCTTTGGCCCCTACCAGTAAGACTTGGTCTTTCTTGGTTGGAAAGTGACTCAACATTTTTCAACATGTTAAGCAAATCAGCGAGGCTGATATCTAGCTTGTTTATATGAAAAATTCACAACAATTGTGAAAGGAGTCCGGGAGTAAGTGCAAGATCAAATCTTGGCTCAACTCTCCATCCATGACAAAACTCGTTGTCCTAATTAATCAATCAAATTGTTTATGTTAAGAACTTTTTGTCTGTACTATAGTGCCATTGGCCATTCTAGATCAGAAGAGCTCCTTAGATATCTGATATCTATCAGTCCTACTTTCCTCACCATCAACTACTTGATGTGCGGTGAATATAGTAGAAGCATCCATAGTTTCATCTTGTCGACAACAAGCTCGTTACTCTCATAGATGCGAGCATGATGCATTGAGCCAACTGTGCATCATCTTGCCACTTTCTAAAAGTAGCAATGTCTTCCTCAGAGGCATTATCTGCAGCCATTGTAGGGATAGGCATATTAAGGACATAAGATAGCTTTTCAGCTATGAGAACTATTCTCAAATTCCTTAACCAATCCGTTTAATTCGGTTTGGTTAATTTAGCATCTAATATGCTTCGCAGTGATAGTAATTTTTAGACATTGTAAAATTCTGTAAATGAATTTGTAATTAACAACATTTTAACATACATTCTTTTATTAATTACCAAAATAAATTAGGTCTTGTTTTAAATTGGTATCTCCCACTATTTTCTTCAAACTATATTACCTCACTTATATAGTTTAAGCAAAATCTAATTAAAGATTTGCTAGTGAGAATAAGGATCCCATTTCAAATGTATATAGCCTTGTGGTGACACAACAAACTATATATAAATAAATAGGTAGACAACTTTTGTCAATTACATTAACTATGCAACTCCTTGTATTTTGCCTCTTAGATTATTTTGATCAAGTGGTGGCACATCAGAATCAAAATTATCCAAGTTAAGTCCGACCTAGCACTCCATATATTCAAAAAAGAAAAATATCATCCTTGTGGTGACACAACAAAACAATATTGTTCAATTTTCTTTATAAGCATCAAATGTGATAAATTAACATCTTAAATACTTAATACTTGCCTTGTGGTGACACAACAAACTCATATTAAATATTTAATACTCTATTAATTTTATCATGCTAGAAGGCTGACGCTCGATATTCCAAATATCTTTGAACGCTTAGGACTTAATATAAAAAATTGAGGGGTTTGTTATTAATATGTCTCATCTTGTTTAGCTGCATTTGCATATATATATAAAATACTATTATATTAATGAACATGCGAAGCATGTTTGCATAATATATAATATATATAGTATAAGCATGCACATATAGAATACTATATTCGCTTTCGGATTGATTATGGACTTTTATTCTAGTTTGGTTCACTAGAGCCACCAAGTGAACCAAAAAGGTCAAACCCTAGGGGGTGCAAAAAATAATATTTAAATATAACTATTACATTTAAACCCTGCTCCATTACAAACGGGTCTTCATGCGCTCCTTCGATCTTTGATATCTAATTCTTCAAAATTTATTCTTACTATTCCTATTACAAAACTATTTAAAATAAATAGAAACCTTAATCGTGAAATAAGGGAAGTACATAGGGAGGAGATAGAATTTACATTAAGAAAAATTAGAGAAGACGAGGTAACGCAGATTCCCATTTAATAAAACTCATACATTCATGCATCCAACTAAAATAAAATCCAATCGCATCGGGTCAATAGTCCATAATCAATCCCATTTATTATCATACACATCACCATATGCATCAATAAATAACATTCATCTTATGAATAATTAATATTTAATATATATATTGATATCATTTAATGGGCAAAATTTAGTTAGTATAAAATCTATTTTTGAATCAAAATAAACTCCTTTATTTTAATCCAAATTTAAATCAAAATAAAACTATTTTATTTTAATTTATCCAATTTTGAATAAAATAAACTATTTTATTTTAATCAAAATTTTAATCAAAATAAACTCTTTTATTTTAATTAATTATGGAATCCAATTCCATATATATATAAAAAAATTATTAAAGGAAACACGAATTCTTTTCTTATTCACAAATAAACTCCTTTATTTTGAATAATATGAAATCTTATTTCATATTTAAATAAACTCCTTTTTATTTAAGGAAACATGGATTCTCTTTCCTATTCACAAATAAACTCTTTTATTTTGAATAATATGAAATCTTATTTCATATCTAAACAAACTCCTTTATTTAAGGAAAGATGGATTTACTTCCTATTCACAAATAAACTCCTTTATTTTGAATAATATGAAATCATATTTCATATTTAAATAAATTACTTTATTTAAGGAAATTAGGATTCTCTTCCTATTCACAAATAATCTCCTTTATTTTGAATAATATGAAATCTTATTTCATATTTAAATAAATTACTTTATTTAAGGAAATTAGGATTCTCTTTCCTATTCACAAATAAACTCTTTTATTTTGAATAATATGAAATCTTATTTCATATTTAAATAAACTCCTTTATTTAAGGAAAGATGGAATACAATTTCAACTCCAATTAGTTATCATGGAATCAAATTCCAACTCTAATTAGTTAGCATGAAATTTAATTTTAAAATTAAAATAAACTTTATATTTTAATATTAAAATAAACTTTTATTTTAAGATTATAATAAACTTTTATTTTAATAATAAAATAATTTAAAAAAATATATATATATATATATATATATATATATATTACTGCATCTATATATATATATATAATATGAATATAGCATTATATATATATATATATATATATATATATATATATATATATATATATATATATATATATATATATATATATATATATATATAATATGGGAGATCCTGGGACCTTTTCTTGAAACCACTTGATTTCTTGTTTCTTTCTAATCCGTGAGTCGCATATATATATTTAATATATTCCAATTCCTTTTGTCCCTTGAACTCTGCTGTCGGATTCCACAATCATGAATATTAGAGTTGGATGAATATTCAACTTATGTGAAATTTTATGTATTACGGTTGTGTGCATGGAAGCCACTGAACCTTTTTTTTTTTTCGTGAATCACAGCGAGTTCGCGGTATTTTTTTTTTGTTTTTTTTTAAAAATAAATTTTATACAATAAAATTATGCCCAAAAAAATTATTCTTAAACACATATCAACATACATATCAAATTAAAATAATTAATAATTTGCATAAAGGTCTGGCTCTGATGCCACTGTTGGGTTTGTAATATTCATGAACGCAATCAAATTGCAAATTAGCGGAAACGTGTAAAAATCAGAGTTTAAAATTTTACAAACCATATACCCAGATCACCCTTTATGCACAATTATTAATTAAACGAAAAGATAAAGAATAAAATCATACCATTGAAGATCCGAGCTTCCTCAGGTACAAGTTCACCTCCAATTCTTTTCGCGTTCAACTTGAATCCACCGGGTTTGGTTCCTTCCTTTGATCAACGTTAGCCACCCAAATGTTTGGCCTCTAGAGGTGATCCACCAAGGAAGAATAAGAATTCAAGAAGAAGGGTATTTGGCTCAAACCCTAGTTTTCTATCTCTATAGAAAAGAACGTACTCTCCAACAAATTGGAATTATGTCGTATGTTGTAAAAGTCAACAACCACATCACCCATAATAAGACTCCTCTTATTTATAGATGTGGGCAACCCACCTTAACAATTAAGGAATTGGGATTTATTTAATTAATTAAATTCTTTTAATTAATTAAGCTCCCTAATCTTATTAGGGATAATTAATTAAACTCCTTTAACTAATTTTCCTTCCTAATCCAATTAGGAATAAATGAGAGTACTTATATTAAATTAATTCCTAAACTCTTTTAGAAATTAAAATAATAATAATTGTAATAATATTAATAAGACTCCTCTTATTAATTTATATTTAATATTTCTAAAATATTAAATAATAATATTAGGCTATTTAATTTATTCTATCACCATAGATTAAATTAAATATACATAATATATTATTACGATTATGCCATTAACTTCTTAAATAATTATTCTTCCTTTTATGGTGTGACCCTTTAGGTTCTCCATATTAAACCGGTTGTGAATAAATCAATTAGAACAATTCTAATCTTATTTAAATAAATAAATTAAACAATTAATTTATTTAAATAAATAATATTTATTCTACAATAGGGATAAGTCTCCCTAGCGATCAACGACTTTCCAGATAATATAGATTTCAACATTAATCATAAAAGAACCTTTGAGTAAATAGTTACCGTACAATTCAATCCTTCCACCATACAATGTCCCAATTAAATATAAGACATGGAATTATCACAAGTCTTATTTTATTTAATTATATGTATTTCGATCCTTAAATGCACAACTCCAAATAATGCAAATTAGAAACTCCTTTCTAATTTCATTCTGCCTTGGCCAAGGACTACTGGGTTGTCATTTATCGAATCACATAGGACATTTCTCTTCTTTTATTAGAAGTGGTAGATTCTTTATTGATCATACATTATCTCCATGTACAACTTATTATACCCAAGCATACCCTTTGATATACTCTAAGGGTCTTAAGGAATAAGTCAAAGTATAACTCATCATACACAAGATACTATGATGATCTCAAGTCCAAGGATCACTTGTACTACTATCACTACAGGAATTCCTATTGACAGGCAAGTAAAACTCCATTAGGTATTCCTTAGCGAGCCACGCTCAAATTGAACTTATTCTCTAATAAGCACCTACATACTTGCTTTAGTGTCTCCACACAAATGATCATGAGACCAATCATCCTCATCCAATGAGCAAGCAACGTATGTACTAATCTATCCGGATTCACTAATCCCCAATTTAGTAATCCAATGATTGGGAACTATTTTAGTTTTAAGCTTTCTAAGAATTTAGATCTCATTAGAATGATCATCATCATTATTCTAAAAGCATTGCTTAAAACTATGGGTTTATCACATATTATAAAACAACATCATGTAGATAATTAAAAGCCTTTAATAAATTAAACTTTTTTATTAATAAATGAATAAGATTGTTACAAAGTATATGCTTTATCATCAAACATGATTGGCTTGTGTGCATATTACTTTCAGGCTCAGCGCCATTGTTGGACTCGGATCGAGTATTGAAACGACGGGTGAAGCTACTAGAACTAGCACTAGAATCGTGGTGAAGTTTAGGGTTTTGGGGGAGTATCGTTTGGAAGTACTGCCGTTAGCGATTTTGGAAGAAAAAGAGGCATGGGCGGTGTATTCATGGTGGTGGTGGTGGAGTTTGTTAGGGCAGATGTTGCCATAGACGAAAAACACTAGATATGATTATAAAGAGAATGAGGGGGGAAATTATAGAGAGAATGAGGAGCCTCTCTCTAAACCCTCGAGAATGCACTCTGATCAGTCGCGTTTTTTTTTATATTTTAAGTCACTTGAGCGCTTCGTGTTTTTTATATACACAACGTTTAAAAAAAAATGTTATCTAGTTAAAACAAATAAAATGTCCTTTTAAATAAATAACGTTTTTGCATATATATATACAACATTTTTTTTAAAAACGTTGTAAAAAAAATCACAACGTTTATTTTAAAAATGTTGTGGTTTAAGTGTTGTCTATTAGGTACTTTGTAATGGTGTATATGCTATAAAAATGCTGTGTGTGTGTTGTGTTCGCCAAAACTTGATTGAAGCAAATAATACACATGTTAAACTGCTCCAAATAGAAAATTACAGTCTAAATCAAGATTCATGTATACTTATGCAATAAAGACTATTCCAACATATCAAAACAAACTGAGGTTCAACAATGGGTTTAAACTGCTTTATTCTTACTCATGAGGGCGGTTCTCGCTCTTTCCTGCAGTGTTTATTTCTTTTTTTTTATACAGCGAGTGCGTTTTATGCTCCATCTCGCTCCATCCAAAGAGTCAATCATTTAGCTCAGGAAGGTTTCAAGATAGCTTTTTTTATACATAGCATACCCATGTGTTCCCATAGTTTGATTATCAATGTTTTGTACAGTTTAAGTCCAATTTCCCCATAATTCCCTTTTTAAACCATATTTTCTATTAAGCAAAGCAACACATCATTCTTATGCCTACAAGCAATCGTGAACACGGCAGTGTAAACCGAAAGCATCTAAACAGCATCATGAATTACATCGTGTAAAACAGTATATCTAAGTTCATGTTATCCAAAATACTCAACAATCCTTTAAAATTCAATTTCATCATAGGCTAGACAAAATTACCATAAAGCTAGAACTGTGAGACATGAAACTAAACATAAATTGACACACATAATAATGACTAAACACCTAATTTTTTTTTAAAACACATTGACAGGCAAACTACTCATGCAAACACTATATGTAACATAAACATGCAAAATTTAAACTAATCATGCAAATACTATATGCAACTACACTACTACCCCATTACCCCCAAACTTATAATATTATTTGTCCCAATGAATGAAGGTAAAGGGTTACAGAAAACTCCCCTAGTGCTCAGCTGCACCACCCTCTTCGGGTGGTGAATCTGGTAGTGGATATGTCATGGCCGTCCCGAACTGTGGCCAATCAAGCATGGTCCCCTATTGTGCAAATGCCTCTGCCAATGACCTCGTCAGACCCGTAGAAAATGCTGCGAAGTTGTCGTACATCGCGTCGACCTTTCGCTCCAACCTTCGGAGTTGTCGATCCCCTGTAGCAGTAGTTGCTTGAGCCGACGTTCCCGCTTCAGTATCGTGTGTGGGCTGTGGTGGAGGCACTGAGGATGCGGGTTGGATGATAAAGCCTTTTCCTCTCGGGTGCGGTGCACCTCCTGCCCAATCCTTGAATTTTGCAATGGTTGCGTGAGTGATATATTGGCTCGGGTTTTGCATTTGTTCATTGTCCCAATGGCATCCTTGATGAGCACACAACATTGCTACAACTGACGTGTGTGGAATACTCCCTGTAGTGCTTCCCCGCAGATAACGCAACATATTTTGATGAATCAGATGGCCCACATCAATGTATTTGCATGTGATTATTCCCCACAGAATGATTGCCCTCTCCGCTGTGATTTTATACTGATGAGACGATGGAACGAGCTTGGCACATATAAAAAAATTCTTCGCTTTAGCATATCGATTCAAGGCTGACGCTGGGAATATGCGAGGCTGATTCGTACTGGCCTTATAAGTCCACTTCGTTCCTAGAATGAACAACTCAGTAATTACTAATTCCAGATCCATTTCCAAATGTGCACCTTCTACCCAATTATCAGTCCAAGTCGGTGGTGTGTCAGTTATCCTAAAAACTGCTCTAATGGCAGAAGGTCAGAAATCGAACTGAAATCCTCGAACCACGGATAAAATTCTCAGATGATACCCATGGGGGCAGGCATAGGAGTGGCAATCAATCTATACCAGCCCCTTTCTTCAATCATATTCCATAATTGACCATCCTGTTTCTCAGGCTTGAAACCCCTTTCCTTCATAAATGTTTTGGCCACAATTCGGTAATACTCTGTTTGTGCTGCCAGGCTTAGAAATTTGGTATGATCCACAACATCCTCCCCTTGACTGCTAGAGGAAGACGACGATGATGAAGAAGAACTAGAACGTGCTCTTTTAGGACCCATTTGTAGATGATAGAGAAATTGCAGATGACTTGCCTGATAGTGAGAGATATTTGATGATTGAATACCCCCAAACTGAACTTTGTATAACCCAATCTGAAACCCTAGCTTTATACTGCAGATATTGATCGTGGGTAGAGGATGAATGTGGGGAGAATCGTGGGTAGTCGAGCAACTGGTAACAGCTTGGAGATGTTGTATGCTTCAAGTTGTAATGGATTAGAGTCTAATGATGAGGAGACATGCACTTCTGTTATTTCATTTGAAAGCACATATGAGCCACAACACATTTAAAACCCAAATTTTTTTTCAAGTCCCAGTTCGGTAGCGCTGCGCAAGGCGTTTCCAAGGTATATGTGGTGCTTGGTAGCATTGAGTGACTTTTTTCTACTCAGACCCCTTTCTTGCATGGGCCAAGGCTTTCTCAAGCATGTCCATGCACGGCCGCGTGAGTCTGAATCCTACACTATTAATTTTCATTCTCAATGTTGTAAGGCAGTACTGCATTCACTCTAAGATACCTACATAGACATCAATAAACATTGTCAAGGCATGAATTACTGAGTAAGCATGAGTGTCTAACTTAATAACATAATTTTGATGCTATGCACACCCATACTCATATCCAAATTCAGCTACTAGAATATTTATACAGAGCTAATCTGACTATCACAATTAAAAATGCAAATGAACTACCAATACAACCTAAACTGAATAAGTAAAAAGTAGAGATAAAAATAATGGGTTGCCTAATATCAAGTGCTAAGTTATAGTCAATTAGCTTAATTGTCTCTGAATCTCATGTCGAAGAAAGAATTAAGGTGACTTTTTGTCTGTCCACCTCGCCACCAAAGTAATGCTTCAATCATTGCCCATTCACTTTAAAAGGCTGATCCGGGAATTTATCAAACACTTCTATCGCACCATGTGGAAAGACAGTCGTCTCTGTAAATGGCCCTGACCATCTTGATTTCAGCTTCCTGGGAAAAAGTTTAAGTCTGAAGTTAAAAAGCAAAACCCTTTGTCCTGGTTCAAATGTTCTCTCTATGATCTTGCGATCATACCATTTCTTCACCTTCTCTTTGTACAGCTTCAAATTTTCATATGCCTATAATCGGAATTCATCCAACTCATTAAGTTGGAGTAGGCGTTTCTCCCCTGCGGCTTTTAAATCAAAATTGAGCTTTTGAATTGCCCAATATGCCTTATGCTCTAGCTCCATAAGAAGGTGACAGGCTTTCCATAAACGAGCTGAAAAGGTGACATGCCCAATGGAGTCTTGTATGCAGTCCTATATGCCCACACAGAATCATCCAGCTTTAAAGACTAATCCTTCCTCATGGGATTTACAAATTTTTCAAGGATTCTTTTAACTTCTCAATTTGACACTTTCGCTTGGCCATTCGTTCGTGGGTGATAAGCTGTAGCAATACGATAGTTCACCCCATACTTGGCCAACAAAGCTGTAAACTACCTGTTGTAGAAATGACTGCCTTCATCACTAATGATGGCCCTAGGAGTCCCAAACCTAGTGAAGATACTTCTATGTAAAAACCTGAGGACTACCTTGGCATCATTTTTCGGAAGAGCTGCCACTTCTACCCATTTTGACATGTAATCCACTCCGAGCAAGATGTAGAGATTTCTACAAGAAGAAACAAAAGGGCCCATGAAATCAATCCCCCACACATCAAAAATTTCTACTTCGAGGATCGTATTCAGCAGCATTTCATTTCTTTTTGAGATGTTCCCCACTCGCTGACATCTATCACACCTCTGGACGAAACTGTATACATCCTTAAAAATTGTCGGCCAGTAAAATCACGCTTGTAGTACTCTAGCCTTTGTTCGTTCTCCACCATAGTGACCCCCATACACAGAAGAATGATAATCCTGCAAAATCCCCTCGGTCTCGCTATACGGGATACACCTTCTTATCACTTGATCAGCACACTGTTTAAACAAATAAGGCTCATCCCATATATACCATTTAACATCGCGCATAAATTTTTTCTTTTGATAGCCCACCAAGTCAGAAGGTACCATCTTACTTACCAAATAGTTCGCGTAGTCTGCAAACCATGACACTTCCCCTTTCACCACAAACAAATGCTCATCTGGAAAGGATTCATTAATTACAACTTTGTCGTTTGCTTCCCTTCCCGGATTCTCTAGTCGCGATAAGTGGTCCGCCACTTGGTTTTCAGTGCCCTTTCTGTCCTTGATCTCTAAATCAAATTCCTACAGTAATAAAATCCATCTAATCAACCGAGGTTTGGCATCCTTCTTTGCCACTAAATGTTGAATTGCCGCGTGATTCATGTACATTATCACCTTTGTGCCAATCAGATAAGCTCGAAATTTATCAAAGGCATACACCATTGCCAATAACTCTTTCTTTGTGGTGGTGTAGTTCAACTGTGCATCTGTAAGGGTCTTGCTGGCATAATATATCACATGAAACATCTTTTCCTTCCTCTGCCCCAAAGCAGCCCCTACGGCGTAATCACTGGCATCACACATTAGCTCAAATGGAAAATCCCAATCTGGAGCAGTAATAACTGATGCTGAAGTTAGTTTCCCTTTTAAGTGCTCAAATGCCGACATGGAAGCCTCATCAAAATTAAACTATGCATCCTTCTCTAATAAGCTGCATAGTGGTTTAGTTATCTTGGAGAAGTCCTTGATGAATCTGCGGTAGAAACCTGCATGTCCCAAAAAACTGCGAACACCTTTTACGAAAGTAAGTGGTGGCAAGTTCTCAATAGTGTCTAGCTTAGCCCTATCCACGTCGAGTCCCTTCTTCAAAACTTTGTGTCCTAGTATGATTCCTTCTTGTACCATGAAATGACACTTTTTCCAGTTAAGCACTAAATTTGTCTCAACACACCTTTTCAAAACCATCACCAAATTTTCAAGGCATAAATCAAACGAGTCCCCGAAGACTAAGAAGTCATCCATAAATACCTCCACATTCTGCTCCACCATATTCGAAAATATAGCCATCATGCATATCTAAAAGGTGGTTGGAGCATTGCACAACCCGAAAGACATCCTCCTGAAAGCAAAAGTGTCGTATAGACATGTGAAAGTTGTCCTTTCCTGATCTTCTGGAGCTATCATAATTTGATTGTAGCCCGAATATCCATCCAGAAGGCAATAATACTCATGACCTGCTAGTCTGTCCAACATCTGATCGATGAACGGTAGTGGAAAATGATCTTTCCTTATAGCTTTGTTGAGCCTGCGGTAGTCCATGCAGACTCTCCACCCCATTACTGTTCGTGTTGAAATCAACTCATTATTATCATTAGTCACGACAGTCATACCACCCTTCTTCGGTACACACTGTACTGGGCTCACCCATGAGTTGTCTGAAATCAGATAGATTATGCCTGCATCCAGCCATTTCAGTACCTCTTTCTTGACCACTTCTTTCATTATCGGATTAAGCCTTCTTTGTTGTTCCACCGACGACTTACTATCATCTTCCAACAGGATCTTATGCATGCAAAAAGAAGGGCTGATCCCTTTGATATCTGCTATGGTCCATCCAATAGCTGATTTGAACTCTCTAAGTACTCGTAGCAGTTTTTCTTCCTGAAAAGATGTTAGTGCAGAAGAAATAATCACAGGTAGCTTTGAATCTTTATTTAAAAATGCGTACCTGAGATGATCTGGAAGTGGTTTTAATTCAAGTTCTGGAGGTGTCTCAAGAGATGGCTTTAATTTTACCGATGTCTTTCCAGCTTTCATCAATGGCTCGACATGTGTTCTGAATTTTTTAAATTGTGGAGTGGTATCTAGATATTGCACAAGTTCATCAAATTCCTCATCCTCCAATTCTGAATTTTCAGCAATGACACTCCTCAATGGTTCATAATCCACCAGACTCTCAACTTCATCATTTAATACACGGTCAACCAAATCAACTCTGAAACATTCCTCTTCATCTGTTGGGAACTTCATTGCCTTGAAGACATTAAAGGTAACCTCCTAATCATGAACACGCATAGTGAGTTCCCCTTTCTGAACGTCAATCAAGGTCCTTCCTATAGCTAGGAATGGTCTTCCTAGTATGATTGGTATACTCTTATCTTCCTCGTAATCCAAAATGATGAAGTCAGACGGAAAGATAAATTTGTCCACTTTCACCAATACATCTTCAACAATTCCCCATGGATACGTGATGGATTTGTCACTAGTCAAAAGAAATGTTTTATTTACCTTGGAGTAAATAATCCCAACTATTTGAATAATCGATAAGGGCATCAAATTGATACTTGCCCCAAGATCACATAGATACTTACTGAAGCTCATCTTCCCGATCGTGCATGGAATTGTGAAACTTCCCGGATCCTTCAGCTTTGGAGGTAATTTACTCTGAAGCACTGCACTGCATTCCTCTGTCAAGGCCACTATCTCAAACTATTCTAATATCCTCTTCCTTGACAATATACCCTTCATGAACTTTGCATAACTTGGCATCTGTTCCAATGCCTCTGCGAAAGGTATGTTAATCTGCATCTTTTTAATAACCTCCAAGAACTTGCTAAACAACTTATCCTCCCTCTGCTTATTCAATCTCTGCGGATACGGAACCGGAGGGTGAACTATTGGTACTGTACTCTTAGGTTTCTCATATGAACCTGCTCTATCCTTCTCTACCTGCTACAACTCAGAATCCTCATGACTTTCTTTCTTCTCAGCCAACTTCTCTGCATCGCGCGACCTCGTGTCATTCCCTTATAAACCAGGCGCGATCGCGCCTGGTGAATTTTCTGCAAACTGCTTCCCAAACCTAAGTGTTAAAACCTGACACTGTTCCTTTCCTTCTATTCGTGGATTTGCCTCTGTATTACTTGGCAATGAACCTTGGGGCCTGTTGTTGAGCATGCTGGCCATTTGCCCCATTTGAGTTTCCAGATTTTTAATAGGCGCTGCTTGGCTTTTGATCATTACCTCAGTGTTTGCCATGTACTTCATCATCATCTCCTCCATTTCTGATTTCTTTTCTTGCTGAGGTGCAGATGGAGTATGATATTGTAGTTGTTGTTGAGAAAATCCCGGTGGAAAAGGTGGTCTTGGTGTAAATTGTTGATCTTGTTGTTCGTATTTGAAACTTATTATTTATTTGAAACCGATTTTTCTTGATTTCCTTGATTATTTGACCAACTGAAGTTAGGATGATTGCAGTTGTTGGACTTGTATGTGTTCTGAAACTGTCCTTGGTCTTTCCTGTAATTGCTCACATACTGTACCGACTCTGAGCTGATAGCACATTGATATGTGGAGTGTGACCCTGCACAAATCTCACATACGAAGGCAACTGTTTTCGCTTTGCTCTCTGCCAATGAATTTATTTTCTTCGCCATAGCTGCCATCTGTGTCGACAACTGAGTAATAACATCCACTTCCAATAAACCTGCAACCTTGGGTTGTGGCATCCGAGATGTAGGATTTTGAAAATCATTCGCTGCCATTGTCTCGATAAGGTTATAGGCCTCTTCATAACTCTTTGCCCATAATGCCCCTCCTGCAGCTGCATCTACAATCTGCCTCGACTGCCATCCCAATCCATTATAAAATGTGTTGATCACCATTCAATCTGGCATACCATGGTGCAGACACTTCCGTAGCATCTCTTTATATCTCTCCCAGGCCTCGTATAAGGATTCACCCTGTTGTTGCTCAAACAGAGATAGCTGTCCTCATTTTTGCAGTCTTAGCCATTGGAAAAAACTTGGCTAAAAACTTCTGTGCTAGGTCCTCCCATGTAGTAATGGATCCTGAAGGCAAAGAATGAAGCCAACTTCTTGCTTTATCCCTCAATGAGAATGGAAACAGCCTAAGTCTGATAGCATCCTCTGTCACCCCATTGTATTTGAATGTATCACAAATCTCAATAAAGCTCAACAGGTGTTCATTCGAATCATCTGTAGCAGCACCCCCAAACTGTACCGAATTATGCACCAACTGAATAGTGCCCGGTTTGATTTTAAAAGTATTAGCTGCTATTGCCAGCCTGACTGTGCTAGACTGCAATCCATTAATGTTCGGCATGGAATAATCTCAGAGCCCTGTGCTCCTCTCTTTGCTCTTCTCTTTGTCACTCTGCCATATTAGATGTAGTACCCTCTAACTGTGCTCGTAAATTTCTTCGCACTCTCGCCTTCCAACCTCTTCCGTTAATATTATCCCGTGCTGGTATCAATTCTGAGTTGGACGATCGTGTGTGCATAAAAATTATACAAGTACCTGGAACACAAACAAAAATAAACAAAAAAAATATAGAAATGAGAAACGATTAGATTTTTCTAAGTCATACAATATAGCTTAAAACTGATGATAATAATTTAAATTTAAACGCCTTTCCCCGGCAACGGCGCCAAAAACTTGTTGCCTCTTTTTTAGTTCTAACAAAAGAGCTCTAACTCATGCAAGCATACATGTGTCAACAAGCAATATAGATTAAGTCGAGTATCGATCCACGGAGAAAGGATTCTAAATTAAACTATTATACATCAACTAAATCACTATTTTATATGCTCAGACTAATGCTTATGATTGGAAATTACTCTAAACTCAAATAATAACTAAAAGATGAATATAAAAGTAATAAATCAAATATGGAAATAATGGGATCCCAACTTCATTTAATAGTTCACCTAATTACCACCATCATGCAAGATTATTCACGTATTACAGGAAATTAGCCAAGAGCACGAATGTAGACATAACCATTTTTCAATGTATTATGACCCACTTACATAACATCCATATACAATAGACATCAAGTAATCTTTAATAAAACCAAGATCACTATATTTCTATATGAAATTGCAACAATATTGAATTTAAGCACAAGCCCTTATAATAACTCATACGGTGAAACAGTATATGTCTATCTGGTTCACGAAATACAAAGCTAAGCAAAATAGCCCCATATACGCATGTTATCATGATTAAAACCATACTTGCATGTTATTTTTCAATTCCATACAAGCACATAAAATGAATAGTGATCAATCATTCATGCATTCAAAATAACCATAATAGAAATTCCTGATAATACACAAACAGTCCAGCAATCAAGCAATCAATTAGACTACATATTAAAATTCGTTAGAATCCCATAATGGAGTTTAGTTCATCGCTGAACCAAAAGCCATTATGGGATCAAAGATACGCATGGGAAATAAATAAACAATTGAAAGGGAAAAGATAGAATCGATCAAACCCAATTGCTGATTATAATCTAAACGTAACGTTCAAATCTTCACTAATATCCAACAACATAATAGTAGTTCATCCACAATGATTGAAATCCAAAGAAGAAGTAGAAAATAATAAGTTTACACTTGGTTCATCAAAGGAAATCTCTCAAAGTGTAAACCCTAGTTCTATATTATGAAAAGTACATAAAAACTGAAGATAATCGCGTCGGGTTCCAACCATAATCATTTATACCAACTCAAACACTTGAATTTTAAAAATTAAAATAAAGTCAGCAGCTTCAGTCAACTACGAGCGCGGCCGCGCGTGGTCCCTGTGTAATCATCTCACGGGCGCGCGAATGCAAAGTCAGTTCTGTCTGGGTGATGGCGCGGGCGCGCGTGTTGAAGCTTTGTTGGCCACGCGGCCGCGCGACTTCTGAACTGTGCAACCTCAGGTTCTACTACTGCTTCTTCCTTGCCAAGCTGCTACTGATGCTTTGACATGCAACTTTTGCTCTATTGTTCACCAGTGTTTAGCTTCTTTTGTCCACTCGATCCTCATGTTGTGCCTTCATTGATCACATGCCATCTACCAATGCCGAGCTCATGTCATTTCCTGCACTTTTACACCAAAGGAGTTCTCAGTACATGCAATGCAAAATATCGTGAAATGCAACTAAAAACACACTAAAATGTTCTTGAGATGGGCATAGTTCTCGTGAATTAATATCCAATAAGTAGGTATAAAACCCACTTATCACTGTACCATCAATTCTTTCATCTCCACTGGCACCATAGGATACGGTGCCCTAGAAACTGGTGCCGCTCCTGGTTCAATGTCTATCACAAACTCAGTCGCCCTATCAGGTGGAAGACCTGACAATTCACTCGGGAATACATCCATTAATTCTTTAACTATAGGTATTTGTTCCATGGTTGCTACCACTCTCTGGGTATCAATAACATGGCACATAAAACCTACACATCCCTTCCTCAATAATTTCCTAGTTTGTGTCATGGTAAGACAACATGAACGCCCCGGCGATCTATTCCCGTAAAATAGTACCTGAGGTTGTTTCAACGTTCTAATGTTCACACATTTCTTCTGACAATCTATAATTTCCCCATGGTTAACCAACCAATCCATTCCAAGAATTACATCGAATTCTCCTAACTTTATCGGTATCAAATCTACCGATAATTTACAACCTTGTATGTCTACACAAGAACTCCTATGAATATCTTCAACAGGAATTATATCCTTGTTTGCTACCTTAATATTTAAAGGTATAGGCAACTTTTTGGGAAGTAACCCTAATCGTCTAGCAAAATCACATGTTATAAATGAACAAGTAGCACCCGAATCAAACAGCACATAAGCATTTATGTCGTTGATCAGAATAATACATGCGACTACATCCCATGATGTAACTGCATCTTGGACTGTCATGTTAAAGGTGCAGGCCATCTACTACCCTACCATGCGCTTATTTAGTACCAATGATTCCGTCAGTCCCTTTTTTTAAGTTCTTCACCATGTGGTCAGTTGACCCACACACAAAGCATCTGTTGTTTTTCTTTGGACTTGGACAGTTAGGTGAAATGTGTCCCTCCTATCCTCAATTGTAGCATACGGCCTTACCCTTGAGACAGACTCCCAGATAAGTCTTCCTACAGGTATTACAAACCTCCATCCTCCTCTTCGGATCTCCTTGTTTCACTCCGGTATTCTCAGAGTTAAACACTTTCTGCTTCTGTCCCTCCCCACTCCCGCTGGCTCCTTCTATCTTCACTCCCCCATCAACCTTCCCCTAATTCTTCTTGTCTTTGTGGTACTGGCTTAGAGCCTCGCTACCACCTTCGGTGATTATCGCCTTCTCTAAAATAGTCCCGAACGAAGTACTTTGGAACATAGATATATGGTTATAGAGCCAAGGTTTCAAGCCATGCTCAAACCGTCGAGATTTCCTAACCTCGGTGTCCACTTGGTATGGAGCGAACCTCGCCAGTTCATTAAACTTGGAAGCGTATTGGGGAACCGTCATGTCCCCTTGTTTCAAGTCCATAAACCGTATCTCCATTCTTCCCTGTATACTCGTGGGAAAATAGTTCTCGAAGAATATCTCCTTGAACCTCACCCACGTTAAGTTTTCTATACCAGCTCTAGCCTGGTTAGCCTCCCACCAAAAATTGGCTTCTCCTTTCATCATATAGGTTGCAAAGGCAACCTTCTGTCCCTCGCTGACATTTGTTATGACAAATGCCTTCTCAATTTCTTTTACCCACGTTTGGGCTTCTATGGGGTCTGTAGTTCCCTTAATCTCCAGCGGACCCACACTTTTAAAATCCTTGAAAGTAGTAGCTCGTACTACTCCCAGATATACGGCGATATTAGCCCCATTTCTATTAAACGCGATTGTTAATAAGTTAAAAAATTCCTGCATTGGGTTAACCAGACATTAGCGCCTTGGTTTCGTTGCCTTCTTCTTGGCGGCATTTTGCTGTTACAATAAATAACACATTACATTATTATTCCATTCTTATTAGTTAGTTATTATTCAAGATTAAACAATAACTTCAACATCCATTACTCAATATGTTCCGTCAAAAGGATTATATTGATTCATTCATTGTAGTATAATACTACATTGTGCCATTACACAGCCTAATCTGATTTCATTACTATCCCGCAGTTGCTTTCTAGAAATTAGGATTTACAAAAGACTACCCTTTAATATACAAAAGAGGGTTTTACGTCATTACTAGATACATAATATTTACATATCTACCACTACTCTAGCTACTACTAGATTACATCTGCCTTAAGGCATTATCAAAATCTGTTGTGGCGGACATCAATGATAACATCATTCTTGATAGTGTGTTCGAGTGCGCTCGCGGCGTCTATTGGATATCCAAATTACTCCGCTTGAAATCCTTATGAGAACTCCTATGAATATAAGACATTCTCCCTATCTTTTGCCTCTTGGTCTTTAGCTCCACCCTGAGCTCAAAGACCTCTTGCTTTAGCTGTGACACCGAGATTTTGTAATTTAATTTTTATATTTATTAGATTAAATAATTAATTGATGAAGTTGTGGTAGATTAATTTAATTATATGTGTTATAGTTATTAAATTAATGTGGAGAATTTTTATTATTCGAAGTATGTGATTATGTGAGCTTATTGTATTAAAAAGAAATATTTAATAAGCCTAATGTTATTTTAATTAATTTAATAAATAATTAGAGATTTAATAATTTGACATAATTAATAAATAAGAAATTTAATTATGTGGCTATGTGAATTAATGAGAAATTATTATATTTTATTTAAAATAAATTAAAGAAGATATTGGATTTATTTTATAAAGGGTGTGACATTTTTCAAACTATATTATAAAGGTTTTATTAAATTAAATGGGTTTAAGCTTTGTAAAGATAGCCAAACATGGCCTTAGTGGGAGTTGAGGCGATTACCCGTGGATGGGTAACCCACCACAACGCTGCCATCGATTCAATTATTTATATTATCGTCTTCCTTCCTTTTTCTTTCATTATTTGGCTAAGTCTGTAAAGTAGAAACAGAGAGAGTTTGAGAAATTTTGAGGGAGATTGTGAATGGTGTGATTGAAGTGGTATCTGTAAGAGAGATTGTTATCATCACTCACTCTACGCTTTGTGTAATTTCTTCAACCCAGTTTATTTACGTTGTTTAAGTTTTTGTAAAATAATTGGCTTTCAAGTTATGTTAAATCTCTGTAAATGGGAAATTGTGTTGTTATATGGATATAGGTAATAATATAATTAGCATAACATGTTTTATCATATATTATATAGGTTTTCATATCATCAGTTTCATAATATTAACGTATGTTATGGCTTCAAAAGTTACAGAGTATGTTATATGGCCATATGGCCCTTATATGTAAAATTAATATGTCAAACATAAATTGTTATGCAAAATTCACATTGGTATATGATTATGCATGCTAAAACGAAGTAAACAAAACTTGAATGGATGGATTTGTTGTTATAACGAATCTGTGGCGTTGAATTTTATGATTTATGTTCAAAACCTTAAAGAACATCAAGAACAGTGAAATTTACATATTTTAATTCTGTAATTATGTGTTTTAATGGGTTAAAATCACTCTATAACTGTTGGGTAATGATTATGTATGAATTCTAGCATGTGGGTATGTTAAATTGGTGAAATTAATGATCATGTAGTGTTTATTTCGCTGAACTCTGTGTTCTTCGCGAACTGAGAATCAAAATCTGGAGTTTCGCGCCACGGTGCCAACTCAGAATCGAAGTCCCCATACTAAGGCATTAAGTCTCTAACCCTAATGGCGCAGCAATACAAGACATGACAACAAGTGAAAGTGCAGCAGCCACTTAGCAGCGAAATGGCCTTAAATGAGTTTTTAAAATATTTAAGTCTAGCAATATGTTATTAACTTAATCTAATGAACATAAAAACTTGTTAGACATATAATGAGGTGTTAAAATAAATTCTTAACACGTCCATAACACAATTACGTGTGAATTGAACGATTGAATGCATAGTTAGCTTATTGTTCATGAAGTCTTAATTTTGACAATAAGTGTAGTAATTGACTAAGTATAGTCATGAATTCGAGTTAGACACAAGAATAACTTGTGATGTTTAGTACGTTATAATTAACTGGTATTGTGAACGTAAATGATATGTAGGATTTAAATCAAGGAACGAGTTTAATTAAAGTGTAATCTAAGCACGAGGCAAGTTTCCTAACCCTACTTGTTATCGTTATATAAGTTGATAAATTCACCTTTCTACATTGAGCAAGTTCTCATTATTATTGATCAAGTATGTTTTATTATATCAAAGTTTATTAATCTTTCAAGCATGATGCTGCTATACAATACTTATTCTATTGTATACTTTATGAGATTTTATTCAAATTCAGGTTATCAATTCATTGTTAAACCTTGTTAGACTCAATAACCCTTAATGATTCGACTAGTCCATAGTTGATGAGCGTTCTAAATTTCAGAACCCTTGATGACTTATCCAAACCAAACTTCCTTTGGTGCGGACTCTAATGTCAAACTGAGATGAACAACCCTTTATAGGGGATTACTTATGCGTTAGCGTTAAGATATTGTGCACAGTATGGTACTAAGGGCTAATCCCCCTAAGTACGAGAAGAAGAGTCCATAGTCTTATGACTGTTAAAGGTTTCAAGTACAAACACTTGACAACCTAGGACATAGTTCAAGGTCTTATGACCCTCAGAAGTTCTTTTGTCTCTTGTTATTCATTCTTGATTCAAAAGTTGAGTTTCCTATTTCAGAAGTCTTTAATTTATTTGCATGTTATTATTCATTTTTATATTGTTATACTTGTGGGCAATCGTGCTCACTCTTGCGTAATAATAACATTGCAGTTAAGAACGAAAGTGGACGAGCCTTCCACTAGTAAAGGCAAGGGCAAGATTAGCAAGTAATGAAGATTGATTATTTATGTGGTTATGTAATGATATTTAGACTTGATGTTACTTAAGACTTATTATTTGTTTATGATTCCGCACAGATGTTTAAGGTTAGAGCAACCTGGGATTTTTATTATTATGCAGTCGATGTAACCCCATAAGGGGAGATTTATTTATTATTTCTATTTATTGCATGGCTTGCATTTATTTATGGGTAGATAGATAGATGATATTTGTACAATGAACACCAAATCCTGTGGAAATGGAAGTACCGGATTTGGGGGTATCACATTAGCTTATGGACCTTGTCATTGGCTAAAACTCGCTCGTCGTATTCCTGTTCCCACATCGACTCCACATCTTAGTACACGTCAGTAGAATAATAAAAACACATAAAATATATATAATGCATTTTTATAGGGTTAATTTCTTCTTTTACATCTTTGACTTTTCTTAAGGTTATGACTTAAGGTTTTAATTCCCCCCCTTAAGTTTTATAACTTAATGCTTTGATACCAACCTGTGACGCCCCCAAATTCGGGTATCTTCCAACCCGACATATGGTGCTCCACGGTGCTACAGTTCACACAAACATTTAATTGAAATACCTCAAAAGAACGAATATGTCTTATTTATATTCAAAAATAATAATATCATTCCCCGTGTTCTTTATAACCGTTACATTTGTTCTGGTCATAATATCAAATATTATGATTACAAACCTATACTATTACATAAGTAAATCTATAGGTTCGCCTTCGCCTTTCCTTTATCCTTTCCAGATCCTTCGGTCCGTTTGGTCATAACTGCATTCATATGGTTCAAGCAAGAGTGAGCATAACTAGCTCAACAAGTACAACAATTCCATTTAACAATATGCTTGAATCATACAAATCATATATCTTCAATAACTGAACAATAGTTATGAAGTACTATCGATAATTCAAAATATCACATCTCTTTTCCTTTAAACATTTCACATTGACAATATTCAGTTAAACATCAATTCTAGTCCAAGACCTTGAGCATTTCATACTTTCTTCGAAAAGGACATCCTAACATTAAGTCCGTAAGTCCGGCATTTCTTACGAGCACGTCTAGGTGATCAACCTATAGTACTCTATGTTGATCAGCACTACATTCATTAAACATATGTACGTTTAAGTTGTGGCAACCTCACGTGCCTGTCGTTTGACGACCAAACATTTTAGTATACTTAGTCTTCATTTGAAAACCACACCAATATAACTTGGTAAAACATTGCCCATACTTTGATAGATTATAAGAAATCCAACATATCATAAGTGTAGTTGAAAGAATTGGCTTTGACTTCATCATACATCAATTCATGCGTAAGAATACATGTACCACAAAGCTTGTCTAGATTGAACATAGACAATGGTTAGAATACTTGCCTTCAGTGTCTGCTACTGTTATTACACGTTCCCTTTAAGTCTTTAAGGTCTCTACAGTAGATGATCACATCATATAACATGTTAGGTCATGAATAAACATATATGGTTCCTAATGAATCTTACCCTTTTTCTCAATCTAATCATGAATTAAATTTGTTACTATTTGTTCCGGCTTTCTGTTATAGTTTACATTGACATTACGTTCATGTTCAATTGATTATCATCAACCTTTAATGGTCATACTTAAGGTTTAAAAATTACTTATAATGTTATAATTAAGCTTTACTTCATTTTTTAATTAATTACTATTCATGTTATACTTGCAAACATTCTTTACTGTGCATTTCTTAAGGCTGGCGATGCGGCGCCAGTCATTATTATACAACTCGCGCTGCGGTGCGGGTTTCTAGTAGCTCCCATCTGGCCTTGGCGCTGCGGTGCCACTCTCAGTACTGGGACTCGCGCTGCGGCGCCACTTCCCAGTATGCCATATACATGAACCTGGGGATGGCCATATACAGGGAGAAAATAGCCTTCATTACTCCCTGGGGAACCTTTTGTTACAGACGTTGGTCTTTTGGCCTTATCAATGTTGGTGCCACCTACCAGCGAGCCATGATGACCCTTTTTTCATAACATGATGCACAGAGAAATAGAGGTCTACGTGGATGATATCATCGTCAATTTCCAGAAGGAAGATGACCATATCAACCATCTCAAAAAACTTTTCAAACAATTGTACAAATATAACTTAAAGCTAAATCTGGCCAAATGTGCCTTCAGTGTCAAATCAGGCAAGTTGTTGGGATTTCTAGTAAGCAACAGAGGCATTGAACTAGATCCTACCAAAATTAAAGCAATCACTGAGATTCCCATGCCCAGAACAGAAATGGAAATATGGGGATTTTTGGGGAGAATCAATTTCATAAGCAGATTCATCTCTCAACTCACAGCAACGTGTGAGCCCATCTTTAAGTTGTTAAGGAAAAATTCCTCCATGAAGTGGAATGAAGAGTGTTAAAAAGCTTTCCTTTTCCTTAAGAAGTAGTTGATCAAAGCGCCTGTCTTAGTAACCCCAAGGGACAAGGTTCCCATGTTTACGTACCTGTCAGTCAATGCCAATGTTATGGGCTCCATGCTGGGGTAAAAAGACGACGGAGGCAAGGAAAGAGTTATCTATTACCTCAGCAAAAGATTCAGTTGCGGTGAGCAGGAGCAAACTTTGATTGAAAAGACCTGTTGTGCATTAGCATGGGCCACCATGAGGTTACAACATTATCTTCACGGGCACACAACCTATCTCATATCCCATATGGATCCTCAGAAATACGTGTTCAGCAAACCCATACTAAATTTTTTATTATCTAAATGGCAGTTGATCCTCCAATAATTCGATATCATCTATGTGACTCAAAAGTCCATCAAAGGTCAAGGAATTGCAGATCAAATGGCCGAAGCACTATCAGGGAATTTCGAACCCTTGGAAACGTAATTCTCGGATGATGTGATAATGACAATTAAACAAATCCATTGAGAAAATACAGTCCGATCTTGGAAATTGTATTTTGATGGAGCCATAAACATGGATGGTGCCGGAGCATGGGTAGTTCTTGTAGCTCTTATAGGAGAACAATATCCTATGGCCATCAAGCTACAATTTGTCAACACCAACAACATAACTGAATACGAAGGTTATATAATGGGATTGAAAATGGCCCAATCCATGGATATTAAACCATTGTTGGTCTTTGGAGATTCCGAGTTGGTTATCAAACAAACCAACAGGGAGTATTATACCAAAAAAATTGCATTTGTTGCCATATCATAGGCAAGTTATCAAGATGGTTATGGAGTTTGAGGAGATAACCTTCACCCACATACCTTGGAGTAGGAATTACTTTGATGATTCATTGGCAACATTGGCTTCCTTGATCCACATATCTGATAGGATGGGAATTCCTGATATCAAATTTGTATGCCAAAAGGCACCAACCTATGGAAATTATATTGGAGAAGTATCAGATGAACTACCTCCCATCAAATAGCCCTAGTATCATGACATCAAAGAATATCTTCAAGATGGATCTATGCCCGTTAGGGCAAGTCAAGCTGAAAGAAAGCGAATCCATAAAATGGCCTTGAAATTGTATTTAAGCAGCGACACACTTTACAAAAAGGATGAGTGAATAGGCCTTTTAAGATGCCTGGACAAAGATCAAACTCAAAGACTCATGGATGAAGTTCATGGTGGAGTATGTGGTCCACACATGAGCGTTCCTTTACTTGCCAAGAAGATATTAAGAACGAGAAATTATTGGATTTTCCTCAAAACCAACTGTGACGATCACGTCAGGAGATGCTATCAATGCCAAGTCCATGGAAATGTCATCCATGCTCCTCCAAATGAATTGAATTGTATGAGTTCCCATGGCCCTTTTCAATGTGGGGAATGGACACGATTGGGCTAATAGAACCCAAAGACAGGAATGGTCATCGATTCATCTTTACCTTGATTGATTACTTCACCAAATGGGTAGAAGCTGCCACTTTTCCCAAGGTCACCAAAGAGGTAATCATTGGTTTCATCAGAAACACTATCATCTATCGATATGGACTACCATAGGTGATTGTGTTAGACAATTCCAAGAATCTAAATAATAAGATGATGAAAGAATTATACAGTAAGTTTTACATCAAATATCTTAATTACGACATCTATCATCCCAAGATGAATGGTGCGGTCGAAGCAGCCAACAAGAATATCAATAAAATTATGCAAAAGATGCCAGTTAATCACAAGGGATGGCATGACTTATTGCCTCTGACTCTGCTAGCCTACATAACTTCCATGCGCACTTCTATTATGGCTAGGGACTCATTAGTCTATGTCATAAAAATAGTACTCCCCATATAAGTGGAAATGGAGTCATTGAGGGTGTTAATAGATGCTCAAATGGAAGAAGACCAGTGGGTGCAAGAGCGGTACCACCAGTTATCTCTGATAGATAAGAAAAGGGCTACAACTATCTTTCATGGACAATTATATCAGTAGAGGATAGCTCGGTCATACAATAAGAATGTTCAACTCTGACACTTCAAAAAAAAATGATTTGGTATTGAAGAAAGTCCTTGCCAATCAAGATGAATCCAAAGGAATGTTTACCCCGAATTGGGAAGGCCCTTTCATTATCAAGGAAGTGTTGACGGGAGGAGCCCTCAGATTTCTAGAAATGGATGGGGAAGTATTCCCCCAGCTCATCAATTCAAACAACATGAAAAGGTACTATGTATGAATTACCTATAAACTAACATCTTGGTTCTGAAAAAAATTAATAAAGCCAATTCAGGTTTTCACTACAAAGCTTGAACTACGAAGGACCTGCTCTCTCCCCCCCCCCCCCCCAATCAATGGGAGTACGTAGGCAGCCATCTATGGTGCGGTTAAACCAAACAAAAAATCCAAAATCCCCTCAAACCAAGCTCAAACCCAAATAAACATTTTCAACTATTCAAGCCAACCTTGAACTACGAAAGACCTGATCTCCCCCTATCAATGGGAGTACGTAGGAAGGGATCTATGGTGCAGTCAAACCAAACAAAAAATCCAAAAACCCCTTAAACAAAGCTCAAACCCAAATAAACATTTTTAACTATTCAAGCCAAGCTTGAACTACGAAAGACATGATCTCCCACCATCAATGGAAGTACATAGGTAGCCATCTATGGTGCGGTTAAACCAAACAAAAAATCCAAAAACCCATCAAACCAAGCTCAAACCCAAATAAACATTTTTCAACTGTTCAAGCCAAGCTTGAACTACAAATGAACTGATCTCTCATCCACGGGAGTACATAGGCAGCCATCTATGGTGCGGTTAAACTAAACAAAAAATCTAAATCAAACCAATACCAAGACACCAAACCTTATATAAAATCCCAAATACTATCAGGCCCTTCTGATCGATGAACCTTTCTGAGGTATTCTCCGATGTCTCAATTTCAATCCATCAAGGAAAAATTTGTGATATATCAAGATAGCATGGCATGAAAAAAGTTGTAATCATTCAGCAATGACAAAACATATCCAAAAGGGAAGTGAATCAAAATACATTTCTTTGCCATATAATATTGTTTAATATATACAATGTATCATATATATGATAAAAATGGCTAACCTAGTCGATGCAGGAAAATGAAAGCTATTCTATAAACCCACAAATAAATGGGATAGCAAGTCCAGCATGACATCCCTCTTAGAAGATGGAGGTGAATCTCTAAGCTCCTACCCTAAGGTCTCCATGCGAGCTAAAAAATCCACAGCCATCTGCATAGTGATACCATGATCATCTATAAACGCACGCATATTTATAATAAGGCTATCTGTGTAGGACCTGAGTACAATACTATCAACAATGGAATCATCCCGAGTAGCTCAAGCCTCATCCCGCTCAACAAAAGCAGCATCTGAGCTACTCGAGCATCATCCCTCTCAATAAAAGCTACATCATAAGCTACTCGAGCATCATCCTGCTCAACAAAAATTGCATCCTAAGTAGCTCGAGCGTCATCCCTCTCAGCAAAAGTGGCATCATAACCAGAAAGTGTCATCAACATCAGGGCCCTTGCCTGATCCCTCTCAAATGTCATAAGATGTAGCCTCTGCTCTAAATACTCTATAAGAGGTACATCAAGAGGGCTAGGGGTGTCACTAACCAGAGCTGATGTCAAACCAGCAAATAGCTCATCCTCAGTACGAGAATCAGGGTACTCCATAGGCTCCTCCTCATCAAAATCAATACTCTGCTCTGAGTAAATAACCATAGCCGATGGAATCTGTCTCAAGTCATGCAGAATACTCTAAAGAACGACCCGGTTGACTAGTCAAAAAATTAGCCACCTCGTGATGAGTCTAACAATCATAAATCTTAGTCAAGTCATCTGCTGACAGAGAAAAAGCTGATAATCACTGACCCAATGCCCCATTAAAGGGGTGAATATCATGAAACTGATCAAAATGTCCCACGATGGCCAGTGGATGATACGTGGTCACCCCTCTCAAACTTGTTAGGGGTAGATAGTATATGTCAACTACATAAGTAATAAAGCTATAAGGAGAGCTGAGTCCCGAACAGGGCAAGATCGTAAATGGATCCTCGATCATTATTAGAAAAGCCAATTAGGATGTTGCATCTCTAGAATCAGCAGGCTAAAAAGAATAAGGCATGGCTATCTCATGAGTAAAGCAGTTCCCATGATGTCTAAAAGTGTCGATCGGTTTCAAATGAGTCATAAACCACACGTACAACAAAACGACACTGTGACGCCCCCAAAATAGGTATACATCACCCATTCTGAGTTGTCAATACATGGTACGAAACAACTACAACTTTATTATTACAACAAGAAAGCGTGAGTTTGAATACAAATATTATCTTCAGACAATATCTATACTCAAATAAATCCTCATCACATTTATTGATACATTATTTTACAAAATGGTGAGGACTACTAAACAACTCTCTCTAGAACCTTCATTCCCATACCCCGACTGCGTACTCGCTTATATTCTCGCCTCCCGAGAAGAAAAATGGAACAAAAAGGAAAAGGGTGAGCTCAACTAGCCCAAGAAAGAATATTATGACTAAGATAATATACAACAAATTATCATTAGTCTTCAACGAGGAAAAATCTAATAGAATACAATAGACAACAAGTTTTTAAATCAATATTCGCAATGAAATAATAATTCATTAGAAAAGTTAAATAGAGAATGCAAACTACTATCTTCTATGTATGAATTTAAAAGTTCATCGCCTATCTTTTATCCCTGTAATATCAATCAATATATATACGGAATCAAATATTCATCTTTGCACTACTGAGCCAAAGATATTCATCATTGGTCATGTTCATCTAAACACTGCTCATCTTTTGCACCACTGAGCCAAAGATATTCATCGAAATCATTCATCTTTTGCACTACTGTGCCAAAGATATTCAATAATATCATCATTTAAGACCGAGGATGATGAAAAATTATTTTAAAGAAACAAATCCAGTGAAACAAAATGACAAGGATTAAGGATTAAGGATTCGTACTTTGTTTTATCCACGTCCAAAAATACCTCAAAAATAATCATAGTGGTGTAAAATTCAAGAATGGTCAAAACATAGATACAATCAAAGCTAGTATCCGAATAGATATATTTTAGATTTAAAAGAAAATTTTTCATTTTCGATGAATAGTGTCAGATTCGTGAATAAGATCAGATATCGTGAATAAAGTCCGTATACGTGAATAGTAACTCAGACACCAAAAGTTCGAAATTTGATAAAAAAACTTCAGATCAATATTTCAACATAATGATATTGAAGAAATAATATCATTACGAAAAAAATAATATCCCTTACCTCGAAGATCAAGACTTCTAAATTAAAACACCTGATATAAAGCTATGACTTGAACTTGCACCAGAGTATAGCAATACTCAAAGTATACTCAAAATACTCACAAGAATACGCTCGATAATATAGAGAGAGAAAATTTTAGTTTCTGGTGTGATTTTCAATTCTAACCTAATACGCTCGATAATATAGAGAGAGAACTTGCTCGATAATATAGCAACATAATGAAAATTGCTTAGAACACCAAAGCAGAAAATTTAATAAAATATTAATAAATTTATATAAATCATACGCAAACTTGGAAATTATGATTTCAGCATATTTTTCAACACATGTGCCTACCAACCAACCACAAAAACGTTTTTGTTATTTTAAACAATTAAAACTTCCAAAAATCAATTATTTCGGAACTCCGGAACTTCAATAATTCACAATAAATAGCCCTTTTGTCAGAAATTTCGAAACTCGCGAATTTTTATAGGAAATTCAATTCTCTACAACTTTGCAGAAGAATGTTTTTTCAAATTCCAAATAAAAATTGACCAAAATCCCAAACGGGCGATTTTACAGGCTATAATCAAATTTCAGTCAATAAATGGGGTCCACCGACATGTTTAACATGTTTTAAACATTTATTGCAACAAAAATACTCTTCCTCCTAGTATACTCATATATCCCACATTCGTTGTAAAAAATATCACCATTATTATATTATTAAAATATAATAATATATTTAAATGAATTATTTTATCAGAAAAAGATAAAATTTCAATTTTCAACAATTGTCACATTAAAAATTTTCTCCATCTATATCCACATAAAATCAATATTTTTCTCATCATATGAATCAATAATTAATTATTCACAAATAATATTACAGAATCACAATATTGACAACCAGGCAGTTCCAGGAAAGAGGGGGCTTTCCAATAAGAATTTCTCCTTACTGGCGCGCAATTAGGTGACCAAACCTCTCCTTAGATAGAACTTTCTAGACATTGCCAATAATGTTATCTAATAATATTATTCAGATAATATGAATTATTGCTTCGATAATGAAAAAATATTGTGTAATGACAATTATTGAAACAACAAAGAATATAAAATATCAACGCAAACAATTATTAAATAAATAAAATATTGAACAAGTAATTATCGTAACCATTATCGAGTAAAGTGCCTTTCACGTAAGAATCAATAATTGGTGCAATACTGGTGTCTTCTTTGTGTTTTAACCCCGAGTATTTTAACAAGATTAATCAGAATAACTACTGTTGTTATTTTTAAACAACTTATATTTGTCGTTTTCTTCATCCAATCGCTTTCAGTTATGGGGCCCACACATGGTCGCTACTAGTGCATACGAATATTCCTCGAAAGATTTAATATTCCATGACCAAGCGAATATTCCCCAACAACAATGAATATTTTATAACCACTTGCTTATTTTGAAATATTTGCGTATTTTACCCCTAACTATCCACATTAATCAAATCAACCCTTACTATTTCAAAATAATAAATAGAGAAAATTAAATTTCATTAATAATAAGTTGGGGTCTTACAGACACTGCCCCTGAAAAACTCCACAGGATGGGTATGGAAAAATGTGGTTGACCTCAAGATCTCCGCCAATATCATGGGAAAGATGGTACAACCCTCTCTGAGAGCACAAACCACTATGATCAGGTCGATGTCCATATGGTCCATATATAGCAGTATGTACAAATAAGCCGTGACGTACATCAATAAAATATCTACACGGGAAATCCACCACTCATCTGCAGTGATGGTGAAGTCTCTAAAGTGTCGTACATAGCTATCTAGTGATCCAAATAGATCAATTAAGAAATCCAAGGACACCAAATGCCCTGAAGTGATCTGATCCATGATAACTCTACACCATAAGCTAGTCAGGGTCATAAACTGTCGTCTCATATCGCTAATAGCCATTCTAGCACAAGGCCAATCTAAGGGAAAATCAGTAATGTGCTCATACTCCTCTAATGTAGGAGTCAGCTTGTGGATATCAAACCTAAAGACTTATCTCTCATGTATCCAACAAGATAGCATGACCTCTACAAAACCCAATGGTACGTAGAATGTCAGAATGGTCATGGAATGTCTCAACATCTGATAAACTATCACCCGATCTGTGGGAGGAAAACAATCATACCATGGTCTCAGAGATGAGGTTATCAATATGGGTGGTGTTTGCTCAATCCTACTGACGGTAGATGAAGACATTTGTATAACCGTATCATGAGACCATCCAAGGATCAATGCTAAACTCACCTATATGAATGCATATCCATGACACAATGCATGCATCATGATAAATGATAATAGGATGCAATAGATAGGAAATATTACACATACATTCCTTAATACATCATCTAATAAAGATTAAATACATCATCTCTGTCTACAACTAAAACTAAAAAGTACAGGGAAATGGGGCACACCCACCCAATATCTAACAGAGGCCTATCAAAAGAGATAACGATAAATGGGGCACAGCCACCCAATATCTAACAGAGGCCTATCAAAAGAGATAACAAGCATATCCAAAGAAATCTATGATGTCTACATCATCCAATCGATCAACTTGCTATAACTCCTCCTGAGTCACTATATCTCTACTAGATGGAACATCAGGTCGATACAAAAGGGGATATGCTCCGGTGAAACTATCAGAATATGGGCCACCTGAGGGGCTAGCACCAGAGCTGGATGGATCAAAAGAATCTATCTCTGACAGATATCTACCCAAATGCCATATTTAAATGTGTGTTAAGTCCAACCTCTGGGTTAACCTATCAATCTACTCCAAATGAGTGGGCTCTCTGACACAGGCAATCCAGTCAGTCATCATCACAGACCTAAGAACCATATCCCCCATAAACTGAGTGGCACGAGTTTGAGCTCCAATGTTGTGAGGAGTCCACCAGCGATAGAAGGCATCCTGAGTGTAAGGACCCTCTGATAATGTGAAGCCATTCAAGCCTATCAGGGTAATCTCGGTGACTGTCCAAGATAAAGACCAGTGTCGTCTAGCATTAGGAAAAAAATAGAATATGAATCTCCCCTGAAATGCTCCTTATAGCACGCTCTCCCAAGTAAAGATCCCAGCCTCAATCAGTCAAGAGAAGGATCCAATGAGTGGATAATACATACTCTACCCCATTCGAAAAGCCACCCTCAAAACCTACTTTCAAATGATCCTCGGTGTAGGGAACCTACGTGATGACATCGGCAGTCGGCAATTCTAAATGTAAACGAGAGTGGGTAAACCTCTCTGCTATGGGAACCTTTACGAGAGTGGAGTAATGTCATCATTGTCCCCGTGGATAGGTCTCCAAACCTAACGTAGCAACTCGGCAAAGGCAAGGAAACCTCTCATTGGCCCAAAACTAAAAATACAAGGATTAAATGTCATCAGTTATGAAGATTGATTGTCTAAGTAGAGGAAATCGGAAGATAGATAAAAGTTACTCACCAACAAAAATGGGAAAAAGCCTAGCCTAGCCTCCATCACGCCCTATGACCGTAGACACATCCCATGAAGAAAATAGGCAAAGGTGAATGAGCCCCAGTCAAAATCCCTAATGTGATCCACATCACGAGTGGTGCCAACAAATGTAAAAGAGACCGTCGAGGAGTTGTTCTTTAGCAAATAACCCCTGATAATGACCAAGAAAAATCACCAAAGAATGCGATCTCTAACCCTATGATTAGCAGGTAGAGACTAAGTCAAAGCCCCATTCGTGGAATCACACTAAAGGACCAGAGCAGATAGTCCAACCCTTGAGGGTCGTGGTAGGAACTCCCAAAAGGAATTAAACTGTAGCCGGTGAAATGTTAGCCATCAAAGGCACCGACACCCCTTTAAACTCCAACCTTGTGATGAACCGCTAGTCCATTGGTGTCATCATCACCTTACAGTCCTACGAATAGAGAGACTGAGTCTGGTGGAACAAGCACTCGAATAAAGCCCTAAAATAACCTCAGGGGTAGCGACGAGGAGGAATAGAGAAGAGGGCCTCAAAACCCCAAGAGTGAACGATGGCCTGGTACTCCGGATGAAGGGTCTGATATAAGGAGTGAATGCTAAACAAGTTCCACCTGGGTTGAGTAAAGCCGGGAACTTGCATCAAGTTCAAAATCAAGATCAAAACCCTTAACCCAAAAGTGGGAAGAGAAGAAAGTTAAAAATAAAAACAATTATTACCACGTTCGCATGAAGGTAGATAGAGGGATAACAACTCAAATCATCCAGGAGATCTGGAATTGTCACGCTGATAGCTAGAAGCTCCCTACGAGGAATAGAAGTAGAAGGAGTTAGGTCCTCAATAGGAACATCATCCTCCTCATCTATAACATCCGACCTATCGACCTAGATAGAACAAATCACCAAGTCAGTCAACCAGCAAGGCTATCAGGCTAGACAAGGCCGAAGGACATCAGAAGCTCTCCTCCTCACACCTGCGAATATCGCACGAAAGCTACTCGGTCTATCTGAATCTATAGCCTGAAAAAAATCTCCAAATCACCTAAGAAAGGGTGAGGTAAGTTTCTAACTTAAAGCTTATTGAAGTTAAATAATTGCTTCATACCTAGTTTAAGCCCTAAAACATGCATTCAGTTAACATACATCCCTAGTAGTGTTAAAATTCTATGTTCATTAAATTCTTAAGCTCATGAAATTTTTTTGCCAAAGTCTTCTTTGTAAAATGGACTATCCACATGCACATAGACATGACTAGGTTGCCATTTAGTAGCACATAAACCCAATAACAAAGTATAAATATTAAATATTAAAAGTAAGTCACAATGGCAGCTAAATTAACATGTGAATTTTTTTAGAAAAATCCATGCTAATTTATCCTCTATTAGGATGAATAAACTAGCAAAAAAGGGTGCCAAATGAATGTCTCAGAAATAAGTTTTTTTCACATCAATACGTTTAGCATGGTAAAATATAAGCATTTACTAAGTCCGATCATTTTTATCAAGTCATATAAGCATGCATATTCTCTATATTGTGTTTAGAAGCATTCTATATGAAATTTAACGTTCTAACGGTCAAAACATGAAAAGGAAACATGTAAACGTTACTAGCGTAGTGCAAAAACATTTGTATGGTGATTTTGCAAAAATCAGCCTAAACTTAGTAGATTTGAAGAAGAATTTTCAAATTTTTAGTATAGTTCAAGTTAAAATGACTTATGAAAGAAACAAGGGGAGAAAGTAAGCTCGCTAGGAGCCACGGGTCTACCTGTGGCCACCCAAAGTGGTCCCCACCCCCTCCGATTCAATCAAATTTAAGTTATAACGGAGTTCCCATAAGCTGAAAAGTTAAATCAAGAAAAAAGGTTCTATGTGATTTAGCAGAAAGGGCCTAAAACCCAGAAACAAGATGTCAAATTGTGGAAATCTGGAAATTTAGTGCAAACCATTGGCCAAAACTCCAACATAGCATCGGGAAAGATCTGGTGATGCAAGCCATTGAAAACTACTTCAACGAAGGTCAGAATAAATGATAGTGTAAACCTTTGGAGACAACTCCAGCGTAGTATTGGGAAAGATCCAGTAATATAAGCAATTGAAAACTACTTCAACGAAGGTCAGAATGATTGACAGTGTAAATCGTTGGTGACAACTCCAGCGTAACATCGGGAAAGGTCCAGTGATGTAAGCCATTGAAAACTACTTCAACAAAGGTCAGAATGATTGAAAGTGAAAAGTGTTTGCAACAACTCCAGCGTAGCATCACGAAGGGTCCGGTGATGTAAATCATTGTGAATTGCTTCAATGAAGATCAGAGTATCTGATATTGAAAATAATTGTCGACAACTCTAGCATAGCATCGGGAAAAATCTGATGATGAAAATCGTGGAAAACTATCTTCCATGGGAAGGATCGATGATGGAATCTGTTATATAAATCCCCAGCCGATGCACCGTGAAAGTTTGATGATTTTTAGACCATTATAAACTACTGTTCAGGTAGGCAGCGAGGAAATTTAGAGATGGTCAACCTTCACAAACTACCATTTGAGTAGGTATTATGAGGATGTTGTGGAAGTAATAAAAGCTCTATCTCCAGCAGAGCTGTTAACATTAACCTAATAGGAAGCCAAGACGGTGGTGACAATCCTAGTGTAATGGCAAGAAGATTACAATGATAACAACCAAAGTGAGCTATCATCAAGATAGGCATCAGGAATCCTCAATGGGGTCACTCATCAAAAGAGGGACATCCCTAGCAGAGGAAAATTTAGAATACGTATCTGAAGACAAAACACGTTGGTGACAAACCCAACGTCTAATTTATAAATGGCCAATGGTATCAGCCATAGGAAAATCCCCCCCCCCCCATAACAGGGATCCTGAAAACATCTATATAATATGTCATCAAATCAGTCTCAAAAGCACTGATGAACATTTTAAACCATTGGCTTCAACCTAGTGCAACATCGGGAAAGATCCGGTGATGAAAGCATGTGTAAACTACCGTTCAAATAGACATCAAGGTAGTTTAGGAGAGACCATCATTGATAACTCCATTTCGAGCAGAAATGGTAGGAGCAGTCAGTGATAGAATATCGTTGGATGTAATCCTAAACAAAAATGGTCAAAGTCCATAACATCATATCATGCTGCATTGCATGACATCATTTAATCTTGTCATATTTCAAGTGTCTAGTAATCTTTATCCTGCTCATTCCATTACATTGCATAAACATGATAAAGAGGTGCATTTGTAGACATTCAAAATTTTGCATTCCTGATACTAACCATGCAGGAGGACAAAATTGCCTTTTATCTTCTGGAGACAACCTTGGAAGTCAAAATAATCAAAATAAACACCGGTGACAACCCTAGGATATCAAACCAAACCCCGGTGAAAACCCTGGGAGATCAAACCAAACCTCGGTGATAACATCTGGAGATCAAACCAAACCACGGTAATAACCCAGGGAGATTAAACCAAACCTCGGTGACAACCCCAGGAGATTAAGTCAAACCCTTGTAATAACCCCGGGAGATCAAACCAAACCCCAGTGACAACCCCAGGAAATAATAAACCAACCTCAGAGATAACCCTGACGTCTGACAAAAGTCAACAATAGTCCAATCTCGGAGACAACCTTGAGAAAAGATAGCTACCACTACATCAAACCCAGAGATCAACCTAGAGAGAAAAATAGTAATTTTAATAACTTAACATCAAATCAAGTCGAATCACTACCATGAAGGTCATTCAAAACTATCTTCCTCGGGGAGGATCGATGATTAAATCTTTTATATAAATCCCCAACTGAGGCACCGTGAAGGTTTGATGATTTTCAGACCATTATAAACTATTGTTTAGGTATTCACCGAGGAAATTTGGTGATGGTCAACCTTCTCAAACTACCGTTCGAGTAGGTATTATGTGGATGTTGTGGAAGCAAGCAATAAAAGCTCTATCTCTAGTAGAACTATTAACATCAACCTGATAGGAAGCGAGGACGATGGTGACAATCCCAACGTAACGACAAGAAGAATCCAACGATGACAACCAAAGTGAGATATCATCAAGTTAGGAATCAAGAATCCCCAATGGGGTCACTCGTCAAAAGAGGGACATCCCCAGCGGAGGAAAATTCAAAAAGCGTATCTGAAGACAAAGCACATGTGACGCCCCCAAATATGGGTGACGTGACCCCCGAGTTTGGTGCTCACGATCCACAATATAAATAATATCTAACTACCCATTCATTGATGAATATAAACTTACATATCAATAATTAATATGTTAACAACATCATCCCAGGTTATCTAACCTTAACATTACAACTTACTGTCGACGTCGAGATTTTTATTGTCCCTTTTTTGTTCTTGTCTTTTGGTGTTCTCATGTTAAGTGAGATTTATTTGAAAAAACAAGTTATAAAAAGGTTTGACATTTATATGTCAACGATTGGACTGTAAGAGTCGCCAGTTGGTATTTTTAAATGGTTGCACCAACTCAACCGGGAAAAGGTTTGTACGTTGACCACATGATGTAACACTATTAAACTGATCTGTGAACAGAGATTCATTAGGGTCCGGGACTTGCTTATGCGGAGGGAAGGTGTTCGGCACCCCCGACATCCGTGTTACCATGGTGACCGCCACTTTTAAATTAAACTATTATATTAATGTGTGTGTGTGTGTGTGTGTGTGGGTCAATGTGCAATTATTTGGAAGTAGTGTTATGCCTCGTTCGCACCTATATACAAAGGGTTTGAATTTGTATAAAAACTCAGTTTTAACCAGATATAGCAATGTTGTTTTGTAAAAGGGGTTTTTCAAACCCTTATGCTGAATAGTAATTGAGGCCTTTGATACTTCCATTTTTATTAAGTGTTCGGCTTAATTGCTTTTATTTTTTGAGATGCGAGGCATCTTTGAGAAAATAATATATATAGCAGTGCCAAACTCCTTGTGGGCATGAGAGCCGTCTAAGGAAATTTAGGCACTGTAAATAATGTATAAGTTGTTTACAGCCGAAAATGTCCATCACGGGAACCGAATCTAGATTCAAGAAACTGAATCTGTGATCACATGATTCCTAGGCTCATATGATGTAGCAGGTTGTATGAAAGTTATAAGTAGTTATATATAAATATATATATATATATATATATATATCAGACTGTCAACCCTCCACAAAGTTAAATTCATGGGGGACCGAAAATGTAAATATATAAAAGCGGTATATGTATATATATATATATACCATGATCAACCACCACGAAGCACCTCCATGGTGGATCAGAAATGTAAATAAAGCAGTAAATGCGATCAACTGCCATGAAGTAAACTCCAAGCGGGACAAAATGTAAATAAAGCAGAAAAAATGATCAACCACTGTGATGCCCCTAAAACAGGTATACATCACCCATCTGGGGTCGCCAGATACACACTACATAAATCAACTACAAACTTAATTATACAACTGTCATGCCAAATACGATAATATATAGGTGAGAGTTTACATGAATATTGCCTAATAGACAGTATACAAACTCAAATTCAGTCCTCATTACACTTATTATCCCACTAAGTAGTGAGGACTACTATAGGCACTATATTGGACCAATACTCCGTTCCCCAACTCGCCCCAGCTATATTCTCATTTCCTGATGAGAACAGTGAAAGAAAACGGTGAGCTCAACTAGCCCAGTAAGAAATATTATGACTAAGATAATGTAGAATAAATTATCCTTAGCCTTCAACAGTGTTAAACTGATAAAATACAATAAACATCAAGTTTAACTGCAGCAGAATAAGCAATCCATTAGAAGAGTCAAGTAGAACATAATGTCTACTATCTCCTCTAGATTAAAAGTCCATCGTTAATATTTTATTCCTGTAATACTCATCAACAGTTCTTTGTTATACCCAAGACAAAAAGAACTATCATCACCTGTCTTCACCTAAACCACCAAAGATTATAGTTAAATCCACAATTCATATTTATAATAATGTAAATCCATAGTTTCTTCTTGTCACAAAGGCTTAATAGAACGTTTACTCAATATCCTTACCCCAAAGGCTAAAGATATTCAAATGTAATAACAATGATCATACCAATCAGTTGTCTACCTTTGCAATACGGGCCAAAGATATTCAATTATAAAACTAATGGTCATGATCATACCAATCAATTGTCTGTCAGTGAATTACGACCAAAGACATTCAACTATTAACTAATGGTCATGATCCTGCCAATCACATCATCGAATTATCCATGCACTACGGGCCAAGGATATTCGTTATTATCACCAGTGGTTATGATTATATCATACACCTATCCATCTTTGCACGTAAGCCAAAGATATACAACTATAAAACAAAAAATCAGCAGTCCATCTTTGCACGTAAGCAAAAAATATACAACTGTAAAACCAATAATCAACCATCCATCTATGCACGTAAGCCAAAGATGACTTTCATCACAATATAAGCATGAGGATGATGACAATGATATAAGCATTAATCAAACAAAATCAAGGATAAATATTAAAGACTTTAAATTTATCCAGAGTTTAAAAATATCCAAATTGTTAATATGATACTGCTTTGTGGAGTAAAATTCAAGAATAAAATTCATGTACCAAAAATAATTTGGATAGAACAGAAATAATTTTTTCGGGTAAATAGTACCCCGTGAATAGTAACTCATGAATAGTACTCCGTATTCGTACATAGTACCGTATACATAAATAATGTCATATACGCAAATAGTGCCATATACATGAATAGTGCCGTATACGTGAATAGTGTCGTATACGTGAATAATAACCCCGGCACAAAAGTTAAAGTTTCACAATAAAATCCATATCAATATTTATAACACCTTAATCCAAATGTTATAAATCACTTAATAATCTCATAATCTAATATTATTAATATTACCACAATATTTTAATCATTTCTTAAACTTATAAAAAATTTATTTTAATTGTTTTTACTTTAGTAATTAATGCATTTAATCATCCTAAAATGCCAAACTCATAAGATTTCATCACCAATAACCAAAACTCTCATAAAAAATATGCATATACCTTATATAGGATTCTCAAGCCATAAAATCCTATTTTTCAATTTTCTTACTTCACATAACATATTTAATTCATTTACTCATAACTAGTCTATTTTTATGAAAAATACCAAATCAGTACAAATAAATTTTCTTTTCTGAGATTTAGTAGAATATAGTCCCATATTGAACATATATTTTTCTCAGAATTTTTAAAATTCATTTACTATTTTTCATATGACCAAAACTGCCGAATATTTAGACATTTATTAAAAATTGTACTTTTGTCCAAAAATTCCAAAATTTACAGGGTATACTGCTGTTATATAAATGTACTTCCAATAAAAATTTCACCAATTTTGGAGTTAACCATAAGGAGTTATAAGGGTTTACTTTTAAAATAGTCTTTTCCCATAAAATCCATAACTCTTAATCTATACATCCAAAAATCGCCATCTTTGGACACAATATAGAAAACTCATCAAATTATCTGTTAGTTCCCAGTAGGCACAGTATAGATCTAGAAGGGAGGGGGGGGGGTTAAATAGATCCTTTGATTTTCAAAATACTTTTTTCTCTTTTAAGTTGTATTGCTCATTAAGTAGCAGATGACAAACATAAGAATCTTTTCAAGCACAACGGAATAAGTAAAAGATCCCCTTCATTGATATATTCATAGTCACTCATACATTGTTCATAGAGTTAACTTAGTAGTAAGCAGTTAGCACATACATAGCAGTTATAGCAGTTAAGGTACATAATGTAAATGACATAAAGTAAAAGACACAAGGGGTTTTAAGTGGTTCAGAGACTCAAGCTCCTAATCCACTCTTCTGCTTTCAACTAGCAGGATTTTCACTAAGGAAGGGCAGCACCCTGAATCACTAAGATTCCTTCAAGGCCAACAGCCTTGGGACTTTAGTTCACTAAGAACTCTTCAAGGTCAATAGCCTTGGAACTTCTCTAGTTCCCTAGGAACTCTTCAAGTCCAGCAGGCTTGGACCTTCATTTAGTCCCTCCAGACAAGGATCCCTCAGGCCCTGGCTTCTTGTTGTTGTAGTTGTTGTTGGTGCTGAGCTGCTAAGATGCCATTAAGCTCTAAACATCTCTTGTACTTAGCAGCTTGATGTGGTCCTCTTTGCATTCTGCTTCGAGTCTGGACCACATCTTCTTTGGTGCAACTGATCTTTACTCTCTTCAGCTCATCTTCATCTGATGTCAGCTGTGCACCATCACCATCTGGATTTGCTAAGTCTATGTGCTTTTAGTAGTCTTCGTCTGGCACTTAGCAATCCCTGAACCCTTCTTGAATATTTTGCAGATATGGTTCTGCACTTATTCAGTTTTAGCTTTCGGTTCATGGTGATCTGTAGAGTGGCTCTCTTGATATTCTTTATACCCAGCCACTTTCCTGAATTCTATCCTCTTGGCCTTCTCGACTCTCAATTTGGCTGCCATCTTTAGTGGCATTCTCATCTTTGTTGAGTGAAGCTTTGATCTGTTTAAGTCCTTCTTCAAAGCTGCTTCACTTCCACCTTGGTAGTCTCACTGTGACTGAGAGTTGTTCTATTGATCTTTGGTGGAACTCGTAGAGTCAACAATAGCATTCACCAACTCAATGATTCTGCAACTTCACAATCATCAGCAACTCTTGATCTTTGAAGCTCTGTTGATTTATACTGCTTCCCAATCTTCCCGTGGGAAAGTAGCCGTTGAAAGCTATTCAAATTGCTTCGCAGATCTCGAGTTATTTGGTGCAGACTACAGAAGTGACATGACATCTTTTTCTGACTTCCTGACACTGCAGTCTGCTGTTTCATCAACCCTGTTAGATATGTCACTTTGATATCTTGGGCAGGTCGACGACTTTATTTCACCCTTCTGATTTCTCGATCAGAGGTTGTCCTTGCATCGATGCTCTCAATAAGCTCTTGTCCAAATATTATCCTTCAGATTGAACCGTTGCTAATGCTTCAGTCTTCAGCTATTCGAACTCTATGATTCTAATGCATATCTTCATGGACCTGATCGTAGTGTCTTGTTGACTGGTAGAGACAACACTACGATCTTAAAGAGTGTTAATTGGATCTTCAATGTAGAGCGCCTATTCCTTCTCTTGTGTAGTGCTTCATCACTTCTGTTTGCCTCGACTGTTCTCAAATACTGATGGCTTGACTTCTTGCTCTGGCCCCTTCTAAATAACAAGACTCTTCAGATTTGTGGCGTGTCCAGCTCGCTTTCTCCTTGTGATCTCCCTTTCACTTATCATCAATGGACTGACCCAATGCTTAATCACTTTAGCCTTGTTATTCAGAGGTTGACCAGTATCTTTGAGTATACTTCATCAGTTTCTTCTTTGTCTGGCAAACATTATAATCCTGATTACTTCCAAGATCGTTGTCATCTTTCTTCTTGACAGCCACTGCATATGCTGACTTTCCTTAGTCAGCTACTGAAGTCTTCTTATGATCGTCTTGTGGAAGACTTTACCTTGAATGGCTTCTCAACTTAATCTGGATGCTGATTGAGTTGATGTTTAGATCTTCTGTTAGCTTGCATGCCATTCGTTGAGTGTTCTCTGGCTTCCTTCATGTGAGATGTATCTTTGCATTACCAACCAGAGGCTTCACTCCTTTGGATATTCTGGGAGTGCTCATTCATTGAGAATCGTATTTGCTAAACGATTCTTCCTTGGCATTATGAGCACATCTTGTTGAGGTCTTAGTTCTGCACTCTACGATTTAGCTTTGGCTATGCAGACACTACGAATCCGAGATCAGATCTTGGCACTCTACGATTTCTGTCGTTGTGCTTATTGTCTTCATCTGATCTTGCTCGACTACGATATCTGCTTCTGATGCGATCAGTATACTCTACGGCTCTGGGTGTAGTCTACGATTCTTGACTTGGCTTTGGCAGATGTTCGGTCGGCTCGTAGGCAGGTTGTCTGTACGATTCTGAACATGACTTCCTCAGCAGACTACAGCCTTGAGAAAGTTCTCCTCGACACACTACGATCCTTCCTTGTCTCTCCTGGAAGTCTATGAACTCCGAGATCTACTATCTTGTAAACTACGATTCTACCTCGATAGCTCTCGAGTTTTCCTTGACTCTCCTAGCAGACTACGATTTCTGGTGCAGTGCTCGACAATCAGACAAACCTATCTATTACATCATAAGATCAACCTAACATGCTTGATCTTTCTATATTTATAGTCCTTGTACATCATTTCTTTATAATGACTTTACAAAGCTTTTTTGCTTATGTAGGATTAACCTAACACATTTAATCAATTCATTCTAAGTCCTTGTACATATGTTTCTATTATCTATCAAAGGACTTTACAGCATTTCTTAATGCAAACATACTTGCATAATCATTCATATATATCATAATCAAATCATATATAAATAGGAATATCATTCACATGTTTATTCCTGACATTATCATTTCAAATTTTTCCAGATTTTTTGAGGGTCAGAAAAATTACGAAACTGCCCTTGGCAGAAACCCTTTACTTACAACGGTTGAACGAAATTAATATTCCTTATGAATATTGAACGAAAATAATATTTCTTACGAATATTAAATGAATATAATGAATATTGAATGATTATAATATTCATACGAATACGAAAAATAATATCTCTTCAGAATATGAAATAAATAATACCCCTTACCTCATAAGAAGACTGGATACTGGAGTAGTGAAGTAACAGACTACTCTTCTTCTTTCTCTCTATAACTTCTCTCTCTATAGCTTATATCTCTATAATTGCTCTCGTGAGACTTAGTGAATTGGTGAGAAATGAAGGAAGAATGAGCTTCTATTTATAGGAAAATATAGTTTCGATAATTGCACGTTTTGGGGCTCGAAATATTACAGTATAATACCTTGAACTTTTCTTTCATTTTTAATTTAGTCCTGCAAGTATTATCAAACTTGCACCACGTCCCCTAATAGTAAATCATGTGAATTAATAGTAAATCATGTGACTCAATAGTCCTAAACATTTAAAAAAAATTAATTATTGTATAGTACCTTCATCTTTACCTCAATTTTTAATTTAGTCATGCAAGTATTATCAATCTTGCACCAACTCCCCTAATAGTAAATCATGTGAATCAATAGTACACACATGTGAACACATAGTTATAAGCATGTGAATTAATAGCAATTAATTGCTCGTTTATCCAGTTAATTACCCGATTGGTCAATATAACCTCTAGACATTAATTATTATCGAAATAAATGTCGATTTCCACTAACACTAATAATTCACACACAATGGAATTATCAATTTCATCTTTAATCAACACGAACTTATTCATCATTAATATTATAACTCACAATATTTAACAATCAAGTCGTTCCCAGGAAAGAGGGAGCTTTCCGATAAGGATTTCTCCCTATGGCGCATTAATTAGATTATCTAACCCTCTCCTCGATGAACTTCTAGACATTGTCAATATTGTAAATAATAATATGAATAACTTTGTTGTCTCAATTATTGATTTAATAATATAACATAATATACAGATGATACTGTGACAATAATTGAATCAATAATATGAGAGATATGATGCAGCAATTACTGTAGCAATAATTGAGTATAACTAAGTGATTTCTCGCGTAAGCATCAATAATCAATATCGTGTACTACTATACAACCACGCGTATTATTGTACTTTTACCATCGGGTATTTTATGACAACTTGTTTACTTTTAAATTTTTTCACATATCACCCTTAACTTTAGCTTTTATCAATTTAACCATTTACTAAATAGAATAATAATTATAAAAATTGAATACTTTCATTTCGTAAAATTCGGGGTCTTACAACCACCACGAAGTAAACTCCAGGTGGGACGAAATGTAAATAAAGTAGTAAAAGGCCATGAAATAAACTCCAGGCCTGACAGAAATGTATATATATATATAAGCAGTAAACGCTCTGAATATAAAATACAGGATCATCGAACAAAGTCCGACAACTGTTTATATATATAAGTGTATATATATAAGCAAATAAACGCTCCGGACGTGAGTCCAGGCTCAATCGAGGCATAACTCGATAATGTAAGTCATATATATATATATATATATATATATATATATATATATATATATATATATATACACAAAAGGAAATAAAAGCCACAAACCAAAGTCTGGGCATACACACGCAACACGACTCTCAACGTGAAGAACGGTGTGTGCAAGATGTGGAGAAAAGGTTTTAAAAGGTATAAGAAGGCTTACAGTGGACTGCAAAAGAAAAATTCTATAGCTTTAAATGGATGAACACTTGGCTCTTGCTGGTAAAAATATGACTGAATATAAGCTCACAAGTGTATAAAATGAGAAAGCACTCAGTTTATAGGGTGTACAGAGAAATTTGGACAGGGCTTCCTCGTCATTTTTTCTTACAAAATGGTCACCCCAAGCCCTCTATTTATAGAGGGGGGAGCCGTAGGTGTACCTGTGGTAGCCGCAGATGCACCTACGGCTACTCGGCGTGCCCCGGGCTCCGTGGGTCCTGCCATCTCGAAGTACATGCACGCATGTAATGTGATGTTCGCTTGAACTTTCACAACTTCAATCTAGGCCTCCGATTGAGGTTTATAAGACCTTTTATAGAGTACTATTATCGAGAGCTACACAAATGACATGGGATTAGAGGTTGTAAGAAGTTAGGAAGATGGGACCATACCCTTGGTCTTTAAGCTTCAAATTCCATCCGGCGCGCTGTCGTGTGTAGTAGTCACTCGGGATTGCAGCTATTTGGTTCTTGTAGGACACTTCTGTGTAGAATATATGTTGAAATGTGTTGAGATGGTGCACATATGGGATCGAGGTGGCAAAATGATGAATTTTCCGCTCACCGGGGTTATCTCCGGTTTGGGCTGATAAAGCAGTCGTTGCTCAAGTTTATCTCTGAGATTAGGTTGTTGCATGTACTAGATGTCCTCAAGGTTGTCTTTGAGGTGTACCTGACCTCACGGTGTTATCTCCAGGTTTGGGACTGAGTGCCTTGAGGTTATCTCCGAGGTTGAAGCTGATTGCAAAGGTTTAAAAAAACATCTCTGGGGTTATCTCCGGAACTGCAACTGCACTCCTCTAGGTTATCTTTGAGGTTAAAACTGAAACTCCTGGTGTTATTTTCGGGATTGAATATCTCGGGGTTATCTCTTAGATTGAAAAGGCTTCTCCAGTGTGTTTTCCGGAACTAGAACTATTTTGTCCTTCAAGGTTATCTCTGAAAGACGATTCTGCCCTCCTGCAATGTTAGTAACAAGAATGCAAAATTTCAAGTGTCTATAGATGCCCCTCTTTATCATATTCATGAAATGCAATGGCATGGATAGGATAAAGAACACTAGACACTTGAAATATGACATGATAATCATGATGCAATGTACATCACCATGATATAAATGTATGTGGTTTGTTGGATTGTTTTCCAACAGGATGGGATTATTGTTGGCTCCCTTGACTTCTACCGGGGTGTAGTCATTGTTGACAACCCGGATGAACTGTCTTGGACGTGCGATCCAAAGTTCTCAGGAAATTCTAGGATGTTGACGTTGTTGTGATTACCAAAGTCCTTAATCCTTGATACAGACTTCACACCGAAGATATATCTATCATGTACAAGAGATTATGTGGGGATAGAGCTTGTCTGTTGAGGATGTGTATAACATATTCCATCATCGGTCCTCCCCGATAAGGATGTTCTTCCCTGGTTTGTATCGCCAGGTCTTTTTGCTGATATGTCGGAGTTACTACCAACAGTCTATGTCATCAAAGTTATCTGACCTTTGCTGACATGTACATCAATAGTCGGATTCTCTGTCGAGGAAAATGTCAAGTTTGATTAAACTATATTGACATGTGCTTCAATGTATGAGATCACTGGGTGGTTTCTGATGCTTCGATGGAGTTAATTGCCAATGGTTGAATGTAGTCAAAGTGGCTTGACCTTCATCGACGTGTTCATCAGTGGCTAATTTGGATAGAGTTTTCGATGGGGAAGAAAGGTTTTGGGGTTCTGACCCCGTACAGATGGCATTCAGACCTTAGTGAGGTATTGTCGAGTGTGGTTTGCAACTGCTGTGATCATCAGTATAGTGAACCCTGTATCTAGGCGAATACCAATGAGTGACACGTAGACCAACATTTTGGTCTCTAAAAACCAAGATATCAGGCTATTTCGCTCAATTGCGTAGCATTTTTTTTCCTAATTTGGCCTTTTCAGCTTGTGAGATCTCCTTTGCAACTCAAACTGGATTGAGTCAGAGGAGTGGGACCCAACTAGGGGAGCCGCAAGTATACCTGCGGCATCCGTAGGTACACCTACGACTAACCGTGGGTGGTTTTAAGCTGCAGTTTGCTTTCAAAATTCATTTCTAAGTTATGCAACGCAAGAAATCTGAGAGCTCTTCTTTAGATCAACTAAGTTCGGGCATCTTTCTATAAATTTTGTCACCGTACAAGTGTTCTACACTGCCTTGGTAATGTATGCATGTCTTCTTTTCCAGTTTTTATCCGTTGGAAAATGAGTTATCACGTGAAATGCTTCTAAACACATAGTAGTGAATATGCATGCTCATATGACTTGATAAAAAATATTCAACACAGTAAATGTTAGAATTTAACCATGCTAAACATAATAATGTGAAATAAATTGACTTTTAAAATAGTTAAATTGGCACCTTTTTCTGCTATTTCTTATCCTATTTGTGGACAAATGAGCTAAGGTGAGAAAGCAAAATAATTCTGGTAATTAGGCTACCCTTATGGATTATGGCTTTGATATATATATATATATATATAGGATATTTATGATTGTGGGCAGGTGTGCTACTGAATGGCCACCTAGTCATGCCTATGTACATATGGATAGTCCTATTTACAAAGGGGACTATAGCAATTTTTTTCCAAAATGTAGGCATTGATATTCCCATCGAGGAGGAGCTATTCACTCTGTTGCCAGCAGCTCATGTAGATTCTCCCATTACAAGTGCTACTGTGATCCAGCATTTCGCACAGTATTTAGAGCAGAGTCTTCATCTGATGACCTTTTAGAGTGATCAGGCTTGGGCATTAATGTTAACAACTCTTGATGGGAGAGATGCCGCTCTATTGGAGAGAGATGAGGTTGTAGCTCATAGAGACACCGCTATTGCTGAGCGGGATGAGGCTAGATCATCCAGATATGCATTGATTGTTGAGTGTGATGCTGCCATATTTGCTCGGGATGTAGCCATTACAGATAGTACTACAGTGACATCCCTTACTACTGGCATGCTTGCGGATATGAGTGCATATATTAATGAGAATCATGCAACCATGCAGTTGGCTATAGATCTGTTGGCTCGTGTAGATACCATTGGGCAGCAGCTTGCAGCGTTGCCTCCTTATTCGGAGAGAGATGCCATATTGGACTTGATAGCTCGTATATCCACTGGATTGTAGATAGGCTTGTATTTTCCTGCACAGACTAGCTTAGCCATTTTGTCATTTACAACACATATTGTATATATCAAACAACATTATATATGGCAGGGAAATATATTTTGATTCACTTCCCTTTTAGTTGTGCATTGCTACTTGCTTGATATTTGTCTTCTTCTTCAGGGCTTGTGATCTTGATGGATTCTGAACTTATCCTTGATGGATGGACATTGAGATGTCACAGGATCTTTTAGAATGGATCGTTGATCTGTGTATATCCCTACCCTCTTTGGTGTCTTGGGACTAGTTTCTATAGGTAGACGTGGAGAGGAGTGTGACTTTTCCTCTCTAAGATTCACTGCATCACATATGGTTGTTGGTACTCCTATGGAAGAGGAGATCCCAAATATTTCCATCTCTTATGGATTGGTATTGCTCTTTGAGGAATCAACCATACCTTAGATGGTCACCAACTTTCCAATTTATGGGGAGGCCAGGTAGTTCCATCCCTTTGGTTTGAAGCTGATGAAATGTGGTGGATTAAAATTTGATCCCAGTACCGTTGATAAGTATTTGTTTTGGTAGGGGTAAGACCAAACCATAAATGGCTGCCTACGTACTTCTATTGAAGAGGAGATCAGGTCTGCGTAGTTTGAACCTAGTGGAAGAGGTTCAACATTGTATGTGAAGGGGTTGAAAGTTTAGAAATGTTTTAGTGATTTTTGTATAGAAGGGTATAGAAATGTTTTTGCTGTTTTTGTTTTATTGCAACCGGGCCATATAAAATGGTTGCCTACGTACTCCCCGGTATCGGGTAGATTAGGTCGACGTAGTTCGCCCCATGTTCAGGAAGATTTGCAGCCGAACAAGTATGATCCCATGTTCAGGACAAACTGTGGGGGAAAAGTTTGATCCCATGTTCAAGACAAACTACAGGTGTGAAAAGTCTTATCCATAGTGGGATAAAACTGCGAGTATGAAAGGTTCAATCCTTGGTGGGATAACCTGAATTGGAACAAAGTTAAGTGAAAGATCTGATGATCTGAAAAACTAGACTTCTGGCTTGAAGAGTGTGTTTCCCTAATAGGGCAGATGAGCATGAATAAAGGCTGTGTGTAGAAAGGGTTAGAAAACCTGAAATAACGGGTGATCTGATGAACCAAAACCAGGATGTTTACTTGATGGTAACTTTAGACATAGTACTGTTTCACGGTGTCTGAGTTGATGAGTTATGGAAATTCATCGCCATCTATTTCCTGTAATTTGAGAGAACCTCTTGTCAATACCTCCTTGACAATAAATGGGCCTTCCCAATTTGGAGCGAATTTTCCCTTTAATTGATCTTGGTTGTTAATGATCTTCTTCAAAACCAAGTCATATTGTTTAAACTATCGTAGCCAAACTTTCTTGTTATAGGATTTGGCGATCCTTTGTTGGTATAACTTATAATGGAAGATATCATCACTTCGCCTTTCGTCTATTAGAGACAATTGGTGATATCTGTCTTGTAACCATTGGTCTTCATCCAGCTGAGCTTCAATCAACACTCTGGGGGATTCCATTTCCACTTCTATGAGAAGCACTACTTCCATCCCATAGGTTAATGAGGAAGGGGTTACCCCAGTGGAAGTACGCATTGAAGTTCTATATGCTAATAGAGTCAGAGAAAAGAGGTCAGGCCATCCATTATGATTGGCAGACATCTTTTTCATAATCTTCTTGATGTTATTATTAGTCGCTTCAACAGCACCATTCATCTTTGGACGGTAGATGACGGAGTTAAGGTGTTTGATGTGGAATTTACTGCACAACTCGTCCATCATTTTGTTGTTGAGGTTCTTAGCATTATCTGATACAATCACCTCTGGTTGCCTATATCGACAAATGACATTATTTCTGATGAAAGCAATAATGACTTCTTTGGTAACCCTGGGGAAGGAGGCTGCTTCTACCCACTTGGTGAAGTAGTCGATCATGGTGAAGATAAATCGATGCCCATTACTGGCTTTGGTCTCGATGGGCCCGATCACGTCCATTCTCCACATTGAAAAATGCCAAGGTGAACTCATACTGTAGAGTTCCCTTGGAGGAGCGTGGATAGCATTACCACGAATTTGACATAGATAGCACCTCTTGATGTGATCATCACAGTCTACCTTAAGTGAGAGCCAGTAGTGCCCTGTTCTGAGGATTTTCTTAACAAGTAGAGGGCCGCTCATGTGTGGGCCACATACACCACCATGGATTTCATCCATGAGCCTCTAAGATTGGTCCTTGTCCAGACATCTGAGGAGACCTAGTCCTGCATCTCTTTTATAGAGTGCATCTCCGCTCAAGTAGAATTTCATAGCCAGTCGATGGATCTTCCTTCTTTCAATCGGGCTCACCTTAGCGGGTGTAGATCCATCTCACAAGTACTCCTTGATATGCTGATACCAAGGGTGTTGAATGGGAGGTAGCTCATAGGATACTTCTCCAATATAATTCCCATAGGCTGGAGCCTTTTGTAGGGCAAATAGGATGCTTGGCATGTTTTCCTTGTCAGGTAAGTTGATCAAGGAGGCCGAAGTTACTAGCGCATCCACAAAATCATTCCTATTCTGAGGAATATGGAGGAAGTTTATTTCTTCGAACTCCATAGCCATCTGTAAAACTTTTCGATGGTAAGGCAGCAAATGTAGTTCTTTGGTATGATAGATTCTTATGGTCTGTCTAATTACCAATATGGAATCCCCAAAGATAGTTAACCGCCTGATACCCATTGATTGGGTAAGTTTGAGTCCTATGATATAGCCTTCATACTCAGTTGTGTTGTTAGTTTTGATAAACTGTAATTTGACGGCGACAGGATACTGCTCCCCCGTACCGGATACTAAAACTGATCTAGCTCCAGAACCTTCCATGTTAACAGCTCCATCAAAATATATTTTCCATGATTGGTGTGTATCATACTGATGGTGTTGCTACACTGTCATTACCCCTTCATCGGGAAAGTATGTTTCTAAGGGTCTGAAATCCACTGAAGGTGCAGTGGCCAATTGATCTGCAATTCCTTGACCTTTAATAGACTTTTGTGTCACGTAGACAATGTCAAATTTCTATAGAATCAACTGCCATATGGACAGCCGACAATTTAACAAGGTTTTATTGAACACGTACTTGAGAGGATCCACGCGGGATATGAGATGGGTTGTGTGACCACGAAGGTAATGTTGTAACCTCATGGAAGCCCATGCCAAAGCATAACAAGTCTTCTCAATCAGAGTGTACTTGTGTTCACTGCTGCTGAATCTTTTGTTGAGGTAGTAGATAACTCGCTCTTGGCCTCTATCATCTTTTTGTCCAAGCATGCAGCCCATGGCATTGTCATTAATAGACAGGTACATAAACAGGGGAACATCATCCCTAGGAGGTACCAAAATAAGAGCGTTAACCAGCTGCTCTTTGATTGTAAGGAAGGCTTTTTGACACTCATCGTTCCATTTTATTGAGGAGTTCTTCCTTAACAACTTGAAGATAGGCTCACTGTTTGTTGTGAGTTGGGAAATGAACCGGCTAATGAAGTTGATTCTTCCCAAAAATCCCTGTATTTCCTTCTCTGTCTGAGGAATGGGCATTTCTGTAATGGCCTGGATTTTGGTGGGATCCAACTCAATCCCTTTGTGGTTGACTAGGAAACCTAGCAACTTGCCTGATTTAACGCCAAATGCGCACTTGGCTGGATTCAACTTCAAGTTTTACTTATGCAACCTGTTGAAGAGCTTTATTAGATCATCCACGTAGATCTCTATCTCTTTGTGCATTAAGTCATGGAAAATAGCCATCATGGCTCGCTGGTAGGTAGCTCCGGCATTGATGAGGCCAAATGACAACCATCTATAGCAAAAGGTTCCCCAAGGCATGATGAATGTAGTTTTCTCACTATTCTCTTCAGCAACCATAATTTGATGGTACCCCACAAAATAATCTGTAAAGGAGTACAAGTCATATTAAGTAGTATTGTCAATGAGGATGTGGATAAATGGCACAAGAAAGCTATCTTTAAGGCAAGCTTTATTCAAATCCCAGTAATCCACGCAAACTCGCACTTTTCCTCCCGGTTTAGGCATGGGGACTATGTTGGATAGCCATTCAGGGTATGTGGACACCATGATGATGCCAGCTTGAAATTGTTTCACAATTTCTTCTTTAACTTTTAAACTCCACTAAGGTTTTAATTGCCTAAGTTTATGCCTGACTGGCTAGAATCCCTCTTTAATAGGAAGGTGATGGATGACGATGTCCGTGGAAAAACCCACCATGTCTTCGTTAGACCATACAAACACATCCTGGAATTGGGTTAATAATGTAACCATGCCATTCTTTTGGTTTGGAGTGAGGTCTGTACCAATCTGGATTAGCTTAGGGTTTTCTAAGGTTCTGAGGTTGAATGAGGTGGTTTGATCAGGATTTGGTTTGGGTTTATCCTCGACCCACTCCTTGATCTCCTGAGGTATCTCAGTGTCCTCTTGTATTTCCATCAAGTCTGAGTTCAACTTTTCATCAAAGTTACAGTCCTTGTGGAGAAAAGGCACCTCATCAGCAAGTATAGGCACATCTAAGTTCAAAGTCCTGAAACAAAATATGCTTTCACTTAATATATGAAACTGTTCAATCATATAAAGTGTTAGCATGTACTGACAAAATAATTGCTAATATTGTACAGTAAAATAAGCAGTTAAAGCTATCTATAGGGCAGAGGGAGTTTCTGTCCTTTTTACCCTTGGGGATAAATGCAAGGAGTGCTACTCTCATTGTCAAGGTTGAACTACTGATGGACGGCAATGATGAAGTGGCTATCATCGACCTCCTTCTCCCGAATAATGACAATAATATCGGGACAATCATCGTCTGGGGTGTATCTGTTTGTGTGCTCATCATGTAAAAGGATGCGTAGGTGAAACAAACTCCTGGCGATGTCTTATTTACATCTCCGTTCCTTTTCTTCCACTTCGAGATCAGGAATCAGGACTGTAAAGCCCCCAAATTCAGGTACTTGAAACCCAAATTCAGTACTTCACGATACCATCTCTATGAGCGGAAAATACTAATAATAATAACAATAATATAAATATTAAACTTAATTTACATAATTATCAAAGTCTAGCTCCCAAGTACGTAACCTTTAATCATTCCTTACAATACATGATATTAAATATATAACGTTGTCTTAATAATATTAAACTATTACATAGAATAACATTGAAATCATTCAAAGAACCTTTTCCTTTCCCTTGCTCCTAGCAAGAGCCTTTCAAAGTTGTTCACACTTAATGAAAACATTTAAATTAAGCAAGGATGAGCATTTGAGTGCCAAAGAAATAATAACAATCTATATATATATATATATATATATATATATATATATATATATATAAGCTGAAAGAATTTAAATGTTTTCTTTATACTACCCTTCTACAACAAATCAATAGTTGTGAAGTAATCTGAACCGATAATAATAACATAACAACTGTCTTTCAAATTTTTGAAACTATGAACTGACTATAAATAGGGTTAAGGGGACATACTATGAACATTGTTTTCATTTTCGAAAAGGTTAAACAAAACTTCATCTGTAAACCGTCATAACTTACGGGTAAGGGGGTGATTAGCTCGTTGTACCCTGTATTGATCAATACTACATAACAAGAACGATATTATCGTTCACTCTGGCTGCCTTGGGCACAAAAAAATTTCCCATGAATGGGATGTTCATACCTGTCGGGGTTCCAAACCAAAGCAATTCAGTTGGATAATGGTAGGTTTTATCTTATTCAACAATAATCTATAATTCAACATATATAAATATATATATATATATACGGGTAATTAACAAAGGTGTATCAACATGTGATTAAATGCAATGATTATCCAAGTGGGGACACTTGTATAACCATTTATAAAAATTAACGAACAAAATATATATCTGAATTACCATATACTAACATGTTGATAATCAATGAGCATATATAATATAGGGTTAATAATCTGTACAGTAATAATATAATTCTGAAACATTCTTACTCATGTCCATCAGATAAAGAATGCAAAGGTAGGATATTTCTTTCGACGCTTATTTTTACAAAATGCAATTTAGTTTTATCTTTTATGTAATCACCTATCATTAATCAGATCATTCGTTCGATTAGAACAATATACTATAACATATAGTACTGCATTTCGCAGTCAGCACATAACCTAATCACATTATCACACATGTTCAACAGTCATTGATTCACAAACAAACATTAACACAATCAAAATATCTAAGTCCAGATCAATTTCTGAAACATGTTAGTGTACCGACAGCTTTATCGGTTAATTATCGAGTCTAAGACTCTATTCTGTAACTCAATATCTGTAAATATCAGTCATATTATTTTTAAATGACATACAATAATTTTTAAATAATTATTATAATTTATCATAAATTTTCAAACACCGGAATCATTATTAAATGATTTAAATATCAAATAATTCTATTATTTAATTAATATTAAACTATTAATGAAACCATTGCCAAAATATTAAAGTTATGTATAATAACTTAGAATATTATTAAAGTATTAATATTACCCTTAAATGACTTTTAAAACATTAAAATTTATTTTAAATAATTACCATTAATATTAAAATATTAATGTACAATCTATCCAAATATTAAAAGTCATTAAGTATAACTTAAAATATTTTTAATTCATTTATATCCTTTTAAATGATTTTTAAATCAATAAAACCATTTTTAAACTATTTATTTAATATATTTATTAAATAAATTTAATATCATTAATATTAATTAAATATCGTTAATATTAAATTATTAATGAAATTATTCTTTAAATATTACAAGTTATATTTTATAACTTAAAATATCTTTCAACACATTATTTTCATTTAAAAGCGATTTTTATAATATTAAAATCATTTTTAAACTAATTTATATAATATAATTATTAAATAACCTTAATAATATCATTAATAATAATTAATTAATACAATTCACCTTTAAATATTGAAAGTTATATTTTATAACTTAAAATATTCTTAAATACCTTATTATTATGTAAAATGATTTTTTATATAATAAAATCATTTTTAAATTATTTATTTAATTCATTTATTAAATAACTAAATTATCATTAATATTAATTAATTAATTAAATTCATCATAAAATATTAAAAGTCATTAAAAATAACTTAAAATATTTTCATATTCCATAATATAATTTTAAATGATTTTTCAAGTATTAAAATCATTTTAAAATAATTTATTTAATATAATTATTAAATAAATTAAATACCTTTAATATTCCAAAAATATTAAATATTTATGAAATATATCCAAAATAATTAAAATATAATTTTCGGACTTTACAATAATTTTTAATAATTTATTATGTATTTTTAATAATTAAAAACTAATTTTCTATAATTATTTAATAAAATATGATTTTTATAAATAATCTGTCGCTAAAGATCTTTATATAGCTTACGTAACCGTCAATCGTTGTAGGTGTTCTTCACGTTCTTCATGCAAACCCAGATCTTCAAGCCAGTTACCGAGTGGGTATGTTTGACCAAGTATAATTCAGTGTGTGTTATGTTTCTGGACTCGTTTTTGGTCAGATCGTGTAGTACAAATGCACCACTACAAGACCCAACAACATAAATGATTAAAACATGCATAACCAAAGAGATCTAAGGGCCTAAAGTAACTGTTAGAGGTTGTTCTTCATTTCTGGGTTACCCATAAATGAAGAACAGTTCAGGTAGCCTACTTTGGGCTTCCACAACTTGTGATCTAAGTGTTATTTTTGCGATCTAAAAGATCTTGCCTATAGACAACATGCAAGACAACATATCGAATACATAAAATCGATCTAACAACATCACATTAGTTAGATCCATGCCGGTCAAAGGTCATCAGAGACAAGCGTTCTTGAAGTTTTTCGGAAATTTTAAAACGCCATTCATCTTCATCTGACTTACTTTGACCATCGATTACTTTCGTTATCTTGTTTATATAAGCGATCTAAGAGCATGCATCTATAGTACATATAACCAACAATAACTCTAATACAACGTCAACATCAAAACATCATAAAAACGCAAGATCTGGCCTCAGGAATAACTTGTCAGACACTTGTTTATGGATTCTGGGCTGCCCAAAAAAGACCCGGTCAATGCCGGTCAACGGCTTTTGACTATTAATAACTACCAATCTATACATCAAATGACTCTGATTCTTTTTTCATATTAAAGACCACATTACAAGCTACACAAAACAACTTAAAAACAACAAAAATCATAAACGACCAAAGATCTGTGGCCACTGACATTCGTTGTCAGACCACAGTTTGATTTTTTCCCAGATTTTGCAAACCTTCAAATCCGAGCTTCTAAATGTTATGGATCCAACATTTAGCAACCCAGATCATCATTAGACACTACTAACAACACATTTAACACAAAAATTTTAACATCTAACGACATATTAATGGACAGAAATCAAGGCTAGGGTTTATACCTTCTTTGATCAATTGATGATTCAAAGCTACTGATTTGGTTAGTGGATTTCGTGGGGCTATTTTTGTGACTGACAAATGAAGGGAAATTCGTGGGTTTTGGTGAGAGGAGCTCGTGGATAAGTGTTTGAGCAAAATGAGCTAATAAGTGACCTTTTTCTCTCTCCAATCTATTTATAGCACTTATATGTAATGTATTTGGCTGATCTAGCTAAGATCCCCCATATTTTTGTTGTCCCTTGGATAAAAGACTACACATTATCTCTTCAATTAGCTTAATCAAGTGATTAAGGGTGCTTAATAGATTTGCAACCAATGGGAGATTGACACCTATGTACTTGATGTAAGAGTTACTATTTAAGAAAACTTTATTAGCATAATTTGTTGCCTTAAAAGATCTAATATGGCTGGTCCCCTTTGCCCCCATTATCTCCTCCATTTTGCTTTTATTTTAATGCACAAATTAGATAAATCATAGGTCTAAAATACCCTTAATCAAGTGGACTAAGTTTGGGTTTGTATTTTATTTCTTTTGGGCTTCTCCCATTATTGTTTTGGGCCATGTAATAATCATAGTCTAACAATTTTAATATATGTTACCCAAATTGTTTATTTAGGGTTTAAAAATAAAATATAATTATTTTATAAAATTTATAATTAGGGTTTTCTTAATTTGATTAGGGTTCTAATCATACATGAACATTAGGGTTTATTATATAATAATTATAATTATCCTTGCTAATTTTGCAATTAGGGTTTATAATTTTGGTAATTAGGGTTACCAAATCAAAATTAGGGTTTATCATTAATAATTAGGATTTCAAGAAATTTATAAATCTAAATGTTAATTAGGGTTGACCTAATTAATCATAAAATCATTTAACACTGCTATATAATAGTCTTAAACTCACAATTGAGTTTCAAATTAGGGTTTTCCACAGTAAAACTAGGATTTGACATAATACACCATAACTGACTAATCATTGTTAGTCCACATACATACAAAGATATAATTATCCTTTGAAAAATCAAAATATAAATAATATTATATTATTATTCTCATTCCTTGATCAAAATTCAAAATTAGGGTTTGGATTTTATATCCGATTTATCTCATCATACATAACATTATTAATCAAGTTAAAATAATTAACTTAATAATATGTACTAAAATTCATATAATAAAATAATTATTATAATTATTCTAAAATCATTTCATATATTATATAAATAATATATGATTATATTTTCATTGAAAATAATTAATAAAAATATTTCTACTATTATTATAATAATATAGTTTATGACAATCAATAATTCTAAAATAAAATTATTTAAAATCATTTATGTAATAAATATATCACATAAATACGTACACACATTATCTTGGCACATATTCCCCATATTTATTTTAAATTAAAAAAAAATTATACGCAAAATTTCTAATTTATTTGTATAGAAAATATCGGGTTGTTACAAGGACCTCTTTTGCTCTAACTGGTATCAGTTTGGGAAATAACATAGTCATAACATCGGCTGGAACCTTTACCGAAAACTGTACAGACATAGGATCTGTAGGTGGAGATTATCATCGTATGACTAAAGATGAAGGAATTTGTTTGTGCTTGTAAGGATTCCTGTGACTGGAGCTAGTAGAATAGCCTAATCCAGTTGTCCCTATTTGACTAGGAACTTGAATTGGGTGCTTAATGCCCTGATGATCTTTGCCCAACCCTTGTCCAGGTTGGTAACCCAATGACATCATCTCTTGAGTGGCCAACATTACCTCAACAGAAATCTTGGGTATAAGAGGTGGCACCGCAATGGGATGGTAATGAGTGTTGCTCACCTCCAGGGCATGAAAACTGACCGGTTCCACTTCTGAATTGAAGCTAATGAGGGGTATGTCACCTTGTTCAAGACATTCCATCTCAACATTCACAGTGATTAGGCTATTATTGATAATGTACTTGAGTTACTGATGAAGGGTGGAAGGGACGACACCAGCCATATGAATCCACAGTCTTCCCAACAGTAGGTTGTATCTTGTGGCGATTTTGAGCACATGAAAGGATACACTGAATGTATGTGGATCAATCTCCACATGTAACTCAACCTCCCCAACTGCATTTCGTCGGGACCCATTAAATGCTTTGATAACCGTATGGCTGCTTTGGATCTTTTTGGGGTTAAAATTCATCTTCTATAAGGTGGCATAAGGACATATATTTAAATATGACCCACCATATATCCGGAGGAAAGCACCGCTATGTGCAACGGCTTGCAGTGCCCACTCCCTTCGGGAGGTATGTCGTCATCAGTGAAAGATATCACATTTCTGTTAAAAATGTGATCAACAACGTGTTGGAATTTTTTTCACATCCACTAATTTTGGCAAATGGGCTTCTTCCAAGACCCTTGGCAAGATCTTCATGTGATCGTTGGAAGAGAAAACCAAGTCTAGTATGGAAATTTGTTGTGGAGCTTCTCTCAAGCTTAAAACCACCTTGGCTTTGTTATGGCCCATAGTACGGAGGAACTCTTCAATCCTCTCAATGGGGACTTTCCCCTTTAATTTGATGGTAGGCTTCATCACCCGGTGGGGAAGATACAATGGATTCTCCTTCGACACTGCAGCAGTTGTGTGGGATGTAGATCCTTCAGCCTTCCCATAATTCCATGGGACTTTTTTCAAGCTGACAATAGGATATTGTGGCCTAGATGGTAATGTAATTGGCTCTGCTGCAGCCACTTTCAAAGGACTGTCAGAACATTTGAGTTGAATTGCTTGTATTATGAGTGGTCTGGCAGCCAAATCATCCTCAGCGGATATAGCTGCTACGTAGTCATTCCATTTTGTAGGACATGTGTTCCCACTCTCGAGTAATAAAGTGTCGTTATCTGCTATTTGTAGGACACCGCTATCAATTAAATTTTGAATGAGGTGGCGGAGTGCCCAGCATTCTTCTGTGTTATGTCCGCGAGAGTGGGAGTGATACTAGCATACTCCATTAGAATTGAACCGTCTTTAACGGGGATTGATTGGAGGTAGAAGGGATGTAATTCTTCCTTCATTTATCAGCATCTAAAATATATCTTCTATATGTTGGCCAAGGTATGTAAATTCCCTCTTGCTGGTAAAATCCTGATGGGCTTTGGCTCTTCCTCTTTTTGCAACTTTATCCTCCAGTGTTTCACTTTCTGAAGGCGATGATGGAGTATTCATGATAAAAGGAAGGAGACTAGCATGCTCCTGACTAAATAATTGGCGCGTGACTTGGTGTTGATGGATCACCAGTTCTGCAAATTGCTCTACTTGCTTACAAAGAGCTTTCATCTTTCATTCCATCATAAACTGGAACTATGCGTAATCCCATTTATCAGCATTGTCCTTGCTGGTTTGGGAAGATTCAACAACGTAATTGGAACTTTGTCCACTGCTCCAATTAATCATGTTAACCTCTTCTTCTTTGTGTTGAGGAAGAGGGTTGTCTTGCACATGAGGTTGGTCGGGTTTAGTCACCACAATCTCCCCATTGTCGATTAAGTCCTGGATCTTGTGTTTTAAGGCCCAGCAATCCTGAGTATCATGTCATGGCGCTCTAGCATGATAGGCACATTTCTGGGTAGCATTAAAACCCTTCCCATTCTGGTTGGCTGGTGGAAGAAGATGTGTAATTTTCTTCTCAGTAGTCAGAAGATTGAGAATATTCTCGAGTGAATCCCCTAGGGGTGTGAACACTCGGTTGCATCACACTTCTCCACCCTTTGGAAATGTAGGGTTGGAAGACTATGCTTGAAAAGGGGAGTAGTTTTTCCTCTTGATAGGCATGTTCTGATTGCCTTTCTGACCTTGTAGTATCAAGCAAACATTCTCCTCTTTCTTCTTATGGACCCTCCGGGTGTTGTTTCAAAAAGTTTCAGACGGGATGTGCTAAGCAATAGCTTTTAGAGTGGCTAGGTTTTGGATCTTTCCTGACTTCAATCCCATCTCAGTCATCTCTCCATGTTTAATCATTTCAAAAAATGGCTTGCCAATGCCATCTATGACTCTTTCATAGAAAGGAGCTTCTTGTATGTCTATGAAGGTCATCACCATTTCTGATTTTGTCATAGCAGGAATAACTTGAGCAACAAGGCGCCTCCACCTTTGAGCATACTCTTTGAAAGACTCATTGGCTTGTTTCTTGACCTTGGTAATTTGATACCAGTCCAGAGCCATTTGAGAGTGGAAGTTGTACTAACTGAGGAAGGCATGAGCTAGCTTCTCTCAGCTATGTATTTTAGAATTGTCTAATCTGGTATACCATGATCGGGCTTCTCCAATTAGACTCTTTTGGAATAGCTGCATTTTGAGCTTCTCGTCCTCGGCATAAGATCCGAGTTCTCCAATGAATACCTTCAAGTGCGTGTAAGGATCTCCCAACCCGTCATACTTTTCAAGGTCAGGAGTCTTGAACTTCTCTGGATAATGGACACTAGGGATTATAAAAAGGTCGACATATCCGGATTGTTCAGAATTTAAGTTTAAAGAATTAGTTATTAATAAAATGAATTTTTATTAATAATATTATGTGTTATGTGTTTATTTATCGTTCTAGAACCTAGGATGATTATAAGTCGGGAGGATTCTGGCTACAAGCTAGACTGAATGAGTAAGAATTTTCATGACGGAAATAAAAATTTCCGAGAACAAAAAAATTTCCAGGGAAAAAGACGAAATATACACTATTCACCCGACAAAACCTAAGGGTTAGGATTTGAATAACCTAAGCTTTTTCGAGAGTTCGGTATGTCGAAATGATATTCCATCAAAATATTTGATGATAATATATCATGAAAAGTTAAGTAAGCCGATAAAAGTTTTTCTCAAAAAACGTGCAGAAATCAGACGAAATAAAAATGACGAAAAATACTGCAATGTACTTTTCACTCGTTTAACTACGTTAGGGGAAAACGTGAAGGAAAATGCTTAATGCCAAAAAGTGTTTTTCAATTTTTCAGAAATACGAAGAATACGTAAAAGTTAATCGGTAAAGGAAAGATGAAATATCCAAAAATATTTGGATTCCGAGAATCGCAGTTTTTAAAACTGTCAGATGAAACCCAAAAGACAGAACTACTAAACTTAAGGGATAAGAAAACTTAAGGGCTAAGTTAACTTAGTCCTTAAACCATTAATAGTAAGGAGATTAGGGGGTGAAATGACTAAAATACCCCTAACATGGAAATTCTATAAATAGGAAGCTTAATTTATTTATTTGGTATTTTGAAAATCCTACATCTTACAAAGAGAGAGAGAGGGTTCAGATGAAGAGAGGAGAAGGAAGATCATGAGCATGAATGATCAGATCAAAAGTGCTCGTGAAATAGAAAAGCTAGCGAATCGTCGATTTGGTCTAAAGGAAGAAAAATAAGGAAGGAAGGTATTAAAACCTAACATCTAGGTTAGATTTTATTTAAGTTTTATATGTTAAAAACATAGCTTAATGAGAAGAACAAGTAAAAGATGTTAGAAATTATTTCATATGGGTAAAATCGTAAGAAAATGAAGAATAAGAATTAGAAGTTTAGTAAATAAATTTATTAAGGAAATATAAGATTTGTAATGAATTAGAACAATCCGAGTAGATTATATGAATGAGTAGGTAAAATAAGTAAAGAATGATGTTCTATAACATCGAATTCTAATAAAAAGTGAAATCGTAATCCAAAATATCGATTAAAATGAAGAACACGCGAAGAACACGAAGAACGTTGTTGATGGACAAATTTAAAACCATCGTAGGATAATTGTTGTTGATGGACAAGTTTAAAACCATCACGTATAAGTTAGATGCATATTGTTTGGTTAGGAACGGTAGAAACGTTCATGAAGAACGGATTAAAACGTAGCTATATCGAAGTTATGGCGAAAATTTTGTAAAAGATGAACGAGAATTAGAAAGATAGTAAATAAACCCGAATGTGTAGGGTTTTATAAGAATGTAAGAGAACATAGAAAACGTGAGTCGTGGACTCAAGAACGAGCGAATTCTGAGTTCAGATGACCGAATTACGAACGAACGAACAAAGAACGTTAAAAACATAAAACAAACGAAGGGTGAAGATTAAACCAGTCGAATGGCATGTCAACGAATTCAGAATGAAGTTCTGTCCAAAGGGGATTGAAGTACGTAAGATAAGGAAGAGAATGGCTTTGAAACGACCTCGTTCTAAGTTATAACGACAAAGTTATGAAAGCGGGAAGTAAGCGTTTCAAATTGGATTTAAGACTTAGAAAATTTTTCAGGGATGAAGGCTTGGTGCCGCAGCGCGAGCCGTGCCTTGGGAGGCAGTGTCGCAACACCAGACTTGGTAGTTAGACACTGCAGAGTGGCGCTGCAATGCGAGTGTTAAAGAGGGACCCGGCGCCACGGCGCCGGTGCAGGGAAAAAGCCAGTAATGAGCTCTTAACTGCTCAAAACCTGGTGGAAGTGTACCGAAAGCTAATGAACATGTAGTTCACCTAAAATAACACTTTAACAAGTGAATTAAACCTTTAATAAAGGTTGAACAGAAAGATTAAACAAGATTAAAAGACAGAGAATTTAAGCGGTAGATTACAAAATAGATATCCGAGGACCGTAGTTACGATAAACGAACGTGGAGGATTGCTATGGTTATGATTCCTTAGATGTTGAGCGACGAGGGTAATGAATAACATTTTGATGTTATGTCATGATAATGAGAGATAAGTGTGAAGCATATAGACGCTTTGTACGCAACGCGATTACGATAAATAAGCGGTCTTAGCATACAATGAACGGTATGGCTTCGACATTAAGAATGACTAATGAACATGGGGTTCAAATAATGGATAAAAAAAGTATTAAGTAAGATACGAATGATATTAAGAAAGACGTAATGAACGGTAATAAGATTAATGAAAGCCGAAGGTGAGTCGTATAAGAATGAATCCTGAGGTATGTCATTTAGTTGCCAGAAAGCCGTAAGGAATAAGAAATTAACTTAACGAACGTTATAGTTAATGGTTAAGATAAGTTACGATAAGTTTAGGTTGTGGTACAATCGTAATCTTTGATGGTTGACATATGGGAGCTGGGCTAAACAATTCCTTCAGAGAGCGAAGGTATATACAAAACTGGCAACCGATCTAACTCACTGTGATGGCAGTGTAGACGAGACGGGAACTTGTTTGTTGGTTGTTTGTGGGAAACCACTCAGAGTACCATATGGACTACTAGCAGAAAAGCGATGTGTGCTGAGTCCTAAAGAAGTTATAATTAGAAGATAAGAATGTAAAACATCAAAGATGATGAACGTATAAGTAAGACATCTCCGTATGTTATGAAGCCGTAGAACGATAACGAAAGTGGTCGAGTAAACTTAGGTTGCAAGATTGCAAACCGTAAGAAGTAAAGTTAAGCAAACTAATGCATAAGTCAAATATCCATGACTAATTGGTGTATGTGTTGTTTTTCTTATGTGCTACAGAGTAACTGAAATGAGCAGTTCAGCGTAAGCTGTAGCTGTGCATAAGGCATGTTTCCTAACTTCATTTATATTCTAAATGAATGCTAGTTTCTTAAACTTCTCAGATGTTGAACTTGAGAAGTCCTGTCTATGTGCGAATGTGTGATATTTGTACAAGGTGTTAGAATATATGAGGCCTTGTGCCACAATTTGAACACTTCGGTGTTTCTATGAGATAAACTGTTATGTGATTTAACTGTTCAATAAGAGAATGTTCTGTTTATACATGATTCGTTATTGTTAAGTCTATGCCAATGATTCTAGCCAGATAGAATGTATATGAAAAAGGTAGAAGAATGAAAGTATTTTAAAATGAAAGTGAATATTGTTTTAAAATGATAGGAATCACGATTATTCCTATTATTCAAGCTGCTTCATAACCCTTGTTCGGTTATTGAAGTTCTAAAGGAATGTTTAAACTCTTGAAGTTGTTTGTTCAACTGCTATGACTTGCTGAGCAATTGAATGCTCACACTTGCTTTAAATAAAACACATTTTTAGTAAACGATGTTAGAAGCACTTAAGGATCCCGTAAAGATCAAGCTGACGGTATCCAAATGAAGTGCCATTCAGAATGTGGATGAGCGAGAAGAACGAGCGAAGACTTGTAATATAAAATAAATTAAATGAACTTTAGATTAGTTTAATGAACTATTATGTATCCTTAATGGCGAATGAAAGTCACTCGTGTAAGATGTAAAGATAATGTATTTAACGTTATTTGTAATGAAAGGAGTTATAAGGTTTTAGAACCCTGGAATTTAGAATGTATGTTGTTATATTTCAGTATATGATGATGTATCCTTAATGGAGGATAAATGATGTACTCGTGACGTACGGAATCCAGGTGTGAAGATAGACCGAATTTTGGGGCGTTACATGATTTCCCATCATCGTGGGCAACGAAAGTTTTTTTGTTGCTAAAAATGGGGCTTTAGGAACGATTTTTCAGGCAACGACTTTATAAGTCGTTGCTAAAAGTGTATGTTTAGCAACGAAACTTATCCTTCGTTGCATATTGTGTTAGGCTTTCAATTTTTTCAACGAAATTCATAAGTCGTTGCGAAATTTGGAAAAAGATTCGTTAGAAATTCGTTGCAAAATTTCTAACCGCTTGATTTCTCCTCATCGTGGGCACCGAAAGTTTTTTTTGTTGCTATATTTTGTTGCCTAATATGGACCACATTCATTGGCAACAATTTTTATTTTCGTTGCATACTTTATTCAACTTTTTGCAACGACTATTAAATTATTGCCTTAAATTAAGATAATCCAATAAGCATGTTTTTGTAAGATCATATTCGGTATTCGGAGAATTGTCAAAAAATATTCATATTTAGTATTAAAAAATTATGTCCAAATGCGGAACATATTCGTTTCCATTTTTTATTCGAATAAACAAATTATTCAAATCTGAATTCGAATGTCAATCACCTAATAAACAATTTATTCAATTTATTTATAAAAAGTAAAAATAAAAAAAATATTGACCAATTACTAACAAATCACAACCATTTAAAGTTGTAAAAATACATATCATAAATGGGAGACATATCAAATACATCATCATTCATAGTTGATCATAAAAATCAATTAAAATTTACTAATATAAATTTTACATATAAGCTGTATAAATTGTACTTATAAGTTGTTCCATATTATTTAATTTATTTTTTGCTAAATTTAAATTTATATAAAAGAAAAGAGATACATATACTTAGGGGCATTTCCCAGATCAATACAAAATGTCAAGAAAGGGAACTCAACATGACAAACAATGAAACTCAGATTCTAAGACAATATAAGAGCATAAGGCCAAAACTGAGCAAATGAGCACTACATTGGACTTCAAGAACAATGAAGAGCATCCGACCAATAAAACCATAGCCCAAATAGGTTTGCAAAGTAGTAGCACACCAAGAAACAAATGAGTTGCATAGCAGAAACACATAGCAGAAGCAGCACAAATCGTTGCTAATAGAACCTTCATTCAACAGTTTTCCCGCAAACGATGTTGCACAATATAAGGGTTAAATGCAAAGTCGACCACTGAACTTTTCTGATATTTGGGTTTTGAGCCTCTTTCTTCCAGTCAACACAAACTGAGCCCCTTTCTATTAAAAAATTTGGACTTTGAACCCCCAGGCGCCACATGTATGTTGACCTACTAACGTGGCACACGTGGCAGGTCTGACGTGGTATTTAATATTATAAAATGACACGTGTCCGCTACTGACGTTGTAAGACCCCAACTTATTATAAATAAATTTGAATTTCCTCTATTTATTATTTTAAAATAGTAAGGGTTGATTTGATTAATGTGGTTAGTTATGGGTAAAATGCGAAAATAACTTAAATAAGCAAGTGGTTATAAAATATTCATTGTTGTCGGGGAATATTCGTTTGGTCGTGGAATATTCTTACTGTCGGAGAATATTCGTACAATGGCGCAGCCTTGTATGGGCCCCATAACGGAAAGCGATTGGATGAAAAAACGACAAGTATAAGTTTTTTTATAAATAATGGTGTAGTTGTTACCGTTAACACTGTTGGGATAATCGGTGGTTAAAACACAGTAATACGCGGTGTTGCACAGTAGCACAGGATATTACACCAATTATTGATTCTTACGTAAGAAGACACTACTCAATAATTGTTACAGTAATTACTGTTCAATATTTTATTGATTTAATAATTGCTATTTTGATATTTTATATTATTGTTATGTCAATAATTGTCACTGCACAGTATTTTCATTATCAGATCAATAATTCATATTATTTGAATAATATTATTAGATAGTAGTATTGGCAATGTCTAAGGAAGTTTTGTCCAATGAGAGGTTTGGTCACCTAATTGCGCGCCAGTAAGGAGAAATCCTTATCGAAAAGCCCCCTCTTTCCTGGGAACGACATGGTTGTCATTATTGTGATTTTGTAATATTATTTATAAATAATTAATTATTAATTTATATGATAAGGAAAATATTTATTTATGTGGATATAAATGGAGGAATTTTTAGAAAAGTGACAATTGTTGAAAATTAATATATTATCTTTTTTTGATAAAATAATTCATTTAAATATATTATTATATTATAATAATATAATAATGGTGATATTTTTACAATGAATGTGTGATATATGAATAAATGAGGAGGAAGAGTATTTTTGTTACAAAAAAATGTTTAACACATGTTTTGTGTGTCGGTGGACCCCATTTTTGACTGAAATTTGATTATAGCCTGCAAAATCGTCCGTATGTAGATTTCGGTCATTTTTTGCTTGGAATTTGGAAAAACTTGAACTTACAAAGTTGTAGAGAATTGAATTTCTTATGGAATGGACAGAAGATTTGAATTTTTCTAATAAAAGGGCTATTTATTATAAGGTATTGAAGTTCCAGAATAATTGATTTTTTGAGTATTATTCGGGGTATGGAATGATGGTTGTAGAAAGTTGTTTTAGTAGTCCTCACTATTTTTGTAAAATAATGTATCAATAATTGTAATGAGGACTTATTTGAGTGTGGATATTGTCTAGATGACAATATTTGTATTTAAACTCACAGTTTATGTGTTGTCGTATTTTGCAAGACAATTATATTAATAAAGTTATAGTTATTTCTGTACCATATATTTGTGTGTCTCAGAATGGGTGATGTATACCTATTTTGGGGGCGTCAGAGTTGGTATCACAGCTTAAGGATATGGTCTCTAGCGAAGATCGGGGAATAGAACTAGGATGGGAGAGACGAGTAAATCCTTCGCTAGTATGTCCTACCTAAGCTTATTTGTTAGTTGGTCAGAGTATAGAGTTTTATGTTACATGTTAATTTCTTTAATTAACCCTTGTTTTATGCCAGTATTTGAGAATGGCAACTGAGAATGTTAACAATGGAGAAAATGAGACCGTGGAGACACCTTTACTCACCAATCAGGAGAACGTGCAACATGACGACAATGTTCCTCCTGTAAACAACACCACTGATCAGACAATGAACGATGGGCTATTTAGAAGCTTTTTGCAGTTCATGCAAAATCAGACGAGGGAGACTCGTGTACAAAATACATGTGAAAATGATAATAACGCGCGGTTTGTCACATCCAAACAGTTCAAAGAGTTGGGACCGCCAGAATTTTGGGGAAAGCCGAATCCAATCAAAGCAAAAATGTGGGTTAAGCAAATTACAAAGATATTTGATGTCTTGGGATGCACGGAAGAATAGAAGGTTCCATTCGCCACCTTTATGTTCCGTGGTGAGGCAGATTACTGGTGGGAATCTGTGAAGCGTACCCAGCCATCCACACTCAGCATGTCTTGGGAGACATTTCAGAAACTGTTCAATGACAAGTACTTTCCTGAAAGTATTCGTCATATGAAGGAGGTAGAGTTTATTAGACTGGACCAGAACAACATGATGGTGTCCCAGTACGAGGCGAAGTTCACGGAGTTATCCAGGTTTGCACCTCATTTGGTGGATAATAAGGAACGTATGACGCGGATGTTTCTGAGAGGTTTGAAACCCGACATATGTTAATATCTCATTTCTCACAAACTTTCTATATATTCAGATGTTGTCAACAGGGCTCAATTATTAGAGCGAGATAATGAGTACGTTTAACCGAGGGACCACAACCAGGGTCATACCAGTGACAGCAGTCATCGGAGCAATGATAACCAGCGGGGAGGGAAAAATTCAGACAAAACCACTCTGGTGGTAATCGTGGACATGATAATAGGAGAGGCGAGTCAAGTGGAAATTTCAAAAAGAGGAGATTCAACAATGACAATATGAAGACATCAGCACCAGCATCAACTGTTTCTAACGGAGGAGAACAACCACCGGTCGTATGCTATAAATGTGGAAAAGAGGGACACATCAAATCTAAACTGTCATCCAGCAGTTCAAGGTATGTTATAATTATGGAAAGGAAGGACATATCGCTCGAGATTGTACTGTACCAAACCAAGTCCAGTGGGGATGGTGACTCAAAAGGCTATCCCATAAAAGTCAAAGTCAGTGGTTCCTGGAAGAGCGTTTGTCATGACTGGCCAAAATACGAGGAACCCGAACAAGGTGATCACGGGTAAGCTAATCATAAACTCTTGCGAAGCTTATACCTTACTAGATATCAGTTCTACCCATTCATTTATCTCTCCTGCTTGTGCTCAACATTTAAACTTGACTTCGTAGAAATTAGACTTTGACTTATCTGTGGAGACTCCGTTAGGAGAAACTTTCATTACATCCACTGTTTATAAATCTTGTTTGATCCAAGTTGGCACCATCACACTACCTGTTGATCTTGTCTCTTTAAAGATACTTGCATTTGATGTGATTTTAGGGATTGATTGGTTAACTACTCATCAGGCCAAAATTGATTATTTTTGTAAGGTTGTTAGTTTTCATATTCCTAACCAACCTGTTATGCGAATTCAAGAAACTAAACCACTAAAATTAATCACTGTCATAACAAGCCATAAAGCCATTCGTTTATTGAAAAATGGATGTCAAGCTTTCTTAGCCCATGTTATGGATTTGAATAAAGACACGTCAGATTTGAATAATATTTATGTTATTAGTGAATTTCCTGATGTATTTCCTGAAGAACTTCCCGGTCTACCCCCAGAATGTGAAGTTGAATTCTTTATTGACCTTGAACCTGGTACAAAGCCCATTTCAAAAACCCCATACCGAATTGCTCCTATTGAACTTCAGGAGTTAAAGGTCCAATAACAGGAGTTGTTGGACATCGATTTCATTCATCCTAGTACATTTCCTTGGGGTGCTCCTGTTTTATTTGTAAAGAAGAAAGATGGGAGTATGCGACTTTGTATTGACTACCGGGAATTGAACCATGTCACCATCAAGAATAGGTATCCGTTACCTCGCATTGATGACCTGTTTGACCAGTTGCAAGGAAAATAATTTTTTTCAAAGATCGATCATCGTTCTGGATATCATCAATTGAAGATTAAAACTGAGGATATTCTAAAGACTGCCTTTAGAACTCGGTACGGGCATTATGAATTCTTAGTCATATCTTTTGGATTGATTAATGCTCCTGCGGCTTTCATGGATATGATGAACCAAGTATTCAAGGAATATTTGGATCAGTTCGTTGTTGTCTTTATTGATGACATCCTCATATATTCAAAAAGTCATGAAGATTATGAGCACCATTTGAAGCTGGTACTTCAAAGGCTTCGTGAAAACAAGCTATATGCCAAGCTAAAGAAATGCGAGTTCTGACTTGAGGAAGCAGCATTCCTTGGGCACGTGGTGTCAAAACATGGAGTATCTGTTGACCCGACGAAGATTAAAGCAATACAAAGTTGGGAGCTACCAAAGACAGTAGCCGAAGTCCGTAGCTTTATGGGCTTAGCTAGTTATTATCGGAGATTCGTGGAAAGATTTTCTAGAATCGCTACTCCGTTAACTCAACTGACTCGGAAAGATACAAAATTTGTATGGAGCGAGGAATGCGAGAAGAGTTTTCAAGAGCTTAAGAGGAGACTTATTTCGGCACCTGTTCTGACAATACTCTCTAGTTCGAATGGATTTGTTATCTACATCGATGCTTCTGGCAAAGGGTTAGGATGTGTTCTCATGCAACATGGGAAGGTCATAGCCTATGCCTCGCAACAACTCAAAGAATATGAGAGGAATTACCCTACTCATGATCTAGAGCTGGCAGCAGTCATTTTCGCATTGAAAATTTGGAGACACTATCTATATGGGGAGAAAGTGGAGATATATTCAGACCATAAAAGCCTCAAATATTTCTTCACCCAAAAGGAACTAAACATACGACAACGACGTTGGCTTGAGCTATTGAAAGATTACGACCACACCATTCAATACCATCTTGGTAAAGCGAACGTGGTAGCTGACACATTAAGTAGAAGATCATATGCAGGAACGAGTGCAATGTTGTCAACACAAAGGCCCATTTTGTGTTATTTACAAAAGATGAAGATAGAATTCTACACTCCAGGGACCCATGCGATGATGTCAAGTATACGCATAAAACCAACTTTAATCGATAAAGTTAAAGTTGCTCAAGCCACAGACCCAGAGCTGATGCGTATGAAGAAGAAAGTACAAGAAGGTGTTATCCTAGAAGCAAGAATTGATGAAGAAGGAATACTTCGAGTCAACTCCAGACTTTGTGTTCCTAACGACTCTGATTTGAAGTATAGAATCATAATGGAGGCATACAATACACCATTTTGCAATCCATCTTGGAAGTACCAAAATGTATCGTGATCTTCGACATACATTTTGGTGGAACAATATGAAAAGAGAAATCGCAAAGTTTATCTCGAGCATCAAGTACCAAAGGGTCCATTGCAACCACTTGAGATTCTAAAATGGAAGTGGGAACATATTACAATGGATTTTGTTACGGGTCTTCCCACCGTTTCTCAAGGCATAGATGCTATTTGGATTATTGTTGATAGATTAACTAAGTCTACTCATTTCTTGTCGATACGGGAGACTTATTCCATTGAACGTCTTGCTCGTATGTACGTAAATGAGATTGTGAGATTGCATGGTATGCCAGTATCCATAGTTTCGGATCGTGGCCCAAGATTCACTTCACGATTTTGGGTTAGCTTGCGGAAAGCTATGGGCACGGATTTACGATTCAGTTCGGCATACCATCCTGAAACGGATGGACAATCAGAGTGGACTATTCAAATCTTAAAGATTTATTAAGACTCTGTGTCATAAACTTCAAAGGGAGTTAGGATAAGTATTTACTATTGGTGGAATTCTCCTAAAACAACAGTTATCAGACAAGTATAGGTGTGGCTCCATTTGAAGCCTTGTATGGACGAAAGTCTCGCTCTCCAATATGTTGGGATGAGGTGGGTGAAGCAACATTGTTGGGACCAGAGTTGATACGTATTACTACAGAAAAGTTCCAAATGATTCGACAACGTATATAAACGGCACAGGATGGACAAAAGAGTTATGCGGATCTTCATCGAAAAGACATGGAATTTAGTATTGGGGATCATGTATTGTTACGTGTTGCTCCATGGAAGCGAGTTATAAGATTTGGAAAAAGAGGAAAGCTCAATCCACGATTTATTGGTCCATTTCAGATTCTTGACTGAGTAGGAAATGTGGCCTATAGACTCGCGTTACCTCCAAGTATGTCTCGTGTTCATAATGATTTTCATATATTTGTGCTTCGTAAATATGTGAAAGACCCGAACCAAGTTATTAAGTTAGAACCAGAAGAAATAGCTAAAGATTTATCATACGAGGAGGTACCTGTCAAGATCTTGGATAGGAAAGAGCATGTCCTACGCACAAAGGTCATACCACAACTCAAAGTTTTGTGGAGGAACCATTCTATTGAGGAAATGGCCTGGGAGTTGGAAACGGAAATGAAAGCAAGGTATCCTGACCTTTTCAAAACACCAGGTACATACGTCAATTTTGAGGATGAAATTTCATAAGGAGGAGAGGTTGTCAGACCCCAACTTATTATAAATGAAATTGAATTTCCTCTATTTATTATTTTGAAATAGTAAGGGTTGATTTGATTAATGTGGTTAGTTATGGGTAAAATGCGCAAATATCTTAAATAAGTAAGCGATTATAAAATATTCATTGTTGTCGGGGAATATTCGTTTGGTCGTGGAATATTCTTCTTTGTCGGGGGAATATTCGTGACGCATTTACCTACGAATTTGTGTGGGCCCCATAACGGAAAGCGATTGGATGGAGAAAATGACAAGTATAAGTTTTTTTATAAATAACAGCGTAATTGTTACCGTTAACACTGTTGGGATAACCGATGGTTAAAACACAAAGAATGTCGCGGTGGTCGCACAAGAAGACATGCAGATTACACCAATTATTGATTCTTACGTAAGAAGGAACTACTCAATAATTGTTACAGTAATTACTGTTCAATATTTTATTGATTCAATAATTTCTATGTTGATATTTTATATTATTATTTTGTCAATAATTGTCACTACATAATATTTCCATTATCAGATCAATACTTCATATTATTTGAATAATATTATTAGATAGCAGTATTGACAATGTTTAAGGAAGTTCTGTCTAAGGAGAGGTTTGGTCACCTAATTACGCGCCAGTAAGGAGAAATCATTATCGGAAAGCCCCCTCTTTCCTGGGAACGACCTGGTTGTCATTATTGTGATTCTGTAATATTATTTGTGAATAATTAATTATTGATTTATATAATAACGAAAATATTTATTTATGTGGATATAAATGGAGGAATTTTTAGAAAAGTGACAATTGTTGAAAATTGATATTTTATCTTTTTCTGATAAAATAATTCATTTAAATATATTATTATATTATAATAATATAATAATGGTGATAATTTTACAATGAATGTGTGATATATGAATAAATGAGGAGGAAGAATATTTTTGGTACAAAAAAATGTTTAACACATGTTTTGTGTGGTGGTGGACCCCATTTTTGACTAAAATTTGATTATAGCCTGCAAAATCGTCTGTATGTAGATTTCGGTCATTTTCTACTAGGAATTTGGAAAAACTTAAACTTATAAAGTTATAGAGAATTAAATTTCCTATGGAATGGACATAAGATTCAAATTTTTCTGAGAAAACGGCTATTTATTATGAGGTATTGCAGTTCCAAAATAATTGATTTTTGGAGTTTTAAAAAAAATTAAGAAAAACGTTTTTATTATGTTGGTGGGCCCCACTAGTATGAAATTTTAAAAAAATAATAATATTTTATTAAAGTTTCTACTTTTGTGTTCTAAGCATTTTATTATAAATAGAGTGCTTAGGTTAGAATTGAAAATCACAATTGAAGCGAAGTTTTCTCTCTATATATCGAGGCGTATTCTTGTGAGTATTTTGATACTTTGAGTGTTGTTATACGGTGCAAGTTTCCTTCAGCACTATATCTTGTATTCCAGACAGAAGTACTATCTTTTTGAAGTAAGGGATTTTATTTTTTTATAAATGATATTACTTCTTTCAATATCATTATACCGGAATTTTGGTAAGATTTTTCTTGTGAAATTCTTGTCTTTTTGTGTCGATGTTACTATTCATGTATACGGCACTATTCACGTATACGACACTATTCACGAATATGGCACTATTCACAGAAAAATTAAATTTTCGTTCTTTGTCCTAGATTTTTACTATGGGTACTATATTTGATTGTATTCATGTTTTGATCTTCATTCTTGAATTTTGCTCCACAATGGTTTATTTTGGAGTATTTTTGAACTTGGATAAACTAAAGTATGAATGCTTAATATTTGTTCTTTTGTCTCACTGGATTCGTTTTCTTTAAAATATTTTTCACCATCCTCAGTCCTAAATGATGATATTACTGAATATCTTTGGCCTGTAGTGCAAAGATGAATGATTTTCTGATGAATATCTTTGGCCCGTAGTGCAAAGATGAACAAAGGTTGAGATGAACATGACCAACTGATGAATATCTTTGGTCTGTAGTGCAAAGATGAATATTTGATTTGAGATATATATTGATTGATGTTACAGGGATAAAATATTAATGATGGACTTTTAAATTCATAGATGATAGTAGATTCATTCTCTACGTAACTCTTCTATGAATTGTAATTTCCGCTGCGAATATTGATCTGAAACTTGTTTTCTATTATATTCTATCAAATTTTTCCCTGTTGAGGACTAACGATAATTTGTTTTATATTATCTTAGTCATAATGTTTTTTACTGGTCTAGTTGAGCTCACCCTTTTCCTTTTTGTTCCATTTTTCTTCTCAGAAGGCGAGAATGTAGCGAGTTCTAGTCGGGGTATGGAATGATAGTTCTAGAAAGTTGTTTTAATAGTCCTCATTATTTTTGTAAAATAATGTATCAATAATTGTAATGATGACTTATTTGAGTGTGGATATTGTCTAGATGACAATATTTATATTTAAACTAACAGTTTATGTGTTATCGTATTTTGCACGACAATTGTATTAATAAAGTTGTAGTTATTTCTGTACCATGTATTTGGCGACTCAGAATGGGTGATGTATACCTATTTTGGGGGCGTCACATACGTGGCAAGTCTTTTGAATTTTTTCCAAAAAATGCTTCTCCACAAATTCAAACTTGTGACCTATCATTTGGAACTTTGGTCATTTGACCACTTGAGCAACACAAGTTATCTGTTAATATCTTGCAAGGATTAATATTTATATCAAAACATGAGATTTAACCCATATATTCCTTTCTTCTCCTTCACTACATACCATTATAATAATAATATTAATAATAATAATAATAATAATAATAATAATAATAACAACAATAATAATAATAATAATAATAATAAATAAATAAATAAATAAAAATAATAACACTATAATTTACGCTTATATATAGTCAAATACTTACAAAATTATGATATTTATCTTACTTGTTCTTTAATTTATTTATTTTTCCTTGGAATATAGTATAAGTTATTCTTTTCAATTATCTTCTTTCAAAACAAATAATTAATGGGCGATCGAACACTTTTTTGATGGAAATTGATAATGAAATAATTAAATGACATATCAATGATCATACATGATCAATATATAAAAGATTATAACATAAATTAATAGCCAAGTTAATTAATTAGTTTTTTAATATTGGACATTTTAAAATAAGGAATAATTAATGCTATTCTTTCCCGAAAATCTATTACTTTTTTATTTTGTAAAAAAAAGATTTGATATAATAATTAGCACTTGTGGAAAAAAGGGAAAAAGAAGAAGTCAAGCAGGTCTTTCCACACTACAAGAAATTAGGGATGTAGTGAAGAAAATTTTGTGAACGAATTCATTCCTTCACATGAGGAGTTTTCTAGCAAAGGAACAGTGAAGAAAAAAAATGTAGTGACAATTTAGTTATTTGCGAAAGAAATATCCTTCACAATTTATATATTTTTCCTCGCAACATTGGGGTGATAGAAAGAATTTGGCTCCATTTTATGATGAAAATTTGTGAGGAAAAAAATCTATTAATGAAGGAATTATTACGCACTATATATATAAAAATCCAAAACCCAAATAAGACTCGTATGTATAAATCCCGTAATATAAATAAAATTTCTCTGTTCTGAATGTGTTATGTGTTATTATATACTTGGTTTGACAAAATTTACCAAATAAAAATTTTATCCGAAAAACGTCGTGCTTGACACCTCGTGCTTAATTTTTTTTTCTATAATCGGACTTTTGGGAAAAATTATTTTGACAAGTTATTTTGTCGTGCTTACACTGACAAAACGCTTTGTCATGCTTGTTAGGATTAGTGAGAAATTTAGGTTAACAAACCCTAACCCTAATTAGCAAAACCCTAACCCTAGTTTATAAATTAAAACCTAATTAGCTTATGTTAACACCTAATCATGGTTAGTAAACTTTAATTAGGTACTAATTAACATTACTTAACATTCCTAATCATTAGAAACAAAAGCCTAATCAAGAATAGTAAAGATTTAAGCCTAATTAAGCTACTAATTTGATCAACTAACTCACAAGTAGGTTGGGAGTCACCATTTCAAGTTCAAAACATCACATGACATGCTTCCAAACTCCCAAGCAGCAAAAGAGTCACAAATCAAATCTTTATAGAGGCAAGTAGGTGGAAAAATGACCAAAAAGCCAAGTTGAAGAATTCTCTAAATAGGAACCTTAGGGCATAGAAAACTCACAAATTCTCAAAGCCTAGATACACTTATAAACCTACCATATCAAGCCTGGTTGATAGCAACAACAACATCAGAAGCTAGAATCACAAATTGCTTAAGAAAAGGTGTAAACCCTAGTTCATAAATTTCTCTATGATCTTATGTTAGATTTGTTGTTTAGATGTTTAGAATATTGTATTAGGATGTTAGAAAGTATTTTAGATTAGTAGAACACGTTTTCATAACATCTAGATACCTTAATTAAACGTTTTATGAAATCTGGGAATTTTGTAAAACTTGGTCTGACAGTCGAATGACAAGGCTTATAGATTCGTGTGTGTTCATGTTTTGGTCTGTTAATCGATTGGTATTTGTAGCCTGTTAGTAGGTCTTCAATATGGAAAAGAAATCAAGTTCATTTGAACCGTAGATTTTAAGTTATAAGCAGTCAAAGTGGGTTGACCATTCACGGATGTTGGTTTTCTGGGTTTGCCTAGAAAACTTCGAAAACGATCGAAGCAAGCTACTTTAATGAGCACATTTAATCATCTTCTGATTGTTAATTGTTTATGTTTTTGTTATAGATTAGTACCCTATTATACATACTACATATCTATGATCTTCAATCGAACAAACAACTCATAGGATTATTGGAATTATTGGTCAAAATCCGTTGACTGAGCATGACCGAGTTTTCTGGGTTTTCCAGAAAACTGAAGAACATGAAGAACAACATCTAGCTATACTTTGACCAACCAATTTAGAGATCTTAGAGTTGTGATCCGTTCCAATTAATGTTATATATATGTACCCTGACATATATACTACATATTACAACAAACAAAATACACATCTAATACACAAAATCGAAGATATTTAAACCACAAAAGTTAGTTGAAATAGGCCATGACTTCTATTACGGGTTACCCTAAAACCAAAAAACGACTCGACAATGACTTTGAGCTTTTATAACATCTTGTTAGTTATGTAAGTTAGAGTCTAAGATTTGTTTGATATTGTACTATTGTAAGAATACTATAACACCAACACTTTACCAAACCGAAAATCATTCATTAAGTAGCTAGTTATTGAATGGTCAAAGTTATCACTCGACCACGACCAAATAACTGCCCAAAAACTCAAGAACACCTACAGCGACAGTTTCTGTCACTATAGGGCTTTAGCGACAGAGACGAAATTATTTTTCTTTAAAATAAATTATAAAAATTAGAAATAAATATAAATAAATATAAAAATAAAAGTATTAAAAATTATATTAATTTATTATAATTAAATTCTCATATTTTTACATAAATTTGATAATTATTTTATATTATTTTATTATTATTAAGAATTTACTTATTAATAAAGAAATTAGAATAATTATTTATAAATACTAAATAATTATGGAAAATATTATTAATGATATAAAATTTATATTAAGTGAATATAAACTATTTAATAATAATACTCAATGTTTTTATAAAATTTTAGGTAAATATTAATTAATTATCAATAGAAATAAATGATTAAAAAATCATTTAAGGGATAAATAAGTATTTTAAATACTTTAAAAATTCTAAAAAAGGTATTATAATGGATAAATAAATTTTATAAATAAAATTTAGTCCTTATGACAGGGGTATTAAATACTAAACCCTATTCAAATCTAATCCGGTATTAAATAAATGTTATAATTGAATATTGTTATCAATATTAACGTGTTAGATTTATTTATATGAATATCGTAGGTACTTATTAACGTTTGAATAGCATAACTTGACTGATCTACGCTCAGGCAAGTTTCCTATACCCAAGTTATTACTTTCGCAAGTTCTCTATCCTTAAATCTCTTATAAAGCAAATTTCTTAAACCCTGCTTATTTATTGGACAAGATTTTTATCTTGATATGTTGTTGATATAATACACCTAAAATTGAATTACCTTATTATTGAAAAGTTATTGCTATAGTTCCAGCATAACTAAGAAATGAATTGTTTATCCATATGATATTGTTTATTGAGCATAAACTGTTGTGTCAAACCAAATTGTTTTGGTAAGACAATCTTATACTGAAGTTGAGTATCCCGTAAGGGAGCGAAGTTTAGTCGATTCATATATTGTGATAGTTTTAGTGTATCTCGAGCACTTATAGGTGATATATCATACTCTAGGATGTTGAATAAAGTTGATCCCCTATCTCACATCCGAACAAAATTTCTAAGTCTTTATTCTTGTGAAATAAGAAAAATTCCAGAAATGGTGAAGTTAAAAATCCAGAAATGGTATCAACTATCAGTTGAAATTTGAATTGTTATAATTCTTCAAATCCTATATTGTTATAAATATACAACTTGCTGAGCATGTCGTAGCTCACCCTTGCAAATTATTTCCTTTGCAGGTTTAGATGGTAATCCTAGAACTTCTAGAGTAGATAAAGGGAAGCGTCCCTACATAGATTAGATTATATTCTTGTTTGTTTGAATACCTTGTAATAAGAACTCGTTATGAGAATCATGTAATCGAATCTTAATATTATGATATATATAACATCTTTTATTTCCGCAAACGTGTTTTCTTACATATATAGATGTAAAATTAGACTTCTTCAAATCTAGTTGAGATCCTTGGGAACTATTTAGCTGAGTGAGGGTATTAATAGTATGGACTGTTCATGCTGTTATGAATACTCTGGATTTCAGATAAGTAGTTACTATCGATACGATAGTATAAATTCGTTGGCTTAAACTATACATCTGGGTGAGGGTATTAGTAATATAGACAGTTCATGTTATTACTGGTACTCTGAATTTTGGATAGATAGACTCTAGTCACAGATGTAGTTCATATATTCAAGTGAGGGTATCCAAACACAGTAATAGTTCTCTTGAAAATTACCAATTGTTATGGGATATTGTGAATCTTGAATCTATGAGAATTATATCTGATAGTCCCTCTATTTAATGTAATCTTATAATAAGATACCATGGGTGTATAGATTTAAAAGCATTATGTTGATTTTCTGTAAACACCATATTAGATACTGTGGGAGTATAGATATGGGGGCGTTACAATTTTGGTATCAAAAGTCATTAAGGCTATAGATATAAGGAAGAGAAATCTTAGTATATAGTCTTTGAGTCAAGTAAAATTTTAATAATACACCTAAAATATAACATTAAAATTATTATGTTGTGTAAAACTTTATACCAGTATTTATGGAGTTTTCTTTTATAGATGGCCAACTCAATCTTTGAAGAAAAGGTGATAGTAATCAATCCACCGCAAATAGAGTCTTTTATAGCTAGTGATGCGAAGAAGAAGAAGAATTGATTCATGATCAACAACTGCTTGATGCTGAAGAAGAAGAAGATCCAGTGGCTGGACAATTAATGAGAGTAGATGAGCATGATGAGGCAATGGCATCACTGCTGAAGACAATAGAATATGAGAATAATAAGATGAAGTTTAGGGCAGATTTAGCTGATTGTATGCTAATGGATGAAAGGAGTCATAGTCATTGACTAAAAGTACAACTGCACCATGCACAAAGGGGCAGAAAGAAAATTCAGTCAAGACTTCTTAAAACATCTCTGGGAGTCCGAGATACTTTTAATGATTTGCAACGTCGTGTAGTTCGATATTCGGTAGAGGAGGAGAAGACGGCATATCTTATCGATCGATCTGTGGTTTGCCACATGATTCAGGATTCCTTTGATGATATCAATGAATTCTAGAGAGTAGCATAGGTGGTTTGATGCTTTATATTAGTATAATAAAGAAGCATTCAAAGTTTGTATTGTGATAAGTACTGTGTAATATAGTAGTATTTTGAAGTTGTTGTAAGACAGTTGGGATATATATAAAATAAGCAATATGTTTTGTTATTCAAAGTCTTATGTGAAATTTTGCTTATTGTTTTATATAGAATCGTGCCACCAACCAAAAGACCCCAGCGAGAAATGAATGATGATAATTCTACCCAGCAGTTAGTAGACCTCATATTAGGAGTTGTAAATAGACCTGTAAACCAAAATACATCTTTTAAAGATTTTAAATTAGTTGGACCACCTGAATTTAAAGGTACATCAGAACCTGTAGATGCTCAGATTTAGATTTCTGAGATAGAGAAATTCTTTCTAGTAACCAATGTTAGTAATAACCAAAAGACAACTTTTGCAACCTTTTTCTTAAAAGGTGAGGCTAATTATTGGTGTGAATCAACCAAAGGTCGGGTAGAAACTGAAATTGTTCCTTGGGATAGATTTAAAGAGTTGTTCTTTGAAAACTATTTTTCCCAATCCCTGAAAGACCGAATGAAAATAAAATTTTTGGACTTAAAACAAGGAGATCTTCTCTGTAACCCGATTATCTGACTAAGTTTAATGAACTATCCAGTTTTGCTTCACATCAAGTGACTACTGAACTTAGAAAGACTCGTAGGTTTCAAGAAGGTTTAAAACCTCAGATTCGGAGTAGATTGTCAGTGCTTCAAATAAAAACTTTCTCTGAAATTCTAGAGAAGGCCACTATAGCTGAAAGCGAGAATGAAAGTCTTACTAAGTTTCATCAGGACAAGAGAAGTCAGAATGAAAAAGGGAAAATTAAGACAGAATCCAGTTCAGGTGGGTTTAATAAAAAGCGTAAATGGGATAATTCTTTTTCTAATAACTCAGGGAAAAAGATAGGAATTACTAATAACAACTTTAGTAATAATATTATTAAACCTTGTCCTAATTGTGGTAAGAAACATAGAGGAGAATGTCTTCTTAACAAATGTTTTAATTGTGGACATTCGGGACATTATTTACTACAGTGTCCTCTTCTAAAGAAAAATAAGTGTTTTAATTGTGGTTCATTGGACCATTTTTCTAAGAACTGTGTCAAACCTAAGTATCAAGGAGGAAAAGGGGTTAGAATACCGAGAGAATAATCAATCAACGATGGGCTGCGGTTGGAGTTGAGAATCGACCCTCTGGCGAGAACATTTAATATATCGGTGAGGGATGTTGTTGCTTCACGAGGGCGTGGTGCAGTATCATCCCTATCAACACCTTAAATGCATATGTGTTATTCGATTACGGTGCTACATGTTCATTCGTGTCTAGAAATTTCTCTACAAACTTGAATACGCCTTGTGAAAATTTAGACAAACCATTTTGTGTAGAAATTGCTAATAATGAAAAATTTTGGTTAAGACCATATCTGAAATTGTAGTGTGGTAATAAAAGGACATAATTTTAAGGTAGATTTATTCTGGATTCGGTTAGGAGAATTTGATGTAATTCTAGGAATGGGTGGTTAGTTAATCATAATAGCGATGATTGATTGTCATCAAAAACGTATTAACCTTTTGGCGCTTGAAGTCAAAGGTAGTGTTCAACAGTAGTTGTTCACCTAAGCAATCTCGATGTTTGACTATAGTTCGAGTGAAAGATTACTTAAAAAGGGTTGTTTAGGATATTTGGCCTACATAGTTGATACTCGTCGGGGAAGGAGTAAAACTAGATCAAATACCTATAGTTAAGGAATTTCTGATGTATTTTCGGATGACTTACGGGTTTGCCTCGGATAGGGAAATTGAGTTCGTCATTGATCTTGCACTAGGAACAGCACCAGTTTCTAAGGCACCGTACAGAATGGCACCTATAGAACTGAAAGAATTACTTATACAATTACAGGAACTCTTAGATAAAAAGTACATACAACCTAGTGTTTCACCCTGGGAGCACCGGTGTTGTTTGTAAAGAAGAAGGATGGAACTATGAGACTATGTATAGACTATAAGGAGTTAAATAAGTTAACTATCAAAAATAAATATCCTTTACCAAGAATTGATGATTTGTTTGACCAATTAAAAGGAGCCAAACATTTTTCAAAAATTGACCTTAGAACAAGTTATCATCAATTAAAGGTAAGAAAGGAGGATGTGCCGAAAACAGCGTTTAGGACACGCTATGGACATTATGAATTTCTTGTAATGTCTTTTGGATTAACAAATGCTGCCGTGACATTTATGGATTTAATGAATCGAGTGTTTAAACCATGCTTGGACAAATTTATTGCAGTGTTTATCGATGATATTCTGGTATACTCGAAAACACGGGAAGAGCATACTGAACACTTGAGAGTCGTATTGGAGATATTACAAAAAGAACAACTTTATGCAAAGTTTTCCAAGTGTGAATTCTGGTTAAAGAGAGTTCAATTTTTAGGTCATATAATTGATAAGAGTGGAATATCGTAGATCGGCTAAGATCAAAAGCGGTTGTGAATTGGGAACAACCAATAACTCAACAATCTGAAGTTTTCTCGGTTTAGCGGGTTATTATCGACGGTTTATAAAAGATTTTCAAAAAATTGCAACCCCATTAACCAATTTAACTCGAAAAGCGGTGAAATAAATGCAGACGGATAAATGTGAGGAAAGCTTCCAAGAGTTGAAGAAGCGGTGAGCATGGCTCAATATTATCTTTACCGGATGATCTGAGGAGGCCTTGTAGTATATAGTGACGCATCACATGAGAGGTTTAGGGTGTGTGTTGATGCAACATGGAAAGTGATAGCTTATGCATCACGACAACTCAAAGATTATGAGAAGAGGTATCCTACACATGATTTAGAGTTAGTTAGCCATGATAGTTTTGCTCTAAAAATTTGGAGACATTACTTATGCGGGGAGAAATCTGCGAGATATATGTCTGAGATCATAAAAGTTCCGAAATATATTTTTACACAAAAGGAATTAAATTTAAAGCAGAGAAGATGGTTAGAAGCGATAAAGGATTTTGTTGTGAAATCTTATATCATCCGGTAAAGCTAATGTTGTAGCTGATGCGTTAAGTAGAAAGAATCAGGAAAAATTGAATGTATTAACCACCAATGATAGGTTAATAAAAGACTTTGAAAAGTTAGAAATTGAGGTGGAATTTCCAACTACCTCTACCCAAAAATTGTATATTTTAGAAGGAGTTTCATCTCTGCTCAATAAAGTTAAGGAGATACAGGAGAAAGATGAAGAGTGTCAGAAGTTTAAATCTAATTCCACACATGATAAGTATAATAAATTTGAATAGAGATGCGAATGGAATAGTAAGATATGAAAATAGAATCTGGGTTCCGTTAGACCAAACTTTAAAAGATGAAATTTTAAACGAAGCTCATAATTCTAAATTTTCCATACATCCTGGCAGTACAAAAATGTATAAAGATTTAAGTCGACACTTTTGGTGGTCGAACATGAAAAGAGAAATAGCTAAATGGGTAAGTAAATGTCTCACGTGTCAAAGGGTTAAAGCTGAACATCAAAAGCCAAGAGGTTTACTTCAACCCTTACCGATTCCTGAGAGGAAGTGGGAACATATAACTATAGATTTTGTTGTTGGTCTTCCAGCTACACAAAAGGGCCATAATGCCATTTGGGTAATAGTTGACCGTTTAACAAAATCATCTCACTTTTTACCTATTAAAATTACTCATAACCTAGATTACCTTGCCAAACTGTACATCAATGAAATTATCTCTAGGCATGGAGTACCTGTGTTCATAGTATCAGATCGAGATCCAAGATTTACTTCTAATTTTTGAAAAAGTCTTCAGAAACACTTAGGAACACAACTAAGATTAAGTACAACTTATCATCCATAGACTGATGGATAGATTGAGAGAACCATACAAACATTAGAGGATATGCTAAGAACTTGTATTATAGACTTCAAAGGAAGTTGGGAAGATTAGTTACCCTTAGTTGAATTTGCCTATAACAATAGTTATCATGCTAGCATAGGTTTGCCACCCTATGAAGCTTTATATGGGCGTAAGTGTAGAACACCTTTATGTTGGGACGAAGTTGGGGAAAGACAAATGTTAGGACCCGAGATAATTCAACAAACAACTGAAACTATCAGAATTATTCATCAACGATTACAAGCGTCTCAAGATCGACAAAGAAAATATGCAGATCCACATCGTCAACAACGAAACTTTAACGTAGGAAGTCACATATTCTTGAAAGTATCTCCTTGGAAAGGCAAGATACGTATTGGCAAGAAAGGAAAATTGAGTCCGAGATTCATTGGACCTTTTAAAATTTTGAGAAGGGTTGGTGAAGTTGCTTATGAAATAGCACTACCTCCTGAGTTGAATCATATTCATAATGTGTGTCATGTGTCCATATTACGACCATATAAACATGATTATAAAAACGTTATACAATATGAGCCGATCCAAATAGAAAAAGATCTTTCTTATGTAGAAGAACACATGCAAATAAATAAATAGTAAAGAGCAAGTCACGAGAAATAAAGTGATAGCCTCGGTCAAAGTAACTGGAGAAATCGAACGTTGAAAGAAGCTACATGGGAGCTTGAAGATAAAATGCGAGAATTATCCTCAATTATTTACTTAACACGTCTTTATAATTTCGAGGACGAAATTCTTATTAGTGGGGTGAATGTAAAACCCAAAACCCTAATAAGACTCGTATGTATAAATCCCGTAATATAAATAAAATTTCTACATTACGAATGTGTTATGTGTTATTATATACTTGGTTTGACAAAATTTACCAAATAAAAATTTTATATCAGAAAAAGCGTCGTGCTTGACACCTCGTGCTTAATTTTTTTTTCTATAATCGAACTTTTCGGAAAAATTATTTTGACAAGTTGCTTTGTCGTGCTTACATTGACAAAAACGCTTTGTCGTGCTTGTTAGGATTAGTGAGAAATTTAGGTTAGTAAACCTAGGTTAACCAAACCTGTAGCAAAACCCTAACCTAGCAAAAAATTAAACCTAATTTTATAAATTAAACCCTAATTAGCTTATGGTAACACCTAATCATGGTTAGTAAACTTTAATTAGGTACTAATTAACATTACTTAACATTCCTAATCATTAGAAACAAAATCCTAATCAAGATTAGTAAAGATTTAAGCCTAATTAAGCTACTAATTTGATCAACTAGCTCACAAGTAGGTTGGGAATCACCATTTCAAGTTATAAAACATCACATGACATGCTTCCAAACTCCCAAGCAGCAGAAGAGTCACAAACCAGATCTTTATAGAGGCAAGTAGGTGGAAAAATGACCAAAAAGCCAAGTTGAAGAATTACAAAAATAGGAACCTTAGAAATTTGAGCAAACTCACGAATTCTCAAAGCCTAGATACACTTATAAACCTACCATATCAAGCCTAGTTGATAGCAACAACAACATCAGAAGCTAGAATCACAAATTGCTCAAGAAAAGGTGCAAACCCTAGTTCATAAATTTCTCTGTGATCTTATGTTAGATTTGTTGTTTAGATGTTTAGAATATTGTATTAGGATGTTAGAAAGTATTTTAGATTGGTAGAACACATTTTCATAACATCTAGATACCTTAATTAACCGTTTTATGAAATCTGGGAATTTTGTAAAACTTGGTCTGATAGTCGAATGTCAGGGCTTGTAGATTCGTGTGTGTTCATGTTTTGGTCTGTTAATCGATTGGTGTTTGTAGCCTGTTAGTAGGTCTTCAATATGGAAAAGAAATCGAGTTCATTTGAATAGTAGATTTCAAGTTATAAGCGATCGAAAGTGGGTTAACTTGGTTTCACGGATGTTGGTTTTTGGGTTTGCCCGAAAACTCAAAACAATCGAGCCAAGCTACTTTTTGATGAAACTGTTTAATCATCTTCTGATTGTTAATTGTTTATGTTTTTGTTATAGATTAGTACCCTGTTATACATACTACATATCTATGATCTTCAATCGAACAAACAACTCATAGGATTACTGGAATTGTTGGTCAAAATCATTGTTGGCGTGGCCAAGTTTTACGGTTTTCCAAAAAACAGAAGAACATGAAGAATAGCATCTAGCTATACTTTGACCAACCAATTTAGAGACCTTAGAGTTGTGATCCGTTCCAGTTAATGTTATATATATATGTACCCTGACATATATACTACATATTACAACAAACAAAATACACATCTAATACAGAGAATCGAAGATATTTAAACCACAAAATCGTTGATTGACCGTGACTTTTATACGGGTTACCCGAAACCCAAAACGACTCGACAATGACTTTGAGCTTCTATAACATCTTGTTATGTGTAAGTTAGAGTCTAAGATTTGTTTGATATTGTACTATTGTAAGAATACTATAACACCAACTCTTTACCAAACCGAAAATCATTACCAATAGCTAGTTATTGAATGGTCAAAGTGATCACTCGACCACGACCAAATAACTGACAGAAACTCAAGAACACCTACAGTGACACTTTCTGTCACTATAGGATTTTAGCGACAGACAGAAATTATTTTCTTTAAAAATAAATTATAAAAATTAGAAATAAATATAAATAAATAAATAAACAGTATTAAAAATTATATTAATTTATTATAATTAAATTCTCATATTTTTACATAAATTTGATAATTATTTTATATTATTTTTTTATTATTATGAATTTACTTATTAATAAAGAAATTAGAATAATTATTTATAAATACTAAATAATTATGGAAAAATATTATTAATGATATAAAAATTATATTAAGTGAATATAAATTATTTAATAATAATACTCAATGTTTTTGTAAAATTTTAGGTAAATATTAATTACTTATCAATAGAAATAAATGATTAAAAAATTATTTAAGGGATAAATAAGTATTTTAAATACTTTAAAAATTCTAAAAAAGGTATTATAATGGATAAATAAATTTTATAAATAAAATTTAGTCCTTCCTTATGATGAGGGTATTAAATACTAAACCCTATTCAAATCTAACGGTATTAAATAAATGTTATAATTGAATATTATTATCAATATTAACGTGTTAGATTTATTTATATGAATATCGTGAGGTACTTATTAACGTTTGAATAGCATAACTTGGTGATCTACGCCAGAATGAGTTTCTATACCCATGATTATTATTACTTTGCAAGTTCTCTATCCTTAAATCTCTTATAAAGCAAATTTCTTAAACCCTACTTATTTATTGGACAAGATTTTTATCTTGATATGTTGTTGATATAATACACCTACAATTGAATTACCTTCTTATTGAAAAGTTATTGCTATAGTTCCAGCATAACTAAGAAATGAATTGTTTATCCATATGATATTGTTTATTGAGCATAAACTGTTGTGTCAAACCAAATTGTTTTGGTAAGACATTCTTATACTGAAGTTGAGTGTCCCGTAAGGGAGCGAAGTTTAGTCAATTCAAATATTGACAGTAGTTTTAGTGTATCTCGAGCACTATAGGTGATTTGCATACTCCTAGGATGTTAAATAGGCTGATCCCCTATCTTACATTTGAACAAAATTTCTAAGTCTTTGTAACTGACAGAAATAAGAAAAATTCCAGAAATGGTGAAGTTAAAAATTCAGAAATAGGAACAACTATCAGTTGAAATTTGAATTGTTATAATTCTTCAAATCCTATATTGTTATAAATATACAACTTGCTGAGCATGTCGTAGCTCACCCTTGCAAATTATTTCCTTTGCAGTTTTAAATGGTAATCCTGGAACTTGTGGAGTAGATAAAGGGAAGCGTCCCTACATAGATTAGATTATATTCTTGTTTGTTTGAATACCTTGTAATAAGAACTCGTTATGAGAATCATGTAATCGAATCTTAATATTATGATATATATAACATCTTTTATTTCCTCAACCATATTTTCTTACATATATAGATGTAAAATTAGACTTCTTCAAATCTAGTTGAGATCCTTGGGAACTATTTAGCTGAGTGAGGGTATTAATAGCATGGATTTATTCATGTTGTTATTAATACTCTGGATTTCGAGATAAGTAGTTACTTATCGATCTGATAGTATAAATTCATTGGCTTAAACTATACATCTGGGTGAGGGTATTAGTAATATAGACTGTTCATGTTATTACTGGTACTCTGAATTTTGGATAGATAGACTCTAGTCACAGATGCAGCTCATATATTCAAGTGAGGGTATCCAAACACAGTAATAGTTCTCTTGAAAATTACCAATTGTTATGGGATATTGTGAATCTTGAATCTATGAGAATTGTATCTGATAGTTCCTCTATTTAATGTAATCTTATAATAAGATACCATGAGTGTATAGATTTAAAAGCATTATGTTGATTTTCTGTAAACACCATATCAGATACTGTGAGAGTATAGATATGGGGGCGTTACAATATATATTATTGTTCAGATGTTTTTTACAAGAGATAAAATTTGTCATTGTTTTGTTCTAAGTAAATTTTTTAGAATTAATTATGGTGAATATAAGTTATAATATAAATACATTAAATTTTTTACACTTTTAAATTTACTTTTAATAATAGTAACTTATAATATTGAATATTTTTTCAAGGAGTTTGGACGCACAAAAACCCTCCTATTTTTCCTCCCAAATCTTCAGTCCTCTCTCTCATGTACTCTCGTTACTCTTCTTCTACCGCTGGCTCTCCTCTGTAACCCAAATCATTTTCTATCGCTCGTTACTCGATCATCCCCTCTAGTATCATCTATCGCTCGGTACTCGATCAACTGCTCATCATCTTCTACTGGGATTGGCCACAATTCTTCGAATCCTGAAACTATAGGCATCGAACTATCGCTTCTCACCTCGGCACTTCCGCTTCAAATCTCTCACCCCCACATAGGTGATTCACAAGTTGTAGTATCTCTGAAATTTTACTAAGAAATTTTGGTTGGATCATCGAATAAGTTTCATCATTTGGGTAACTATTTCTGTTCCTATTACATTCAATCATTTTCTTCCTCAAATTCATCCCAAATCGTTAAAACCTACTATTTTTTTGCATTACAGTTGTTTTCTTGAGCATTTGTGCATACCCATTTGAGTTCTCAATCATTACTGTATTAGGTTGAGATTTAAATGTGGTCTGAAGACTCTGAGCTTGAATTCTTGAGTCTTGAGTACTTGGATTGGATATAGCCTTATAGGGATTATTTGGATCTTTTGATATTTTCACTCTTGGAATTTGTGTAAGGTGTAGTTTTAATGATTTGAAATGGCTGTGTGTCTTCAAGCTTGATGCATTTGTGATTTTTTAATTGAATCTTGTTGGGTATTCACCATTGGGTTGGTAATCTCTTGTTTTGTTCTTTGATTGATGACTTTGAGATTTTAGAAGGATTGGGTTCATTGGTTGAACTATGGTGATAATCATTACACTATTGGCAAGGTTTATGTTGAATTTTATCAATATGAATGATTGAGATGATGAAGAGTTTCAGTAGAAGTATATCCTTTAGGGGGGCCTCGAGTATTGGTAGTCCAAAAGTTACTTGGACAAATGATAGTTTTGGTAGTCCAAGAGTTACTAAGATGAGCTGGATATCGAGATGGTTTCACCTACTTATTGTAATTGGACCAGTGGTTTCCTATTTTGTAGCCTTTGGCGTGTATTTCTATGTACTGCCCAACCTTACTCATGCTTTTCATGGATATGGTGTATCCCCCTTTGATGGTTTACCAGGCAGTTGTGATGTTTTTGATGGAATTTAGGTAGTGGATGATGGTTGTCCATTGCACAATGCTTCGGAATGCCCTTTTGTAGAGCAGGGATTCAATTGCTTGGCCAATGGTCAGATCGATAAAGATTATCTTAAGTGGAGGTGGAAACCCAAGAGTTGTGAAGTTCCAAGATTCAATGTGAGGAGTATATTAGAAATGCTTCGAAGCAAAAGGGTTATTTTTGTTGGTGATTCAATGATCAGAACACAGTGGGAGTCTTTGATATGCTTGCTTATAACTGGGGTGGAGGATAAGAGAAGTGTTTATGAAGTCAATGGGAACAATATTACGAAACAAATTAGATTTTGCTGTAGGGATTTTCCCGGATAGCAGCAAATTATCAAACAATTCAAGTTGTTGAAGATTTGAGCAGTTTCCGATTTTTGCTGGCATTGCACATTTGAGCAGTTTCTGATTTCTGCTGGCATTACACCTTTTAACGAATTTGAATTCAATGATAATTGCTGCAGCTCAGCTAACTTTCCAATTTCAGGTGTGGTATTTTTCCTGTTAGAGCATTGTAACTGAGGTCCATGGTCATCAGCAAGGACAAGTTTCCAATGGAAGGTGGAATTTCTCCAGTGAGGTTTCCATTTGAAAGTATAAGACTGGTGAGAAAGTTGAATGAGAGAAATTGAGTGGGGAAAGTTGTGGGAAGATTGATGGAGCTGATTGTGATTTGGGAAATAAACCCATTTTTAGCACATACAATGTAGTCCCATTCACATGGGGTTTGATCAGTCGGATTCCATAACGAGAAGAAAGTTGCAGAAGAGGAAGAGTTGAAAGTCGAAAGCCAAGATAGGAGAGATAGTCCTTCTTGGTTCAAAGCAGAAATGGTTGGGAACCAGAAGATATTAAGAAGCAATAGGAATAAGGTAATTCTTGATCTTGACATATTGAGGTTTGTACCATACTTCTGTTCTACCTCATCTAATCCTAGTTAATGGAATGACTCAAACTTATATATATTGTCATCCCTATAATATTTTCTGGGATGTCAAAAATCAAAATTCCTCTGGTTTCAAGAAGTACAAAAAAGTATTTATAACCTTGAAACTCTTTCACATATTTAATGAATTTACTGTGTTTTTAACTGAGATTTTGTTACTGATAAGAAGGAATTAGAGAGACTAGTAACTGAATGGTATAAATGCAGTGATGGGTAACAAGATTTGTGTGAATGTGTGATTATACATCTGCTGCAGGTTCTATGAATTTAAGGATGAGATTGGTGTTATATATATATTTTCCATGGAGATTTGCTACTATTATTTTTTCTATTTTTTAGTTGGTCTATTTCTGTCTTCTTTATGTTTTTTTTATATGGTAAAATGTTGAAATTTGTTTTGGTTTACTTCAATAGCCAAACAAGAAACTAACCTTCGAATTTAACAGAAAAAGTATGTATTACATTCCCTTCCAGCAACAGGCTAATGAGGTGGTGGCAGCACTTCCCTGGGTTAAAAAGGTCAGTGTGACAATGTTAGCTCAACCAGCAAGACCGGTTTATACAGAGCAGCTTCCTATGGGGCTACAAACAAATTCAAACATAGTGGCAGTTTCAAGTTGCAAGGTAAAAGCCTCCACACCTTTCTGAAGGCATGACTTTTATTTGGTGCATTGCAGTTTTTTTCTAGATTTTATATGCTTAATTTTCAAGCTTGTCCAGAACTTTTTTTCGCACAATAACCTCAGGGGATCTCTTTGTGCTCTTAACAACTTTCTTTTGGTTGACATAAGAAACACATTTTGTATAGTGATAAACTTGGTGCAAACTCATTAATTAATTCTTCCTCATTGATTTTACAAGAGAGGATCTCATGTTTATATAAAATAGCTACTGATCATACTTCAGGGTTAAGAGTATCTTGTAGGAAAAATTGTAATTTATGATTTGGGCACCAAAAATAGTGCATTTGGCTAGATTAAAATCCTAGTGCAATGTACTATCTTATTGTAGAAATTAACTTCAAATTTTGATCTACTGAGATTACTATCTTACTGATTGTAGGGAGGCGTGGGAAAATCAACAGTAGCTGTAAACCTAGCATATACTTTGGCTGGGATGGGTCCTAGTTTACCAACAATGGTCTCTCCTGAAACCCGTCTGCTTAAAATGGTAATCTTCAAAGTATTGACCTGAATTATCCTGCAATCAACTCAATTGATGCAGTGATGAGTTATGACCATTACACTTTGTCCTCTAGAACCCAGAGAAGAAAACCATTATTCCAACAGAATACATGGGTGTTAAGTTGGTTTCTTTTGGATTTGCGGGACAAGGGCGTGCAATAATGCGAGGTGTTATCAACCAACTAATAAATACTACCGAGTGGTATGATATTCTTCTGTGCTACGTTTATAAAAGACAAGGAACGAAATTATGAAGTGTACTCTCTCTATATATGTAGATATATACTTTTATTGAAGAATTGTGGTAGCTTTAGATGGTTAATTGTAAAGATAATGAATGATTATATAGTGGATGATTTTATTAAGTTAATAATATCTTAGTTTTTTGTATTTTTGCTATTATTTGCTATGGGGACATTGAGCCAACTAGGTACACAAAAAGAATGTCATATTTTGATCTGGCAACAATATAATTCGTTACCAAAGCATTGACTAAGTTTTAATATAGCAACAATTTTTTATACATTTAGCAACAAATTTTTGTTGCTAATGGTATTAAAAATATAATATTTGGCAACAAAAAATTAACCTAATAACAACGGAGAAGATATTGTTGCTATTACTAACATAAAAGGCAACATTTTTTATCGTTGCAAATCATATTAACTTTCATTGCACATATAAAGAAACGACAACATATAATGTCATTGCTAATCGACGACTTTCGTTGCTATTGAAAAATAACCAGCAACAAACATTTTCGTTGCTGATTCAGCATAATGTTGTTGCCAAAAAATATAATCAACAACGAAAAGCGTTGCTAAAAAGTTTATATTCCGCAACGAAAGCAATCTTAGGCAACAATTTTCATAATTTATTCCAACGAAAAATGTCGTTGCAAAATGGTGTCAATTACAACAAAAATGCATGGTAGTTGCCAAAAAAAAAAGAGTTCATTTCATTGCCAATTAGCAGGCTTTTGCAATGAAATGGGGTTTTTAGCAAAGGAATTTTAATTATTCTGCAACAATACATTTTGTTGCTAAAGGATCGATGTCGCTGTACGAAAGCCAAATTTCATTGCAAAATGTATTACTTTTGGCAACAGAAAAAAACGTTCGTTGCGGAATAATTAGCAACGCTCATTGCGCAACGAAAGACGCAACGACAGTAAAGTCGTTGCCAAAACCCTTTTGCAATGAAATCTGGCACTTTTAGCAATGAAAATCGGTTGTTGCTAAAGCCCCATTTTTTTTAGTGATTGGATTTGCTTGATCCGCACCTTGTGTTCCTCTATGTGCAGAGAATTTTGTATGTATGGGTATTCGTAGACCCTGAGTAGACTGGTGTACTTCTTTAAACACAACAGCCAAATCTATAATTTGTTGGCTTAACCTGTCAAACTCTTCACGAGAGACAGAAGGAGGATTAGATTGATCAGATGAAGACATAATTGGCTGTAGGCTCGAGGCCTTCTTGAATTTTGAACGGGTAATAGGCCCAATTGTTTCCCTATAAAAACTGACATAGTTTAGTCTTAGGGAATGTATCAATGTTTACATGCTATCATAATGTGTCCATTTTTTAGGAGAATTATCATGGAAAACGGGTGTCAGTTGATAGCATGTAAAGCTTTAATATGCATGCACACATATTCTTCATATTTTCCATTACATAAAGATTGACATGGAATGGAATTACAAGTAATTGTTTTTACAAGTAATTGAAAATGGAAAGCATGAAGAGACTTTCCTCCACATTTGGTTTATAAGAGGCTGACCTATCTTAGGTTTACTCTCGCGGTTTTTTGGCATGAAGTGTAAGACCCCAACTTATTATAAATAAAATTGAATTTCCTCCATTTATTATTTTGAAATAGTAAGGGTTGATTTGATTAATGTGGATAGTTATGGGTAAAATACGCAAATATTTCAAATAAGCAAGTGGTTATAAAATATTCGTTTGGTCGTGGAATATTCTTGATGTCGGGGAATATTTAAATGCGGCCAGTAGCATTTATATGTGGCCCCCATAACTAAAAAAGCGATTGGATGAAGAAAACGACAAGAGTAAGTTGGTTATAAATAACGGCGTAGTTGTTACCGTTAATACTGTTGGAATACCCAGTGGTTAAAACACAGTAGCACACTGTATTACACCAATTATTAATTCTTACGTAAGAAGGCATTACTCAATAATTGTTACAGTAATTACTGTTCAGTATTTTATTTTATTGATTCAATAATTGTTGCGTTGATATTTTATATTATTGTTGTTTCAATAATTGTCACTACACAGTATTTTCTATTATCGGAGCAATAATTCATATTATCTAAATAATATTATTGGATATCATTTTTGACAATGTCTAGAAAGTTCTGTCTAAGGAGAGGTTAGGTCATTTAATTGCGCGCCAGTAAGGAGAGATCCTTATTGGAAAGCCCCTCTATCTGAGGAAGCGCTCGGTTGTCAAGATTGTGATTCGTAATATTATTCGTGAATAATTAATTATTGATTTATATGATGAGAAAAATATTGATTTTATGTGGATATAGATGGAGAAAATTTTAATGTGACAATTGTTGAAAATTAATATTTTATCTTTTTTACGATAAAATAATTCAATTAAATATATTATTTTAATAATATATTGATGGTGATATTTTTACAATGAATGTGGGATATATGAGTATATAAGGAGGAAGAGTATTTTTGTGGCATTAAATAATTAACACATGTTTTGTGTGTCGGTAGACCCCATTTCTTGACTGAAATTTGATTATAGCCTGTAAAATCGCCCGTTTGTGGATTTCGGTCAATTTCTGTTTGGAATTTGGAAAAGCTTTCTTCTGTAAAGTTGTAGATAATGGAATTTCCTATGGAAAAGGCATGAGGTTCGAATTTTTCTGATAAAAGGGCTATTTATTGTGAATTATTGAAGTTTCGGAGTTTTGAAATAATTAATTTTTGGAAGTTTAAAATATTTTAAGTAACAAAAACGTTTTTGGGATGTTGGCACATGTTTTGGCTGATGATTTTGGTCTGGTGTGGTGTGCGTAGGAATATAATTTGAAAATATTAATAATTTATTAAATTTTCTACTTTGGTGTTCTAAGTATTTTCCTATAAATAGGGTGCTTAGGTTAGAATTGAAAATCACACCGAAAATTAAAGATTTCTCTCTCTTTCTCTCTCGATATATTGAGCGTATTCTTGCGAGTATTTTAATATTTTGAGTGTTGCTATACGGTGCAAGTTCAAGTCATAGCATATATCAGGTGTTTCAACTAGAAGTACTATTCTTTTGAGGTAAGGGATATTTTTTTTTTTCAAATGATATTATTTCTTTCAATATCATTATGCTGAAGTATTGATATGAAATTTTAATCAAATTTGGAGCTTTTTGTGCCGGGGTTACTATTCACGTATACGACACTATTCACGAATACGTCACTATTCACAGAAAAATCAAAATTTTATTTTTCGTCCAAAATATCTATTATGGATACTAGCTTTGATTATATCCATGTTTTGATCATTCTTGAATTTTACTCCACTATGATTATTTATGAGGTATTTTTGGACATGAAATAGCTGAAATACGAATTCTTAATATTTATTCTTTTGTTTCACTGGATTCGTTCCCTTTAAAATATTTTTCATCATCCTCAGTCCTAAATGATGATATTATTGAATATCTTGGGCTGTAGTGCAAAGATAAATGATTTTATAATGAATATCTTTGGCGTAGTGTAAAAGATGAACATGTGTTGAGATGAACATGACCGATCGATGAATATCTTTTGCTTCTGTAGAAGCAAAAGATGAATATTTGATTCAAGATGTATATTGATTGATGTTACGAGGATAAAATATTGATGAAGGACTTTTAAATTCATAGATAGTAGTAGATTTCATTCTCTCACGTAACTCTTCTATGGATTATTATTTCATTGCGAATATTGATCCAGTAACTTGTTGTCTATTGTATTTTATCGATTTTTCCTGTTGAAGACTAACGATAATTTGTTCTATATTATCTTAGTCATAATATTCTTCTTGGGGCAGTTGAGCTCACCCTTTTCCTTGTTGTTCCATTTTTCTTCTCAGGAGGCGAGAATGTAGCGAGTACTAGTCGGGGTATGGAATGATGATTCTAGAAGTTGTTTAGTAGTCCTCACCATTTTTATATAATAATGTATCAATAATTGTGATGAGGATTTATTTGGGTATAAATATTGTCTAGAAGATAATATTTGTATTTAAACTCACAGTTTTTATGATGTATTAATAAAGTTGTAGTTGTTTCTGTACCATGTTATTGACAACCTAAAATTGGTGATGTATACCTATTTTGGGGGCGTCACATGAAGGTTCCCAGATCATCGTAATTTACTTGACAGGAAGTTAATCCGGTCTAACTGGAGCGAATCTGGGTGGTGCCTTTCCTGAGCCTCGTTGGAATTAGTCTCCCTATGAGTCCAGTAATCAAACACCAACAGGATAGCCTCTTGGTGGAGGAACCACACAACATACATTCACATGCAACGTGTCTCACCGTCATGGGAATGATGACATGTGCGAAACACTAATATTATTTGCAGATATAGTGTAAAGCATTAAGTGCAGTAAGTAAATGCATTCGTACACATTCATCAAAATGTAAATACAACATCCACACATAAGCATATAACAGTTTTGAAAAGTTTGTAGTAGCGGCTTAAGTCCTCTTACTGAAGTCCCCAGCAGAGTCGCCACCTGTCTACGTCGGGATTTTTATTGTCCCTTTTATGTTCTTATCTTTTGGTGTTCTCATGTTAAGTGAGATTTGTTTGAAAAAATAAGTTGTGAAAAGGTCCGACATTTATATGTTGACAATTGAACTGCAAGAGTCACCAGTTGGTATTTTAAAATGGTTGCACCAACTCAACCGGGAAAAGGTTTGCATATTGACCACGTGATGTAACATTGTTAAACTGGTCTGTGAAACCGAGATTCATTAGGGTCTGGGGACTTGCTTATGCGGAGGGAAGGTGTTATATGAGACCCCAAATTTTATGAATAAAGATTTAAATTTCTCAAAATATTTTTTTGAATATTATGGTGTGGATTTGATATAATGTTATAGTTGTGGGTAATATTTATAAATTTTGCAAAGTAAGAAAGTTGTTATATAATATTTGATTGGTCGGGGAATATTCGTTTTAACAGAGAATATTCGTACGACGACATAATCATTGGTGGACCCCACAACGAAAGTATTGTCGTACTTAGAAAATGACAGAATTATCTTTTTATAAAAATAACAGCGAAAGTGTTACCGTTAAAAGTGTTGAACTACTCGGTAGTAAAAAGTAAAGCGATGTCTGGTGGTCGATAGTATAGTACATATACGGTATTGATTATTGATGCTTACGTAAGAAGTCACTCGGTTATACTCAATTATTACTACGATGAATTGTTGCATCATATCTCTCATATTATTGATTCAATTATTGTCACAAAGATTATCATCGTATAATATGTTATATTATTAAATCAATAATTGAGACGACAAAGTTATTCATATTATTATTTGCAATATTGACAATGTCTAGAAGTTCTGTCAAGGAGAGGTTTTGTCACCTAATTGCGCGCCAATAAGGAGAAATCCTTATCGGAAAGCCCCCTCTTTCTTGGGAACGACCTGGTTGATAAATATTGTGCATTATAATATTAATGATGAATAAGTTCATGTTGATTAAAGATGAAATTGATAGTTCTATTGTGTGGGAATTATTAGTGTTAGTGGAAATTGACATTTATTTCGATAATAATTGATGTCTGGAAGTTATCGGGTAGTTAATCAGATAAATGAGCAATTAATTGCTATTGATTCACATGATTATAACTATTTGTTCGCATGTGTGTACTATTGATTCACATTCATTTACTATTAGGGGAGTTGGTGCAAGATTGATAATACTTGCATGACTAAGTTAAAAATGGAGGTATAGATGGATGTACTATACAGTAATTTGTATTTTCACATGTCTAAAACTATTGAGTCACATGATTTACTATTGATTCACATTATTTACTATTAGGAGAGGTGGTGCAAGTTTGATAATACTTGCAGGACTAAATTAAAAATGAAGGAAAAGAGGAAGGTATTATACTGTAATATTCTGAGCCCTAAAATGTGCAATTATCGAAACTATATTTTCCTATAAATAGAAGTTTATTCCTTCATTATTTTTCACCAATTAACTAAAGCTATAGAGAAATTATTATAGAAAGAAATTATAGAGAGAAAGAAGAAGAGAAGTTTGCTACCTCACTATTCCAGTATCCAATCTTCTTTTGAGGTAAGGGGTATTATTCTTTCGTATTCATGAAGAGTGTTATTTTCTTTCAATACTCATAAGGGTTGTTATTCCATTCTTTATTATTATGTTGGAATAACCTGTCTATGCGAAGTACCGCATATATTGTGAAATTCTTACGTTATTCCATTCTTTATTATTACATTGGAATAACCCGTCTGCATGGATCTATCGCATGCTGGTGAATTCTGTTGTTATTCTATTCTTTATTCTTCGTTGAAATATCACATGCATGCGGATTACGCATGACACAGTTCCATTCTTTATTATTCTATTGGGAATAACACATGCAGGTCGTCTATCCCATGCATGGTGAATTCTTACGTTATTCCATTCTTTATTATTACATTGGAATAACTTGTCTATGTGGATTACCATACGCATGGTGAATGATCCTTCAGATTCATTCTTTATTAAATTGTGGAAATGATTTGTCTCACGTGGATTACCGCGTATGCTTAAAAATCCATTTGCGCTTTTGTATATTCTATTATACTCGTATGAGATATCATTTCTTTTGTACTCGCCATGGAATATCATTTTCTTTGGTATTTTCTTTTACGAGTTACTATTCATGGGTTACTATTCACCCTTGCCATAATTCACTCTAGTATTATTCACTCGAGTATTCGGGTACTTTTAAATCTTGCCGGAGTACTATTTATGAGTTACTATTCACGGGTTACTATTCACCCGATTACTATTCACTCTAGTATCATTCACTCGGGTATTCGGGACACTTTTCGTGTCGGGGTACTATTCATAGGGTACTATTCCCGAAGTACTATTCACGGGGTACTATTCACCTGAAAAATATTTTTTTTTTCTATCCAAATTATTTTTGGTACATGAATATTATTCTTGAATTTTACTTTACAAGGTAGTATCATGTTGACAATTTGGACGTTATTGATTTCTGGATAAATTAAATTATAAATCTTTAAAATTTATCCTTGAACTTGTTTTATTCAATTATTATGTTATTGTCATCATCCTCATGCTTATATTGTGATTAAAGTCATCTTTGGCTTACGTGCATAGATGGACTTGGTATGATTATGACTAGGGATTATTCGGTATAATCATGACCGTAATGTGACGAATGGTGTGGTTAAAGTCTTTATTGGCCTGTAGTTCATTGATGGACAGTTGTTGGTATGATTATGAACAGGGATTATTTGGTATAATCATGACCATTGATTATTACATGAATATCCTTGGCCGTGGTGCAGGGATGATTTGATTTTATTTATTAAGCTGAGTCTCAGCGATAAAGTTGTTGAAAAACTTTTTAAATCATAGAAGATAGTAGATTGTATGCTCTACTTGACTCTTCTAATGGATTGCTTATTTTCGTTGCAGTTGTTAATCTAAAACTTGTTGTCTATTGTATTCTATCAGTTGTTATACTATTGAAGGCTAAAGATAATTTATTCTGCATTATCTTAGTCATAATATTTCTTACTGGGCTAGTTGAGCTCACCCTTTCTTTCATTGTTCTCTTCAGGAAATGAGAATATATTTGGGATTTAGTCTGGGAATGGAGTGATGGTCCAGGATAAATGGCTTTAGTAGTCCTCAATATTCTACGGAATAATGTGATAATAATTGTAATGAGGACACCATTAAGTGTGGATATTTTCTAGATGACAATATTCTTATTTAAACTCTCAGCTATGTTTTGTTGTATTTTACACGACTGTTGTATAATTAAGTTGTATTTGAATTTATGTACCATGTATCTGGCGACTCAAGATGGGTGATGTATAACTGTTTTGGGGGCGTCACATGTTAGGCACCCCTCGACATCCGTGTTACCACGGTGACCGCCACTTTTTAATTAAACTATTATATGAATGTGTGTGTGTAGTGCTATGCCTCGTTCGCACCTATATACAAAGGGTTTGAATTTGTGTAAAAATTTAGTTTTAATAAGATATAGCAGTGTTGTTTTGTAAACAAGGTTTTTCAAACCCTTATGCTCAATAGTAATTAAGGCCTTTGATACTTCCATTTTTATTAAGTGGTCGGCTTAATTACTTTTATTTTTCGAGATGCTAGGCATCTTCGAGAAAATATTATATATAGCAGTGTCGAACCCCTTGTGGGCATGAGAGTTATCTAAGGAAATTCAGGCACCGTGAATAATGTATTAGCTGTTTACACTCCAAAATATCCACCACGGGAACAGAATCTAGATTCAAGGAACTAAATCTGTGATCACATGATTCATAGACTCACATGATGTGTAAGACCCCGAATTTTATGAAATGAAAGTATTCAATTTTCTTATAATTATTATTTTATTTCGTAAATGGTTAACTTGATAAAAGGTTAAAGTTAAGGGTGATATGTGAATTTTTTTTGCAAAGTATGCAAGTTGTTATAAAATATTCGTTTGGTCAGGGAATATTCTTTTTGTCGGGAAATATTCGTACGACGACACAATCATTGGTGGACCCCATAACGGAAGTATTGTCGTAGTAAGAAAATGATAGAATTATCTTTTTATAAAAATAACTTACGAAAGTGTTATCAAGTTAAAGCTGTTGAACTACCCGGTAGTAAAAAGTACAATATCTGGCGTGGTTGCATAGTAGCACGCGGTATTGATTATTGATGCTTACGTAAAAAGTCACTCAGTTATACTCAATTATTGCTACAGTAATTGTTGCATCATATCTCTCATATTATTGATTTAATTATTATCACAGTATCATTATTGGCAAAGGTATTCATATTATTATTTGCAATATTGACAATGTCTAGAAGTTCTGTCAAGGAGAGGTTTGGTCACCTAATTGCGCGCCAATAAGGAGAAATCCTTATCGGAAAGCCCCCTCTTTCCTGAGAACGACCTGGTTGTTAAATATTGTGAGTTATAATATTAATGATGAATAATTTCGTGTTGATTAAAGATAAAATTGATAATTCCATTGTGTGGGAATTATTAGTGTTAGTGAAAATTGACATTTATTTCGATGATAATTAATGTCTGGAGGTTATATTGAGCAATCGAGTAATTCACCAGATAAATGAGCAATTAATTGCTATTAATTCACATGCTTATTACTATGTGTTCACATATGTGTATTATTGATTCACATAATTTACTATCAGGGGAATTGGTGCAAGATTGATAATACTTGCATGACTAAATTAAAAATGGAGGTATAGATGAAGGTACTATACTATAATTAATTTTTTGACATGTTTAGAACTATTGAGTCACATGATTTACTATTAATTCACATGATTTACTATTAGGGGAGATGGTGCAAGTTTTATAATACTTGCAGGACTAAATTAAAAATGAAGAAAAAGAGGAAGGTATTATATTGTAATATTTTGAGCCCCAAAATGTGAAATTATTGAAACTATATTTTTCTATAAATAGAAGCTCATTCTTCCTTCATTTCTCACCAATTCACTAATTCTCACAAGAGCAATTATTATAGAGAAAAATTATAGAGAGAAAGAAGAAGAGAAGTCTGCTACCTCACTATTCCAGTATTCAGTTTTCTTCTAAGGTAAGGGGTATTATTACTTTTGTATTCTTGAAGAGAGTTATTTTCTTTCAATACTCGTAAGGGTTGTTATTCCATTCTTTATTATTCTGTTAGAATAACTTCGTCTGCATATGACTATCGCATGCCCTGGTGAATTCTTTTGTTATTCTATTCTTTATTATTACATTGGAATAAACATCTGCATGCGGCTCTATCGCATGCCTGGTGAATTCTTCTGTTATTCCATTCTTTATTATTCTGTTGGAATAACCTGTTTGTGCGGTCTATCGCATGCCTGGTGAATTCTTATATTATTCCATTCTTTATTATTTTGTTGGAATAGCCGGTCTACGCGGACTACCGCATGCATGGTAATTTCTTTTGTTATTTCATTCTTTATTATTCTGTTGGAATAACCTGTCTATGTGGATTACCGCATGCATGGTGAATGATCCTTCGTATTCATTCCTTATTAAATTATGGAAATGATCTGTCTACGTGGATTACCGCATGGCGTGGCGGAAATCCATTCATAGCTTCATATATTCTATTATACTCGGTTGGTTAAAGTTTTGGCTTCTATACTCCATGAAATTAGTAGAATATCCGGATATTTGCGCTTTATCCAAAGATTTTTCATGGAAATATTCTTCTGAGCATTCTTGAATTTTACTCCACAAAGCAGTATCATGTTGACAATTTGGACGTTATTGATTTCTGGATAAATTAGATTATAAATCTTTAAAATTTATCCTTGAACTTGTTTTATTAAATTATTATGTCATTGTCATCATCCTCATGCTTATATTGTGATGAAAGTCATCTTTCGCTTACGTGCATAGATGGACTTGGTATGATTATGACCAAGGATTATTTGGTATAATCATGATCGTAATGTGACGAATGTGTGGTGAAAGTCCTCATTGGCCCGTAGTTCATTGGTGGACAGTTGTTAGTATGATTATGACCAGGGATTATTCGGTATAATCATGACCATTCATGATTACATGAATATCCTTGGCCGTGATGCAGGGATGATTCAATTTTATTTATTAAGCTGTGTCTCAGCGATAAAGTTGATGAAAAACTTTTTAAATCATAGAAAATAGTAGATTTTATGCTCTACTTGACTCTTCTAATAGATTTCTTATTCCGCTGCAGATGTTGATCTAAAACTTGTTGTCTATTGTATTCTATCAGTTGTTATACTGTTGAAGGCTAAGGATAATTTATTCTGTATTATCTTAGTCATAATATTTCTTACTGGGCTAGTTGAGCTCACCCTTTCTTTCACTGTTCTCTTTAGGAAATGAGAATATAGCTGGGACGAGTTGGGGAACGGATTGACGGTCTAGATGGTTGTTTTAGTAGTCCCACTATTCTAGAAAATAATGTGATAATAAATGTAATGAGGACTCCATTGAGTGTGGATATTGTCTAGAAGACAATATTCGTGTTAAAACTCTCAGCTATGTTTTGTCGTATTTTACACGACAATTGTATAATTAAGTTTTTCTTTGTATTCTGTACCATGTATTTGGGGACTCAAGATGGGTGATGTATACCTATTTTGGAATAAAGTCTGACAACAGTTTATACATCAGTTTATAAGAAAGGCTCATCGAATAAAGTCTGACAACAGTTTATATATACAAGTATATATATATATATATATATATATATATATATATATATATAAGTAGTAAACGCTCCGGATGTAAAATCCAGGCTCATCAAACAGAGTTCGACAACAGTTCATATATATAAGTGTATATATATATATATATATATATATATATATATATATATATATAAGAAAATAAACGCTCCGGAAGTGAGTCCAAGCTCAATCGAGGCATAACTCGATAATGTTAGTCTCTCTCTCTCTCTCTCTCTCTCTCTATATATATATATATATATATATATATAAAAAGAAATTAAAGTCGCGGACCGAAGTCGGGGCATACACACGTAACACGACTCTCAACATGAAGAACGGTGTGTGCAAGATGTGGAGAAAAGGCTTTAAAATGTGTAAGAAGGCTTACAGTGGACTGCTAAAGAAGACTTCTATAACTTTAAATGGATGAACACTCGGCTCCCTCCCGTAAAAATATAACTGAATATAAGCTCACAAGTGTTTAAAATGAGAAAGCAGTTAGTTTATAGGGTGTACAGAGCAAATTGGACAGGGCTTCCTTGCCATTTTCTCTTACAAAATGGCCACCCCAAGCCCTCTATTTATAGAGGGGGGGAGCCGCAGGTGTTCCTGCGATAGCCACAGATGCACCAACAGCTGCCTGGGGTGCCCAGGGCTCTGCGGGTCCCGCTGTCTCGAAGTTCGTGCATGCATACAATGTGATGTCCGCTAAAACTTTTAGAACTTCAATCCGGGCCTCCGATTGAGGTGTATAAGACCTTTTATGGAGTGATGTTATCGAGAGCTACACAAATGACATTGGATTAGAGATTGTAAAAAGTCAGGAAGCTGGGACCATGCCCTTGGTCTTCAAGCTTCAAATTTCACCCGGTGTGCTGTCCTGTGTAGTAGTCACTCAGGATTGGAGCTATTTGGTTCTTGTAGGACACTGCTGTGTAGAATATATGTTGAAATGTGATGAGACATCGCGCATATGGGATTGAGATGGCAAAATAACAATTTTGCCCCTCACCGGGGTTATCTCCTATTTGGGCTAATAAATCAGTCGTTGCTTAGGGTTATGTCTGAGATTGGGCTATTGGAAGTACTGGATATATTCAGGGTTGTGTTTGAGGTGTGCCTGACCTCCCTGGGTTATCTCCGGGTTTGGGACTGAGTGCCTTGGGGTTATCTCTGAGGTTGAAGCTGATTGCAAAGGTTGAAAAGAGCATCTCTGGGGTTATCTCCGGAACTACAAATGTCCTCCTCGGGGTTATCTCCGAGGTTGAGACTGAAACTCTCGGTGTTGTTTCTGAGATTGAATATCTTCAGTGTGTTTTCCAGAACTGGAACTGTTTTGTCCTTCAGGGTTAAATCTGAAAGACGATTCTGCCCTCATTTAATGTTAGTAACAGGAATACAAAATTTTGAGTGTCTACACTTACCCTTAGATATACAAAAAGGTTTATACATAACAACTTAATAAATAAATTTTGACATAACTACTCCAGCAATACACCTTTGCCTTTGTCCTTCTCTTCCCCTCTGACTACCTCGTTCCTAGCTAAAATATTAGATTTAAGCAAGGGTGAGCAGGAAATTGGCTCCGCAAGTTAAACATACAATAATGTATAAGAGTCAAAAAGATTAAACTATCGATTCGATAGAATGACACCAAAGTTCGAAGAACTTTGAAATAGCTAAACAAATCGTTAATCAATAACAAATCTTTCTTGAATCCTATGCAGAGCAATAATTCAATAGTGAAAGAGTACAATACTTTCTAATTTCAATGATACTAATTTGAATAACAAGAATTAATTCTATGCAATAACAAAGTGGGTAATCTCCAGAGTTTATGCTAAGCGACCCCATAGTATCTTTGAACTTCTCAAGTAACTATCAAAGATTTGACTTTGATATACCCAGGTGTATCAGATAACCATAAAAATTAAATCATACCCCTCAACAAGTATAATAAGTGATCAGCTTCATTATATCCTATATTATGCATAATACTTGCATGCACGCAACGGCCGAATATACCACCACAAAGCTGCTTTTATATAAAAAGGTTGTTCTTCTCAGTCTTATAACCAGAATTCGAATCACAAAAATGAAATACAATGATTTCAATATCTAATCGCTTTCTCGATCTAGCCGAAATAATTGGCATTGACTTGTCAATAATAATTGAGTTCTTTTCTCGATCTAGCCAAAATAATTGGCTTCGGCCTTTCAATAATAATTGAGTTCTCTTCTCGAACCTATCAAGTTTCAATAAATGTTCTTCTAGCCAGAACAATTAGCTAAGACATATCTCAACACGATTCGACAATAGACAAAAATTAATTGTACTATTTGCAATCAACAGCAACTTTTACGGATGTGAATAACCAACAACAGTTATCCCCAAATATATTATCAAAATCAATAATTCAATTTGAATTAATAAACATGCACTAACTGCGAATAATCAACAAAAATTCTCAGACGTGGTATAATCAACAATAATTAATCACCAATATATTTGAAAAGTAATAACTCAAGATTAAGTTAAGGAAACTGGCCTTCTGCGTTGATTATTGCTACACAATATACTTATCTGCGTTCGAAAGACCTATAATCAATAATATTGGTCTCATAATTAGCATAACAAATCACAACACATAACACTGTAATTTACAGTCAATATATCTCCTAAACACATCATTACGTAGTCACATCAGTATTTATAACCTATATAAACACTTATCACGTCTAACTAGTTCAGTTTGGTTGGACTTCGATATCAACTCGATGTCCTGATCACCACTATCCGACATTTAACACATTTATTATCAATTAAACTCGATCTCAAAACTTCAATATTATTTTAGATAAGTCAAATATCATTCATAATATTTTTCGGAAGCTTTTAATAATTTTCAAATAATTATTATATTTATAATAAATTTTTAAAACACTAGAATCATTTTTAAATAATTTAAATACTAAATAAACCCATCATCATTAATATTTAGTAATATTAAAATATTAAAGTTATTAATAACAACTTAAAATATTTTTAAATCCTTAACATTCTCCTTAAATGATTTTTAAAACATTTAAAATCATTTTTAAACAATTATCATTAATATATAAATATTAATGAATTTCTCATCAAAATATTAAAAGTCATATTTTATAACATAGAATATTTTGAAATCACTTTTCTCATTTTTAAATCAATAAAACGATTTTTAACTCATTTATTTAATATAATAATTAAATAAATCTAATATCATTAATATTAAATTATTAATGAAATTTCCCAAAAAGTATTAAAAGTTGCATTTTATAACTCAAAATATTTTTAAAACTTTATTCTCATTTAAAATGATTTTTATAATATTAAAATTATTTTTCTTTAATTTATTTAATATACTAATTAAATAAATTAAATATCATTAATATTCAAATAAATATAAATATTAATGAAAAATATCCCAAATTATCAAAAGTTAATTTTCATAACTTAAAATAATTTTTAAAACAAATTTTGTAATTGTTAGAATTTATTTTCTATTTTTAATCATTTTCCAGAAATTAATAAAATTAATTTAATTAAATCCGTTGCTAAAGGCTTTAGCGACGCTTGCTGTCACTGTTGGTATTCTTGAGCTTCAAGAACACTGACAATCAGTTCTCAAGGGGCTTGGTTTGACCACCTTGGATTCTCTATTCATGCATGTTCTGGGCCATCTTAGACATTGATCATGTAGTATTGATGTAATACTACATGATCTAACCTTCATCTAGGTCATACAACAACACAAATGCAAGATCTAAGTCTCTGTCGATGTTGGGATTTTTGTTTGTCCCTTTTCGTTACTTGTTCTTTGGTGTTCTCATGTTATGTGAGATTTGTTTGAAAAAACAAGTGAAAAACGTCTGACATGTATAATGTCGACGATTTGACTGAAAGAGTCGCCAGTTGGTGTTTTTAACTGGTTGCACCAACGCAACCAAGAAAAAGTTTGCACATTGACCTAGTGATGTGACACTGCTAGACGAGTCTGTGAAACCGAGATTCATTTGGGTTCGGGGGCTTGATTATGTGGAGGGAAGGTGTTAGGCACCCCTCCGACATCCGTGTTGCCATGGTGACCGCCACTTTTCAAGAAACTGTTATATGAATGTGTATGTATGTGTGTGTGTGGATCAATGTGCAATTTATTTGGAAGTAGTGCGAGGCCTCGTTCGCATCTATATACAAAGGGTTTGAATTTATAAAAATTCAGTTTTAAACATGATATAGCAACGAAGTTTTGTAAAAGAGGTTTTTCTAACCCTGTGCTCAATAGTAATTGAGACCTTTTCATACTTCCATTTTATTATTAAATGTTCGGCTTGTTTGCTTTTATTTTCGAGATACGAGGCATCTTCGAGAAAATAATATACAAGAATCTTCGAACTCCTCATGGGCATGACATCCATCTAAGGAAATTCAAACACCAAGAATAATTTACAAGCTGCTTACAACTGAAAATGTCCATCACAGGAACCGAATCTAGATTCAATAAACTGAATCTGTGATCACATGATTCCTAGTCTCACATGGTGCCGCAGTTTATATGAAAAGAAGTAAGTAGTTATATATATAAAAGCTGTAAATATATATATACAGACATGACCAACCACCACGAAGCACCTCCATGGGGGATCGAAAATGTAAATATATATATGGACATGATCAACCACCACGAATCCACTCCATGGGGGATCAGAAATGTAAATAAAGCAGTAAATGCGATCAACCACCACGAAGTAAACTCTAGGCGGGACTAAATGTAAAGAAAGTAGTAAAAACGATCAACCGCCATGAAGTAAACTCCAGGCGAGATAGAATATAAATAAAGTAGTAAAAGGCCACGAAGTAAACTCCAGGCCTGACAAAAATATAAATATATATATATACTTATATATATGATGTTGAATCGAACTACATTCGATGAGCACGGGTTTTATATCGGCTCATCGAATGAAAGTTCGACAACTCATATATATATATATATATATATATATATATATATATATAAGCACATAAACGCTCAGGATGTAAAATCTGTGCTCATCGACAAAGTCTCGACGACAGCAGTTCATATATATAGTATATATATATATATAAAAGCAATAAACGCCCAGATGTAAAATCTGTGCTCATCGATGTAGTTCGACAACAGCTTTATATATATATGTATATATATATAAAAGCAAGTAAATGCTCCTATACATAAGTTCTAAAGCTCAATCGAGGCATAACTCGATAATGTTAATCCATATATAAATATATACACATATAATTATATATATATATATATATATATATATATACAGATAGAAAAGAAAACCACGGACCGAAGTCTGGGCATACACACACAACACGACTCTCAATGTGAAGAATAGTGTGTGCAAAGATGAAAATAAAGGCTTTATAGAGTGTGAGAAAACTACGTTGAAACGCTAATGCAGCTTCTATGACTCTAGATAGATAAACACTCAGCTCTCGCCGGTAAAATATAGCTATATGTGAGCTAACAGGTGTTTAAAATGAGAAAGCACTCAATATGGGGTGTGTACACAACAAGTTGGACAGGGCTTCCTTGCCTTTTTTTTCTTACAAATGGCCAACCCAAGCTCTATATTTATAGAGCTGGTGGTCACAGGTGTACCTGCGATAGCCGCAGATGCACCTGCGGCTGTCGGAGCTGCCCCGGGCTCCGCGGGTCCCATTGTCTCGAAGTACATTCACACTTGCACTGTGATGTCTGCTCGAACTTGCAGAACTTCAATCCAAGCATCCGAACGAGGTGTATAAGACCTTCTTCGAACCGCTTTTGTCGAGAGTTACGCAATGACATGGGATTAGAGCTTGTACGAAGTCAGGAAGAGGGGACCATACCCGTGGTCTTAAAGCTTCAAATTCTATTTGGTGGTGATGTCACGCATAATAGTCACTCGAGTAAGACCCCAAATTATTATTAAATGAAATTGAAATTCCTCTATTATTATTTTGAAATAGTAAGGGTTGATTTGATTAATGTGGTTAGTTATGGGTAAAATGCGCAAATATTTCAAATAAGCAAGTGGTTATAAAATATTCATTTTTGTCAGGGAATATTCGTTTGGTCGTGGAATATTCTTACTGTCGGTGAATATTTGTACTACAACGCAGTCTTGTGTAGGACCCATAACGGAAAGCGATTGGATGAAGAAAACAACAAGTATAAGTTGTTTATAAATAATCTGGCGTAGTTATTACAATTATCTTTGTGGAATATTCGATGGTTAAAACACAAGAGCATTACCAGATTGCACCAATTATTGATTCTTACGAAGAAGGCACTACTCTAATAATTGTTACGGTAATTCTTTGTTCAATATTTTATTCTATTGATTCAATAATTGCTACGTTGATTTTTATATTATTGTTGTTTCAATAATTGTCATTACACAAGATTTTCCTTTATCAAATTAATAATTCATATTATTTGAATAATATTATTGATAGAATTATTGGCAATGTCTAGAAAGTTCGTCTAAGGAGAGGGTTGGTCACCTAATCATACGCCAAGAAGGAGAAATCCTTATCGAAAGCCTCCTCTTCCTAGAACTACCTGGTTGTCGAAGATTGTGATTCTATAATATTATTTATGAATAATTAATTATTGATTATTATGATAAGGAAAATATTTATTTTATGTGGATATAGATGGAGAAATTTTTAATGTGACAATTGTTGAAAATTGTTATTTTATCTATTTCGATAAAATAATTCATTTAAATATATTATTATATTTTAATAATATAATAATGGTGATATTTTTTATAATGAATGTGGGATATATGAATAAATGAGGAGGAAGAGTATTTTTGTAACTAAAAATATTTAAAACATGTTTTTCATGTTTGTGGACCCCATTTCTTGACTGAAATTTGATTATAGCCTGTAAAATCGTCCGTATGTGGATTTCAATCAATTTCTGCTTGGAATTTGGAAAAACTTAAACTTACAAAGTTGTAGAGAATGGAATTTCCTATGGAAAGGATATTAGATTCAAATTTTTCTGATAAAAGGGCTATTTATTATGAATTATTGAAGTTCCGAAGTTCCAGAATAATTGATTTTAGAAGTTTTAATTATTTTTTTTAATAAAAACATTTTTTAAGGTTGGTGGGCTCCACTTGTTATTAAATATGCTGAAATTAGATGATTCAAGGTGGACGTAGAAAATTTAATATATATATTAATATTTTATTAAATTTTCTATTTTGGTGTTCTAAGCATTTTCCTATAAATAGGGTGCTTAGGTTAGAATTGAAAATCACACCAGAAACTAAAGTTTTCTCTCTCTCTATATTATCGAGCGTATTCTTGTGAGTATTCTGATATTTTGAGTGTTGCTATACGGTGCAAGTTCCCTTCAACACTATATCCAGTATTCCAGTCAGAAGTATTGTCTTTTCGAGGTAAGGGATATTATTTTTAAAAAAAATGATATTATTTCTTTCAATATCATTATGCTGGAATATTGGTAATATTTTTCTTGTGAAATTCTTGTCTTTTAGTGTCGGGATTACTATTCACGTATACGGCACTATTCACGTATACGATACTATTCACGAATACGACACTATTCACAGAAAAATTAAATTTTCGTTTTTTGTCCAAGATCTATTATGGATACTAGCTTTGATTGTATCCATGTTTTGACCATTCTTGAATTTTACTCCACTATGGTTATTTACGAAGTATTTTTGAACTTGGACTATTTAAAGTACGAATCCTTGATATTTGTTCTTTTGTTTCACTGGATTCGTTTCTTTAAAAATATTTTTCATCATCCTCAGTCCTAAATAATGATATTACTGAATATTTTTGGCCTGTAGTGCAAAGATTAATGATTTTCTGATGAATATCTTTGGCCCGTAGTGCAAAGATGTACAGGTGTTGAGATGAACATTACCAACTGATGAATATCTTTGGCCTGTAGTGAAAAGATGAATATTTGACTTAAGATGTATATTGATTGATGTTATAGGGATAAAATATTGATGATGGACTTTTAAATTCATAGATAATAGTAGATTTCATTCTCTACGTAACTCTTCTATGAATTATTATTTCCGCTGCGAATATTGATTTAAAACTTGTTTTCTATTGTATTCTATCAGATTTTTTCCTGTTGAAGACTAACGATAATTTGTTCTATATTATCTTAGTCATAATATTCTTTACTGGGCTAGTTAAGCTCACCATTTTCTTTTTTGTTCCATTTTTCTTCTAAGGAGGTGAGAATATAGCAAGTACTAGTCGGGGTATGGAATGATGGTTCTAGAAGTTGTCTTAGTAGTCCTCACTATTTTGTAAAATAGTGTATCAATAATTGTAATGAGGACTTATGTGAGTGTGGATATTGTCTAGATGACAATATTTGTATTTCAACTCACAGTTTATGTGTTGTCGTATTTTGCATGACAATTGTATTAATAAAGTTGTAGTTATTTCTGTACCATGTATTTGGCGACTCAGAATGGTTGTTGTATACCTATTTTGGGGGCGTCACAGTTGGTATCAGAGCTTAGGGATATGATCTCTGGCGGAGATCGGGGAATAGAACTAGGAGGGGAGAGACGAGTAAATCCTTCGCTAGTGTGTCCTATCTAAGCTTATTTGTTGGTTGGTCAGAATATAGGGATATTATGTGATATGTTAATTTCTTTAATTAACCCTTGTTTTATTGCAGTATTTGAGAATGGCAACTGAGAATGTAAATAGTGGAGCAAATGAGACCGTGGAGACACCTTTACTTACCAACAAGGAGAACGTGCAACAGGCTGACAATGTTCCTCCTATAAACACCACTGATCAGACGATAAACGATGGGATGTTTAGAAGCTTTTTGTAGCTCATGCAAAATCAGACGAGGGAGACTCGTGTTCAAAATATAGGTGGAAATGATAGCAACGCACGGTTTGTCACAGCCAAGCAGTTCAAAGAGTTGGGACCACCAGAATTCTGGGGAAAGCCAGATCCGATTAAGGCGGAGACATGGGTCAAGAAAATTACCAAGATATTCTATGTCTTGGGATGCACAGAAGAACAGAAGGTTCCATTCGCCACCTTTGCCACCTTTATGTTCCGTAATGAGGCAAATTACTGGTGGGAATCTGTGAAGCGTACCCATCCAGCCGCACTTAGCATGTCTTGGGAAACGATTCAGAAACTGTTCAATGACAAGTACTTTCCTGAAAGTATTCGTCATATGAAGGAGGTAGAGTTTAATAGACTGAAGCAGAACAACATGACGGTGTCCCAGTACGAGGCGAAGTTCGCGGAGTTATCCAGGTTTGCACCTCATTTGGTGGATAATGAGGAACGTATGACGTGGATGTTTCTGAGAGGTTTGAAACCCGACATATGTTAATATCTCATTTCTCACAAATTTTCTCTATATTCAGATGTTGTCAACAGGGCTCAATTATTAGAGCGAGATAATGAGTACATTCAACCGAGGGACCACAACCAGGGTCATACCAGTGACAGCAGTCATCGGAGCAACGATAATCAACGGGGAAAGAAAAATATGGACAAGAGCGATAACCACTCTGTTGGTAATCATGGACATGAAAAATAGAAGAAGCGAGTCGGGAGGAGATTTTAAAAAGAGAAGGTACAACAATGACAATGCGAAGACGTCAGCACCAGCAACAACTGGTTCTAAGGGAGGAGGACGACCACCGGTCGTATGCTATAAATGCAGAAAAGAGGGACATATCAGCCCAAACTGTCCACAACAGTTCAAGGTATGCTATAATTATAGAAAGGAAGGACATATCGCTCGAGATTGTACGGTAGCGAAACCAAGTCTAGTGGGGATGGTGACTCAAAAGGCTGTCCCAGAAAAGTCAAATTCAACCGTTCTTGGAAGAGCGTTTGTCGTGATTGGTCAAAATGCGATGAACCCAAATGAGGTGATCACGGGTAAGCTAATCATAAATTCTTGCGAAGTTTATACCTTACTAGATATCGGTGCTACCCATTCATTTATCTCTCCTGCTTGTGCTTAACATTTAAACTTAACTCTGGAGAAATTAGACTTTGACCTATCCGTGGAGACTCCGTTAGGAGACACTTTTATTACATCCACCGTTTATAAATCTTGTTTGATCCAAGTTGGCACCATCACATTACCTGTTGACCTTATCTCTTTAAAGATACTTTCTTTTGATGTGATTTTAGGGATTGATTGGTTAACTACTCATCATGCCAAAATTGATTGTTTTCATACGGTTGTTAGTTTTCATATTCCTAACCAACTTGTTGTACGAATTCAAGCAACTAAACCACTAAAATCAATCACTCATATCAAGTCATAAAGCTATTCGTTTATTTTAAAATAGATGTCAAGCTTTCTTAGCCCATGTTATGTATTTGAATAAAGACACGTCAGATTTGAATAATATTCCTGTTGTTAGTAAATTTCCTGACGTATTTCCTGAAGAACTTCCCGGTTTACCCCCAGAACGTGAAGTTGAATTCTTTATTGACCTTGAACTTGGTACAAAGCCCATTTCTAAAACCCCATATCGAATGGCTCCTATTGAAATTCAGGAGTTAAAGGTCCAACTACAAGAGTTGTTGGACATCAGTTTTATTCGTCCTAGTACATCTCCTTGGGGTGCTCCTGTTTTATTTGTAAAGAAGAAAGACAGGAGTATGCGACTTTGTATTGACTATCAAGAATTGAACCATGTCACCATCAAGAATATGTATACGCTACCTCGCATTGATGACTTATTTGACCAGTTGCAAGGAGCACAATTCTTTTTAAAGATTGATCTTTGTTCTGGATATCATCAGCTGAAGATTATAATTGAGGATATTCAAAAGACTACCTTCAGAAATTGGTACGAGTATTATGAATTCTTAGTCATGTCTTTTGGATTGAATAATGCTCTTGCGGCTTTTATGGATATGATGAACCGAGTATTCAAGGAATATTTGGATCAGTTCGTTGTTGTCTTCATTGATGACATCCTCATATATTCCAAAAGCCATGAAGATCATGAGCACCATTTGAAGCTGGTACTCCAAAGGCTTCGTGAAAACAAGCTTTATGCTAAGTTGAAGAAATGCGAGTTCTAGCTTGAGGAAGTAGCATTCCTTGGGCACGTGGTGTCAAAACATAATGTATCTGTTGACCCGGCGAAGATTGAAGCAATACAAAGTTGGGAGCAACCAAAGTCGGTGATCAAAGTACGTAGCTTTCTAGGCTTAGTTGGTTATTATCGGAGATTCGTGGAACGATTTTCTTGAATCGCTACTCCGTTAACTCAGCTGACTCGGAAAGATACAAAATTCGTATGGAGCGAGGAATGCGAGAAGTTGGACCGGGTACATTTCTTTATCCGGTACTTGGGCAGAGATCCTTCAGAGGCAAATACTTTTGATCCTTCCAGTTCTAGCGCTGGCCCCTTAGGTGACCCATATGGCTTTGCCGGTGCAGATCCTCCCTTGTATAGGCCTGACATCCCTATAGATAGAGATCCAGTGACTCAGGAGGACTTATATCAGGTGGACAGGATTGATGATGTAGACATCGATACAATCGACTTCTTCTAATGTTTATTCTCATTATTTCTTTTGATAGGCCTCTGTTAGATGTTGGGTAGCTTCGCCCCATTCTCGCTATATCTTTTGATAGGCCTCTGTTAGTTATAGGGCAATTTTGCCCCATTTCCCTGTATTTTAGCTGTACAAAGATGTATTAGATGATGATATACTTAGGAATGTATGTATAATTTTCCATTCCTTATATCATATTGCCATCTATTGTATCATGCATGTTATTATGTTATGCATATATATGTTTGTCCAGAGATATTCAGCATTGACCCCTGGATGGTCTGATAACACGGCCCGTACAGATGTCTTCTTCGACAGTTAGCCGTATTGATCATACCCCACCATTATTGGTGGCATCGGGTATGCGATCATGGTATGATAGTATGTCACCATCAGACAAGGTGACTATAAATGGTTTGTTGCAGCATACTATAACCCTGTTGATGTTTCAGGTTCCTGCATGATTCATAGAGGGTATGCTGGAGCACTGGGTATCAGAGAGGTAGGTTTTTCAATTTGGGACCCAGGAGTTGACTCCTACTCTTGAGGAGTATGCACGTTTGACGATGCTGCCATTGGACAGACCTTGCGTGCACAAGGTGATTGGAGACATGAGTAGGCAGTTCATGACTTTCATTGGCTTGAGGTGTAGGGTGGTGCATGATGAGCTCACATCTGGCCACGTTATATACCAGCATTTTTTGTTTGACAGATTTGGCTCTGAGAATAGTTATACACGACATTCCAAGAATTTCACCACACCGGAGTGGATAGATTGCTATTATGCGTATTGTCATATGTCTACATGCCACGGTATATGGATGAGTTGGACATAGGGGTTATTATGGCAGTGAGAGCTCTCAAGGAGGGTCACACCATTATACCGATGATTATGGCAGAGACTCTGAGGTCGGCCACATACAGCTACACTTATCCGACAAGAGTGTTTACAGGCAGCTCGGTCATATGTACGTGTGGTTTATGTCACACTTAAGACCAATTGGCACTTTTAGACGGCAGGGGTATTGTTTCACCCATGATGTAGCCATGTCGTACTCCTTTCAAATCATGGAGTATCTGAGATCTTCGATCTTGGTCAACTTTCTGGCGCAGGATTAGAGATCCGTTTTCTATATTACCGTGTACAGGGCTTAGTTCACCCTACAGCTTCATTACTAAAACTTCGGGCATAGATTATCTTCCTCTGGCTAGTTTGAGATGTATGATCACTTACCACCCGCTGGCCGTGATATGTCAGTTTGACCAGTTTCAGGATTTTCATCCATTTGAGGGGGCATCGAGTCAGCGCTTCGCTTCTTACCACTTATCACCGAGGATAGACCACTTATGCTGGGATTGAGGATAGATCTGAGTTGTATGTCATCCATCCGGGTTTGGGATTAGTATGGATGGAATTTTCATCGCATCGTCAGAGTATCGAGTCTGGGTTGATTCGATAAGGAGCAGAGATTTCCCATGGATGGAGGATTTGTGATGGATTCTCCCATCGAGGCATATTCGATCAACTTATTATTAAATGAAATTGAAATTAGAAATCTATTTTTATTTTTGAAATAGTAAGGGTTGATTTGATTAATGTGGTTAGTTATGGGTAAAATGCTTTAAATATTTTGAAAATAAGCAAGTGGTTATAAAATATTCATTTTTATCAAGTGGTTATAGAATATTATTTTTCGGAGAATATTTGTTGGTCGGAATATTCTTACCGTTTGGGAATATTTATTTACGACGCAAAAGCAAATTTTGTGTGGGCCCCATAACTAAAAGCGATGGATGAAGAAAACGACAAGTATAAGTTGTTTATAAATAACACAGCTTAGTTGTTACTGCATATATCGTTTGAATACCTAGTGGTTAAAAACACAAGAAGATACCAGATTGCACCAATTATTGATTCTTACGTAAGAAGGCACTACTCAATAATTGTTACAAGAATTATCGCTCAATATTTTATTTTATCGATTCAATAATTGCTACATTGATATTTTATATTATTATTGTTTCAATAATTGTCACTACACAAGATTTTCATTATCGATCAATAATTCATATTATTTGAATAATATTATTAGATAACATTATTGGCAATGTCTAGAAAGTTTCGCCTAAGGAGAGGTTTGGTCACCTAATCAGCGCTGCCAAGAAGAGAGAAATCCTTATCGAAAGCCCCCTCTTCCTCGGGAGAACTACCGGTCGGTCAAGATTGTGATTCTATAATATTATTTATGAATAATTAATTATTGATTTATATGATAAGGAAAATATTCATTTTATGTGGATATAGATGGAGAAAATTTTAAAGTGACAATTGTTGAAAAATTGATATTTTATCTTTTCTCGATAAATAATTCATTTAAATATATTATTATATTTTAATAATATAATAATGGTGATATTTTTACAATGAATGTGGGGATATATGAATATATGAGGAGGAAGAGTATTTTTGTTACTAAAAATATTTAAAACATGTTAAACATGTTTTGTGGACCCCATTTTCGACCGAAATTTGATTATACAGAAAATCGTCATCTGCTTTGATGGATTTGGCCAATTTTGTTTGAATTTGAAAAACTTTCTTACAAAGTTGTAGAGAATGAAATTTCCTATGGAAAGGACATAAGGTTGAATTTTTCTCGATAAAAGGGCTATTTATTATGAATTATTGAAGTTCAAGTTCAAATAATTGATTTTTGAAGTTTTAATTATTTTTTTTTAAGAAAACATTTTTTTTTTTTTTGTGGTGGCCCTAATATGGTAATGTAAAATGGCTGAATTCAGATTCAAAAAGTGTATGGGTGAATTTTTTATAAATATAATAATATTTTATTAAATTTTTCGCTTTGGTGTTCTAAGCATTTTCCTATAAATAGGTGCTTAGGTTAGAATTGAAAATCACATTTAAACTCAAAGTTTTTTCTCTATATTATCGAGTTTATTCTTGTGAGTATTTTGATACTTTGAGTGTTGCTATACTATGCAAAGTTCCTTCAAAGACTATATCCGTATTTCAAATGTAAGTACTATTCTTTTCGAGGTAAGTGGATATTATTTTTTTTTAAAATGATATTATTTCTTCTAATATCATTACGCCTAGAATATTGGTAAGATTTTTCTTGTGAAATTCTTCTCTTTTTAGTGTCGGGTTACTATTCACGACGATTTAATACTATTCACGATACGACACTATTCATTTAATACTAGACTATTCACGTAAAAATTAAATTTTTTTTTTTGTCCAAAATATCTATTATGGATACTAGCTTTGATCAGTATCCATGTTTTGATCATTCTTGAATTTTACTTCACTATGATTATTTATGAAGTATTTTTGAACTCTGGATTGTTTAAAGTATTTAATCCTTAATATTTGTTCTTTTGTTTCAATCGATTCGCTTTTTTTAAAATATTTTTCATCATCCTCACCCTAAATGATGATATTATCGAATATCTTTGGCCTCAGAAAAAAAAGATGAATGATGATTTTGATGAATATCTTTCGCCCAGAAAGTAGCAAAGATGTACAAGTGTTGAGATTTAACACGACTAATCGATGAATATCTTCGGCCTCATAGTAAAGCAAAGATGAATATTTGATTCAAGATGAATATCGATTGATGTTACAGGATAAAATATTGATGATGGACTTTTAAATTCATAGATTATAGTAGATTTCATTCTCTACGTAACTCATCTATGAATTATTATTTCGCCGCTAATATTGATCTCAAACTTGTTGTCTATTGTATTTTATCGATTTTTCCTCGTTGAAGACTAACGATAATTTTGTTCTATATTATCTTAGTCATAATATTCTTTATCGGGCTAGTTGAGAGCTCACCCTTTTCCTTTTTGTTCCATTTTTTTTCTTCTCGAGAGGCTAGAATGTAGCGAAGTACTACAGCTTGGGTATGGAATGATGGTTCTAGAAAGTTGTTTTTAGTAGTCCTCACCATTTTGTAAAATAATGTACCAATAATTGTAATGAGGACTTATTTGGGTGTGAATATTGTCTAGATGACAATATTTGTATTTAAACTCTCACAGCTTTATATGTTGTATTAATAAAGTTGTAGTTATTTCTCATTCATGTTATCGACGACTCAAAATGGGTGATGTATACCTACCTTTGGGGGGCGCCACAGCTTGGTATCGAGCTTAGGATATGATCTCCAATGAGATCGGGAATAGAACTAGAGAGGGAGAGACGAGTAAATCCTTCGCCAGTGTGTCCTACCTAAGCTTATTTTGTTGGTTGGTCAAGATATAGGATATTATGTGATATGTTGATTTCTTTAATTAACCCTTGTTTTATGGGCAAGATTTGAGAATGTCGACTGAGAATGTTAACAGTGGAGTAAATGAGACCGTGGAGACACCTTTACTCACCAACGAGGAGAACGTGCAACCAGCCGGCCAATGTTCTTCCGGTAAACAAAACACTGAGCAGATGATGAACGACGGGATGTTTAGAAGCTTTTTGCAGTTCATGCAAAATCAGACGAGGGAGACTCGTGCACAAAATATAGGTGGAAATGATAACAACGCACGGTTTGTCACAACCAAGCAGTTCAAAGAGTTGGGACCACCAGAATTCTGGGGAAAGCCGGATCCGATTAAGGCGGAGACGTGGGTCAAACAAATTACCAAGATATTCGATGTCTTGGGATGCACGGAGGAACAGAAGGTTCCATTCGCCACTTTTTATGTTCCAGAATGAGGCAGACATCGGTGGGAATCGTGAAGTTGCACTCCATCCAAACCGCAAGACTCAAAGATGTCTTGGGAGACGCTTTCAGAATCGTTTCAATGACAAGTACTTTCCCGAAAGTATTCGCTATACGAAGGAAGTGGAGTTTATTAGATCGAACAAAACAATATGACGGTGTCCCAAAGACGAGGCGTAAGTTTGCAGAGTTATCCGTGTTTCAGACCTCATTTGGTGGAGAATGAGGAACGATGACGCGGATGTTTTCGAGAGGTTCAAAACCCAAGATACGCCAATATCTCATTTCTCATAAATTTTCTCTATTCAGATGTTGTCAATGTGGCTCAATTATTAGAGCGAGATAACGAGTACGCTCAACCGAGGGACCACAACCAGATCATACGGGATGACAAAGTATCATCGTAACAACGATAACCAAACGGAGAAGAAAAAAATACGGACAAAAATGGTAACCACTGGTGGTAATCATGGCCATGAAAATAGAAGAAGTTTAGCCTGGGGAGATTTTAAAAAGAGGAGATTCAACAACGACAATGTGAAGACGCCAAGACCAAAGAAGAATCGGGTTCTGGTGGAGGAGAACGACCACTGGTCAGATGCTATAAATGCGGAAAGAGGGACATATCACCCAAACCGCCCACAACAGCTTCAAGGTATGTTATAATTGTGGAAAGGAAGGACATATCGCCGAGATCAGACATACAAGAGCAAAACCAAGTCCAATGGGGATGGTGACTCAAAAGTCGTCCCGTAAAAGTCAAAGTCAACGGTGCCTCGGAAGAGCATTTGTCGTGGATCGGTCAAAATGCGAGGAACCCAAACGAGGTGATCACGGTAAGCTAATCATAAATTCTGCGAAGTTTATACCTTTACTAGATACCGGTGCATACCCATTCATTTATCTCTCCCGCTTGTGCTCAACGCTTAAACTTAACTCCGAGAAATTAGACTTTGATTTATCTCGTGGAGACTCCATTAGAGAAACTTTCATCACATCCATCGCTTATAAATCTTGTTTGATCCAAGTTGGCACCATCACATTACCCGTTGACCTTATCTCTTTAAAGATACTTGCTTTTGATGTGATTTTAGGGATTGATTGGTTAACTACTCATCATGCCAAAATTGATTGTTTTCGTAAGGTTGTTAGTTTTCATATTCCTAACCAACCCGTTGTATTTAATTCAAGCAACTAAACCATTAAAATCAATCAATCATCGCTATATCAAGTCATAAAGCTATTCGCTTATTGAAAAACGGATGTCAAGCTTTCTTAGCCCATGTTATGGATTTGAATAAAGACACGCCGATTTGAATAATATTCCCGTTGTTAGTAAATTTCCGACGATTTCAAGAACTTCCTGGCCTACCCCGTAACGTGAAGTTGAATTCTTTATTGATCTTGAAACCCGCGTACAAAGCCCATTTCTAAAACCCCATATCGAATGGCTCCTATTGAACTTCAGAGTTAAAGGTCCAACTACAGAGTTGTTGGACATCTGGTTTCATCTGGCCCTAGTACACATCTCCTCGGGGTGCTCCTATTTTATTTGTAAAGAAGAAAGACGGAGTATGCGATTTCAGATCGACTATCGAGAATCGAACCATGTCACCATCAAGAATAGGTATCCGCTACCTCGTATTGATGACCTGTTTTGACCAGCTTGCAAGGAGCACAATTTTTTCAAAGATCGATCTTCGCTCGGATATCATCACCAAGATTAGAATCGAGGATATTCCAAAGACCGCTTTCGTAACTCAGACGAGCATTATGAATTTTTAGTCATGTCTTTTTGATCGACTAATGCTCCCGCGGCTTTCATGGATATGATGAACCGAGTATTCAAGGAATATTTCGATCGGGTTGTTGTTGTTGTTTTTATTGATGACATCCTCATATATTCCAAAAGTCGTGAAGATCATGAGCACCATTTGAAGTCGGTACTCCAAAGGCTTCGTGAAAACAAGCTATATGCCAAGTTGAAGAAATGCGAAGTTCGCTTCGAGGAAGTAGCATTCTTGGGCACACGGTGTCAAAACATGGAGTATCCGCTGACCCGGCCAAGATGAAGCAATACAAAGTTGGGAGCAACCAAGTTTCAGATCAAGTACGTAGCTTTTTCGGGCTTAGCCGGTTATTATTCTGAGATTCGTGGAAGATTTTTTCTAATCGCTACTCCATTAACTCAAACCGACTTTTAAAAAGATACAAAATTTGATGGAGCGAGGAATGCGAGAAGAGTTTCCAAGAGCTAAGAGGAGACTCATTTTAAGCACTGCTTCGACAATACCATCCGGTTTGGATGGATTTGTTATCTACAACAACGATGCTTCGTGCAAAAGGGTTAGGGATGTGTTCTCATGCAACGTGGGAAAGTCATAGCCTATGCCTCGCGACAACTTAAAGAATATGAGAGGAATTATCCTACTCATGATCTAGAGTCAGCAAAGCAATTTTTCACGCTTAAAGATCCGGAGGCACTATCTATATGGAGAGAAAGTGGAGATATATTCGCACCATAAAAGCCTCAAATATTTCTTCACCCAAAAGGAACTCAACACGCGAAGAACGACGCTGGCTCGAAATGTTAAAAGATTATGACCACACCATTCAATACCATCCCGAACGAAAAGCAAACGTGGTAGTAAGACGCGCTGAAAGAGTAGAAGATCATATGCACAGAACGAAAAGAATTCAAGCGATGATGTCAAGTATGTCAAGTATATGATAGAACCAACTTTAATCGATAAAGTTAAAGTTCTCAAGCCACGTAACCTTGAGTTGATGCGTATGAAGAAGAAAGTACAAGAAGGTGCTATTCGTAAGCAAGAATCGATGAAGAAGGAATACTTTGAGTCCACCTGCATTTTGTGTTCCTAACGACTCGATTTGAAGAACAAGATCATGATGGAGGCACACAATACACCATTTGCAATCCATCTCGAAGTACCAAAATGTATCGTGATCTTCGACATACATTTTGGTGGAACAATATGAAGAGAGAGATCGCAAAGTTTATCTCGAGGTGTTTAACTTGTCAACGGTAAAGGTGAGCATCAAGTGCCTAAGGGTCCATCAGCAACCACTTGAGATTCAAATGGAAGTGGGAACACATTACCATGGATTTCGTTACGGGTCTTCCCATGGTTTCTCAAGGCATAAATGCTATTTGGGTTATTGTTGATAGATTAACCAAGTCCGCTTCATTTTTGCCGACACGGAGACTTATTCCTTGAACGCTTCTTGCTCATATGTATGTAAATGAGATTGTGAGATTGTATGGCATGCCAAGATCCATAGTTTTGGATCGTGACCCAAGATTCACTTCACGATTTTGGGTTAGTTTGCAAAAAGCTATGGGCACGGATTTATTGATTGGGCTTTAGCATACCATCCTCAAATGGACGGACAATCGAGAGGACTATTCAAACTCTTGAAGATCTATTAAGACTCGTGGTCCTAGATTTCAAAGGAGTTGGGATAAGTATTTACCATTGGTGGAATTCTCCTACAACAAAGCTTATCGTGCAAGTATAGTGTGGCTCCATTCAAGCATTGTATGGACGAAAGTGTCGCTTCCAATATGTTGGGATGAGGTGGGTGAAGCAACATTGTTGGGACCCGAGTTGGTACGTATGACTACTTAAAAAGATCCAAATGATTCGACAACGATACAAAATGGCACAAGATCGACAAAAAGAGTTATGCGGATCTTCATCGAAAGGACGTGGAATTTAGTATCGGGGATCATGTATTGTTGCAGGTTGCTCCATGGAAGGGAGTTACAAGATTTGGGAAGAGAGGAAAGCTCAATCCATGATTTATCGGGTCCATTTTAGATTCTCGACCGAGTAGTAGGAAATGTAGCCTATAGACTCGCAAGTTACCTCCAAGTATGTCTCGTGTTCATAATGTTTTTCATATATATCGTGCTTCGTAAATATGTGAAAGACCCGAACCACGTTATCGAAGTTAGAACCGATGAGATAGTCAAGACTTAACGACGAGGAGGTACTTGTCAAGATCTTGGATAGAAGGAGGAGCATGTCTTACGACAAAGGTCATACCACAAGTTAAAGTTTTGTGGAGGAACCATGCTATCGAGGAAATGACCGGGAGTTGGAAACGGAAATGAAAGTGAGGTATCCTCACCTTTTCAAACACCAGTACGACGCCAATTTCGAGGACTTAAATTTCATATAAGGAGGGAGGTTGTAAGACCCCAACTTATTATAAATGAAAATAAATTTCCTCTATTTATTATTTTGAAATAGTAAGGGTTGATTTGATTAATGTGGTTAGTTATGGGTAAAATGCTAAATATTTCAAATAAGCAAGTGGTTATAAAATATTCATTTTTATTTGAGAATATTTGTTTGGTCGTGGAATATTCTTATTGTTGGGAATATTCGCATTTACGATTACGCAAGCCTTTGTGTGGGCCCCATAAACGAAAAGCGATTGGATGAAGAAAACGACAAGTATAAGTTGTTTATATAATAATACATGTAGTTAGTTGTTACTGCATAATATCGTTGGAATACCCTATGGTTAAAACACAAGAGTTACACACTGTATTGCACCAATTATTGATTCTTACGTAAGAAGGCACTACTCAATAATTGTTACAAGAATTATCGCTCAATATTTTATTTTATCGATTCAATAATTGCTACATTGATATTTTTTATATTATTGTTGTTTCAATAATTGTCACTACACACAAGATTTTCATTATCGATCAATAATTCATATTATTTGAATAATATTATTAGATAACATTATTGGCAATGTCTAGAAAGTTTCGCTCTAAGGAGAGGTTTGGTCACCTAATCATGCGCGCCAAGAAGGAGAAATCCTTATCGAAAGCCCCCCTCTTCCGGGAAACCGTCGTCACAAGATTGTGATTTCGTAATATTATTTGTGAATAATTAATTATTGATTTATATGATAAGGAAAATATTCATTTTATGTGGATATAGATGGAGAAAATTTTAAAGTGACAATTGTTGAAAAATTGATATTTTATCTTTTTTCGATAAAATAATTATTTAAATATATTATTATATTTTAATAATATAATAATGGTGATATTTTTACAATGAATGTGGGATATATGAATATATGAGGAGGAAGAGTATTTTTGTTACTAAAATATTTAAAACATGTTAAACATGTTTGTGGACCCCATTTCTTGATCAAATTTGATTATACTTTGTAAAATCGCCTGTTTGTGGATTTTTGGCCAATTTTTTGTTTGAATTTGGAAAAACTTTAAACGCAAAGTTGTAGAGAATAAAATTTCCTATGGAAAAAGACATAAGGTTCAATTTTTTTCTGATAAAAGGGCTATTTATTATGAATTATTGAAGTTCAAAGTTCAAATAATTGATTTTTGAAAGTTTTAATATATTTTATTAAGAAAAACGTTTTTTTTTTTTTTTGTGGGCTACACTAACATGTGCATAAAAAAGTTGAAATAAGATTTCAAATGGGTATGGAAATTTTTTTAAAAATAATAATATTTTATTAAATTTTTCGCTTTGGTGTTCTAAGCATTTTCCTATAAATAGGTGCTTAGGTTAGAATTGAAAATCACACCGTAAACTCAAGTTTTCTCTTTCTCTATATTATCGATCGTTTATTCTTGTGAGTATTTTGATACTTTGAGTGTTGCTATATACTATGAAAGTTTCTTCAAAGACTATATCCCATATTCCAAATGTAAGTACTATTCTTTTCGAGGTAAGTGGATATTTTTTTAAAAAATGATATTATTTCTTCTAATATCATTATACCGTAATATTGGTAAGATTTTTTTCTTGAAAATTTTTCTTTTTAGTGTCTGGGTTACTATTCACGATATATACGGCACTATTCATTATTACACTATTCATTTAATACTACACTATTCACGTAAAAATTAAATTTTCATTTTTTTTTGTCAAAATATCTATTATGGATACTAGCTTGATTGTATCCATGTTTTGATCATTCTTGAATTTTACTTCACTATGATTATTATTTATGAAGTATTTTTGAACTCTGGATTGTTTAAAGTACTTAATCCTTAATATTTGTTCTTTGTTTGTTTAGATTCGATTCGCTTTTTAAAATATTTTTCATCATCCTCACCCTAAATGATGATATTATCGAATATCTTTGGCCCGTAGTGTAAAGATGAATGATTTTTTTGATGAATATCTTTGGCCCAGTAGTAAAAAAGATATAAGTGTGTTGAGATGAACACGAATCAATCGATGAATATCTTTCGCCTATAAGCAAAAAGATGAATATTTGATTCAAGATGAATATCGATTGATGTTACAGGATAAAATATTGATGATGGACTTTTTAAATTCATAGATTATAGTAGATTTCATTCTCTACGTAACTCATCTATGAATTATTATTTTTCCGCCGTAATATTGATTTAAAACTTGTTGTCTATTGTATTTTATCGATTTTTTCCTCGTTGAAGACTAACGATAATTTGTTCTATATTATCTTAGTCATAATATTCTTTTATCGGGCTAGTTGAGCTCACACCCTTTCCTTTTTGTTCCATTTTTCTTCTCGTGGAGGCTAGAATGTAGCGAAGTACTAATGGGGTATGGAATGATGGTTCTAGAAAGTCATTTTAGTAGTCCTCACACCATTTTGTAAAATAATGTACCAATAATTGTAATGAGGACTTATTTTGGATGTGTGAATATTGTCTAGATGGCAAATATTTGTATTTAAACTCACGCTTTTATATGTCAGTATTAATAAAGTTGTAGTTGTTTCGTATCATGTTATTGATTTGACTCAAAATGGGTGATGTATACCTATTTTGACCATTTCTGACTCCATCATGGAAGGAATAAATTGAGCAGCAAGGTGCCTCCACCTTTGAGCATACTCTCTGAAAGACTCATTAGATTGTTTCTTGACCTTGGTAATCTAGTACCGGTCAGGAGCCATCTGAGATTGAAAACTGTATTGAGTGAGGAAGGCGTGAGCTAGCTCTTCCCAGCTATGGATCTTTGAGTTATCTAATCTGGTATACCATGAATGGGCATCTTTAGATAGACTCTTCTGGAACAGCTGCATTCTGAGCTTCTCATTTTTCGCATAAGATCCAAGTTCTCCAATGAACACCTTCAAATGTGTGTAAGGATCCCTTAATCCGTTATACTTTTCGAAGTCAAGGGTTTTGAATTTCTCAGGATAATGAACACCAGGGAATATGCAAAGGTCAGCATATGAAACACTTCCATTTGTTCTAATCCCTTTGAGAGCACGGATAGTTTCTTCCATTTGAAGGACCTTCTTCCTGGTATCACTGATGTTTGGATCTCCTTTGAGATTGGTGTTTTCAGTGTCTTTGTTGGTCGTATCCAACTGAGGTTCTGGAATTGTTTTATCCAAACCTTGAGCTCCTCCTTGTGCAGTGGTTGTGTATATGTAGGCATCTTTGAGGCCTAAGTAGACTGATGCAATTCTTTAAGCAGAATAGCCAAATTTGTAATTTGTTTACTTAATCCGTCAAATTCTTCTCGAGAAACGACGTTAGACTGGTCAAAAAAAGACATGATTGGCTGTAGGCTCGTGGCCTTTTTGGATTTTGAGCGAGTAACATGCCCAATTGTTTCCCTACAAAAGACTTATGTAGTTTAGTCTTAGGGTTAATGTAAATGCTATCATAATGTGTCCATTTTAGGAATATCATCCTGCAAAAAAAGACGTTATTTGATAACATGTCATGTATGCACAAATATTCTTCATATTTTCCATTACATAAAGATGAACATGGAATTACAAGTAAATGCTTTTACAAGTAATTAAAAATAGAAAGTATGAAGAGACTTTCCTCCGAGTTTGGTTTATCAGAGGCTGACCTATCTAAGGTTTACTCTCGTGGCTTTTTGGCATGAAGGTCCCCAGATCATCGCAATCTACTTAACAGGAAGTTAATCCAGTCTTTCAACTGGAGCGAATCTGGGTGCTGCCTTTCCTGAGCCTCTTTGGAATTAGTCTTCTTACGAGTCTAGTAATCAAACACCGACAGGATAGCCCCCTGGTGGAGAAACCACACAACATATATTCACATACAACGTGTCTCACCGTTTATGAAACTGATGACATGTGCAAAGCACTAATATCACAGATAGATATATTGCAGTGAAGTAATGAATTCGTACACATTCATCATAAATGTAAATGCAACATTCACACACAAGCATATAACAATTTTGAAAAGCTTGTAATAGCGGCTTAAGCCCTCTTACTGGAGTCCCCAGCAGAGTCACCACCTGTCGACGTCGGGATTTTTATTTGTCCCTTTTCGTTACTTGTTCTTTGGTGTTCTCATGTTATGTGAGATTTGTTTGAAAAAACAAGTGAAAAAGGTCTGAAATGTATAATGTCGACTATTTGACTGAAAGAGTTGCCAGTTGGTGTAACATTCTAGAATTTTAATTGTTATATTAAATATTTATTGAATTATTTAAATATTTAATGGATGTGTTTATTGTTGAATAAATAATTGTTCAAATTTGAATTGATGTGGTTAATTATTTGTTAAATAAATAATTAAGGAAAATTAATTATTTTGCTAATTTAATTTAATTATTAAGTTAGAGAATTTTGATTAATTGAATTACTATTCTTTTATTGGAATTTGTAAATTTAAAAGGATGTGTTAGTTGATTAAATAAAGTTATAATTATATAAAAATTATAATTTTGTGGTATTGATTTATGTGTTAAAAAGGGATTTAATAAATTTCTTTTAGAATTAATTTAATTAAGTTGATGTGTGACAAATAACCTTGTTATAAAGGAGTTACTAAAATAAATTAAGGGAGTTTAATTTATTTTTGCCAAACAAGGCCTATTGCTTATTAAGACTTTATTCTAATTGAGTTTTACCAAACAGGGTGTAAGGATTAATGGGTTATTTTATTAGTGGTTAGCCAAAGAAGCCTTATGGCTTTTGGTTTTCAAAATAATATAACTGATGTCAGTAAATTAGAGTTATGTTATATAATTAATATATATATTATATGCTATATACGTTATTTGTTAGTATGCTCTAGAGTTAGGAAGAAAAAAACAAAAACACAGAGGAAGAAGAAGAAGAGAAGAAGAAAAGAAGAGAGGAAGGAAGGCTAGAGAATTGAGAAAAGAATTGGGGAAAAGAGGTTTGATAATCAAAAGGGATAGCCATCATCTTCTACAATCAAGGTATTCTCCTATTTCCTTTAGCTTTCCCTTCTCCTATTTTTCTCTGTAAAATTCTTGTGATAGGATAATTGTGGATTTTATGTGTGTTCATATGATAAACCATTGTTGTAAAGTTATTTTCATAGGGTATATATGATTATAATCAATGAATTGATGATATATATGTAATTTGTGAAGAAAATGTTTTTACAGAGAGTTTTTATGAAAATATATTGTTTAGCGTAAAGTAGAAATTAAGGGTGAATTAGTGGTTTAGTTGATAAATTGAACGTTTAATTTGTTAGAGTATGTATAATAATTGATAAAGACACTTTGAATTAGTGGTTTTGGTTGAAAAACAAAATTTACAATGTTTATTTTCATTGAAATATCAAAAAGTGAGTTTTTATCAAAAACAGTGAAATTGAATGTGCTAAATTTGTTGTTTACGTTGTTGTATGGATTGATACATGTTAGGAATTCTTGAATTTTGTTTACATAAAGTTTTTGTATGAATTATATGTTATTTAGTCTGTTAGAAATGAGTTTGTAGGCCAAAATTGGCTTTTTCCAAGACTGCTGTCTGTTAGAAGTTGTAAGTCGAAGCTCGTTAGTTTAAGGGCATACCAAAGAAGTTGTTAGTTTCATGCCACAGTGCGGATTTATACCTTTGTTCTCGTCAGCAAATGGCATGCTTCACTCCGCAGCCGCAATACGATCCACGTTGTAAACTATATATGCTGCCATGCGCGAGTTAGCAAAATGGTCCGACAAAGGTACTTTTGTGTACCTAAATTTTTAGAAAAGTTATGTGATGATAGTAGGATCGCTAAATGTTGATTTTAGTATTTCTATACTATGAATAAGTATGTTATTAACAATTAATTTGTGTTATAACTCGATTATGTGATTAAAAATCCAATTTTAAATGATGAACGTACTTAGTTATGTTTGTAAGATGGTAATGACTAATTATGTCATGATGATATATGTTTATAGGATATTGTGATTCGTATTGATTTGGTTTAGCCTACGAGCAAGGAAAGTTTTCTAAAATTTCTTTTTATATTGAGCAAGTTCTTTAACTCTACTTTTAGAATTGTGCAATCGCTTAAATTTTCTTTGAGCAAGTTTTTTTCTAATCCTTTATCTTGTTGAACTAATTATGGTTTTCAATTTGATTATGATATAATGATGTAAGTTATTCTTGAGCAAGTTATTCTTGTATTTAACTTGTTGTTTAGCATGCAAATTTAGATATTCTAATGTTGAACATTTTTATCGATCAAATTGTTATGCATGCTTAGTATTCAATTCTAATTAACCTTGGCTTAGTATTGTTCAAGCAAGGTGTTATAGTTATTCAAATTGTATGCTCTTAGATTATTCCTAAAGCATGACTTCGCTTTTTACTATGATTGATTCAATCATGATTATTCTATAGTGAAATGTTCTTGGTTTCATTCAACTAATCCTTAGTTGATGTTCGATTGAATTCCAAATTACCTAAAGCTTATCCAAACCAAACTTCCTTCAAGTGCGGACTTGTACTCTAAATATCGAGATGAACAACCCTAATGTTATGATTAGGGGTTAACTTACGCGTAGCGTTAAATGTTTGTGCACAATACTTGGTACGACGGGGTCGATCCCCTAAGTACGAGGAGTCCTTATAGTCTTATGACTGTTAAAGTTGGAGTTGAAAGATTGCTCGCAACTGTGGACATAGTTCATGGTCTTATGACCCTCAGTTATATTTATTCCACATTTTGGATTTCAGTTTTTGATTATAGATGATAGAGTACTATTCATTGTTGATGAGCCTATTATTGGCAGTTATTATTACTATACTCCTGTTGATTTCATATTGTATCCAGTGAGCAATTGTTTTGCTCACTCTTGCATACTTTAAAACTCATTGCAGCTAAAGAAGAGAAGGTAGATGAACCTTCGTCTAGCAAAGGAAAGGGAAAAATGTGCAAGTGATGAAGACTTGTAATTTTACTTTGATTGAGATGTTAGATTTTTATTATGATGATCTTAGACTTGGTTTTAATGAAGTTTATTTAATTTTTGCATTTGAATGATTGTAATTAAAGGTTAGATAACCTGGGAGATTTTATTATGTAACCCTTTAATGGGAAAGGTTTTATTTATCCAGTTTTATTGTGATTGAGCAGTTAGATATGAATGTTTGATTAAGTGAACACCAGATCCTGTGGGAATGAAGTACTTGGATTTGAGGGTGTCTCAATTGGTGTTTTTAACTGGTTGCACCAACGCAACCGAGAAAAGGTTTGCACATTGACCTAGTGATGTGACACTGCTAGACGGGTCTGTGAAACCGAGATTCATTTGGGTTCGGGGGCATGATTTTGCTCAGGAAAGGTGTTAGGTACCCCCCGACATCCGTATCGCCACGGTGACCGCCACTTTTCAAGAAACTATTATATGAATGTGTGTGTGTGTGTGTGTGTGTGTGTGGATTAATGTGTAATTTATTTGGAAGTAGTGTGAGGCCTCGTTCGAACCTATATACAAAGGGTTTGAATTTATAAAAAATCAGTTTTAAACATGATATAACAATGAAGTTTTGTAAAAGAGGTTTTTCAAACCATGTGCTCAATAGTAATTGAGACCTTTTCATACCTGCATTTTATTATTAAATGTTCAGCTTGTTTGCTTTTATTTTCGAGATGCGAGGCATCTTCGAGAAAATAATATACAGTAGTGCCGAACTCCCCATGGGCATGACAACCATCTAAGGAAATTTAAACATCGAGAATAATTTACAAGCTGCTTACAGCTGAAAATGTCCATCACGGGAACCGAATCTAGATTCAATTGACTGAATCTGTGATCACATGATTCCTATGCTCACATGGTGCCGCAGTTTATATGAAAAGCACTAAGCAGTTATATATATAAAAGTTGTAAATATATATATATATATATATATATATATATACAGACATGATCAACCACCACGAAGCACCTCCATGGGGGATCGAAAATATAAATATATAAAAGCGGTATATATATATATATATGGACATGATTAACCACCACGAAAAAACTCCATGGGGGATCAGAAATGTAAATAAAGAAGTAAATACGATCAACCACCACGAAGTAAACTCTAGGCGGGACGGAATTTAAATAAAGTAGTAAAAAGCCATGTAAGTAAACTGTGCCCCGACAGAATGTAGATATATATATATATATATATATATATATATATACACACACACTTATATATATGAATCTGTTGTCGATTTTTGTCCGATGAGCTCGATTTTACATCCTGAGGCGTTTATTGCTTATATATATATATATATATATAAGCAATAAACAAAGTCTGACAACAGTTCATATATATATATATATATATATATATATATATATATAAGTAGTAAACGCTCCGGATGTAAAATCCTGTGCTCATCGAGATGAAGTCCCACAATAGTTTATATATATATATATAAAGTAAATGCTCCAGACATAAGTCTAGGCTCAATCGAGGCATAACTCGATAATGTTAGTCCATATATAAATATATACACATATAAGTATATATATACAGACAGAAAAGAAAACCATGAACCGAAGTCCGGGCATACACACACAACACATCTCTCTATGTGAAGAATAGTGTGTGCAAAGATGAAAAGAAAGGCTTTATAGAGTGTTAGAAGGCTTACAGTGGGCTGCCAATGCAGGCTTCTATGACTCTAGATGGATAAACACTCATCTCCCATCGGTAAAATATAGCTATATGTGAGCTAACAGGTGTTTAAAATGAGAAATCACTCAATATGGGGTGTGTACAGAGCAAATGACCACCCTAAGATCTATATTTATAGAGCTGGTGGCCGCAGGTGTACCTGCGGCAGCCGTAGATGCACCTGCTGTTAGGTTTGTAATATTCATAACGCAATCAAATTGCATAAAAAGTGCGGAAGCGTGTAAAATCAGAGTTTAAAAAAATTTACAAACCATATACCCGGATCATCCTTTATGCATAATTATTAATTAAACGAAAAGATAGAGAATAAATCATACCCTTGAAGATCGAGCTTCCTCAGTACAAGTTCACCTCCAAATCCTTTTCGCTCAATCTTGAATCCACCGGGTTTTGTTCCTTCCTTTCGATCAACGTTAGCCACCCAAATGTTTGGCCTCAGAGGTGATCCACCAAGGAAGAAGAAAATTCAAGAAGATGGGTATTCGCTCAAACCCTAGTTTTCTATCTCTATAGAAAAAGGTGTACTCTCCCAACAATTGGAATAACGTATGTTGAAAAAGTCAACAACCCATACCACCCATAATAAGACTCCTCTTATTTATTGATGTGGGCAACCCACCTTAACAATTAAGGAATTGGGTTTTATTTAATTAATTAAATTCTTTTAATTAATTAGGCTCCCTAATCTTATTAGGATAATTAATTAAACTCCTTTAATTAATTTTTCTTCCTAATCCAATTAGGAATAAATGAGAGTACTTATATTAAATTAATTCCTAAACTCTTTTAGAAATTAAAATAATAATAATTGTAATAATATTAATAAGACTCCTCTTATTAATTTATATTTAATATTTCTAAAATATTAAATAATAAATATTAAGCTATTTAATTTATTCTATCACCATAGATTAAATTAAATATACTTAACATATTATTACGATTATGCCATTAACTTCTTAAATAATTAATCTTCCTTTTATGGTGTGACCCTTTAGGTTCTCCATATTAAACCTAGGTTGTGAATAAATCAATTAGAACAATTCTAATCTTATTTAAATAAATAAATTAAACAATTATTTTATTTAAATAATATTTATTCTACAATAGGATAAGCCTCCCCAACAGCGATCAACGACTTTCGAGATAATATAGATTTCAACATTAATCATTAAAGAACCTTTGAGTAAATAGTTACCGTGACAATTCAATCCTTCCACCATACAATGTCCCAATTAAATATAAGACATGGAATTATCACAAGTCTTATTTTATTTAATTATATGTATTTCGACTCTTAAATGCATTAACTCAAATAATGCAAATTAGAAACTCCTTTCTAATTTCATTCTGCTTTGGCCAAGGACTACTGGGTTGTCATTTATCGAATCACATAGGACATTTCTCTTCTTTTATTAGAAGTGGTAGATTCTTTATTGATCATACATTATCTCCATGTACAACTTATTATACCCAAGCATACCCTTTGATATACCCTAAGGGTCTTAAGGAATAAGTCAAAGTATAACTCATCATACACAAGATACTATGATGATCTCAAGTCCAAGGATCACTTGTACTACTATCACTACAGGAATTCCTATTGACAGGCAAATAAAACTCCATTAGGTATTCCTTAGCGAGCCACGCTCAAATGAACTTATTCTCTAATAAGCACCTACATACTTGCTTTTAGTGTCTCCACACAAATGATCATGAGATCAATCATCCTCATCCAATGAGCAAGTAACGTATGTACCAATCTATCCAGATTCAGTAATCCCCAATTTAGTAATCCAACGATTGGGAACTATTTTAGTTTTAAGCTTTCTAAGAATTTAGATCTCATTAGAATGATCATCATCATTATTCTAAAAGCATTGCTTAAAACTATGGGTTTATCACATATTATAAAACAAAGATCATGTAGATAATTAAAAGCCTTTAATAAATTAATACTTTTTATTAATAAATGAATAAGATTGTTACAAAGTACATGCTTTATCATCAAACATGATTGGCTTGTGTGCATACTACTTTCAATCTCCCACTTGCACTAAAGCCAATCGTCATGGTATCTCATACTCTTCTTCTCTAAGTGACGATTATCCTGCTGTTGGATAATGCTTTAGTTAATGGATATGTAATGTCGTTCATGAGAGTCCACTATCTCTATAGTGATTTCCCATCTTTCAATGATTCTAATAATCAAATGAAAGTGCCACAACACATGTTTAGATCCAAGATGAGACTTAGGAACTATTCCTAGTTCTGTAATGAACTTTTAATCCAAACAATCAACTTGTAGCTTCATTTATAGCTATATACTTTGTCTTTATCACTAAACCAGCAACTCTTTGCTATTTGGAACCTTTCAAATTCACTGCACCACTGCTCAAGGTAACACTTTACCTTAAAGTGGATTTTCTATTAAATCTTGGGTCCGTCTCGAAAAACTTGAGTCGTAAAGCCCTCTAGTTTTAATTTAGACCCACCATGAATATGATCACATCCTTAGTGCCGGTTAAGCACTTTAAGATGTTTTTCACTGACTCATAGTGATCTTCTCCAGAATATGACCGATCATCATCAGATCTCGTATATTTCATTGCATACATGATTGTCACTCATGCGATCTCTCTTCTTTGGAGTCTATGGGGACTATTAAGAGAGATACACTCCATAGCTCATCAACATGAGACATCTCTTGGAGTTTGCCATGCTAAACAACTTTAGCATCAAATGAATATACGTTCCTTGGGTTAAGTCGAGCATCCTCTTGAATCTATCTATATAGATTTTATCCCCAATTAAGATACTCTTCCCAAACCATTCATGGAGGAATGTTTAGACAACTTTATCATTACTGATTGTAGCATTGGTATGTCATTCCTTATCCGTAGTATATCAACATATAGTACTAGGAATGTCACGATGCTCCCAATCGACCCTTTGTACACACACTAGAACTCTTACCTCATCGAATGTAACTCTGGATCATCATCTTCTATGATGTGTACCTCATCATCATCATCATCCATGATGAATCCATACCTCCTAGGTATCTTCGGTACTATTCCAGATTTACGATTCGGTTGTGGTACAATAGGTCTATCTATAGGTTCCTCTTATTTGACTTATAGTGTTTTGTGGTTCTTGAACTCTTCAAGATCTATTATCCTCCCACTAGTCCTTCAATGATAAACACCTTTATCTTAGAAGGAAGCGTGTTTCGTAACAAACACCTTTTGCTAAGTAGGATTATATAACATATACCCTAAACTTACTTTAGGATGTCCCACAAATCGACACTTGTCAAATCTTGTCCCAAGCTTATCCTTTGAAACCGTTTCACATAAGTTGGACAACCCCTTATCTTAACATACTTAAGATTAGGAATCCTCCCTGTCCATAACTTTTATGGAGTCTTGGAAATGGATTTTGAGGTTACCATTTTCGTAGATATGCAGCCATTTCTAGGACATTATCCCAGAAGGATACTGGAATGTCGGTAAAATCATTATGGACCGCACCATGTTCAACAAGGTACGATTTTTCCTTTCAGATACATCAATCAATTATTGCGTATCAGGATGTGTCCATTATGAGAAAACCATTTGAGATGATCAAGAAACTTATTGCACAAGTATTTATTCCTTGATCTAATCAAAGAATCTTAATACTTTGCCAATTTGTTTCACTTCTGAATTCTTTGAACCTTTCAAATAATTCACACTTGTATTTTAGCAAATACACATTCAACTCTTTGAATGATCATCTCCTTTTCTTATACTAATTTGTTCAATATGCAAAATTATTTTCATGTAAGTCAAGTATACAAAATTTATTAAGTAATATTCCAGTTCTATACAAAACATTATTATTATAAATAGAACAACAATTGTTCTTAATTATAATACCAAAGTTTTCATTGTCCAACAATAAAATGGAAATAATATTTTTAACGAGAACTGGAATACAATAACAACTTATTGACTTAATAGACTTGCCCGTAGGCATTGCTAAACTATAAGTTTCTATGGCTAATGCAGCAACCTTTGCTTCATTTTCCACACATAGGATTACTTATATTTGTTTAACTTTCTACTTCTGCTTGGTTCCTTCATAAATCTATATTTATGATAACCAAAGTCGGTATCCAATACCCAAGTAGAACCTTGACTTAAAGAAAAATTTATTTCAATCATGAACAAAAGCGTCAGATAGAATCAAACTTCACTAAGCTTTTTTGGTTAGCCTCGCAAAGACGCTTCTCGCAGATTTCTTTCTAGTGTCCGAAGCTTATTGCGGTGGAAGCAAACTCCTTTGCTATCCAGATCGCTTTTGTTCTTATTATCCTTTGTTTTTGCCTTTCTATATACCTTCTTTGAATCGTTCTTCTTTTCAGAAGATCCTTTGGCCCCTACTAGTAAGACATGGTCTTTCTTGGTTGGAAAGTGACTCTCAACATTTTTCAACATGTTAAGCAAATCAGCGAAGCTGATATCTAGCTTGTTTATATGAAAAATTCACAACAATTGTGAAAGGAGTCCAGGAGTGAGTGCAAGATCAAATCATGGCTCAACTCTCCATCCATGACAAAACCCGTTGTCCCTAATTGATCAATCAAATTGATTATTTTAAGAACCTTTGTATGCATTTTTATAGTGCCATTGGCCATTCTAGATCGGAAGAGCTCCTTAGATATCTCGATATCTATCGGCCCTACTTTCCTCACCATCAACTACTTGATGTGCGGGGAATATAGTAGGAGCATCCATAGTTTCGCCGACGCTGAAGCTCGTTACTCATGGATGCGAGCATGATGCATTGAGCCAATGTGCATCATCTTGCCACTTTCTAAAAGTAGCAATGTCTTCCTCGGAGGCATTATGTTCGCAACCATTGAGGATAGGCGTATTAAGGACATAAGATAGCTTTTTCGACCATGAGAACTATTCTCAAATTCCTTAACCAATCCGCTTTTAATTGGCCAAAGTTAATTTAGAATCTAATATGCTTTCAGAATGATAGTAATTAAGACATTGTAAAATTTTGTAAATGAATTTGTAATTAACAACATTTTAACATACATTCTTTTATTAATTACCAAAATAATTTAGGTCTTGTTTTAAATTGGTATCTCTTACTATTTTCTTCAAACTATATTACCCTCACTTGTATAGTTCGGCAAAATCTAATTAAAGATTTGCTAGTGAGAATAAGGATCCCATTTCAAATGTATATAGCCTTGTGGTGACACAACAAACTATATATAAATAAATAGGTAGACAACTTTTGTCAATTACATCAACTATGCAACTCCTTGTATTTTGCCTCTTAGATTATTTTGATCAAGTGGTGGCACATCAGAATCAAAATTATCCAAGTTAAGTCCCGACCTAGCACTCCATATATTCAAAAAGAAAAATATCATCCTTGTGGTGACACAACAAAACAATATTGTTCAATTTTCTTTATAAGCATCAAATGTGATAAATTAACATCTTAAATACTTAATACTTGCCTTGTGGTGACACAACAAACTCATATTAAATATTTAATACTCTATTAATTTTATCATGCTAGAAGGCTTAACGCGTTCGATATTCCAAATATCTTTGAACGCTTAGGACTTAATATAAAAATTGAGGGTTTGTTATTAATTTGTCTCATCTTGTTTAAGCTGCATATTAGCATATATATATATAAAATACGCGTTATATTAATAAACATGCGAAGCATGTTTGCATAATATATATATATATATATAGTATAAGCCTGCACATATAGAATACTATATTCTACCCGGATTGATTATGGACTTTTATTCTAGTTTGGTTCACTAGAGACACCAAGTGAACCAAAAGGTCAAACCCTAGGGGTGCAAGAATTAATATTTAAATATAACTATTACATTTAAACCCGGGCTCCATTACAAACGGGTCTTCAAACGCTCCTTGCTCCTTAATCTCCAATTTTTCAAAATTAATTCTAATTATTCCTATTACAAAACTATTTAAAATAAATAGAAACCTTGATCGCCAGTCAAGGGGAAGTACATAGGAGGAGATAGAATTTACATTAAGAAAAATTAGAGAAGGCGAGGTATCAGTGAGACCCCATTTAATAAAACTCATACATTCATGCATCCAACTAAAATAAAATCCAATCGCATCGGGTCAATAGTCCATAATCAATCCCATTTATTATCATACACATCACCATATGCATCAATAAATAACATTCATCTCATGAATAATAAACATTTAATATATATATTGATATCATTTAATGGGCAAATTTAGTTAGTATAAAATCTATTTTTGAATAAAAATAAACTCCTTTATTTAAATCCAAATTTAAATCAAAATAAAACTATTTTATTTTAATTTATCTAATTTTGAATAAAATAAACTATTTTATTTTAATCAAAATATTTAATCAAAATAAACTCCTTTATTTTAATTAATTATGGAATCCAATTCCATGTAAAAAAAATCTTTAATTAAAATAAACTCTTTTATTTTAATTAATTATGGAATCCAATTCCATGTAAGAAAAAAAAAATATTAAAGGAAACACTTGATATATTTTCCTATTCACAAATAAACTCCTTTATTTTGAATAATATGAAATCTTATTTCATATTTAAATAAACTCCTTTATTTAAGGAAATATGGATTCTCTTTCCTATTCACAAATAAACTCTTTTATTTTGAATAATATGAAATCTTATTTCATATCTAAACAAACTCCTTTATTTAAGGAAAGATGGATTTACTTTCCTATTCACAAATAAACTCCTTTATTTTAGGAAAAATAAAATCCAATTTCAACTCCAATTAGTTATTATGGAATCCAATTCCAATTCAAATTAGTTAGCATGAAACTTAATTTTAAAATTAAAATAAACTTTATATTTTAATATTAAAATAAACCTTTTATTTTAAAATTAAAATAACTTTTTATTTTAATAATAAAATTATTAAAAATAATATATATATATAATATATATATATATATATATATATATATTATATAAAACCGTGTATATTTTCCATGTAATCAATTAGCATGATATATATTAGAAAAAAAAAAATGATATTGCGTGATATACCGATATCCGTTCCTTTTGTTTTAAAAATATATATATATATATATATATATATATATATATATATATATATATATATGATTGATTCCTTTTTTTCTAAGAAGACAAAAACCGTGACCTCTTTTTAAAAAAAAAATTGCTTTCTTATTTAGTGACTGACTTCTTTGCTGAATTAGTTCGGTTTTTAGTGCTCAGTTTTAGTCTTGTTGCTAAAAAAATTTTTTTTATTTAATTGCATGACTGCAGATCGATTTAAGTTATATACATCGCATAAAAAAAAAATTTCTAGAAAAATCACACGACGTGTTCTCGGTTTTTTTTTTTTATTTAAATTTTATACAATAAAATTATGCCCAATTAAATTGTTCTAAACACATCTCAATTTATATATCAAATTAAAACAATTAATAATTCGCATAAAGGTTTGGCTCTGATGCCACTATTAGGTTTGTAATATTCATAACGCAATCAAATTGCATAAAAAGTGCGGAAGCGTGTAAAATCAGAGTTTAAAAAAATTTACAAACCATATACCCGGATCATCCTTTATGCATAATTATTAATTAAACGAAAAGATAGAGAATAAATCATACCCTTGAAGATCGAGCTTCCTCGGGTACAAGTTCACCTCCAAATCCTTTCGCGTTCAATCTTGAATCCACCGGGTTTTTGTTCCTTCCTTTGATCAACGTTAGCCACCCAAATGTTTGGCCTCTAGAGGTGATCCACCAAGGAAGAAGAAAATTCAAGAAGATGGGTATTTGGCTCAAACCCTAGTTTTCTATCTCTATAGAAAAAGGTGTACTCTCCCAACAATTGGAATAACGTATGTTGAAAAAGTCAACAACCCATACCACCCATAATAAGACTCCTCTTATTTATTGATGTGGGCAACCCACCTTAACAATTAAGGAATTGGGTTTTATTTAATTAATTAAATTCTTTTAATTAATTAGGCTCCCTAATCTTATTAGGGATAATTAATTAAACTCCTTTAATTAATTTTCCTTCCTAATCCAATTAGGAATAAATGAGAGTACTTATATTAAATTAATTCCTAAACTCTTTTAGAAATTAAAATAATAATAATTGTAATAATATTAATAAGACTCCTCTTATTAATTTATATTTAATATTTCTAAAATATTAAATAATAAATATTAAGCTATTTAATTTATTCTATCACCATAGATTAAATTAAATATACTTTATTATATTATTACGATTATGCCATTAACTTCTTAAATAATTAATCTTCCTTTTTATGGTGTGACCCTTTAGGTTTTCCATATTAAACCTAGGTTGTGAATAAATCAATTAGAACAATTCTAATCTTATTTAAATAAATAAATTAAACAATTAATTTATTTAAATAATATTTATTCTACAATAGGGATAAGCCTTCCTAGCGATCAACGACTTTCCAGATAATATAGATTTCAACATTAATCATTAAAGAACCTTTGAGTAAATAGTTACCGTACAATTCAATCCTTCCACCATACAATGTCCCAATTAAATATAAGACATGGAATTACTGTCAAGTCTTATTTTATTTAATTATATGTATTTCGACTCTTAAATGCACAACTCCAAATAATGCAAATTAGAAACTCCTTTCTAATTTCATTACGCTTTGCCGAGGACTCTTTGGGTTGTCATTTATCGAATCACATAGGACATTTCTCTTCTTTTATTAGAAGTGGTAGATTCTTTATTGATCATACATTATCTCCATGTACAACTTATTATACCCAAGCATACCCTTTGATATACCCTAAGGGTCTTAAGGAATAAGTCAAAGTATAACTCATCATACACAAGATACTATGATGATCTCAAGTCCAAGGATCACTTGTACTACTATCACTCACAGAATTCCTATTGACAGCAAATAAAACTCCATTAGGTATTCCTTAGCGAGCCAACGTTCGATGAACTTATTCTCTAATAAGCACCTACATACTTGCTTTAGTGTCTCCACACAAATGATCATGAGATCAATCATCCTCATCCAATGAGCAAGTTAACGTATGTACCAATCTATCCGGATTCACTAATCCCCAATTTAGTAATCCAACGATTGGGAACTATTTTAGTTTTAAGCTTTCTAAGAATTTAGATCTCATTAGAATGATCATCATCATTATTCTAAAAGCATTGCTTAAAACTATGGGTTTATCACATATTATAAAAAGTAATCATGTAGATAATTAAAAGCCTTTAATAAATTAATACTTTTTATTAATAAATGAATAAGATTGTTACAAAGTACATGCTTTATCATCAAACATGATTGGCTTTGTGCATATACTACTTTCTGGCGGTAAATGTAGATTCACCTGTGGGTCGCCCAGTCGCCCCGAGCCGGGGTCCGTCGTCTCAAAGTACGTGCACTCGTGCACTGTGATGTCTGCTCGAACTTGTAGAACTTCAATCCGAGCATCTGAACGAGGTGTATAAGACCTTCTTCAAACCACTTTTGTCGAGAGTTACTCAATAACATAGGATTAGAGGGGTTACAAAGTTAGAAAGAGGGGACCATGCCCATGGTCTTCAAGCTTCAAATTCTATCCGGTGTGCTGTCACGAGTAATAGTCACTCGGGATTGGAACTCCTTGGCTCTTGTTGGACATTATTGTGTAGAAATGTATGTATGAAGTGTTGAGACGGCACGCTGGGGTTGAGGTGGCAAGATGACGATTTGTCTCCTCATCGCGGTTATCTCCGGTTTGGGCTGATAGTAGACGTTGCTCAGGGTTACATCTGAGATTGGACTGCTGCAAATGTTTGAATTCTGTAGGGTCATCTGTAAGTGTGCCTATCTTCCCGATGTTAGCTTTGGGTCTTTGGAATGAGTTCCTCGGCAGGAGGTCTGAGATTGAAGCTGATTGCATGTATTTGAAACAAACATTTCTGGTGTTATCGTCGGAACTACAACGACATTCCTTGGGGTTATCTCCAAAGATAAAACTCGGGGTTATCTCTAAGGTTGGAATTGATACATATGGTGTGTGTTCCGGGGTTGAAACTAAACTTCTGGTAGTATCCAGAATAGATGTGAACTGTCTTCCAGGGTTATCTCGAAAAGATTTAATCGCCCTCCCCGCAATGTAAGTAATGGATGTGCGAGAAAATTTGAGTGTCTGGGTCTCCAAAATGTTGTCAAGACTGATCTGGGTTTTCTGGGTAACCTAGAAACCTAGATAGTTTCAAGGTACTACTTTGAGGCTTGATTTTCTCTAGGTTCTGGTCATTGTTATTCTATTCTCAAGGTCCAATCATTTGGTCCTCATGTCATAGAACATTTATATAACACTATCTTAGACCAACTACATAACACTCCCAAGATTCAAACTAGTCAAATGATAAGTGGATTTTATATACACTTATCCGGTATCTTTTACTTGAATTAGTTGTTTATATTCATGTGTCTTAGTTACTTTTCATGTATTTTGTGTTCATTTTGTAGGTTATACGTTTGGGAGCGGTGTGAGCCATTATTGGTAATTAAAAGCAAAGAAAATGCAAAGAAAAGCAATTCGGACATCATTTGGGCTTTCATGTTTACTTCATGTTGTTGGTTTGGAACTTATCTTACATTGTAGAGCGTCTTCTTAGCTTTCCAGAATATCTTGAATCATTCTAATCGGAGTTCGGATGCAAGAAATATGATCTTTGTACTAACGGACGTTGAACTTCGCTGTTTTTGTTAGCCATTTTCGTAGCAGTCATTTCCATCCCAATTTCAACCTTCATTTGGCCCGAATTTCTCAATCCTCAAAGAATGAAAGTTGTAGAGCTCATTAATATCTTCGATTTGATAGGTGGCAAGCCTCGTAACTCCTGCCGAATCAAAGGTTATGACCGTTTTACCAGAGGACGCTGTGACAGAAAAATGATGCCCTCCAGGGTGGGCTTTTCCTTAGTAAAACCCGGTAGGGGGGGTACAAACTGCAAAAATATTACTATAGCCCGCTAGGAAGGCCCTTGACAAGCGTAAACCCTCGTAGGGGTGAAGTGCACGATAAAAGAAGTGGTTTTTGGCCAAATTTGAGTTCGGAAAAGATTGTTTTAGATCCAATTGACTCAAGGACTTCTAAGAGGACTTAATGACATGTAAAAAGACTTATAAAAGGAGGAGAATAATAAGGATTAGGGGAGATTAGAGAGATTGGGAGAGAGCATTTTAGATTAGATTAGAGTAAATTAGATCAAAACACTAGTTCTAAATAGTTTTGGAGATTGAAGCAACTTGAAGACCATTGAAGATCAAGAGCAGGAGCTTGAGGAAGATGGAGATTTTCTTGACAATGTGATTCAATTCTTTACTCTACTCTTATTTTTATCTTTTAATGTTATTTCAAGTGTGGATTCTTAGTTTTAATTCAATGAACTAATTCTTTGTTTGAGATTACAATTGATCTTATTGTGTAGTTTATTTTAATATGCTTCGCTATCAATTATTATGTTCTATCGTGAGAATTGTCTATTGTGGTTTGGACTTAATTGTTTAATTGACTGGCCATCAATTACTGTGATAATCTATATGAACTCGAGAGATGAAGTATAGATTTAGATCTTATCATGATAGCATGTGTTCAGGATTTTGTTAGTAGCTTAAACTTGATGAGTGTTAAGGTAGAGATATGCTTGACACCGCATGTAATCGGATAGAGAACTTGTTCTTAAACCTTTTTCAATTGTAATTCACATAGAGATATAGTGGGTTAGTTGATTAAGGTGTTTAACGAATTTCTATCTTAATTATGGATTGACGTTAATACGGTATTAGTGCATCGAGAAGTGGTTAATACTACTTTAGTGTTCTTGATTAACAATTCGGGATAGAGAATAATTGATGAGAAGTGTGTTAACTTAAATGAAGCAATAAGTGAAGTTGTGATCTTAAATCTCCATAGTCTTAATTTAATTAGTGGAATTTAATAGTAGTTTAATTTATATAATTTGAAATTCATTTGTTTAAATAAGATTGAGTTGGTTACGAGTTAGTACTTGGTGATTTTTATTAATTAATTCTCTGTGGGAACGATACTCAACTTATCACTTTATTACTTGTTGACCACGTATACTTGCGTGTTGTGCGTAATTAGATTTTACCCAACATCAAACCCTGTCAGAAACATTGTTCATACATTTTCTGGAACTTCCAGAAAATAGAAATCATGCTCGGTTAAGGTACTTTGACTGTCCACTAATTTCAACATGTTTGTTGCTTGAGTGATCTAAAAGAATGAATCTATAGTCCATATAGCATACTACAACTTGGTTACAATAACCAAAACAAAATACTTAACATTTGACATATTTAAGCCTTTTAAAATCTTGTCAGACCATTCTGGGCAGTTTCTAGGTTACCCAGAATTGCTTAGCATGGTCGGTCAACTGACTTTGACCATCAATAACTTGTAATTGGACATGGTATGACCATGATTCCACTTTCAGATTATAGTCCATATAGCATACTACACATCTAAAAGATAAAACACAACAAATCATTAATATGGAAGGATCTTTGGTCTTTGACATTTGCTTGTCAGACCACTTTTTAGGGTTCTAGGCAGTTTTAAAAAAATTTGATTTTAAGGCACTTTGATGTTATGGATCTATGATATAACATCAAAGATCACCCAATAACATCTAATAACATGTATTTAAACACTTAAACACATAATCTATCTTAACATGTAAGATTAAAGATGAGTTAAGGTTTATACCTCACTTGTCCAATCATTGATCTTTGCGTTCTCTTACTGATTTTGGTCTGTTAGAGGCTTTACTAGGGACTGAAACACTTGTGTATTTTGTGGCTAAGGAGATAGAAAAGGTTGGTTGTGTGCGTGAGAGCAAATTGGCTAATTTGGTGAACTTTTTCACTCTTTAATTCTCTCATATATGATTTAATGAATCTAACACTTGCAAGGTGGCAAATATGGATCAGATTTGGTTTGATTTTCCAGCACATTTTATATCTAAAGGTGATGAGTCTTGCAATCTAGAAAAATCTCTTAACTTAAGTTTTAAGTAAAGGGGTATTTTGGTCTTTTTGCTTTCAAAAGGGTATTTTTGTAATTTCCCTTATAAATTTAAGGGTATTCTAGTCATTTAACATCATTCTCTTTAATTCTCACCCTTAGGGTTTGATAATCTCAATTAGGGTTTTTTAATTAGGGTTTAGGGTTCCTAAATTTAAAATTAGGATTTTCCAGCATTCGATTAGGGTTTCTAACTGTCCGTTAGGGTTTCTCAATCACAAATTAGGGTTTTTAGTCCCTTATTATGGTTTACTAAATTTTTACCCTATCCGCTCAATCACTAATCATAAATTCTATACAGTATAGACACGTACTCATCAATACACTTATTATAACCGTATTTTCTAACGAATCCCTATCCGTAAGTAGGATTAGGGTTTCTATTCTCTGTTAAACAAAAATGTATACATATTTCTTAGTCAATACATAAATTGACCACTTCTCCGAACTCGTATCACAGATACTCAGCACAATATTGATAATCAATATCAATATTACATAAAAAAAATTATTCGTAAAATTTGAATTATTAGAAATCTCGAGTTTTCACATTTTCCCCTCCTTATAAGGATTTCGTCCTCGGAATCACCCCTTTCTTATTCTCCACAATCTTTTAAAGTTGTATCATCAATTCATTCTTATCAACACAATATTAGTTTGTGTATCATATTCTAACTTGTAACTTGAATCTATAAAAGAAAATAATTCACAGCGATAACCAACATTTCTCGCGTAATTTAATTATTAAGAAAACTCATTACATGTCGCCACCTCCTGGGCAGCCACTGCATCTTGCACCATCATGTTAAATGTATGGGACGTTGGTCTTCCTGGCTGGGCAGGTCCTTTAATTGTCAAGGTTCCGCTATCGAGTCCTTTGTTGACACTTCCCTTGTCCACATTCCTCTTCAGACAATTCTGAACTAGATGATATGTCGATCCACACACATAACAACCTTTTATTTTCTTCAGACTTGGACAATTGGGAGAAATTTGTTCCTCGTGACCACAGTTATAGCAAACTTCCTTTTCCTTCAGACAAACTCTCGAATGGTTCTTTCCACAACTCGCACATGGCTCACCTCCCTTTCTATTTTATTCTGTCTTATTACCCGGCTAGGTATTCTCACTCCACTTTCTCTTGTTAGGATTACTCCCACCGCTACTTCCTCCATCATTCATCTTCTTCTTCTTCTACTTATGATATCGAGATGCAACTTCGTTCCCCCTTCAACAATGATTACTTTCTCCAACAAAGCCGCAAACGTATTGATTTGCTATACAGCTACCTTGTTGAATATCCCTAGCTTCAACTCATTCTCAAATCTTCTCGCTTTTCTCGCCTCCGTTTCCACTTAATGAGGTGTAAATCTCGCTAACTCGTTGAATTTGGCAGCGTATTCTGAAACTGACATATTCTCCTGCTTCAGTTCTAGAAACTTGACTTCCATCCTAGCTTGCATACTCGGCAAAAAATAGTTCTCAAAGAACAACTCCTTGAATCTTGTCCAAGTCACTACAGCTGTTCTAGATCTAGCCTGATTAGTCTTCCACTAGTAATTGGCTTCTCCTTTCATCAAATAGGTAGCAAAAGTTATCTTTTGCTCCTTCGTTACTCTGGAAATAATGAATGCATTCTCTATCTCTTTCACCCAAGTTTGAGCTTCAATGGGATCTGTATTTCCCTTGAATTTTGGTGGTCCTACTTCTTTAAAGTCCTTGAAATTCACCAATCTATTGGTTGGCTATTCTCTTGCTCTTGTTCTTGATGCTGGAGCCCTATTTTGCATTGTTTGGGCTAACATATCCACAAAATTCTACATCGGGTCTACTTGACCTCCTTCATTATTCATCGATTTCTCTTCTCTTTGATTTTGATTCTGTCGTCTAGGCGGCATTATCTAATTTAAATAAAAATCTTATATTAATTCTTTTTCTCTACACAAATTTTGATTAGTAACAAAATAAGAATTTAACACAAAGTTCTCATATAATCGCATATTTATTCAAATAGCACATAGTACTTTTAGTACTTAACACATACTATTATAATCAGTCACTATCCCTTTTTAATAACTATCGGGATTATCAACACAACTTTACACAAAAAGTTGTAATTCTCCAAAATCATCTTAATATTCATATTGAAAATAAAGATTACATTCATACAAGCACACACACACACACACACACACATATATATATATATATATATATATTTATATATGTTCACACATCGTTCTCGATATTACAATCTTTAATATAGTATTCTACTACCAAAAGGTACTATTACGTATACTTAAGTTGTTTACAATCTACTCCCTTCACCTACCTTCTTCTTCTTGGGACACTTGTTGAATCTGTGACCCATCCCTCCACATGAGAAACACCTTCTTATATTCGGTTTTGGATAATGTAGCGAAATATGCCCTTCCTTTCCACAATTAAAACACACATTCTTCCCTATTATACACTCTCCAAAATGTGTCTTTCCACACCTGACACAGACTTGCTTCTTCCTCGGATTTGAGTTCCCTGAATTACTATCACTGCCATTGTCCCTCTTTCACTTATTTTTATCCTTCTTCCGCTTGATTGTTCCCTCATATGATCCACCACCTTAAGCCTTCATTTTTTCTACTCGTGTCTTCATTTCGTTCCTCTCCTCGATCATCTCGCGTAATGCCCTCTCCGTCTTCCACAACTACTCCAAGAGACATTCTTTACTCCGGAGTTCCTGAACTTCTGCAAATACTGATCTTTTTCTCCCACTTTGGTCTTAGTTTCCAACTCCACCTTAACTTCTTCGAACTCTGCCTCTTCATCTTTATTCAAATACATTTCGGGATACAAATCATGATCAATCCCCAGATTAACAATGTGTGAGACCCCAAATTTTATGAATAAAGATTTAAATTTCTCGATTTTTTTTTTAAAATTATGGTGTGGATTTGATATAATGTTATAGTTGTGGGTAATATTTATAAATTTTACAAAGTAAGCAAGTTATTACATAATATTCTTTTTGTCGGGGAATATCCGTACGACGGCACAATCATTGGTGGACCCCACAACGGAAGTATTATCGTAGTTAGAAAACGACATAATTATCTTTTTATAAAAATAACGGCGAGTGTTACCGTTAAAACTGTTGAACTACCCGGTAGTAAAAATACAGTAATACGCGTGGTTTTATAGTAGCACACGATATTGATTATTGATGCTTATGTGAAAAGTCACTCAATTATACTCAATTATTGCTATAGTAATTGCTGCATCATATCTCTCATATTATTGATTCAATTATTATCACAGTATCATCTGTATAATATGTTATATTATTAAATCAATAATTGAGACGACAAAGGTATTCATATTATTATTTGCAATATTGACAATGTCTAGAAGTTCTGTCAAGGAGAGGTTTGGTCAACTAATTACGCGCTAATAAGGAGAAATCCTTATCGGAAAGCCCCATCTTTTCTGGGAACGACCTAGTTGTTAAATATTGTGAATTATAATATTAATGATGAATAAGTTCGTGTTGGTTAAAGATGAAATTGATAGTTACATTGTGTTGGAATTATTAGTGTTAGTGAAAATTGTTGCCTCTTTTATATTTCTAATAAAAGAGCTCTAACTCATGCAAGCATACATGTGTCAACAAGTAATACAGAGTAAGTAAAGTATCAATCCCACAGAGAAAGTTGTTAAACTTAAACTATCATGCATCAATTAACTCATCGTATTTATATGCTTAGACTAATGACTAAAAGTGTTGAATTAAACTAATTGTGAATACAAACTAAAAATAAGAATACAAATGGAATAAATATAATCTCGAATAATGGGACCCTAACCTCATTTAATATTTCATCTAATCGCTACTATCATGCAAGAAGTGTTCACATATCACAGGAAAATAGCCAAGAGCACGAATAGAGTTATAACCATTTTTCAATGCACTATAACCTACTTACACAGCATCTACAGATGTTAGACTCAATGTAATCACCAATACAACCAAAATCACTCTATGTCTATGTGAAATTGCAATTATATTGATTTTAAGCACAAGCCCTTACTCTAGCTCATACGGTGAAATAGTATATGTCTATCTGGTTCACAAAATACGCAAGCCATATACAAGAGCCCCATATTCGCATCTTATCATGATTACAATCCATACTTGCATGTTCATTGTCAATTCCATATAAATACTGAGACGAATGGTGATCAAGCATTCATACATATAAAACAATCATGATAAATATCCCATATGATATGCAAAACAACCCTAGCATTTAAGCGTGCAACCAAACTACATATTAAAATCTGTTAGAATCCCATAATGGAGTTTAGTTCATAGTTGAAATAGAAGCCATTATGGGATCAACGCTAAACATGATCAATAAGCAAATGATTGAAATAAGAAAGATAGAATGATCAAACCCAATCGCTGAATAAAAACCAGTGACAAACGCTTAAATTCTCATAGAAATCCAATAGATAATAATGAAAATCCACAATGACAGAGAATCCCAAGAAGAATTGGAGAAGTAGACGTTTTGGCTTCGTTCTCCGTTGGAATCTCTCCCAAGGTGTAAACCCTAGTTACAATATGAAAAATACATCAAAAGTCTCGATCCTCCCTCTGACACACTTCAGAATCGTTTTTAAAAACCAAGTACACATCATTTAATTAAAATTAGAATAAAACAAAATCACAAAGATCCAGAGCCTTGCCGCGCGCGCTCTCTCTAGTATATCTCTCGCGCAGGCGCGAGACTTGCAGAATGTCTTGCCTTATCCAGCCTAGTCCTCGCGCAGGTGCCTGTTTCCTATGCTTGACATGCTCGCGGCCGCACAACTTGCAGTAGGTCATCAGTGTCATGCTGGGTACTCTCGTGGGCGCATATTTCCATGCTCATCTTCTTGCTTGCGGCTTCATACCGCAAATTTCAGTTTCGGTTCGTAAATGTCATGTCATTTATTCGCTACTTGTTCATTCATGCTTAATCTTCTTCCATGCTTGATCTCCTTGTTCTATTGCACCTTAATGCCATGCATTCCCCCGCATGTGCCTTGCTTTCACGCGTCCATTCGCCTCGTGTCCTCTAATACCACCAAAATTAAGCTGATTCCTGCACTTATTCACCAAAAGGAGTTTTAAGTAAATGAAATGCAACTAAAACACAATAAAATGTACTTGAGATGGGCACAATTCGCATGAATTGGTATTCAATAAGTAGGTAAAAATACCACTTATCAAATACCCCCAAACTTGAACTGTTGCTTGCCCTCAAGCAATGCATACTAATGAACAATGGAAATACGACTACGAAACTATGCAACTACTCCACAATGCAAACTAGTCTCACATAATCCCAGCCTTAACAGAATTTCAGCCAAAATTGCCTTAGTGAATTATCGAGATCCAAGAATACAGTTTCAAACCAAACTATAGGCATAATGTTATACACTCGAATAATTCATATATGCTATAGAGATGCTGTGTGTGTGTGTGTGATGTTCACCAAAACTTGATCTAAGTAAAGAATACATATGTTACATTGCTCCAAGCAGAAAATTATAGTCTAAATCACAACTCATGTATACTCGTGCCACACAGACTGTTTCAACATATCAACACAAACTAAGGTTCAACAATGGGCTTATTGCTTTATTGCTACTCACGAGGGCGATTTTAGAATTTTCTCGCGATGTTTATTGCTATTTTTCTTTTCTTTTTCTCTTTTTTTCTTTTTACATGACTGTGCAATGTCTCAATACATTAGGCACACTACTACCCCTTAGCGAGCTTTCAACCAATGACTCCCAGACCATGAAAGACCTTAGGGCGCTAGGAGTAGAGACAATCCTCTCGGGCATACTTACTCAAGTAGCCAGGGCCCCGAATTAAGACTAGTCACGTTATTGCTATTCATTTTTTTATACATAGCATACCCATGTTTTCCCAAAATTTGCATGTCAATGTTTCATAAAGTCTAAGAGCACTTTCCACATGCTTATCTTTTTAAAACTACATGTTTTATCAAGCAATGCAACACATACTTCTTAAACCTACAAGTGATTGTGAACACATTTGTGCAAACCAAAAGCATTTAAACAGCAACATGTATCTCATCGTGTAAAATATTATATCTCAGCTCATGTTATCCAAAATATTCTAAAATCCTTCACAATTCACTATCATCATTGGCTAGGCAAAATTTTCTATTAAGCAAAAATTTGTGTGAGACGTGCAACTGAAACATACTAACACAATCAATAATGAATAAAAATTAAAAATTTTCTGCAAAAATTTATCTAACACATAAACATGCAAAATTAACTAAACATGCAACAATTAAATAAAACTAAACTACTATGTTATGACCCCAATAATACCAAGAACTTAAAATATTCAATGTCCCCATTGAATGTAGGTAAAGGTTACAAAAACTCCCCTAATAAGCGGCTTGACCACCCTCCTCGGGTGGTGAACAGTGGTGGATATGGCCTTTGTGGTTCCAAAGCGAGGCCACTCTAGCATTGTTCCTTCTTTCTTGCATGAAGGCTTGATTAAGGCCCTTGTGAGTCCCGTAGCAAACGTTCCAAGATTGTCATACATGGCGTCGACTTCGCGCTCCAACCTTCGGAGCTTTCGATCGCTAGGAGCGGTATGTGCTTGGGTGGAAGGGACTGCCTCATCTGTCTGAGGGGGCTGCTGCGATGGCTCTGGGAAAGTGGGCCTTAAAATGAATCCTCGTCCGCGCGGGTGTGGCTCAACGCCTACCTAGTCCTCAAATTTTACAATGGTAGCATGAGTTATGTCTTGGCTCGGGTACTGCAGTTGTTCGTTGCCCCAGTTGTATCCCTGCTGAGCACATAGCATGGCTACCACTGATGCGTGTGGAATGCTCCCCGGGGTACTTCCTCTCAGATACTTCAAAATATTTTGATAAATTAAATGACTCACGTCAATATACTTGCCCGTAACTATTCCCCACAAAATTATGGCCCTTTTCGCCGTGATCTCGTGCTGATGCGATGAAGGTAATAACTTGGCACAAATGAACAGATTGCACGCCTTGGCATATCGATTTAGTGCGGCTTCTGGGAATATGCGAGGCTAAGTCGTACCAACTTTGTAAGTCCACTTCGTGCCTAGCACGCACAACTCAGCGATAACAAGCTCCAAGTCCGTTTCCAGATGTGACCCTGTGATCCATTTGGCAGCCCCTATTGGTGGTCTCTCAGTGAGTCTGAAAATATTTCTGATGGCTGATGGTCTGTAGTCTACCTCGACACCTCGAACCATACTGACATTGTCCATGGTGACTTTAGCATTGACGTAAAACTCTCGAACTACGCTCATCGGAATGGGCATGGGAGTGGCCATTAGTCAAACCCATCCCCGTTCGCGAATCATGGCACAAAGCTGACCATCTTGCTCCTCCGGTTTGAAACCGCGCTCTTTGACAAATGTCTTTGCCACAATTTTGTAATACTCCTGTTGGGCTGCCAAATTAAGAAACTTGGTGTGGTCGACAATATCATCCTCGTGACTGCCGGAGGATGATGAGGAAGATGAAGATGGTTGTGCTCTCTTCGGACCCATTTGTAATTATTTGAGCAAGAATGTAGATGAACTTACTGAGAATGAATGAGAATTTTGGATGTGCTAATCTCCCAACTTGTTTCTGCCAACCTAATTAGGAGCCCTAACTTTATAGAGTAGATGAGAGTGTGGGTAGAGCTTTAAACGTGGAGAGAATTGTGGAGATTCGATGGAGAGATATACGGCTTCAATCTATAATTGATAGAGAGATAGAGACGTGAGTTATGGAGAGTAAGAGAGTTTCGCGTCTGTTATTATCGCAAATGAGAGTCCAAATGGTCCACAACTCTAATTTAAAATGTTTAGATCTGCCTTGATTCGTTGCCGCGCGCGGCCGCGCGAGTGTGTAATGGGTTGGGCGCGTGGGCGCGAGACTTGCAGAATGTTTGTCGTTTTGATTAACTCAACGCGCGGGGGCGCGAGTTTGTATTGCATGGGATGTGCGGCCGCGTGAGCTTGATATGTGCAATGATCAAGTTTCACTCCACTCTACCTATCAGTGATGATTTCCAATAATGGTCCCTACATACATGTTAAAGCACATTGTTAAGACATGAATTATCGGCTACATAGTGCTACCATCTTATAAATATTCGCAAAGTAATTCTTGCTATGCACTTAAGCATGAAGATCTAATAGCCTAGTAAAAATGAATGAGATATAGCTAACTAAAATAATTCAAAATTAAATAACTAAAAAAAAAAATCAATGGTGGTAGAAATAATGGGTTGCCTCCCATCCAACGCTAAGTTATAGTCAATCAGCTTAACTGTCTCTGAATCTCACGTCACATCAAGAATTGAGGTGCCCTCCTTGTTGTCTTCCACACCCCGAAATTTAATGACTTCATCTTTCATCAACGGCTCTACATTCAACTCTGAACTTTTGCCCGTTACACACCTCATCGGTTCATAATTCCTCGGTTTCTGTACCTTCTCCTGTAGGTCCCGGTCCACCAAGTCAACTAAAAAGCATTCTTCTTCATCTGTTGGGAACTTCATTGCCTTAAAGACATTGAATGTGACCTCCTGATCATGTACGCGCATAATGAGTTCCCCTTTTTGCACATCTATCGAAGCTCTGCCTGTGGCTAAAAATGGTCTCCCCAGTATGATCAGTAAACTTTTGTCTTCTTCAAAATCTAGGATGATAAAGTCAGCCGAAAAAATGAACTTGTCCACCTTAACCAACACATCTTTAATAACTCCCCGTGGATACGTGATGGATCCGTCGGTATTTGTAGTGAAATGTTTATCTACTTGGGTAAGTAATTCCAACTAGTTGAACACTGACAAGGGCATTAAATTTATACTTGCCCACAGATCACATAAACACTTACTAAAGCTCATGTTTCTGATTATGCACGAAATTATGAAGCTGCCCGGATATTTTAGCTTTGGAGGTAGTTTGCACTGAAGCACTGCACTGCATTCCTCCGTCAAGGCCACCGTTTCAAACTCATCTAATCTTCTCTTCCTTGACAATATACCCTTCATGAACTTTGCGTAGCTTGGCATTTGTTCCAATGCCTCGGCGAAAGGTATGTTGATCTGCAGCTTTTTGAACACCTCCAGAAACTTGCTAAACTGTTTGTCTTCTTTCTGCTTAATTAACCTCTGCGGATATGGTACTTGAGGGTGCATTAGTTGTACTAAACTCTTGACATTCTCTTCTGAATTTGCTTTGTCTTTCTCTTCCTGCTGAGCCTCAGTACTTTCCTGAAAGTATTCGTCATATGAAGGAGGTAGAGTTCATCAAGCTTGAGCAAAACAATATGACCGTGGCACAGTACGAAGCTAAGTTTGCCGAGTTGTCTCGGTTTGTGTCCCATTTGGTCGATAATGAGGAGCGAATGATGTAAATGTTTCTAAGAGGTTTGAAACCCGATTACGTCAATACCTTATTTCTCACAAACTTTATTTATATTCAGATGTTGTGAATATGGCTCAGTTATTGGAGCGCGATAATGAGTCAGCACAACCAAAAGGTAATGACCAGCAACACGATAATAATCATACCGGTGGCAATGACCATCAGAACAATGATAACCATCGTGGGGGAAATTATCATGCAAAGAATGGTAACCACTTCAGTGGTAATCATGACCAAGATAATAGAAGTGGAAAATTCAAGAAGAGAAGATTTAACGATGATGGGAAGACGTTGGCAGCAGTACCAACACCAGTAACAAATTTTAGGGGAGTAGAATGACCGCCAGTTAGATGCTATAGATGCGGAGAGGAGGGACACATAAGTCCAAACTGTTCACAGTCTTCCAAGTTATGTTTTAGTTGTGGAAAAGACGGTCACATAGCTCAATTTTATCATGCACCAAAATCAAGTCCAACCGGGACGGTGGCACTAAAGGCGGATACGGACAAAACAAAGTCGATGGTTTCAAGAAGAGCGTTTTTCGTGACTTCTCAAAAAGCGAGTAACCCAAACAAAGTTAGCACGGGTTAGTTAATTATAAATTCTTGTGAAGTCTATACCTTATTAGATACCGGTTCTACCCATTCTTTTATCTCTCTTTCTTGCGCTCAACGTTTAAATTTGACCCCAGAGAAGTTCGACTTTGACTTATTGGTTGAAACTTCGTTAGTAGAAACCTTTGTTACCTCTACTGTTTATAAATCTTGTTGATTCAAATCGACACTTTCACGTTACCTGTCGATCTCATCTCTTTGAAAATACTTGCCTTTGATGCGATTTTAGGAATCGATTGGTTAACTACTCATCATGCTTTTCGTAAGGTTGTTAGCTTTCATATCCTAACCAACCTGTTATGCGAATTCGAGCAACCAAACCTCTAAAGTCAATCACTGTTATATTAAGCCATCAGTAAAGAGCCCTGAGCCTTTCGCTGGTGACTTCCTTGTGTGGAATGCATCAAAGCCAGAATATCCGTAGGGGACGTCGTGAATAATGGTGACAAGTTGATAGGTATCAATATGACGTACTATCCAAGTCTTGGATGAGAGTCACAATTTTGAATGATATTTCTATTGTTAATAAAAATTTTGACGTATTCCTGAAGACTTCTTAGCCTACCCCCAAAGTGTGAAATCAAATTTTGTATTGACCCCAGTACAAAACCCATTTGTTTAAGCCTCAAGTATTTATTCACCTAGAACAAATGTATAATGCGCCAAAGACGTTGGCTCGAGCTGTTGAAGATTACGATCGTACCATTTAATATCATCGCGAAAGAGCGAATGTGGTAACTGACGCGTTGAGTATAAGATCGTATGCGTTTACGAGTGCGATGTTGTTAACACAAAAACCCATTTCGTATAACTTACAAATGATGAAGATAAATTTAAAGACTCTAGGGACCCACGTGAAGATAACGAATATATGATTAGAATCGACTTTAATCGATAAAGTTAAAGCCGCTCAAACTACACACCTGGAGCTGATGAATATGAAGAAGAAGGTTCAAGAGGGCGTTATTCTAGAAGCAAGAAGCGATGAAGAGAGGAAATCTCAACCCTCGATTTTATTGGCCCATTTGAAATCCTCGATCGAGTAGGAACTGTGGCCTATAGACTCGTTTTACCGCCATGTATGTCCCGTGTTCATAACGTTTTTCACGTATCGATGTTACGTAAATATGTGGATGATCCGAACCACGTTATTAAATTAGAACTAGACGAGATAGCAGAAGATTTAACGTATGAGGAGATACGTGTTAAAATCTTGGATAAGAAGGATCGTATTCAACACTCAAAGGTTATACCTTAAGAGTTAGAATCTGAAATGAAGTCAAGGTATCCTCATCTCTTCGGCATACCAGGTACGTACGTAAATTTCGAGGGCGAAATTTCATAAGGAGGGGAGATTGTGAGACCCCAAATTTTATGAATAAATATTTAAATTTCTCAAAATATTTTTTTTAATATTATGGTGTGGATTTGATATAATGTTATAGTTGTGGGTAATATTTATAAATTTTGCAAAGTAAGCAAGTTGTTATATAATATTCTTTTTGTAAGGGAATATCTGTACGACGGCACAATCATTGGTGGACCCCACAATGGAAGTATTGTCGTAGTTAAAAAACGACAGAATTATCTTTTTTTTAAAAATAACGGCGAGTGTTACCATTAAAACTGTTGAACTACCCGGTAGTAAAAGTACAATAATACGCATGGTTGCATAGTAGCACACAGTATTGATTATTGATGCTTACGTGAAAAGTCACTCAATTATACTCAATTATTGCTACAAGAATTGCTGCATCATATCTCTCATATTATTGATTCAATTATTGTCACAATATCATCTGTATAATATGTTATATTATTAAATCAATAATTGAGACGACAAAGTTATTCATATTATTATTTAAAATATTGACAATGTCTAGAAGTTATGTCAAGGAGAGGTTTGGTCACCTAATTGCGCGCTAATAAGGAGAAATCCTTATCGAAAAGCCCCCTCTTTTCTGGGAACGACCTGGTTGTTAAATATTGTGAATTATAATATTAATGATGAATACGTTCGTGTTGGTTAAAGATAAAATTGATAGTTCCATTGTGTTGGAATTATTAGTGTTAGTGAAAATTGACATTTATTTCTATAATAATTGATGTTTAGAGGTTATATTGACCAATCGGGTAATTAACCGGATAAATGAGCAATTAATTGCTATTGATTCATATGATTTTAACTATTTGTTCACATGTGTGTACTATTTATTCACATTCATTTACTATTAGGGGAGTTGGTGCAAGATTGATAATACTTGCATGACTAAGTTAAAAATGGAGGTATAGATGGAGGTACTATACTGTAATTTGTATTTTTCACATGTCTAAAACTATTGATTCACATGATTTACTATTAGGGGAGGTGGTGCAAGTTTGATAATACTTGCAGGACTAAATTAAAAATGAAGGAAAAAATGAAGGTATTTTACTGTAATATTTCGAGCCCCAAAATGTGCAATTATGGAAACTATATTTTTCTATAAATAGAAGCTCATTCCTTTAATTTTTTTCACTAATTCACTAAGTCTCACAAGAGAAATTATTATAGAGAGAAATTATAAAGAGAAAGAAGAAGAGAAGTCTGCTACCTCACTATTCCAATATCTAGTTTCTTCTAAGGTAAGGGGTATTATTCTTTCGTATTCATAAAGAGAGTTATTTTCTTTCAATACTCGTAAGGGTTGTTATTCCATTCTTTATTATTATGTTGCAATAACCTGTCTATGCGAAGTACCGCATACATGGTGAAATTCTTCTGTTATTCCATTCTTTATTATTCATTGCAATAACACATGCATGCGGATTCTATCGCATGCACGGTGAATTCTGTTGTTGTTCCATTCTTTATTATTACATTTGGAATCATCGTATGCGTGTGGATTACGCATGACCTGGTTCCATTCTTTATTATTTTGTTGGAATATCATGTCTGTGTGGATTACGCATGATCTGGTTCCATTCTTTATTATTCTGTTAGAATATCCTGTCTGTGCGGATTACGTATGACCTGGTTCCATTCTTTATTATTCGGTTAGGAATAACCTGTATATGCGGTCTATCGCATGCCTGGTGAATTCTTCTGTTATTCCATTCTTTATTATTCTGTTGGAATAACATGTCTATGTGGATTACCACATGCATGGTGAATGATACTTCGTATTCATTCCTTATTAAATTATGGAAATGATCTATCTACGTGGATTACCGCATGGCGGGCGAAAAATCCATTTGCGGTTTCATATATTCTATTATACTCAGTTGGTTAAAGTTTTGACTTCTATACTCCATGAAATTAGTAGAATATCCTGGATATTTGCGCTTCATCCAGTATCTTTTTCATGGAAATATTCTTCTGAGCATTCTTGAATTTTACTCCACAAAGCAGTATCATGTTGACAATTTGGACGTTATTGATTTCAGAATAAATTAACTTATAAATCTTTAAAATTTATTCTGGAACTTGTTCTATTGAATTATTATGTCATTGTCATCATCCTCATACTTATATTATGATGAAAGTCATCTTTATCTTACATGCATAGATGGACTCGGTATGATTATGACCAGGGATCATTCGGTATAACCATGATCTGTAATGTTATAAATGATATGGTAAAAGTCATTAGTGGCCTGTAGTGCATTGATGGACAGTTTTTGGTATGATTATGACCAGGGATTATTCGGTATAGTCATGACCATTGATGATTTAAAGAATATCCTTGGCCCATAGTGCAAGGATGATTTGATGATGTGGTTTATTTATTAAGCTGAGTCTCAGTGATAAAGATTGATGAAAATATTTTAAATCATAGAAGATAGTAGATATCATGCTCTACTTGACTCTTCTAATGGATTGCTTATTCCACTGGCAGTTAAACTTGATGTCTAATGTATTTTATCAGTTTAACATTGTTGAAGGCTAATAATAATTTATTCTACATTATCTTAGTCATAATATTTCTTACTGGGCTAGTTGAGCTCACCCTTTTGCTTTCATTGTTCTCTTCAGGAAATTAGAACGTAGCCGGGACTAGTCGAGGAACGGAGTGATGGTTCGAGATGGTGTTATAGTAGTCCTCACTATTCTATAAAATAGTGTGACAATAAATGTAATGAGGACTCTATTTGAGAGTGGATATTGTCTAGAAGGCAATATTCCTATTTAAACTCTCAGCTATGTTTTGTCGTATATTACATGACATTTGTATAATTAAGTTTGTATTTGTATTCTGTACCATGTATTTGGCAACTCAAGATGGGTGATGTATACCTATTTTGGGGGCGTCGCACCATGGGTTTGTCTTTTCCAACTTCCTCAACTGACTCACTCTGCGCTGGCACCTCTGCTACTGGCACTGGTGCAACAGTTGCCAACACTTTCGTTCTCATTTCATCCTCTCTTGACATCCTACAATAAATTTAAATATCTTGATTAGTACTTCACCAGTAAAAACTTAATACACACGATGTGTCCACACATCTCACTATTGATACACTTTATCAATCCCTCACTTAGAAATATAAATGAGTTTTCTCTATCTTGCTTATGGTTATAATCCTAGGGTCCCCCCCCCCCCCCACTTATGGTTTATAACCTATATCTCTGATACCAACCTGTGACGCACCCAAATCCGCGTTACCTGACCCCCGAGTTTGGTGCTCACGATCCATAATATAAATAACATCTAACTACTCATTCATTGATGAATATAAACTTACATATCATTAATTAATATGTTAACAACATCATACCAGGTTATCTAACCTTAACATTATAACTTACCCTTAGATATACAAAAGGGTTTATGCATAACAACTTAATAAATAAAGTTTAATATAACTACTCCAGCAATACACCTTTGCCTTTGTCCTTCTCTGACCCTCCGGCTACCTCGTTCCTAGCTGAAATATTATATTTAAGCAAGGGTGAGCAACAAATTTGCTCCACAAGTTAAACATACAATAATGTATAAGAGTAAAAAAGATTAGACTATCGATTCGATAGAATGACACCAAAGTTCGAAGAACTTTGAAATAGCCGAACAAATCATTAATAAATAACAAGTCTTTCTTGAATCCTATACAAAGCAATAATTCAATAGTGAAAGAGTATAACGCTTTCTAATTTCAACGATATTCTATTGAATAACAAGAATTAATTCTACGCAATAACAAAGTGGATAATCTCCAGAGTTTATGATGAGTGACCCCACAAGATCTTTGAGCTTCTCGAGTAATTATCAAATATTTGACTTTGATATACCCAGGTGGATCAGATAACCATAAAGATTAAATCATACCCCTCAACAAGTATAATAAGTGATCAGCTTCATTATACCCTATATTATGCATAATACTTACACGCGCGCAACGACCGAATATACGACCACAAAGCCCCTTTTATATAAAAAGGTTGTTCTTCTCAGTCTTATAACCAGAATTCGAATCACAACAAAGAAATACAATTATTTCAATATCTAATCGCTTTCTCGATCTAGCCGAAATAAATGGGTTTGACCTATCAATAATAATTGAGTTCTCTTCTCGATCTAGCCAAAATAATTGGCATCGACCTTTCAATAATAATTGAGTTCTCTTCTCGAACCTATCAAGTTTCAACAAACGTTCGTCTAGCTAGAACAATTAGCTAAGACATATCTCAACATAATTCGACAATAGACATAAATTAACTATACTATTTACAATAAACAACAACTTCTACAGATGTGAATAACAAATAATAGTTATCCCCCAAGTATATTCTCAAAATTAATAATTCAATTTGAATTAATAAACATGCACTAAATGCGAATAATCAACAAAAATTATCAGACGTGGTATAATCAATAATAATTAACCACCACTATATTTGAAAAGTAATAACTTGAGATTGAGTTAAGGAAACTTGTCTTTTGCGTTGATTATTGCTACACAATATACTTATCTGCGTTCGAAAGACCTATAATCAATAATATCGGTCTCACAATTAGCAAAACAAATCACAACACATAACACTTTAATTTACAATCAATATATCTCCTAGACACATCACCACATAGTCACATCGATGTTTATAACCTATATAAACACTCATCAAGTCTAACTAGTTCAGTCTGGTCGGACTTCGGTCTCAACTCGATGTCCTAGAAACCCCTATCCGATATTTAACACGTTTATTTCCAATTAAACTCGGTCTCAAAGCTTCAATATTATTTTAGATAACTCAAATATCGTTCATAATATTTTTCGGAAGCTTTTAATAATTTTCAAACAATTTATATATTATATAATAATTTTTAAATACTAGAATCATTTTTAAATGATTTAAATACTAAATAAACCCATCATCATTAATATTTAATAATATTAAAATATTAATAACATACTTGTCAAAATATTAAAGTTATTAATAATAACTTAAAATATTTTCAATCCTCAATATTCTCCTTAAATGATTTTTAAAACATTTAAAATTATTTTTAAATAATTATCATTAATGTTTAAATATTAATGAATTTCTCATCAAAATATTAAAAGTCATATTTTATAACTTAAAATATTTTTAAATCACTTTTCTCATTTTTAAATGATTTTTAAATCATTTATTTGATATAATAATTAAATAAATCTAAAATCATTAATATTAAATCATTAATGAAATTTCCCAAAAATATTAAAAGTTACATGTTATAAATTAAAATATTTTTAAACACTTTATTCTCATTTAAAATAATTTTTATAATATTAAAATCATTTTTCTCTAATTTATTTAATATACTAATTAAATAAAGTAATTATCATTAATATTCAAATAAATATAAATAATAATGAAAAATATCCCAAATTATCAAAAGTTTATTTTCATAACTTAAAATAAATTTTAAAACCAAATTTGTAATTTTTAGAATTTATTTTCTATTTTTAATCATTTTCTAGAAATTAATAAAATTAATTAAATTAAATCCATCGCTAAAGGCTTTAGCGACGCTTTCTGTCGCTGTTGGTGTTCTTGAGCTTCAAGAACACTGACAATCAGTTCTCAAGGGGTTTGGTTTGACAACCTTTGATTATCTGTTCATGCATGTTCTGGGCCATCTTAGACATTAATCATGTAGTATTGATGTAATACTACATGATCCAACCTTCATCTAGGTCATAAAACAACTCAGATGCAAGATCTAAGTCTCCAAAAATGTTCTCAGGACTAATCTGGGTTTTCTAGGTAAACATAGAAACCCAAACAGTTTCAAAGTACTACTTTGAGGCTCGATTTTCTCTAGGTTCTGGTCATTGTTATTATGTTCTCAAGGTCCAAACATGTAATCCTCTTGTTATATAATATATATATATAACACTATCTTAAACCAACTACATAACAATCCCAAGATTCGACCTGGTCAAACACTGTCAGAAACATTATTCATACGTTTTCTGGAATTTCCAAGAAACAGAAATCGTGCTCGGTCAAGGTACTTTGACTGTCCACTACTTTCAACATGTTTGTTGTTTGAGTGGTCTAAAGGGATGAATCTATAGTCCATATAGCAGACTACAACTTGTTTACAATAACACAAACAAACAACTTAACATTTGACAGATTCAAGCCTTTTTAAATCTTGTTAGACCATTCTGGGCAGTTTATAGGTTACCCAGAATTGTAATCTGGACATGGTATGACCATGATTTCACTTCCATCAATAACTTGTAATCTGGACATGGTATGACCATGATTTCACTTCCAGATTACAGTCCATATAGCATACTACAAATCTAAAACATAAAACATAACAAATCATTAACCGGGAAAGATCTATGGTCTTTGACATTTGCTTATCAGACCACTTTTTAGGATTCTAGGCAATTTTTAAAAACTTTGATTTGAAGGCACTTTGATGCTATGGATCTATGATATAACATCATAGATCACCCAATAACATCTAACAACATGTATTTAAATACGTAAACACATAATCTATCTTAACATGTAAGATCAAAGATGAGTTAGAGTTTATACCTCCCTTGTCCAATCTTTGATCTTTGCCTTCTCCTGTTGATTTTGGTGTGTTAGAGGCTTTACTAGGGACTGAAACACTTGTGTATTTCGTGGCTAAGGGGAGATAAAAGGTTGGTTGTGTGCTTGAGAGCAAATAGGCTAATTTGGTGAACTTTCTCTCTCTTTAATTCTCTCATATATGATAACACTTGCAAGGTGGCACATAGAGATCAGACTTGGCTTGATTTTCTAGCACATGTGATATCTCAAGGTGATGAGTAATGCAATCTAGAAAAATCTTATAACTTAAGTTTTAAGTAAAGGGTATTTTGGTCTTTTCGCCCTCAAAAGGGTATTTTCATAATTTCCCTTATAAATTTAAGGGTATTCTAGTCATTTAACATCATTCTCTTTAATTCTCACCCTTAGGGTTTGATAATCTCAATTAGGGTTTAAGGTTCCTAAATTTAAAATTAGGATTTCCCAGAATTCGATTAGGGTTTCTAACTGTCCGTTAGGGTTTCTCAATCACAAATTAGGGTTTTGTAGTCCCTTATTAGGGTTTACTAAATTTGTATCCTATCTGATCAATCACTAATCATAAATTCTATATAGTATAGACACGTACTCATCAATACACTTATTATAACTGTATTTTCTATCGAATCCCTATCCGTAACTAGGGTTATTGTAACGCCCCGATATCCAATCTATCTTCACACCCGGATTCCATACGTCACAATTCCATCTTCTTCCAAACATACATCATTATATACTGAAATATAACAACATATACTCTCAAATCCCAGGTTCTAAAAACCATATAACCTTTTTTCATTATAAATAATGATAAATATATTATTCATTCCATCTTACAGGAGTGACTTTCATCCGCCACTAAGGATACATAACAGTTCATTAAACTAATCTAAAGTTCATTTAACTTATTTATATCATAAGTCTTCACTTGATCTTCTCGCTCATCCACATTCTGAATGGCACTTCATCTGAATACCGTCAACTTGATCTTTACGAGATCCTTAAGTACTTCTAACATCATTCGCTGAAAATGTTTTTCATTTAAAGCAAGTGTGAGCATTCAATTGCCCAACAAGTCATAACAGTTAAACAAACATCTTCAAGAATTTAAACATTCTTTTAAGACTTCAATAACCGAACAAAGGTTATGAAGCAGCTTGAATAATAGGAATAATCTCGATCCCTATCATTTTAAAACAATATTCACTTTCATTTTAAAATACTTTCATTCTTCTACCTTTTTCATACACATTCTGTCTGGCTAGAATCATTAGCACAGACTTAACAATAACGGATCATGTATGAACAGAGCATTCTCTTATTGAACAATTAAATCACAGAACAATTCATCTCATAGAAACACCGAAGTGTTCACATTGTGGCACAAGGCCTCATATGTTCTACCACCTTGCACAAATATCGCATATTAGCACATAGATGGAACTTCTCAAGTTCAACATCTGAGAAGTTTAAGAAACTAGCATTCATTTAAAATCTGAATGAAGTTAGGAAACTTGCCTTACGCACAGTAACAGCTTATGCTGAACTGTTCATTCCAGTTCCTATGTAGCACATAAGAAAAACAACACATACACTAATTAGTCATGCATATTTGACTTATACATTAGTTTGCTTAACTTTACTTCTTAGGGTTCGCGTTCTTGCAACCTAAGTTTACACGACCACTTTCATTACCGTTCTACGGCTTCATGACATGCGGAGATGCCTTACTTTTACGTTCATTATCTTTGATGTTTTACATCTTATCTTCTTCTTATAACTTCTCTAGGACTCAGCACAAATAGTTTCTCTGCTAGTAGTCCATATGGTACTCTGAGTGGTTTCCCACAAACAACCAACAAACAAGTTCCCGTCCCGTCTACACTGCCCATAACAATGAGTTAGATCGGTTGCCAATTTTGTATATACCTTCGCTCTCTGAAGGAATTGTTTAGCCCAGCTCCCATATGTCAACCATCAAAGGTTACGATTGTACTACAACCTAACTTATCTTAACTTATCCGAACTATTAAACTATAATCTTCGTTAAGTTAATTTCTCATTCCTTATGGCTTCCTGGCAACTAAATGCCACCCCTGAGGATTCATTCTTATACGACTCACCTTCGGCTTTCATTACTCTTATTATCATTCATTACGGCTTTCTCGATAATTCATGTCTTACTTACTACCTTTGTCAACGTCTAGGTCATACAAGCAGGGTATACTTTGAACGTTCATTCGATGCGAATACGATTCACAAAGATCGTTTACGTATTTAGCGTTCATGTTGCTCGTCTTTTAATCTCTCATTCAACCTTTACTCAAGTTTTTAATCGCTTTCAGTCATTATCCATCCCATGAACCCCATGTTCATTATTCTTTCTTAATGTCAAAATCATACTGTTTGTTGTATGCTACGACCGATGCTTTATCGCAACTGTGTTACGTTTGCAGCATCTATACGCTTTACACTTATCTCTCACTATCATGACATAACATCAAAATGTTATTCATTACCCTCGTCGCTCAACGTTTAAGGAATCACAACCATAGCAATCCTCCACGTTCGCTTATCGTAACTACGGTCCCCGGATATCGGTTCCGTAATCCGTGTTTACATTCTTTCTCTTTTACTCTCATTTAATCTTTTCGTTCAACCTTTATTAAAGGTTTAATTCACTTGTTTAAGTGTTATATTAGTTGAACATTATGTTCTTTATCTTCCCGTACGTTTTCCCCAAGAGTTGAGCAGTTAAAAGCTCTTCTCTAGATTTTTTCCTACATTGGCGCTGCGGCGCCACTCTCTTCTTTATCTCTCGCGCTGCGATGCGAGTTTGCAGTACCTAGCTCACTGGTTTGGCGCTGCAGTGCCACCTTTCAAGGCATGGCTGACGTTGCGGCGCCAATCCCTAACCCTAGAAAATTTCTCGAAGTGTTAAATCCAATTTGAGACATTTACTTCCCGCTTTCATAATTTATTCGTTATAACTCGTAATGAGGTTATTCCGAAGCCATTCTCTTCCTTATCTTACGTACTTCAATACCCCCCCAGACAGAACTTCGTTCTGAATCCGTTAACGTGCCATTTGATTGGCTTGATCTTCGCCCTTTATTCGTTTTACATTATTAACGCTCTTCGTTCGTTCGTTCGTAATTCTGTCATCCGAACTCAGAATTTGTTTGTTCTTGAGTCTACGACTCACGTTTTCAACATTCTCTTACGTTCTTATGAAACCCTATACGTTCGGGTTCATTTACTAACTTTCTAATTCTCATTTGTCTTTTACAAAATTTTCACCATAACTTCGTTATAGCTAAGTTTTAATCCGTTCTTCATGAACGTTTCTACCGTTCCTAACCAAGCAATATGCATCTAACTTAAACACGATGGTTTTAAACTTGTCCATCAACAACAAATATCCTACAATGGTTTTAAATTTGTCCATCAACAACGTTCTTCGTGTTCTTCGCATGTTCTTTGTGTTCTTCGTTCGTTCTTCATTTTTAATCGATATTTTGGATTACGATTTCACTTTTTATTGGACTTTGATGTTATAGAACATCATTCCTTACTTATTTCACCTACTTATTAATATAATCCACTCGGATCATTTTAATTCATTCCGAATCTTATACTTCCTTAAGAAATTTATAAACTAAACTTCAAATTCTTATTTTCATCCCTAACATCATATACTTCTTATCTTCATTAAGTTATGTTTTTAAACATAAAAACTTAAAGAAAATTTATAAAAGACTAGGTTTAGGATTACCGTTCTCCTTTAATCTCCTTCCGTCTGACAAAGGTTACTCACGAGCAAACTTTTCTGCTTCCTTCTCCGTCTCATCCTCCCATCCGAACTCTCTCTCCCTCTCTTCAAAGTGTAGGATTTTCAAAATCCCAAATAAATGAATTAAGCTTCCTATTTATAAAATTTCAAAGCTAAGGGCATTTTAGTCATTTCATCCCCTAACCTCCTTACTATTCACACCTCCTTACTATTCATGACTTAAGTGTTAAGTTAACTTAGCCCTTAAGTCTACTTAGCCTTTAAGTTTCGTGGTTCTGTCTTTCGGGTTTTCGTCCGACAGTTTTAAAAACTGTGATTCTCAGAATCCAAATATTTTTGGAAATTTTGTCTTTCCTTTACCGATTAAATTTTACATATTCTTCGGATTTGCGAAAAACTGAAAAACACTTTTTGGCGTTAAGCATTTTCCTTCACGTTTTACCCTAACGTAGCTAAATGAATGAAAAATACATAACAATACTTTTCATCGTTTTTATTTCGTCCGATTTTTGCTCGTTTTTTGAGAAAAACTTTAATCGGCTTACTTAACTTTTCATGATATTTTATTGTCAAATCTTTCGACGGAATGTCATTTCGACATATCGAACTCTCGGAAAGGCTTAGGTTATTCAAACCCTATCCCTTAGGTTTCGTCGGGTGAATAGTGCCTAGGGAAATTTTCATTTTTGTCTTGAAAATTTTTAATCGTTTAGTCTAGCTCATAGCCAGAATCCTCTCGACATATAATCATCCTAGGTTCTAGAACGATTAATAAACACATAACACATGATATTATTAAAAATTCATTTTATTAATAACTAATTCTTTAAAGTTAAATTCTGGATGATCCGAATTTTCGGGTCGTTACACTCTTCCCCTCTTATAAAAATTCCGTCCTCGGAATTTATTAAAACCACACCCTTACTCAGGTCATCACATTCACCCCTTCTTCACAGAATTTTGTACTCAAAATTTTAGCCTACCCCTCTTCTCAACTTCTCTTCAAAGAAGTAGAATGAACAACGAGGAATATAAGAATTCCTTCAAAATATTTCATACTTTTGTTGAGGGGTCAAATCGACCATGAACTCTTACTAGGTTTAACAGCATGACACCGTAACCTTTTCTTCCACGGTCAGTTTACAATCACAAAGAAAGCAAACTACCTCTTACCCATCGTATACCCCATTTCGAGATATGTTCACCTCAGACTTAATCATTAGATTCTGTACCAAAACAATTTGGTTTGGCACAACTTCTTCAAAGAAAGTTCGATTTTCTTTTAAACATGACATACCATTTGTCTAGCCGAATCAAGTAGCTTATACCATACCAATAAATTGGATATCAACGTGAAAAATTCATCTAGTCAACTCAATTGACATCGACTACTTCTGTAAATTCTTTTCGCAATATATCGAAACGTTTTATGACGTCATGATACCGTACTTTTCACAGTACATTGAGGACTTCGTTTGTGATGCCCCCAAATTCGGGTATCTTACAACCCGACATATGGTACTCCACTATACTAATATCCTTACAATCATTTCATTGAAATACAACAAAATGAAGGTAATTACTATCTTCTTATTACAATCAAAGTATATTCCTTCCCAGGTTCATAAACCGATTACATCATTCGTTGTTCAAAATGTATAATACATACAAACATACTAATCTATTACACGATGGTTAAGTATCCATCTTAGCATTGTTCTTATCTCTCTTGGCATTCTCAGTACGTTCATCCTTAACAGCAATTATATAATTCACGCAAGAAGTGAGCATAACATGCTCAGCAAGTTTTAACAAAGGATAACAGTAATACCACATTCGTTAATTATATGACAATTCCTACATAACTGAACAAATAGTTATGAAGCATTATGAAACAATAATACTTTAACATTTCATATCATCAATTCCCAAAGTATAGAGTAGATTAGGAATTCTGAACCGGTCGATAGACCATGAACAATAGCTTTCTGTTTTCATACTTGAAAAGGATATAACAACACTAAGGCTGTACATCCGCATTACTTACGAGCACTTATATGTGATCAGTGTGACGCCCCCAAAATAGGTATACATCACTTATTCTAAGTTGCCAAATACATGGTACATAATACAAATACAATCTTTAATATACAACAAGAAAGTTGTGAGTTTTAATACAAATATTATCTTCTAGACAATATCCACTCTCAGAATATGTCCTCAGTACATTTATTGTCACACTATTTAATAGAATAGTGAGGACTACTAATACTATCATCTGGACCGTCACTCCATTCCACGACTAGTCCCGGCTACGTTCCCATTTCCTGAAGAGAACAGTGAAAGAAAGGGTGAGCTCAACTAGCCCAGTAAGAAATATTATGACTAAGATAATGCAGAATAAATTATCATTAGTCTTCAACAGTGTTAAACTGATAAAATACAATAGACATCAAGTTTAACTGCAGCGGAAAATACAATCTATTAAAAGAGTCAAGTAGAGAATAAAATCTACTATCTTTTATGATTTAAAAAGTTTTTCATCACTTTTATCATTTGGGACTCGACTTAATAAATAATCCACATCATCCCCGCACTACTACCAAGGATATTCATTAGTATCACAACCACAAATTATCCACTTTTCACGGGCCAAGGATATTCGTGTATTCATCAATGATCATGATCATGCCAACAACTCGTCCATCAATGCACTACAGCCAACGAGGACTTTTACCACATCATTTGTAACATTACTACATGATTATACCGAATAATCCACGGTCATAATCATACCAAGTCCATCTATGCACTACAGGCCACAGATGACTTTCAATAAAATATAAACACGAGGATGATGACAATGATATAAGAATTCAATAAAACAAGTTCAAGAATTAATTTATCCAGGAACTAATAACGTACAAATATTTTTGTCGTTCTCTTAATCCAACAATAATTCTGTTGTGGGGTCCACCAATGATTGTGTCATCGTATGAATATTCCCTGTTAAAACGAATATTCCCTGACCAACCAATCGAATATTATATAACAACTTGCGTACTTTGCAAAATTTATAAATATTACCCACAACTATAACATTATATCAAATTTATTCCATAATATTCAAAAATGATATTTATAGAAAATTCATTTTTATTTATAAAAGTTGGGGTCTTACAATCAGCCTATAGTACTCTATGTTTATCAACACTCATTCATTAAATGTATTTATGTTTAATATTTGACAAACTCGCATGCCCATCGAATAATCGATGAAAAATACTTTTGTTTGTTCATAGACAAACCTTACCTTCACATCCGTACCAATTACTTGGCATAGGATAGCGTTAACATTTCTATATAGAAAGATATGAATATCAATCAATCTATATACTACGCAGTAGTCTAAATTAATTAAATCTGGCATCGACCCTTTCTTTGAAACCAGTCGTGCAATTCAGTACAATGAATCACATAAAACTTAACTAACATGAAAGTAAGACAAGCATTAAGAAAACTTGCCTTTCAGCGTCTTCAAATAATTTAATCGACTGACCACAACCTTTACAAAATCTTTATGATATATTCACATAGCACACTGTAATTAGCTATTAAACAAATGTTCACATTGTTTCTACCAACTTCTTTCTCTTCTATGTCTTAGTTAACTTAATATTAATAATAAAGTCAACTCGACTTACTACCCTTCATCCCGGCTTATTAACCAACTGACGTTATTAATCGGACTCTAACATTGTTGATAAAGTACCGACTTGGTTCATCATTCAAAACTTATTAACATACATCAAATTCCTAAGTTCGATACCATATACCTTAGTATAGGTAGTAGAGGAATAGTTTCAATACACTTATGAAGTGTACAAACATTACCCTTATAGATCTATGAACAATTGATGTTCAAAACCTAAGTTCTCTATTAAAAGTCCTGCACTCGCGCCTCGGTGTGGGCTTCATAGTACTAGACCCTGGTCTTTGCGGCATGGAGTTAGCGATGTCTGAGTTTAGGTTCCGGTCTTTGTCATGCGCGAGACTTTATACTAATAGTGGCGTTGCGGCGCCATTTAGTAGTACCCAAATTTATTGTGCCAACGCTGCGGCGCGACATTTAACGACTTACTAAAATCAGTCATGCGCTGCACATCATCGATCGAATAATTTCCATAGTTTAAAAATTTTTGTGAATTTCTCGGAACCATAACTTCTTCGTTATAAGCCTGATTTGGTCCGTTCAAAAGCTTACACATCATAAATAATATACTCTACGCGTTCATATATGAATTCTACACATTTGAATCTGATAACTCAAAATTCACTATTGAGTTCAATTTCTAAGTGTTCGTAAATGTTAATGAGCGTTCAATGCTCGTTTCCTTCGTTTTAAGTCAGAATCCGACGATTCTCGAACCCACAACTCTGAAGTACCCTATCTCATGTGTTGACATTAAAAAACAATGTTTTCAAGTCTCGCGACAACTTTTGACCTCCAATCCGGAATCTCAACGTTTTTGACGTTTAACGTCTATTTTCGTGAATTTCGCCATAACTTCGTTACTAACGTTCTCTAGGCCACATCACATGGAATACTCCATGGATTTCATATCTACATCCTAACCAAGCAAGATGCATATATTAACGTATTGATGGAGTTCAATCGTTTATCAATAATCAATATTTTCATGGTTTGAAACTATATCGAACCTCATAATTCTTATGATCTCATGACTTATAGAGATTGAATCTATAATAAGTCATCTTTAATCCACTATACAAGACACATACCACCCATTTTATGATTCTCCATGATAAAAGAAAATCAAAAGAGATGGAGATGAAAGATAAGGAATATACCTTAAGAACTCTTGGTGTTCTTGATAAACTTCTAATGAAAAAGCTTCAAGGTAGAAGAATGGTTTAAGTCTAGCTCTCTTTCTCTCTTAAATAATCTAGGTTAAGTCTTAGAAAAACATCAAATGGCCAAACCTAGCTTCCTATTTATAGAAAATAGAATGGAGGGCAATATGGATATTACACTCCCCACCTCCTTACTATTCACACTTTGTCACCAAGTAAAATGCTTGGTGACCAAGCATTAATCTTGGCTTGCACACCAAGGGGACCGACCCACCCTTGCCCATGGGTCATCCCCATGGGTTGCCGCATGGGTTTTACCCAATCGGTGACCCACCGGTTCGACCCACGGTTCGGTTTTCATGAATTGGGCTTAACTAATTTAACCTTGGGCTTTGACTTGGGCTTAACCCATTAATCCCCTTAGGCTTGCTCATTCAAATAATTGGACTAATTATAATCCAACCCAAATGAATTAACATTATGTCTTAACTTAATTCTATAATACGAATCGTATCCTATACGTACAATTCACGTATTATCTCCGTATAATACTCGTATGATAATCGTGATTGTGTATCAGATTTACTCATCATTATACATAGATACTAAATAGCATCATACTTGTATAACACAAGCTCTAACAATAACGAAATTCTTCTACACATTTCATTTCCTTCTCGAAAATCAATATACTCAACCCTTAGGTTTTAAGTGTAATACCCGTAAATTTTATGATTTAATATTAATATTTATAAATAAAGCCTGTGATTATTTATTTTATAAATGCTTACATGGCATGAGGTGAGTAACTCAATTGAATTAAAATTTAACTTTTAATAATTGATAAGATGTGGAGAATTATGATAGGTTTATGAAATGTCTTGTGTGACACAATGATGGAATTAGTGAGGAATAATTAAGAAGGAATGCATTACTAAGTAAAAAATGACAATATGAGAGGTGGTATATAATTAATTTATTTAATTATACCAGAATAATAATAAATCATTGAATTGGTTTGAAAGCATGTCGGATGGACTAAATCTTTTTATTATTATTAAGTGAGTAACTTAAATTATGTGAAATAACCCAACTTATTAATAATTATTAAGGTGGTGTATAATTTAGTGTTATTGGGTAAATTAAATTAATTAAATTGCTGCCATAATAATTAAGTATTTACATGTTTATAATCCAAATAATAAATTGGGAGTCTAGCCCAATAAATTAATTGATGGACTTTTGAGTTAGCCCAATAAACTTGGGTTATTTAAAATCCAATTCGGAACCCAACATAATAGTTAACTGATGGTACAAGGTGTTGGTTTAATAAAATGTGGCGTGGGGCAATGGGCCCGACCGACTAGCCCCTTGTCTATGTCTGAGATCTATTCTCTTGTCCCAAATTAAGGGTCACCAAGTACAAGGAACAGTAGACTAAACTCTCTTTATGCAAACTTTCAAGCTGCTAATCCTAGGCATGCAGGGCTAGCTAAGTGGCTGGTATGGAGTGGTTAAACAACTCCTTAAGTAACCATTGTTCATTTCTATTACACCATGAATCCCAACATTGGGTAAAGCAAGTGTCTAGTCCATGCTTTTCTCTTTAAATACAAGCCACCATGGCGATCTGTTCTGTTATAGTGATAAGAGTGTTGGAGAAATCGAGTAAAGAATTCTTAGTTCTTAAGCATTACCAAATCGATTGTGGGAGATATCAAGGTTAAAGCTCGAGAAGGTATAATTTCTACTTCGTTCTTAACTTAAGTCTTGTTTGATTCTCGGTTTTCCTAAATTAATAGGTCAAGTATGATGAATTAACATGATATAGGGTGTTTAGAAAGTTTACTTTCGTGCATGAATACGTTAATAATTGCCTGGAATCAAGTTGTGGCTACTCTGCAAAATGCGAGCATGTTCATCGCTTCGAACTCCATGGGGTACAATCGCACTGCATTTAGGAACCAAGCTGATGGGTCTTATCGTGTTAGACCATGTATTAAGAAATTCCCTTAGTCAGATATGCATATAGTAAAGTCTTAATGAAATTAACCCGACAAACTTAGACGTTGTCGAAATAGTGTAGACCGAAGTCTCTGAAAGAGCTGACTTCGGAGATGTCTTCGGACAAAGCATGTTGTCTTCGGACAAGTCGTAATATCTTCGGACATGGCTAAATGACTTCGGCTTCGTACATGGCCATATGTCTTCATCTTCAGACATGGCCAGACGTCTTAGGCTTCGGACATGGCCAAATGTCTTCGGCTTCGGACATGGCCAGAGGTCCTGGGACTCGGAGACAGCATCATAACTTGATATAAGGATGGATTAATAAATATTCCTATACTGCTATAAACTATTATTACACGAATGAGTTCTAAGTTGAGAATTTCACTAACTTCGGGAAAATAAATCTAATGCCTGCAAACATGCGTAGAAAAGGGTCGGTGGGATTAATAGATGTTATGGTCTACTTAAAGCAATGAACCTCTTGGAACTACGAAGAAGAAAGATTATGAATAAACTAGCAGTGGTCAAAAGTATGAGCATGTTAGTGTACAACTATGAGTTTTGATGGGTGCAGCAGTATACATAGAAAAAAAAAATGTGTTATGTGTACATGTTGTTTACATATGTATATTAAGTGTGTTTGGCTAATGAATACCTATACTTACATAAATAGGACAAACATAGTTCATTGAGGTGATTTTCGCTATAAGTAGCAATCAACGCTAAAGGCAAGTTCCCTAACCTCACTCAAATTTACATTGAGCAAGTATCCGAACACTATTATTATTGTGTTGCAAGTTCCTTACTTCTTACACTGTATACATTCGAATTGTCGTCTCAAGCAAATATCTGTTTCTATTCGAAAATCATTTATATACCTTGACGTTGTTGCAAACATTGGATTTATTGTTCTTAAATGCATGATAAAAATTGTCTAAGCCTTTGATTCGACTAGACTATTATTATGCTATCCAAACCAATTGACTTGGTGCAGACTATCGTAAATCTACTGAGATGAACAACCCTCATTGAAGGGGAAATTATATATTGTCGGGGAACCGACATGCGCACATGAGTAGGATTAAATGTTATGCATAACGTAGGGTACTTTAAGTCGATCACTGTTGTACTTTCGTTTACATTGGATTACGATGTAATTTCATTAATTCTAGTAAGAGTTCTTAGTCCTTAGTGACTGCTCAGTACTCATTCATGTTGAACCTTGAAATGAATGAATCCTGAAATTTTGTTGATATCCTTCAGTCTATAGCGACACCTATTGAATACTCTTTATATACTTGAACTACCAATTATTATTATACCCTTGAAAGGTTTAAATGCTATAACTGCTTGTTCTTCTGGCTATATTACTTGCTGGGCAAACTCGTTGCTCATTCTTGCTTCCTAAAATATTACAGTTAAAAGAAAGGCGGTATTGCCGAGACGTGTGACAAGGGAAAGGGCAAGGCGACAGAATAACTTAGTCCTTAAGACTAGAAGTATTATTATTATTGTTATGCTTGTTATGATGTATTCAAGAATGATTAAATTATGTTTAAGTTAATCACTGAATTATCGTAGTAATGGTTACGGTACCTTGGGACGCAAATATTTATATTATATCAATGTAAATTATTCTAGTATTTTCATTGTTGATTTTAGTAAGATATTCGTAATTGTACGTGATGCACCGAATTCGAGATATGGGTGTCCGAATTTTGGGGGCGTCACATTAAGTCCGCAGGCAAAAACTATGTTTGCCATAAATTAAATATTATCAGATATTTCATCTTATCTCGATATTCTATCATTACGCGTTTCTCAGAATTTCAACATAATTCCCCGAACAAAAACGGATGAATAGTGTTTTTACAGAAATTTCTTGAAAAACATTTATTTTCGTCTTGGAAATTCTAAACAATAAATTCTAGCACATAGCCAGATTACTAACACATTAGCACATTCTTGGTCATAGAACGACCTTCACATAACTTAGTCACATAATAAATCAATTAAATTCATTTAATTCACATAATCAAATAAAAATTTAATTATCATAAAAATCCAATTTTCTCGGGCGTTACATTCTCTCCCCCTTATAAGGATTCTGTCCCCAAAATCTTAGCATATAATTACATGAACAAATGAGAAAAATCTTCCTTCATTTTACTCTCGAGCTCCCACGTTGCTTCTTTAGCATTGTGGTTTCTCCATAACACCTTTACTGAAGGTATGACCTTATTTCTTAAAACTTGTTCCTTCCTATCAATAATTTGAATTGAAAGTTCCTCATAGGACAAATCTTTCTCTATCTGGATAGATTCATACTCTATTACGTGTTTATAGTCCGGTTTATAAGGACGCCTATATGCATACATGAAACACATTATGAATGCGTTCCATTTCTGGAGGTAAGGCTACTTCATAAGCCACCTCTCCTACTCTTCTTAAAATCTCAAAAGGTCCTACAAACCTTGGACTTAACTTCCCTTTCTTTCCAAAACGTATCTTCCCCTTCCAAGGCGATACTTTCAGAAAAACAAAAGATCCAACATCGAATTCTCTCTTCTCTCCATGAGGATCTGCATACTTCTTCTGCCTATCTTGGGCCGCTACCAATCGAGCACATATTATCTTCACCATGTCCGCCGTTTATTATACCATTTCAGGTCCCAACATCTGACGTTCACCCACCTCATCCCAACACAATGGAGTTCAGCACTTCCTTCCATACAACACTTCATAAGGTGGCATGCCTATACTAGCGTGAAAACTATTGTTGTACAAAAATTCCACCAACGATAGATATTCGTCCCAACTCCCTTTGAAATCCATAACGCAAGATCTTAACATATCTTCAAGCGTCTAAATTGTCCTTTCACTCTGACCATCCGTCTGAGGATGATACGCCGTACTCAATCTTAACTGTGTCCCCATTTTCTCTTGCAAACTCCTCCAAAAGTTCAATGTGAATTGTGGATCACGATCTAACACAATCGATACAGGTACTCCATGTATGGAAATAATTTCCTTGAGATACAACTTAGCTAACTGGTATAGGTTATACCTAACTCCTATTGGTAGAAAATGAGCCGCTTTCGTCAATCGATCCACTATCACCCAAATAGCATCGTATCCTTTTCTTGTTGTTGGAAGTCCCACCACAAAGTCCATTGTGATATGCTCCCATTTCCACTCTGGAATTTCTAATGGTTGCAACAACCCGCTAGGTCGTTGGTGTTTAGCCTTAACTTTTTGACAAGTTAAGCACCTACTAACGTATTCTGCTATCTCCCTCTTCATATTCGGCCACCAAAAGTTCTGACAAAGGTCTTGATACATCTTCGTACTACCAGGATGTATCGAGTACCTCAAACTATGAGCCTCCATCATTATTTCTTCGTTTAATTCAGAATCATTCGGAACCCAAATTCTTCCTTCAAAACGAAGTACTCCCTCCTTATCGAGGTTATACCTAGTCTTTTCTTCATCTTCTATCCTCTTCTTTATCTGCTCGCATTCCTCGTTACTCAATTGTACTCCCTTAACCCGTTCTGCTATGGTCGGTTGGGTTTTCATGGAAAATAACATTTCCACCGCTTCCTCCGGTAACTTAACTTCTAGCTCCATTCTTTCCATCGCGGTTACCAACTCATTCTGTGTTGTTAACATTGATAGTTTCTCTCTACCCTTCCTACTTAGCGCATCGGCTACTACATTTGCTTTCCCTGGATGATATAAAATATCACAGTCATAATCTTTTATCGCTTCTAACCATCTTCTCTGCTCTCATGTTCAACTCCTTACGTGTGAAGATATATTTTGGACTTTTGTGGTCCGTGTATATTTCACACTTCTCACCATATAGATAATGCCTCCATATCTTCAAGGCAAAAACTACAGCTGCCAATTCCAGATCATGAGTAGGATAGACCTTCTCATAATCTTTCAATTGACATGACACATATGCAATGACCTTGCCATGCTGCATGAGCACGCAACCTAGTCCTTTATGCCAAGCATCGCTATACACTACAAAAATCCCTGTATCGTCTGGTAAAGTCAATACAGGTGCCTCACTTAACCTCTTTTTCAGCTCCTGAAAACTGTTCTCATATTTTTCAGTCCACACATACTTCACCGACTTTCTTGTCAGATTTGTCAATGGAGTAGCTATTTTAGAAAAGTCCGGAATAAACCTTCTATAGTATCTCGCCAACCCTAGAAAACTCCGAACCTCGGTTGGCGTTTTTGGTTGCTCCCATTCATTAACTGCTTCTACTTTTACTGGATCCACGAAAATGACATCTTTATCAATAACATGTCCTAGAAACTGCACTCTCTCAAGCCAAAATTCACACTTTGTGAATTTCGCATACAACTTCTCATTCCTTAGTGTTTCCAAAACTATCCTTAAATGTTCTGCATGATCTTCTGACGTCTTAGAATAGACTAGAATATTATCAATGAACACTACGACAAACTTGTCCATATACTATTTGAACACTTTGTTCATCATATCCATAAATGTGGCTGGCGCATTTGTCAACCTAAACGACATTACCAGAAACTCGTAATGACCATAACGAGTTCTGAACGCCGTCTTAAGTACATCCTCCTTCCTCACCTTTAACCGATGATACCCCGTGCGCAAATCTATCTTAGAAAAATACTTTTCCCCTTTCAACTGATCAAATAGATCATCTATCCTGGGCAACGAGTATTTATTCTTAATCGTTAACTTGTTCAACTCTCGATAGTCGATACAAAGTCTTAACGACCCATCCTTTTTCTTGACAAACAACACCGGTGCTCCCCAAGGAGACTCACTCGATTGAATGTACTTTCTATCTAATAGTTCTTACAACTGAGCCATTAACTCCTTCATCTCAACTGGCGCCATCCGATATGGTGCCCTTGAAACTGGTGCCGTTTTCGGTAACAGATCAATTACAAACTTAACTTCCCTATCCGGTGGAATACCCGGTAACTCCTTCGGAAATACATCCGTGAACTCTTGCACTATAGATATCTGGTCCAAGGATGTTCCCACTCTTTGGGTATCCACAACATGGCACAGATAACCTACACACCCTTTTCTCAACATCTTCCCATCTTGTGTCATCGACAGACAACAAGAGCGTCTCGGTGATTTACTACCGAAGAACACCACCTTGGTTTTCTTAGAAAGCCGAAGGTTTACACTTTTCCTATGGCAATCTATTATCGCCTTATGGTTAACCAACCAATCCATCCCAAGAATTACATGGAATTCTTTTAACCTTATCGGTACCAAATCTACCGATAAGTTATTCCCTCTAATATCTACGCAATAATCCTTATGCATATGTTCAATGGGAATTATCTCTTCGTTAGCTACCTTAACATCTAAAGGTATTGGTAACTTTTCAGGGATTAAACCTAATCGCTTAGCAAATTCACATGCTATAAAAGAATAAGTAGCACCCGAGTCAAATAGCACATAAGCATTTATCTTATTGGCCGGAATGATACTCGCTACCACATCCATTGATCTGTTGCATCTTGGATAGTCATATTAAACGCGTCGAAATGAGGGTCTACCCATCGATGGTGTTGGTCCGAAGAATGGCTAACTTACCACTACCGTAACCCTTATTTCCCTCTAAACCCTTCTTCGGGCAATTTCTTGCCATGTGGTCCAATGACCCACTGACAAAACACCCCTGATTCTTCTTAAGGTTAGGACAGTTGGGTGACAAATGCCCCTCCTACCCACAATTATAGCAGACTGATTTCCCCTTTAAATAGACTCCCATGTGAGTCTTTTCGCATGTCTTATATACTTCCGTCCTACGCTTAGGTTTTCCCTGCTTTACCCCAGTATTCCCAGGGTTAAAACTCCTCCTCTTAGGCAAGTTACCGCTTCCTCTAGCAACTTCCGCCTTACTACCTCCTTCTAACTTACTCTTGTTCTTCCGCTCTTTGTGGTACTGAGACAATGCATCACCACCACCTTCTACTATTATCGCCTTTTCCAGAATGGTCCCATATGAAGCACTCTGAAAAATAGATATTCTACTATAGAGCCAGAGTTTCAAGCCCTGTTCAAACCTGCGCGCCTTCCTCTCCTCCGTATCCACCTAGTGTGGAGCAAATCTCGCCAATTCATTGAACTTGGCAGCATACTGGGGAACTGTTATATCCCCCCAGCTTAAGTTCTAAAAACTTAATCTCCATCCTACCTTGCATGCTAATAGGGAAGTAGTTCTCGAAGAAGACCTTCTTAAACTGTTCCCACGTAACAACTTTGGTTCTAGCCCCACCCTGGTGAGCCTCCCACCAGTAGTTAGCTTCCCCCTTCATCATGGAAGTCGCAAAAGAAGTCTTCTGTGCCTCACCTACGTTTGTTATCACAAACGCCTTTTCAATTTCTTTTACCCATGTCTGGATTCTAGTGGGTCCGTCGTTCCTCGAAACTCAGGAGGACCCACACTCTTAAATTCCTTGAAGGTAGTTGTTCTTGCTACCCTAGGAGCTACAGGAATCCCTCCCCCCCACCTGGTTAAATGCAGCCGTTAATAAATTAATAAACTCTTGCATAGGGTTATTAGGACCCCTGATTCTCATTATAAGACTCGGCCTCTTGGTTACGTTGTCTCCTTCTGGGCGGCATAATTCTGATTAAATAAATAAAGTTTCATTATTATCTATTTAACTACTTGGTTATCATTTTCAAATAACAACTCATACCACAACAAACACATTAAATAAAAACGTCATTATATAAATATGCTTTCATAGTCAAAACTATTCACATCATGTTCCCTTAGCCAAAAAGCTATTACATACTATCCCGCGATTGCCTTCAACAAAAATTGGGATTTACAAAAAGACTACCCTTTAATTATACAAAAGAGGGTTTTACATCACTACCATATACACAAAAGATCTAACAATCTACTAACACTGTCGAACGACATTCTCATATTTCTGATTTGCCAATATCGGCACAATATATCGACTAATGGTATGTTGAGTCTACCCGGACTCAATGGAATAACAAGCAATTTTCAGCTTGAAATCCTCATGGGCACATTCGTGGATGTATGACATCCTAGCTATCTTCTGGTCTTTCTCAACCAGTTTCTTTTGAAGCTTTACGGCCTCTTCCTTATAGTCACGTGCCTTATCTGTCATAAGCACTTTCTCGTCATGCTCTGACTCAAAATCCGCCTCTGTAGATTCCTTCGCCTCATATAGGGCGGTTATTTCCTCGTTCTGTGTCTGCACTACAGTGCACAGATGCACATTCCTATCCAACACAGCCAGATACAATGATCTCATTGCATCCGAAGGTGTTGGCTCCTGAGTAGGTACCACCGTATTAATTGATGTTACCTCCATCTCCTCCTCCACATCAAGCATCTCATTAAGATATGATGTTAACCCCATCGTCTCCTCAGAGTATTCCTCCTCAAAGATGTACTCCTCAATATCTGAGTCCTCTAGTACAACTAACGATACCTCCGCCACTGGCATTGGTACAATTTCAACTTAGTTCACTAACTCTTCACTCATAACGTGAATGTCTCTATACATCATGCTATCGATCGACATCTACAATAGCACATAACAAGTTGATTAGTACATAATACACAATAGTATAAGCACAAATCACATTTAATTTATTTAAGGTTACTTTTCATCTTTTAAATCTTTCGATACCGAGTTATCTTAATAAATTAATAATTCAATGGACTTGAATTTCATTCTTCAGACTTTACCTTCCTTATGAGGTTATTAGCCTAAGGTTCTTCCCCCCTTAATTTTTATAACCTAAAGTTTTGATACCAACCTGTGACTCCCCCAAATTCGGATATCTTCCAACTCGACATATGGTGCTCCACTATAATAATATACATACAATCATTTCATTGAAATACAACAAAATGAAGGTAATTACTATCTTCTTATTACAATCAAAGTATATTCCTTCCCAGGTTCATAAACCGATTACATCATTCGTTGTTCATAATGTATAATACATACAAACATACTAATCTATTACACGATGGTTAAGTATCCATCTTAGCCTTACCCTTATCTCTCTTGGCATTCTCAGTACGTTCATCCTTAATTGCAATTATATAATTCATGCAAGAAGTCAGCATAACAAGCTCAGCAAGTTTTAACAAAGGATAACAGTAATACCACATTCGTGAATTATATGACAATTCCTATATAACTGAACAAATAGTTATGAAGCATTATGAAACAATAATACTTTAACATTTCATATCATCAATTCCCAAAGTGTAGAGTAGATTAGGAATTCTGAACCGGTCGATAGACCATGAACAGTGGCTTTCTGTTTTTATACTTGAAAAGGATATCACATCACTAAGGCTGTACATCCGCATTACTTACGAGCACTTCTAGGTGATCAGCCTATAGTACCCTATGTTGATCAACACTCATTCATTAAACGTATTTATGTTTAATATTTGGCAAACTCGCGTGCCCATTAAATAATCGATGAAAAATACTTTTGTTTGTTCATAGACAAACCTTACCTTCACATCCGTACCAATTACTTGGCATAGAATAGCGTTAAAATTTCTATATAGAAAGATATGAATATCAATCAATCTATATACTACGAGTAGTCTAGCCGAATTAAATCTATCATCCACCTTTCTTTGAAAACCGACCGTGTAATTCAAAGACAATGAATCACATAAAACTTGACTAACATGAAAGTCGACAAGCGTTAAGAAAAAACTTGCCCTTCAAATATCTCTTCAAATAATTTAATCGACCCGACTACGACACAGCCTTTACAAAATCTACATGATATATTCACATAGACATCTGTAATTAGCTATTAAACAAATGTTCACATTGTTTTTACCAACTTCTTTCTCTTCTATGTCTTAGTTAACTTAATATTAATAATAAAGTCAACTCGACTTACTACCCTTCATCCCGGCTTATTAACCAACTGACGTTATTAATCGGACTCAAACATCGTTGATAAAGTACCGACTTTGTTCATCATTCAAAACTTATTAACATACATCAAATTCCTAAGTTCAATACCATATACCTTAGTATAGGTCGTAGAGGAATAGTTTCAATACACTTATGAAGTGTACAAACATTACCCTTATAGATCTATGAATAATTGAAGTTCAAAACCTAAGTTCTCTATCAAAGCCTCGACTGCGCGCGCCTCGGTGGGCTTCATAGTATTTAGACTAGTGTCGCAGTGCGCCAAGATTATAGTGTCTCAGGTTCCGGTCTCGTGTCTTCATGTGCCATGAGACTTTATACTAATAGTGGCGCTGCGACGCCATTTTGTAGTACCCAAATTTATTGTGCCAACGCTGCGGCGCGACATTTAACACTACGTTTGGCGCTGCGGCGCCAGACATCAGTACCAGATAATTTCCATAGTTTGAAAATTTTTGTGAAATTCTCGGAGCCATTACTTCTTTGTTATAAGCCCGATTTGGTCCATTCAAAAGCATACACGTCATAAATGACATACTCTACGCGTTCATATATGAATTTGACACTTTTGAATCTGATAACTCAAAAGTCGCTATTGAGTTCAATTTCTAAGCGTTCGTAAATGTTAATGAGCGTTAAATGTTCGTTTCCCTCGTTTAAGTCAGAATCCGACGATTCTCGAACCCACAACATTTAATTATCCTATCTCACGTGTTGACATTGAAAAATAACATTTTCAAGTCTCGCGACAACTTTTGACCTCCAATCCGGAATCTTAACGTTTTTGACGTTTAACGTCTATTTCTGTGAAATTCCCCATAACTTCGTTACTAACGTTCTCTAGTCCAAATCACATGGAATACTCCATGTATTTCATATCTACATCCTAACCAAGCAAGATGTATATATTAACGTATTGATGGAGTTCAATCGTTTATCAACAATCGATCTCAACAATCAATATTTTCATGGTTTGAAACTATATCGAACCTCATAATTCTTATGATCTCATGACTTATAGAGATTGAATCTATAATAAGTCATCTTTAATCCACTATACAAGATACATACCACCCATTTTATGATTCTCCATGATAAAAGAAAATCAAAAGAGATGGATATGAAAGATAAGGAATATACCTTAAGAACTCTTGGTGTTCTTGATAAACTTCTAATGAAAAAGCCTCAAGGTAGAAGAATGGTTTAAGTCTAGCTCTCTTTCTCTCTCAAATAATCTAGGTTAAGTCTTAGAAAAACATCAAATGGCCAAACCTAGCTTCCTATTTATAGAAAATAGAATGGAGGGCAATATGGATATTACACTCCCCACCTCCTTACTATTCACACTTTGTCACCAAGTAAAATGCTTGGTGACCAAGCATTAATCTTGGCTTTCACACCAAGGGGGCCGCCCCACCCTTGCCCATGGGTCATGCCCATGGGTTTCCCCATGGGTTTTACCCATTCGGTGACCCACCGGTTCGACCCACAGTTCGATTTTCATGAATTGGGCTTAACTAATTTAACCTTGGGCTCTAACTTGGGCTTAACCCATTAATCCCCTTGGGCTGGCTCATTTTAATAATTGGACTAATTATAATCCAACCCAAATGAATTAACATTAAGTCTTAACTTAATTCTATAATACGAATCGTATCCTATACGTACAATTCACATATTCTCTCCGTATAATACTCGTACGATAATCATATTATACTTCATATTTACTTATCGTATTATACATAGATAATAAATAGCATGATACTTGTATAACACAAGCTCTAACAATAACGAAATTTTTCTACACATTTCATTTCCTTCTCGGAAATTAATATACTCAACCCTTAGGTTTTAAGTCCGCAGGCAAAAACTCCGTTTTCCATAAATGAAATATTATCAGATATTTCATCTTATCTCGATATTCTATCATTAAGCATTTCTCGGAATTTCAACATAATTCCCCGAACAGAAATGGATGAATAGTGTTTTTACGGAAATTTCTCGAAAAACATTTATTTTCGTCTTGGAAATTCTAAACAATTAATTCTAGCACATAGCCAGATTACTAACCACATTAGCACATTCTAGGTCATAGAACGACCTTCACATAACTTACTCACATAATAAATCAATTAAATTCATTTAATTCACATAATCAAATAAAAATTTAAATATCATAAAAATCTAATTTTCTCGGGCGTTACATCGTCAGTTTGTGAATTCGTCATTATACATCATACCATAGCGGGTTGTTGATCCTAAGATCACATCCAACACCTGGTTCAATTGCATTAATAACTCCATCCTTTTACCATCCTTGCATCAAATGCACTGATGATATAAAATTCATTTTGGATATTTCAAATCAATTTCTGTCTAGCCAAAACAATTAGAATAGACATACCAACAATAGATCTTTTAAAAATCTATTGGTTCCAAAAGTTGAACCAATTCTTTCATTTTCCAAAATACGAACACATAAGCACGATTTCAATAAACATCGAGATCTAGCATAGCTAGATGACTTGGAATATCCTATTCTCCGTCTTCCTTCATTGCCTTACTGCGACCATACTTATTCTTCTCTAGCACCTTCAATACTAAGCCTACTGAAAATAACTTATTTTCAGTCTAAACATCCCACTACCTTAGTACAGTCCATCAACTTACCACACATTATGAGTTCAAGAACTTTCCACAATAATATGAGTTTAAGAACTATCCCAGACAGACCATAAGCGTCCATTCGTTGAGAAGTTCAAAAACCTACCATATCATTATGAGTCACGAACGTACCATAAGTATGAGTTTCAAGAACTCGCACCTACCTTATCGGTCTCTACCTACCAAGTATATATATGAGAAAAGATTCACCTTCTCATCATATAAATCTTGACAGCGTGACTAATTCCAATGATTATCACTGTAATATGCTAAGCAGTTGTTACACCAAGCACAAACCTTTGCCCATAACAAAGGTTCATACAACTCAGCTATCACATGAGTCCTCAATTGAAATTTTACAACTTCTAACTTTTTTTTTACTTAATATGAATTTTCTTTTAATTCGTATGCTATCCTTTACATCTCAATCTGAGTTCTTCTTCCCGTACTACTTCGTAGTACTATAAATCATTCATCATTTAATGTATTTCATCTCACATTACTACGATTCACTATGATCACGTGGTGATCTTCTTATCCCTCTCTCTACGATTATAGTCTTAGATACTCTTACCTAAGATTTATAACCTATCAGCTCTAATACCAATCTGTAATGCCCCAAAATCCGCTTTATCTTCACACCCGGATTCCATACGTCACAATTCCATCTTCTTCCAAATATACATCATTATATAATGAAATATAACAACATACACTCTCAAATCCCAGGTTCTAAAAACCATATAACCTTTTTCATTATAAATAATGATAAATACATTATTCATTCCATCTTACAAGAGTGACTTTCATCCACCACTAAGGATACATAACAGTTTATGAAACTAATCTAAAGTTCATTTAACTTATTTATATCACAAGTCTTCACTTGATCTTCTTGCTCATCCACATTCTGAATGGCACTTCATCTGAATACCGTCAGCTTGATCTTTATGAGATCCTTAAGTTCTTCTAACATCGTTCGCTAAAAATGTTTTTCATTTAAAGCAAGTGTGAAAATTTAATTGCCCAACAAGTCATAACAGTTGAACAAACATCTTCAAGAATTTAAACATTCTTTTAAGACTTCAATAACCGACCAAAGGTTATGAAGCAGCTTGAATAATAGGAATAATCTTGATTCCTATCATTTTAAAACAATATTCACTTTCATTTTAAAATACTTTCATTCTTCTACCTTTTTCATACACATTCTGTCTGGCTAGAATCATTAGCACAGACTTAACAATAACTGATCATGTATGAATAGAGCATTCTCTTATTGAACAGTTAAATCACAGAACAGTTCATCTTATAGAAACACCGAAGTGTTCACATTGTGGCACAAGGCCTCATATGTTCTACCACCTTGCACAAATATCGCATATTAGCACATAGACGGAACTTCTCAAGTTCAACATTTGAGAAGTTTAAGAAACTAGCATTCATTTAAAATCTGAATGAAGTTAGGAAACTTTCCTTATGCACGCACTACGCTTTTCTGTTGAATCGCTTTCATTCCAGTTCCTATGTAGTACATAAGAAAAACAACACATACACTAATTAGTCATGCATATTTGACTTATACATTAGTTTTCTTAACTTTACTTCTTAGGGTTCGCGTTCTTGCAACCTATGTTTACGCGACCACTTTCATTACCGTTCTACGGCTTTATGACATACAGAGATTCCTTACTTTTACGTTCATCATCTTTGATGTTTTACATCTTATCTTCTTCTTATAACTTCTCTAGGACTCAGCACACATAGTTTCTCTGCTAGTAGTCCATATGGTACTCTGAGTGGTTTCCCACAAACAACCAACAAACAAGTTCCCGTCTCGTCTACACTGCCCATAACAGTGAGTTAGATCGGTTGCCAGTTTTGTATATACCTTCGCTCTCTAAAGGAATTGTTTAGCCCAACTCCCATATGTCAAGCATCAAAAGTTACGATTGTACTACAACCTAACTTATCTTAACTTATCCGAACTATTAAACTATAATCTTCGTTAAATTAATTTCTCATTCCTTATGGCTTCCTAGCAACTAAATGCCACCCCTCAAGATTCATTCTTATACGAATCACCTTCGGCTTTCATTACTCTTATTATCGTTCATTACGGCTTTCTCGATAATTCATGTCTTACTTACTACCTTTGTCAATGTCTAGGTCATACAACCAGGGTATACTTAGATCATTCGTTCGACACAAATACGATTCACGAAGATCGTTTACGTATTCAACGTTCACGTTGCTCATCTTTTAATCTCTCATTCAACCTTTACTCAAGGTTTTAATCGCTTTCGATCGTTATCCATCCCATGAACCCCATGTTCATTATTCTTTCTTAATGTTGAAATAATATTGTTCGTTGTATGCTACGACCGATCGTTTATTGCAACTGCATTGCGTTTGCAGCGTCTATACGCTTTACACTTATCTCTCACTATCATGACATAACATCAAAATGTTATTCATTACCCTCGTCGCTCAACGTTTAAGGAATCACAACTATAGCAATCCTCCACGTTCATTTATCGTAACTACGGTCCCCAGATATCGGTTCTGTAATTCGAGTTTACATTCTTTCCGTTTTACTCTCATTTAATCTTTTCGTTCAACCTTCATTAAAGGTTTAATTCACTTGTTTAAGTGTTATATTAGTTGAACATTATGTTCTTTATCTTTCCGTACGTTTCCCCCAAGAGTTGAGCAGTTAAAAGCTCTTCTCTGGATTTTTCCCTTATCCGAGCCATTTACGCCACTCTCTTCTTTTATCTTCTTTGATGCATAGCCGTATACCACCTTTTCAAGGCATGGCTGGCGCCGCTGCGCCAAGCCCTAACCCTAGAAAATTTCTTTAAGTGTTAAATCCAATTTGAGACTCTTACTTCCCGCTTTCATAACTTATTCGTTATAACTCGAAACGAGGTCATTCCAAAGCCATTCTCTTCCTTATCTTACATACTTCAATACCCTCTAGATAGAACTTTGTTCTGAATCTGTTAACGTACCATTCAATTAGCTTGATCATCGCCCTTTATTCATTTTACGTTATTAACGTTCTTCGTTCGTTTGTCCATAATTCGGTCATTCGAACTTGGAATTCGTTCGTTCTTGAGTCTATGACTCACGTTTTTAACATTCTCTTACGTTCTTATGAAACCCTACACGTTCGGGTTCATTTACTTACTTTCTAATTCTCGTTTGCCTTTTACAAAATTTTTACCATAACTTCGTTATCGCTAAGTTTTAATCCGTTCTTCATGAACGTTTCTACCGTTCCTAACCAAGAAATATGCATCTAACTTATACGCGATGGTTTTAAACTTTTCCATCAAAAACAAATATACTATGATGATTTTAAATTTGTCCATCAACAATGTTCTTCGCATGTTCTTCGTGTTCTTCGTTCGTTCTTCATTTTTAATCGATATTTTGGATTACGATTTCACTTTTTATTGGACTTTAATGTTATAGAACATCACTCCTTAATAATTTCACCTACTTATTAATATAATCCACTCGGATTGTTCTAATTCATTACGAATCTTATACTTCCTTAAGAAATTTATAAACTAAACTTCAAATTCTTATTTTCATTATTTCTCATGATTTCAACCATATGATATCATTCCTAACATCATCTACTTCTTATCTTCATTAAGTTATGTTTTAAAACATAAAAACTTAAAGAAAATTTATAAAAGAATAGGTTTTGGATTACCGTTCTCCTTTAATCTCCTTCCGTCGAACAAAGGTTACTCACAAGCAAACTTTTCTGCTTCCTTCTCCTTCTCATCCTCCCATCTGAACTCTCTCTCTCTCTCTTCAAAGTGTAGGATTTTCAAAATCCCAAATAAATGAATTAAGCTTCCTATTTATAGAATTTCAAAGCTAAGGGCATTTTAGTCATTTCACCCCCTAACCTCCTTACTATTCATACCTTCTTACTATTCATGACTTAAGTGTTAAGTTAACTTAGCCCTTAAGTCTACTTAGCCTTTAAGTTTCGTGGTTCTGTCTTTCGGGTTTTCGTCCGACAAATTTAAAAACTGTGATTCTCAGAATCCAAATATTTTTGGATATTTCGTCTTTCCTTTACCGATTAAATTTTACGTATTCTTCGGATTTTTGAAAAACTGAAAAACACTTTTTGGCATTAAGCGTTTTCCTTCACGTTTTACCTTAACGTAGCTAAATGAATGAAAAGTACATAACAGTACTTTTCGTCGTTTTTATTTCGTCTGAGTTTTGCACGTTTTTCGAGAAAAACTTTTATCGGCTTTCTTAACTTTTCATGATATTTTATCGTCAAATCTTTCGACAAAATGTCATTTCGACATACCGACTGAAAGGAGTGGTTTGGTCAAGGTTGGGTTTAGGCTTATTTGTGACTCATTCCTTAATCTCCTGAGGTGTCTCAATGTCCTCTTGAATGTCTATCAAGTCTGAGTCCAACTTTGCATCAAAGTTACAGCCTTTGTCGAGAGAAGGCACCTCATCAGCAAGTACAGGCACATCTAAATTCAGAGTCCTGAAACAAAGTATGCTTTCACTTAATATATGCAACTGTTCGATCATACAAAAGTGTTAGCATGTACTTGATAAAATAACTACTAGTACTGTAAAGAAAAGTAAGCAATTAAAGTTATCTACAGGGCAGAGGGATTTTCTGCCCGTTTTACCCTCATCAACCAATGCATGGAATGTTATTCCAATTGTCGAGGGCAAAGTCCTGATGGACTATAGCAATGGAAGGATCGTCGTTGTCCTCCTTCTCCTGAATGATAACAATGACATATGGTAATCATCATCTGGGGTGTATTTGTTTGTATGTTCATCATGAACAATGACGCGTATGCCTACCATCATCAAGGTAATGTAATGTTTATGTTTTCGTTCCTTTTCTTCCACTTCGGGATCAGGAATCAACACCTCTTTTGCTTTGAAGGGTACTAGCTTGGGAAACAACATAATCATAATATGTGTCGGCGCCTTAACTGGAGACTGTATCAGCTCATGAGGTGCAGATTGAAAACATCGCCGCATGGCAGAAGCTTGAGGAACCGACCGGAGTTTATTTGGATTCCTATGACTGGAACTGGTAGAATAGCCTAGCCCGGCTGTCCTAGTTTGACTGGACATTTGAATAGGGTTCTTAATACCCTGCTTGTCTTTACCAAGCCCTTGTCCAGGCTGATAACCCAATGACATCATTTCTTGAGTAGCCGACATAACCTCGGTAGAAATCTTGGGTACGGGAAGTGGTGCTTCAATAGGTTGATATTGAGTGTTGGTCACTTCCAAGGTATGAAAACTAGCCGGCTCAACTTTAGAGTTGAAACTGATGATTGGCAGATCTCCTTGTTCAGGATACTCTAGCTCAGTATTAACAGTGACTAGACTATTATTGATAATGTATTTGAGCTGTTGATGTAGTGTGGAGGGAACAGCTCCAGCCATATGTATCCATGGTCTCCCCAATAGCAGGTTGTATCCTGAATCTATCTTTAGGACATGGAAGGAAACATTGAATGTACTCGGGCCAATCTCAATTGGCAATTCAATCTTTCCGACGGCATTTCGTCGGGATCCATCAAAAGCTCGGATAACCGTGTGGCTGATTTTGATCCGCTTGAGATTGACATTCATCTTCACCAGGGTGGCATAAAGAAAGATATTTAGAGATGACCCTCCTCTATAATAACTCCAGCTAGCATGTACCCGGAAGACAACACTACGATGTGCAGTGGCTTGAAATGACCGGTCCCTTCAGGCGATATGTCATCATCAGTGAAGGATATCACATTGTTGTTGAAAATATGATCAACCAGATGTTGAAATTTTTCCACATCCACTAATTTTAGCAAATAGGCTTCTTGCAAAACCCGCAATAGAATCTTCTGATGATCTTCGAAAGAGAAAACAAAATCCAGTATAGATATCTAGTGTGGAGCTTGTCGTAAGCTTAAAACCATATTGGCTTCATTGTGGCCCATAATGCGGAGGAAATTTTCAATCTTCTCCATGGGAATCTTCCCCTTGGCTTTGCAAGTAGGCTTCATAACCCGTTTAGGAAGATACAGTGGATTATCCTTCGACACTGTAGCAGTAGTATGAGACGTAGATCCTTCAGCTTCTCTATAATTACATGGAACTTTGTGCAAGCTGACAACAGGATGTTGTGGTCTGAAGGGTAGAGGAATTGGATCAGGTGCGGAAACTTTCAAAGGATTGTCAGCTCCTTTGAGTTGAATTGGCTGTATAGGAAATACTTTGACAGTCTCATCATCCATTTCAGATATAACTGCTACTGATTCCTTCCATTTGGTAGGACATGCATTCCCACCCTTGAGTTACACAGTGTAATCATTTGCAATCTGCAGGACACTGCTATCAATAAGATTATGAATGAGATGGCGGAGTGCCCAGCATTCTTCTGTGCTGTGACCGCGAGAGTGTGAATGATATTGACACACTTCATCATAATTGAATCGTCTAGAGCGGGGATTGATTGGAGGTAGAAGGAAGGTAATTCTCCATTCGTTGATTAACATTTGCAATATCTCCTCCATAGATTGGCCGAGATCGGTAAATTCCCTTTAATTGGCAAAATCCCGATGGGCTTTAGTACTTGCTCTCTTTGCAACCTTATCCTCCACAGCTTCGCTTTCTGAAGGTGATGGTGGAGCATTCATAACAAATAGAAGGAGATAGGCATGCTCCTTTTTGGTTAATTGGCGTATGACTTGATGTTGATGGGTCACCAGTTCAGCCAATTGCTCGATTTGTTTGCAAAGAGCTTTCATCTTTCGTTCCATAGTAAACTAAAACTTTTCATAATCCCATCTGTCATCACCGTCTTTGATGTTCTGAGATGGCTCGTCATTAAAATTGGAACTTTGCCCAGTGCTCCAACTGATCATGTTGACCTCTTCTTCTTTGTGTTGAGGAAGAGGGTTGTCTTGCACATGAGGTTAATCTGGTTTGGTGACTACGATCTCACCATTGTCTATTAAATCTTGGATCTTGTGTTTCAAGGCCCAACATTCTTGAGTATCATGTCCAGGTGCTCCGACATGATAAGCACACTTTCGAGTAGCATTAAACCCCCTCCCATTAGGGTTGGCTGGTGGAAAAAGACGTGTAATTTTCTTTTGAGTAGTTAGAAGAGTAAGAATATTCTCGAGCGAGTCCCCTAAGGGTGTGAACGTTCGAGGTCACTTTGCTTCTCCATTTTTAGGCAATGGAGGGTTTGAAGATTGTGCCTGAAAAGGGGACTAGTTTCTCCTTTGTATAGGCATGCTTTGATTGCCTTTCTGTCCTTGTAGTATCAAGGAAGCATCCTCCTCTTTCTTTTTATGGACCCTCTGGGGGTTGTTTCCATAAGATCCGGACTGGATGTGTTCAGCAACAGCTTTAAAAGCGGCGAGGTCTTGAATCTTTCCAGACTTCAATACCATTTCAGCCATTTCTCCGTGTTTGATCATTTCGAAGAATGGTTTGCCAATACCAGCTAGAACTCTTTCATAGAAAGGACCTTCCTGTACATCTATGAAAGTCATGACCATTTCTGATTCTGTCATGGAAGGAATAACTTGAGCAGCAAGGCGCCTCCACCTTTAAGCATACTCTCTGAATGACTCATTAGACTGTTTCTTGACCTTGGTAATTTGGTACCGGTCAGGAGCCATCTGAGATTGAAAACGGTATTGAGTGAGGAAGGCATGAGCCAGCTCTTCCCAACTATGGATCTTGGAATTTTTTAATATGGTACACCATGAACGGGCTTCTCTAGTCAGAATCTTCTAGAACAGCTTCATTCTAAGCTTTTCATCTTCCGCATAAGATCCAAGTTCTCCAATGAATTCCTTTAAATGGGTATAAGGATCCCCTAATCCGTCATACTTTTCAAAATCAGGGGTTTTGAATTTTTTTGGATACTAAACACCAGGAAATATGCAAAGGTCTATATATGAAACACTACCATGTGTCCCAATCCCTTTGAGAACGCAGATAGTTTCCTCCATTTGGAGGACCTTCTTCCTAATATCACCAGTGTCTGGATCTCCTTTGAGATGGGTGTTTTCAGGGTCTTTGTTGGTCATATCCAACTGATGTTCTGGAATTGTTTTTTCCAGACCTTGGACTCCCCCTTGTGTAAAGGATTCTGTATGTGTAGGTATCTTCGTACCCTTAGTGGACTGGTGCAATTCTTTCAATAGAACAGCCAAGTCTGTGATTTGTTTACTCAATCCGTCAAATTCTTCTTGGGAAACAGTGTTAGACTGGTTAGAAGAAGACATGATTGGTTGTAGGCTCGTGGCCTTTTTGGATTTTGAGCGGGTAACAGGCCCAATTGCTTCCCTACAAAAGACTTATGTAGTTTAGTCTTAGGGTAATGTAAATGTTATCATAACAATGTCCGTTTTAGGAATTTTGTCCTGCAAAACTGGTTGTTAATTGATAACATATCATGTATGCACAGATATTCTTCATATTTTCCATTACATATGGATGAACATGGAATAAATTACAAGTAAATGCTTTTACAAGTAATTGAAAATGGAAAGTATGAAGAGACTTTCCTCCGCGTTTGGTTTATTAGAGGCTGACCTATCTTAGGGTTACTCTCGCGGCTTTTTGGCATGAAGGTTCCCAGATCATCGCAATTTACTTGACGGGAAGTTAATCCGGTCGTTCAACTGGAGCGAATCTGAGTGGTGCCTTTCCTGAGCCCCGGGGAAGTATTCTTCCTACGAGTCCAGTAATCAAATACCGACAGGATAGCCTCCTGGTGGAGGGACCACACAACATACATTCACATACAACGTGTCTCATCGTTTATGCAAAATGATGACATGTGCGAAGCACTAATATCACAGAGAGATATTTACTAGTGCAGTAATTAAGATGCATTCGTACACATTCATCATATATGTAAATGCAACATTCACACACAAGCATATAACAATTTTGAAAAGCTTGTAATAGCGGCTTAAGCCCTCTTACTGGAGTCCCCAGCAGAGTCGCCACTTGTCGACGTCGGGATTTTTTTGATGTCCCTTTTCGTTACATGTTCTTTGGTGTTCTCATGTTAGTGTGAGATTTGTTTAAAAAAACAAGTGAAAAAGGTCCGACATGTGTAATGTCAACGATTGGACTTTAAGAGTCGCCAGTTGGTGTATTTAACTGGTTGCACCAACGCAACTGAAAAGGTTTGCACATTGACCTAGTGATGTGACACTGTTAAACGGGTTTGTGAAACCGAGATTCATTAAGGGTTCGGGGGCTTGGTTACGCGAAGGTAAGGTGTTAGGCACCCCCCGACATCCGTGTTGCCACGATGACCGCCACTTCTTAAAGAAACTGTTATATGAATGTGTGTGTGTGTGTGTGTGGATCAATGTGCAATTATCTGGAAGTAGTGTTATGCCTCGTTGCACCTATATACATAGGGTTTGAATTTTTTGTAGAAAATTCAGTTTTAAACAAGATATAGCAATGAAGTTTTATGAAAAAGGTTTTTCAAACCCTGTGCTCAATAGTAATTGAGGCCTTTGATACTTCCATTTTATTATCTGAATGTTCAGCTTGTTTGCTTTTATTTTTTGAGATGCGAAGCATCTGCGAGAAAATAATATACAGCAGTGCTGAACTCCTTATGGGAATAACAGCCATCCAAAGAAATTCAGACACTGTAAATAATATACAAGCTGCTTACAGCTGGAAAAAGTCCATCATGGGTATCGAATCTAGATTCAATAGACTGAATCTGTGATCGCATGATTCCTAGGCTCACATGATACTGCAATTTGTATGGAAAGCAATAAGTAATTATATATATATATATAAGCGGTAAATATATATATATATATATATATATATATATGTGTGCATGATCAGCCACCACGAAGCAACTCCATGGGGAATTAGAAAATATAAATAAAGCAGTAAATGCTATCAACCGCCATGAAGTGAACTCTAGGCGGGACTTGAATGTAAATAAAGCTGTAAAAAGCTATCAACTGTCACGAAGTGAACTCCAGGCAGGACAAAATGTAAATATATACATATATATATAGAAGCAGTAAATGCACCAGATGTAAAATCCAGGCTCATCGAATATGTCCGAAACCAGTTATATATATAAGTATATATATATATATAAGCAATTAAACGCTCGCATCAAGTTCAAGCTCATCGATGATGTAGTCGACAACAGTTTATATATATATATAAGCTAATAAATGCTACAGACCGAAATCTAGGCTCAATCGAGGCATAACTCGATAATGTTAGTCCGTATAAAAATATATACATATATATATATAAGTATATATACAGACAAAAATGAAAACCACGGACCGAAGTCCGGGCAAACACACTCACACGACTCTCAACGTGTACAAAAGTGTGTGATAATATGAGAATAAAACTTTATAGAATGTAAGAAGGCTTACAGTGGGCTGCCAAAGTAGACTTCTATGACTCTATGCGGATAAATACTCTGCTCCCGCAGGACAAAAGATAGCTATATGTGAGCTAACAGAAGAGGAAACACTCAATATGGGTGTGTACAAAGTAAAATAGATAGGGCTTCCTCGCCTTTTCTCTCTCTTCTCTCTCTCAAAATGGCGGCCAGCCATTTCATATTTATAAAACCGATGGCATAGGTGTACTGAGGTACCCGCAGCTACACACACGAGGTCGGGTCATGGTGGGCCCGGGCTTTGCGGGTCCTGTCGTCTCGAAGTACATGAACTCACGCACTATAATGTCTGCTCGAACTTGCAGAACTTCAATCCGAGCTTCCAAACGAGGTATATGTGACCTTCTTCAGATAGCTTGTGTCGAGAGTTACGTAATGACATGGATTAGAGGTTGTACGAAGTCAGGAAGAGGGGACCATGCCTATGATCTTCAAGCTTTAAATTCTATCCGGTGTACTGCCATGTGTAATAGTCACTCGGGATTGGATATCCTAGTTCTTGAAGGACATAGTTGTATGTATGTATGTATTGAAGTGTTGACATGACGCGCAGATGATGTGGCAAGATGACGTTTGACTCTTCGTCGGGGTTATCGCCGGTTTGAGTTGAAAGCAGACGTTGCTCAAGGTTACATCTGAGATTAGACTGCTGCAAGTGTTTGAATGCCCAACTTATTATGAATAAAATTAAATTTTCTCTATTTATTATCTTGAAATAATTAGGAGTTAATTTGATATAATACTTTGGTTATGGGTGAAATGTGCAAATTTTACAAAATAAGTAAGTGGTTATAAAATATTCATTTTTGTCGGGGAATATTCGTTTGGTCGTGGAATATTCTTGTTGTCGAAGGGAATATTAAATCTGATGTCACTTGACCATTCATGGGCCTCATAATAAAATAATTTGTCGGATGAAGAAAATAACAAGTTTGAGTTTTTATAAATAATGGCGTAGTTATTCTGAATTAATCTTTGTTGGAATACCGGTGGTTAAAATACTGATGTCTGGCGTGGTTGCGCGATAGTAGCACGGTATTACATGATATTTTTGAATTATTGATTCTTACGTAAGAAGCACTACTCGATAATTATTCTGAGTAATTACTTTTCAATATTTTATTTTATTGATTCAATAATTCTTGCGTTGATATTTTATATTATTGTTGTTTTAATAATTGTCTTTGCATGATATTTTCCATTATCGGATTAATAATTCATATTATTTGAATAATATTATTAGATAGCATTATTGGCAATGTCTAGAAAGTTTACATCTAGGAGAGGTTTGGTCACCTAATTGCTTGGCCGATAAGGAGAAATCCTTATCGAAAAGCCCCCTCTTTCACGAGGAGCGGCTTTTGGTTGTCATAATTGTGATTCTGTAATATTATTTGTGAATAATTAATTATTGATTTTTATGATAAGAAAATATTTATTTTATGTGGATATAATTGATGGTTATATTTATTTTATGTGGTTATAATTGAAGGAATTAATGTTGAGGTGTTTTATCGATTTTTGCCGGAATGGAGGTATTAAAAATTAAATCATTATTCTTGAGATATATTGCGTGAGTTATAATTTTTAATCGTAGTTGGATCGTTGTGATTTTTGGATATGTTATACATATATAAGTTGAGTATATGTCCACAAATTTTGAGTAGATTAAAATGAATGAATGATTTGTTATGAATTTTAAGAGGTGTCTCGATTAGAAATTAGGGTTATAATTGATTTTGGTGGAAAATTCTAGAATTGAGTGGGCCCCACTTGTGGTTGGTGAAAAAATGTCTTTGAATTTTATTTCAAATGTGGTGGGTGGCAATAGTAGTAGAGTAAAGCCATCATCGGTAGCAAGTCGAAATCTGCTTGGCGGGCTAACATTTTTCTATAAATAGAAAGGCTAAGTTAGAATTGAAAATCACACGAAACATAAGCTTTTCTCTCTTTCTCTCTCTATATTATCGGCGTATTTTGTGAGTATTTAGATACTTTGAGAGTTCTTTATTGATCTATACAAGTTTCATTCGACATCACTGAGACCTTTCATTAAAATCTTGATTCTTTGAGGTAAGGGATGTTATTTTCTTCTTAAATGATATTATTTTCTTGATATCATTATCTTTGAAATATTGGTTTGAACTTTTTAATCAAATTTGGAACTTTTGTGTGGGGTTACTATTCGTATACGCCTTTATTCACGTATCGACCTTTATTCACGAATCTGACCTTTATTCATAGAAAAATGAAATTTTCTCTTTTTCGTCCGGATGTCTTTTATGGTTACTATCTTTGATTGTATCCATGTTTTGATCTTTATTTTTGAATTCTACTTCACACTTGGTTATTATGGAGTATTATTGAATTTGGATAAGCAAAATCTGAATCCTAATATTTGTCCTTACATCTTTCTTTGGATTCGTTCTCTAAAATGTTTTTCATCATCCTCGGTCCTTAATGGTGATACTTGATGAATATCTTTGGCTGTAATGCAAAGATGAATGATTACTGATGAATATCTTTGGCCCGTAGTGCAAAGATGAGCAGTGTTGAGATGAACATGACCAATTTGGTGATACAAATGAATATCTTTGGCCCGTAGTGCAAAGATGAATATTTGAAAAGATGTATATTGATTGATGTTATAGGGATAAAATATTGATGATGGACTTTTAAATTCATAGATGATAGTAGATTTCATTCTCTACTTAACTCTCTTAATGAATTGTTGTTTTCATTGCGATTGTTGATCTAAAACTTGTTGTCGATTATATTTTATCAGATTTTTTTCCTGTTGAAGACTAAGGATAATTTGTTGTATATTATCTTAGTCATAATATTCTTTACTGGGCTAGTTGAGCTCACCCTTTTTCTTTTTGTTCCATTTTTCTTCTCAGGAAGCGAGAACATAGCAGGAACCAGTCGGGGTATAGAGTGATGGTCCTAGTCAGTTGTTTTAGCAGTCCTCACTATTTTTGTAAAATAGTACATCAATAATTGTAATGAGGACTTTATTTGGGTGTGGATATTGTCTAGAAGACAATATTTGTATTTAAACTCACAGTATGTGTTGTCGTATTTTTTTACGACAATTGTAATAATAAAAGTTGTAGTTGTTTTTCTGTACCATGTATTTGGCGACTCAGAATGGGTGATGTATACCTATTTTGGGGGCGTCACAGTTGGTATCAGAGCTTAGGGATATGGTCTCTGGCGGAGATCGGGGAATAGAACTAGGAGGGGAGAGATGAGTAAATCCTTTAGCTAGTGTGTCCTACTAAGCTTACTTACTTGTTGGTGGTCGGTCGTAATATAGGGATATTATGTGATATGTTAATTTGTTTAATTAACCCCTGTTTTTTATGGCGAGTTTTAAGAATGGCGGTGAGAAGCGTTAACAATGGAGTCTATGAGACTGTGGAACAACCTTTGATTACCAACCAAGAGAGCGTGCAACGGGAAGGCAATATTCCTCTGTAAACAACACTACTAGAGCAAAGCGATGAATGATGCGATGTTTAGAAGCTTTTTGCAGTTCATGCAAAAATCAGACGAGGGAGACTCGTGTACAAAATACTGGTGGAAAATGATAGTACTTGTGATGCATCCTGACCAAGCGATTCGAGGAGTTGGGACCACAGATTTCGGAGAAAAGCCGATCCGATTAAAAAGCGAAAAGCGATGGGTTAAGCAAATGACTAAGATATTTGATGTCTTGGGATGCTTGCGGAGAACGAAGGTTCCATTCGCCACCTTTATGTAAAGTGGTGAGGCGGATTCTTGGTGGGAATCGTGAAGCGTACTGACCGGCCGCTTTTCAACATGTCTTGGGAAAAATTTTGAAGCTATTCGATGACAAGTACTTTCACGAAAGTATTTGTCGTATGAAGGAGGTAGAGTTTATTAGATTTGGAGCGAAGAACAACATGGCGGTGTCCCATCACGAGGCGAAGTTCGCGGAGTTATCGAGTTTGCACCTCATTTGGTAGAAAATGAGGAGCGTATATGGCGGATGTTTACGAGAGGTCTAAAACCGAGAGATTGACGATATCTTATCTCTCATAAATTTTCTTTATATTCGGATGTTGTTGCAAGGGCTCAATTATTAGGCGTGATAATGAGTATGTTCAATGGGGACCCTGACGAGGGGTCATCTGGGGTGGTGGCGATCATCGGGGCGATGATAACCGATGAGGAGGGAAAAATACGGACAAAAGCGGTAACCACTCGGGTGGTCATCGTGGCCGTGATAATAGGAGAGGTGAGTCAGTGGAAATTTCAAAAGAGGAGATTTAACAATGGCGGAAAGACATCGAATGACACACAACAACAAAACAAATAGGGAGGAGAAGCGACCGCCGGTTAGATCTTACAGATCACGAGAGAGAGAGGACACATAAGTCCAAACTATTCACTGACCTTCAAGGTGTGTTTCAATTGTGGAAAAAGCGGTCACATAGCCGAATTTTTATTCAGGTAGCAAAAGTCAAGTCCAAGCTGGGACGGCGGCACAAAAGCGACTATGGACAAAACAAAAGTCGGTGGTTCGAGGAAGAGGCGTTTGTCGTGATTGGCCAAAAAAGCGAGAAACCCGAGCGAGGTGATCACGGGTAAGCTAATCTTGAACTCTTTGAAGTTTATACCTTACTGAATCTGGGTTCTACCCATTCTTTTATCTCTCTGCTTGTGCTCAGCGTTTAAACTTGACTCAGGAGAAATTGGACTTTAACTTATCTGTTGAAACTCCGTTGGGTGAAACCCGTTACATCTACGGTTTATAAATCTTGCTTGATCCAAGTTGGCACAATCACATTACATTGATCTTATTTCTTTAAAGATACTTGCATTTGATGTGATTTTAGGGATTGATTGGTTAACTACTCATCATGCCAAAATTGATTATTTTTCGTAAGGTTGTTAGTTTTCATATTCCTAACCAACTTTGTTATCCGAATTCAAGCCACTAAACCACTAAAATTAGTCCTTTGTCATATCAAGCCATAAAAGCTATTCGTTTATTGAAAAAGCGGATGTCAAGCTTTCTTAGCCCATATTATGGACTTGAACAAAAACACGTCGATTTGAATAATATTCACTGTTGTTAATGAATTTCTGGCGTATTTCTGAAGAACTTCTGGTCTACCCCGAGCGTGAAGTTGAATTCTTTATTGATCTTGAGCAAGGGTATAAAGCCCATTTCTAAAACCCCATATCGAATGGCTCTATTGAACTTGAGGAGTTAAAAGTCCAACTACGAGGAATTGTTAGACATCGGTTTCATTAATCCTAGTACATCTCCTTGGGGTGCTCTATTTTATTTGTAAAGAAGAAAAGGCGGAGTATGCGACTTTGTATTGATTGACTGAGGAATTAAACCATGTCACCATCAAGAATAGGTATCCACTACCTCGCATTGATGACTGTTTGACCCGATTGCAAGAGCACAATACTTTTCAAAGATCGATCTTCGATTACGGATATCATCAATTTGAAGATTAAAACGAGGATATTCAAAAGATTTGAGGAACTCGCCTTGAGAACTCGATGCGGGCATTATGAATTCTTAGTCATGTCTTTTGGATTGACTAATGCTCCTCTTTGCTTTCATGGATATGATGAACCGTGTATTCAAGGAATATTTGGATCGGTTCGTTGTTGTCTTTATTGATGACATCCTCATCTATTCAAAAGTCGTGAAGATCATGAGCACCATTTGAAAGTTGGTACTTGAAGACTTTGTGACAACAAAGCTATATGCAAGTGTTGAAGAAATGCGAGTTACGGCTTAAGGAAGTAGCATTCCTTGGGCACGTGGTGTCAAAACATGGAGTATCTATTGACTTAACAAAGATTGAAGCAATCAAAGTTGGGAAGCAACCTGAAAGTCGGTGGCCAAAGTGCGTAGCTTTACGGGCTTATTGGTTATTATCGGAGATTCGTGGAAGGATTTTCTCGAATCGCTACTCAGATTAACTCGGTGACTCGGAAAGATGCAAAATTCGTATGGGCGAGGAATGCGAGAAGAGTTTTCAAGAGCTCGAGAGGAGACTCATTTGCATTTTGTTACGACAATACCATCTGGTTCGGATGGATTTGTTATCTCTGAGTGATGCTTGAGGCAAAGGGTTAGGATGTGTTCTCATGCGACATGGGAAAGTCATAGCTTTATGCCTCGCGACAACTCAAAGAATATGAGAGGAATTATCCTACTCATGATGCGGAGTTAGCGGCCGATCGTTTTCGTTGAAAAAATGGAGACACTACGTATGGGGAGAAAGTGGAGATTTATACGGATCATAAAAGCCTCAAATATTTCTTCACCCAAAAGGAACTCAACATGCAGCAGCGGCGTTGGCTCGAGTTGTTGAAAGATTACGACCATAGCATTGATATCATCTGGAAAAAGCAAAGCGTTGTGTGGTGGCGCATTGAGTAGAAGATATATCTTGAATGCGAGTGCGATGTTGTTAACACAAAGACCCATTTTGTACGACTTACAAAGGATGGAGATAGAGTTTAAGACTCCGGGGACCCACGTGATGATGGCAAATATCTGAGTAGAAGCAGACTTTAATCGATAAAGTTAAAGTTGCTCAAACCACGGACCCGGAGATGATGCGTATGAAAAAGAAAAGTCGAGAAGGTGCTATTAGGAAGCAAGAATGATGATGAAGAAGGAATACTTGAGTCGACTCCGGACTTTGCGTTCTAACGATTTTGACTTGAAGCATAGAATCATGATGGAGGCACACAACACACCATTTGCAATCCATCACAGGAGTACCAAAATGTATCATGATCTTGACATACATTTTGGGGGAGCAATATGAAGAAAGAGATCGCGGAGTTTTTCTCGAGGTGTTTAACTTATCAACATGTAAAGGCGGAGCATCAAGTGACTAAGGGTCCATTGTAACCACTTGAGATTTCAAAATGGAAGTGGGAACACATTACTATGGATTTCGTTATAGGTCTTCCCAAGGTTTCTCAAGGTATTGATGCGATTTGGGTTATTGTTGATAGATTAACCAAGTCGGCTCATTTCTTGCCTATACGTAAGACTTATTCCCTTGAACGTCTTGCTAGTATGTATGTGAATGAGATTGTGAGATTGCATGGCATGCCAATATCCATAGTTTCGGATCGTGACCCAAGATTCACTTCACGATTTTGGGTTAGCTTGCGAGAAAGCTATGGGCGCGCATTTCTGATTGATTCGGCATACCATCCTCAAGCGGAGGGACAATCGAGAAAGGACTATTCAAACCCTTGAAGATCTATTAAGACTTTGTGTCCTAGATTTTAAAGGAAGTTGGGATAAGTACTTACCATTGGTGGAATTCTCCTACAACAATAGTTATCAAGCAAGTATAGGCATGGCTCCATTGAGGCGTTATATGGATGAAAGTGTCGTTCTCCGGTATCTTTGGGGACGAGGTGGGAGAAAGCTTAGCGTTGTTGGGACCCGAATTTAAATACGCATGACTACGAGAAAAGATTCAAATGATCCGTGACGTATAAAGGCCTCAAGAAGATCGACAAAAGAGTTATCTTGATCTTCATCGAAAGGGCGTGGAGTTTAATATTGGAGATCATGTATTATTACGTATTGCTCCATGGAAGGAGTTACAAGATTTGGAAGAGAGGAAAGCTCGATCCACGATTTATTGGCCCATTTCAGATTCTTGACCGAGTAGGAAATGCGGCCTATAGACTCGCGTTACCTCCAAGTATGTCTCGTGTTCATAATGTTTTTCACATATCTATGCTTCGTAAATATGTGAAAGACCCAAACCACATTATTGCGTTAGAACCAGATGAGATAGTCGAAGATTTAACATACGAGGAGGTACTTGTCAAGATATTGGATAGGAAAGAGCATATCCTACGAACAAAGGTTATACCACAAGTTCGAGTTTTGTGGAGGAACCATCTTTATTGAGGAAATGACTTGGGAGTTGGAATCGAAATGAAAGCGAGGTACCCTCACCTTTTGAAACACAGTGCGTCACGTCAATTTCGAGGGCGAAATTTCATAAGGAGGGGAGGTTGTAAGACCCCAACTTATTATGAATAAAATTAAATTTTCTCTATTTATTATCTTGAAATAATTAGGAGTTAATTTGATATAATACTTTGGTTATGGGTGAAATGTGCAAATTTTACAAAATAAGTAAGTGGTTATAAAATATTCATTTTTGTGTCGGGAATATTCGTTTGGTCGTGGAATATTTCTTGTTGTCGGGGAATATTAAATGCAATGGTATGACCGACCATTCGTGGGCCTCATAATGAGAATAGCTGTCGGATGAAGAAAACAACAAGTTTGAGTTTTTATAAATAACGGCGTAGTTATTATACAATTAACCTTTGTTGGAATACCGGTGGTTAAAATACGATGTAATGGCGTGGTTCCACGTAGATTTTGCGGTATTACTGATATATTTTTGAATTATTGATTCTTACGTAAGAAGGCCTTTACTCGATAATTATTACGAGTAATTACTTTTTAATATTTTATTTTATTGATTCAATAATTGTTGCGTTGATATTTTATATTATTGTTGTTTTGATAATTGTCTTTTGCGATATTTTCCATTATCGGATCGATAATTCATATTATTTGAATAATATTATTAGATAGCATTATTGGCAATGTCTAGAAAGTTACATTTAAGGAGAGGTTTGGTCACCTAATTGCGCCCGATGAGGAGAAATCCTTATCGGAAAGCCCCTCTTTCACAGGAGCGGCACTGGTTGTCATAATTGTGATTTGTAATATTATTTGTGAATAATTAATTATTGATTATATGATAAGAAAATATTTATTTTATGTGGATATAATTGATGGTTATATTTATTTTATGTGGTTATAATTGAAGGAATTAATGTTGAGGTGTTTTTTTTTTTGTCGGGAGGTATTAAAATTAAATCACTATTCTTGAGATATATTATTGTGAGTTATAATTTTTAATCGTAGTTGGATCGTTGTGATTTTTGGATATGTTATACATATATAAGTTGAGTATATGTCCACAAATTTTGAACCGTTAAAAATGAGCGAATGATTTGTTATGAATTTTAAGAGGTGTCGATTAGAAAATTAGGGTTATAATTGATTTTGGTGGAAAATTCTAGAATTGAGTGGGCCCCACTTGTGGTTGGTGAAAAAATGTCTTTGAATTTTATTTCAAATGTGGTGGGTGGCAATAGTAGCGAGTAAAAGCCATCGAGTAGCAAGTCGAAATCTGCCTGGCGGACGAGCTAACATTTTCTATAAATAGAGGGCTAAGTTAGAATTGAAAATCACACACGAAACATAAGCTTTCTCTCTTTCTCTCTCTATATTATCGGCGTATTTTGTGAGTATTTAGATACTTTGAGAGTTCTTTATTCGATACAAGTTTCATTCGACATCACTCAGAGCCTTTCATTTCAAAAAATCTTGATTCTTTGAGGTAAGGGATGTTATTTTCTTCTTAAATGATATTATTTTCTTGATATCATTATCTTTGAAATATTGGTTTGAACTTTTTAATCAAATTTGGAACTTTTTGTGTGGGGTTACTATTCACGTATCTGACCTTATTCACGTATATGACTTTATTCACAAATCGACACTATTCATAGAAAAATGAAATTTTCTCTTTTTCGTCCCGGATGTCTTTTATGGTTACTATCTTTGATTGTATCCATGTTTTGATCTTTATTTTGAATTCTACTTCACACTTGGTTATTATGGAGTATTATTGAATTTGGATAAACCAAAATCTGAATCCCTAATATTTGTCCTTACATCTTTTCTGGATTCGTTCTCTAAAATGTTTTCATCATCCTCGGTCCTTAATGGTGGTACTTGATGAATATCTTTGGCACTATAGTGCAAAGATGAATGATTACTGATGAATATCTTTGGCCGTAGTAGCAAAGATGAGCAGTGTTGAGATGAACATGACTAATTGGTGATACAAATGAATATCTTTGGCCGTAGTGCAAAGATGAATATTTGATTCAAGATGTATATTGATTGATATTCTGAGGATAAAATATTGATGATGGACTTTTAAATTCATAGATGATAGTAGATTTCATTCTCTACTTAACTCTTCTAATGAATTGTTGTTTTCATTGCTATGATTGTTGATCTAAAACTTGTTGTCGATTATATTATATCAGATTTTTCCTGTTGAAGACTAAGGATAAATTTGTTGTATATTATCTTAGTCATAATATTCATTTTTTTCTTGGGCTAGTTGAGGCTCACCCTTTTCTCTATTTTTGTTCCATTTTTCTTCTGGGTGGGAGCGAGAACATAGCGAGGAACTATCGGGGTATAGAGTGAAAGTTCTAATTAGTTGTTTTAGCGATCCTCACTATTTTTGTAAAATAGTACATCAATAATTGTAATGAGGACTTTATTTGGGGTGTGGATATTGTCGAGAAGAAGACAATATGTATTTAAACTCTCATGAGTATGTACAAGTATTGTCGTATTTTGCGACAATTGTAATAATAAAGTTGTAGTTTCTTTTTTACATTATACCATGTATTTTTACTATTCGAGAATGGGTGATGTATACCTATTTTGGGTCGTAATATTTCGACACTCAAAAATTTCGGAAAAATTTGAAATGATAGTTTGTTGAGTTTTTCTAGATTGTGTCCAAAATGGCGATTTTTGATTTATAGATTAGGAGTTATGAATTTTATGGGAAAAGACTATGTTAAAAGTAAACCCTTATAACTCATTACGGTTAACTCGAAAATTAGTGAAATTTTTATTGGGAGTACATATATATATATGATATACTCTGTAAATTTAGAATTTTTGGACAAAAGTACGGTTTATGATAAATGTTTAAATATTCAGATTTTGGCCATATGAAAAATAGTAAATGAATTTAAAAATTCGAGAAAATATATGTTCAATATGGGACTATATTCTGCTAAATCCCAGAAAAGAAATATTTTTGGGACTGATTTGGTATTTTTCATGAAAATGAACTAGTTATGAGTAAATGAATTAAATACGTTATGTGAAGAAACAAAATTGGAAAATATTATTTTATGGCTTGGAAATCATATATAAGGTATATGCAGATTTTTTATGAGGGATTTGATCATTGGTGATGAAATCTTAAGAGTATGGCATTTTTAAATGATTAAATGCATTATTTGATAAAGTGTAAACAATTAAAATAAATGGTTTATAAGTTTAGGAAATGATTAATATATTGTTATAATCTTAATAATATTAGATTATAAGTTTATTAAGTGATTGATAATATTTGGATAAATTTAAAGTCTTTAATATTTATACTTGGTTTCGTTTGATTAATGCTTATATCATTGTCATCATCCTCATGTTTATATTGTGATGACAGACATCTTTGGCTTACGTGCATAGATGAACTTGATATGATTATGACCAGGGATTTTTGGTATAATCATGACCGTAAGGTGACAAATGAATGTGGTGAAAGTCCTCGTTAGCCTGTAGTTCATTGATGGACAGTTGTGGTATGATTATGACTAGGGATTATTCGGTATAATTATAACCATTGATTATTACATGAATATCATTGGCCGTGATGCAGGGATGATTCGATTTTATTTATTAAGCTGAGTCTCAGCGATAAAAATTGATGAAAATATTTTAAATCATAGAAGATGGTAGATATCATGCTCTACTTGACTTATCTAATGGATTGCTTATTTCGCTGCAGTTAAACTTGTTGTCTATTGTATTTTATCAGTTTAACATTGTTGAAGACTAATGATAATTTATTCTGCATTATCTTAGTCATAATATTTCTTACTGGGCTAGTTGAGCTCACCCTTTCTTTCATTGTTCTCTTCAGGAAATGAGAATATAGTTAGGACGAGTCGGGGAATGGAGTGATGGTCCAGATGATAGCATTAGTAGTCCTCACTATTCTGTTAAATAGTGTGACAATAAATATAATAAGGACTCCATTGAGTGTGGATATTGTCTAGATGACAATATTCTTATTAAAATTCTCAGCTATGTTTTGTCATATTTTACACGACTGTTTTATAATTAAGTTGTATTTGAATTTATGTACCATGTATCTGGCGACTCAAGATGAGTGATGTATACCTGTTTTGGGGGCGTCACATATTTGTTTTGCCATTTATCGAAGGATGCCTTTTTCAATTTATTTTTCTTGATTGTGTTTGAACCTTCACACAATATTTCATCTAAAGGAAAATATTAAAACCTAATGCAATCACTTATATTTTTCTTTGTCGGGCCTGAACAAGTTTTATCCAACATTACTATCATCTTCATCCATTATATTTAATATCAGTATGAGTAATATTCTCTTACATAAGTAGTATATCTTTTGTCCCCCAAAAAGTCTTCAAACATTAAAATAATTTATCCACTAAAAATGACAATATTAATTAATAAAAATCAAAAAAAATATGCCCACAAAAAATAAAATGTTAGTGGTACATTGTCAAATATAAAATGTGGTATGCACAAATAGTATATAAATACATTTAATTTTTTACAATAACAAATTTATATTTAATAATACTTTTTAAGTAACTTAGAATGTCGACTATTCCTCAGTATCAAAGTAAATAAATTTACAATAATCTAAACTTTAAAATTTCATACATTGACCATGAATTTTTTTTTTAAAAAGGATAAGACTCTTCTATGGAATAGAACATAAATGCTAAAAATTACTCATTTATTATGTAGAAAGAGTTAAGTTTGAGTTTTATTCTTAATTAATTTATGGTATCCTACAACTCAAATTTAAATATGATTAAATTTTAAAAATACAATTTTATTCTTAATAATGTTTTTTAAATAATTTTTAATATTAAATTTTAATCAAAATATTAAGTTACAATAATTCAAATTTTAAAATATTGTAAATTGATAATAAAAAATATAATAATTAAGACTATTTTTGTAGAGCGGATCACACATGTTAAATTATTACTTTTTGTTTCACAAAAGAGTTAAATTTCGATTTGTTATTAACTAATTTATTACATTTTAAAATTTAAATTTAAATTTAAATCTATTTAAGTTTTGAAATAATAATTTTATTTATAATATTACTTTTTAAAGAGTTTTTATTACTTTTTTTTGAAACAGAGGTTGTGTACTTGATTGGAATGGTAAAGGAGAAGTTGGACGTGAAAACCAGTATAGATGTGACGCCCCCAAAATAGGTCCAATCCATCCAACCTATTCTGAGTCGCCAAATACATGGTACATAAAATAACTACAACTTTATTACTACAATTGTCGTGCAAAATACAATAACACATATGTTGTGAGTTTTGATACAAATATATATACCAACTGTGACTCTTGACACCAACTTGGATAGCACGTCACAATGGCACCTTACATAAAGGTACTGGTCGATAACTTGTTTTAGAAATTAAAATTTTGGAAAGTGCTCAAGAAAACCTTCGTCATACATGGGAGGCCATGCGTGCACAGGTTATGATAGATATCATATGCCCATAGAATTATCCTTGGTTGACCCAATAGACCCCAAAAGAAAAGCGAGAAGATTACTATCATGTTCTTTCCGATGGTGAGTCTTCTCTTGACATATAACTATCTCCACCGCATGTCTGCAATTGAAAATTATATTTCAACCAAACTCCAAGATTATATAGGTAGTGCTCATAGATATAATCAGCAAGTGGATGTGCACAACCCTGTCTTATGATAACTCGTTGGTCATTAGACATCTTGTATGATAGTGGCAAAACACTCTTCCAAAGTTGGGTTCACCTCACCCTATTCGGTTCACCAAAATTAAATATAAAATGACGTATACAATACGACACACTTATCTAAAGTTCTCAATAAAATTATTTCCATACTATTTAGGGAGAACCTCAATGACTATAGACCATGATTTCTATTCCTTGTTACCCCCAGCTCGACCCAAATACACTCTTGTTACACGAAAGGAATTGTTAAGTAAAAGGGTGAGCCTAACTAGCCCGATAAAATAATATCATGAATAAAGATAATTAAATTATCAATAGCCTTCATCAATAATAAATCAGAGATTTATAACATATGGTAGATGATAAAACTTTTCAACCATAGTTGCAGCGGAACGAGCAATCCATTAGAAGAGTCTAATAGACCATAAATTCTATTATCTCCTCCATGTTAAAAGTCCACCAACGATGTTTTAACCCTGTAACATCAGTCAACAGTTTCTATCCACAATCATGTGAATAACTCATAATCATATTTGTAATTCTAAATTCCTCTTCTCATCCAGGACGAAGATAATTTTCATCACATGTCTTTACCTGAAACATCAAAGATCATGGTTATACCAAATCACAGTTCATGTTCATAATCATACTAATAAATTCATCTTTGCACCACGGGCCAAAGATATTCATCAACAGTTCATCTTTGCACTACATGCCAAAGATATTCAACAACAAGTCATATTTGCACTACGGGCCAAAGATATTTAACAACAGGTCATCTTTGCACTACGGGCCAAAGATATTCATCAATAATTGATCTTTGCACTGCAGGCCAAAGATATTCATATCTCAAAAAAACATACAATCATTTCATAATTTATATAAACCATAATTATAATCATGTTGATCAATTCACCTTTGCACTTAAGCTAAAAATATTCAATTGTAAATTCAATAGTCATGATCATATCGGTCAACGATTCAACTTTGCATTCTTGGCCAAAGAGAACCCGTAGTCACGATCATACCAATAATCTACCCATCTTTACACTTAAGTCAAAGAGAAATTTTATCAAGGGATTATAAAATGTTATATATGATAATAAAACAATATGATCAACAATGCATTTAATTTCAAAAGTAAGATTCATAATCAATGATTTCATAACACCTTAATCCAAATGTTATAAATCACTTAATAATCTCATAATCTAATATTATTAATATTACCATAATATCTTAATCATTTCTTAAACTTATAAATAATTTATTTTAATTGTTTACACTTTACTAATTAATGCATTTAATCATCCTAAAATACCAAACTCATAAAATTTCATCACCAATAACCAAAACCCTCATAAAAAATCTCCATATACCTTACATAGGATTCCCAAGCCATAAAATCCTATTTTCCAATTTTGTTACTTCACATAACATATTTAATTCATTTACTCATAACTAGTCTATTTTCATGAAAAATACCAAAGCAGTACAAACAAATTTTCTTTTTTGGGATTTAGCAGAATATAGTCTCATATTGAACATATATTTTTCTCGGAATTTTTAAAATTCATTTACTATTTTTCATATGTCCAAAACTGCTGAATATTTAGACAGTTATCATAAATTGTACTTTTGTCCAAAAAATTTGAAATTTATAGAGTATACTTCTGTTATATACATGTACTCCCAATATAAATTTTACCAATTTTGGAGTTAACCACAAGGAGTTATAAGGGTTTACTTTTAAAATAGTCTTTTCCCATAAAATTCATAACTCCTAATTTATACATCCAAAAATAGCCATTTTTGGACACCATCTAGAAAACTCATCACATTATCATTTCAAATTTTTCCAGAATTTTTGAAGGTCAGAAAAATAACGATACATGAAAAACATAACAACCCTTAAAATTCCTTACCTCAAAAAAGCAGTATTTCTGACTGGAATATCGGATGTAAAGCCGAAGGAACCTTGCACTGAATAGCAACTCTCAAAGTATCTAAATACTCACAAAAATACACTCGATAATATAGAGAGAAAGAAAACTTGTTTCTGGTGTGATTTTCAATTCTAACTAAGCACCCTATTTATAAGAAAATGCTAGAACGCCAAAGGAGACTAAATTAATAAAATAATAATATTATTTATCTTCCTTCTACGCACCAACCAAGACCAGCCTTCATCCTTGAACCAAGAATTTTAGCACATGTTTTCTACACCAACAAAAAAGTGGGCCCGCATTCTAGAAATATCTACCAAAATTATTTATAAAAATAATTTCTGAATCAGTCATCTCTTAAAATTCATAACATATCATACGTTAATTTTAACAGTTCAAAATTTGTGGACATATACTCAACTTATATATGTATAACATACCCAAAAATTACAACGATCCAACGGTCGGATTAAAAATTATAACTCACGCAATATATCTGAAGAACACTAATTTTTCGAATTATTAGTCCTTTGGACCAGTTTCATTCAAAAATTCACCACGATAAATCTACAAAGGATTTTTGGGAGATTCCAATTTCTACGGTTAGCTTACTTACAGGGCTTTCTTTTGATATATGGCTCATCTCCTAACTCATTATACACAAAGAGTTATGAATTTTACAAAATCAAGTAATAAACTAATTTTCTAAAAATTTCCAAATTTCGTTCCTCATTTCGACAAAATACTAATAAAACACCTCAGCATTAATTCCTTCATTTGTAACCATATAAAAATATATATTTCTTTATCATATAAATCAATAATTAATTATTCACAAATAATATTATGTAATCACAATAATGACAACCAAAAGGAGTTAAAGGAAAGAGGGCTTTCAGATAAGGATTTCTCCTCAGCCAGTGGCGCGCTGATTAGGTGACCAAACCTCTCGTCGATGTAACTTTCTTACATCGCTAATAATGTTATCTAATAATATTATTCAAATAATATGAATTATTGATCCGATAATGGGAAATACTTTGTAGTGACAATTATTGAAACAACAATAATATAAAATATCAACGTAGCAATTATTGAATCAATAAAATAAAATATTGAATAAAGAATTATGTAACAATTATTGAGTAGTGTCTTCTTACGTAAGAATCAATAATTCTAAAAATAATATGCAATACTGGTAATATCACTCTATGTGCGATGCATGCGTATTCGTATTTTTAACCACTAGGTATTCCAACAAGATGTTAACTTCAGAATAACTACGCCAAATTATTTATAAAAACTCAAACTTGGCGTTTTCTTTTATCAAACAGATTATTACATTAGGGGAGAACGAATGGATTTGCGTCGTCGTATGAATATTCTCTAACAATGAGAATATTCTACACCAAAACAATATTTAAAACAACAACAAATATTTTATAGCCACTTGCTTATTTTGAAAAAAAATTCATACATCATTCTTAATTTTAATCTTTATCAATTTAACAATTTACTGAATAATAGTTATAAGAAAAATTGAATAATTTTATTTCATAAAATTCGGGTATTACGATAGAGGCAAACCAAATCGTGTCTCACTCTCTGTCTACCCTAACCCAGAACTCCAAATCGCATCTCCTCCTCCAGTCTCTCCGTGTCTCTGACTTCGCCTCCACTCTACTGGCTACTGGTACTTCAATTGTTTTGATTTTTGTACTTCATTCCACGAATTAAGGCTAGGGTTAGAACATGTCTATGGGCAATTTTAAAATAGGCATGAATTGTACTGAAATTAGAATATGTGGCTCATGAATTCTAATGAAATAAGAATCCGTGCCTATTGATTTTTTCTCCAACTAGCTCTAGTCCTGGATTGTATGTATTCTCTATGCCAAGTTTCTGAATTGAAGCTGGACGCATTTTATAGGTCCATCTATGATAGGAAAGGAGTCGCCATGAATACATTACACAACATTTTGTTTTACACTGGTATATTCAATATCCACCAAATCATCAAATGTTGCGTTTTGATGGATACATATTAAAATGCAATCATTTCATTGATCTCAGTAGTTGGGTTGAATCCTTAGACTAGGTAATGGGTTGTTTTGCACATGTTAGGCTACCTATGGTTTTGTAGAAGATGTTTTTCGTGTGTTCAAGATGTACTACTATCTCTGTTTTAGAACTAGATCAAAAATTAAAGATATATGTTTATTTAAGATTATGAAGTGATATGAATTAAGATGTCATAATTTTTATTCTTAATTGATTTGAGTATTATTATATCAACAGGGTTAAATTCTTAAGTAATATAGGGATTAATTTGTAAAATAAAAGTATTCCTTTAATTTCCAAGTGTATGTATCTAATAGAGAGTAAGCAGTAAGTATTTATACAAGTTATTCTTTTGTGGTCTGTTTGTCTGGCAAGCTTTATCTGTTGGTAGCTACTGCCTTCTATTAATGGTGTTTAATCCATATATCTTTATAAGTTAAGCTCGAGGAGTAGCTGTTTATTTTTTGTTTTACTTTAATTTTATTTTGGTAATGTCATATATTGATATCCTCCATCAATTTTAAGAGCTCAATTCATTTCATCAAACACTGTGTTTTTTTTCTAGATTGTTTAGTAACCAGGCCTCAAGAGTCAAGAATACTGATTGCATTTGTCAATATATATATATATATATATATATATATATATATATATATAATTGTGAATCTTGTTTCAAATTCAATTGTCTGGTCAAAGACATACTTTATTAGGTGTAGGTGTATACTTAAAAATTCAGGAATAATTATTAATTATGAACTGATCCTAAAGAAATTTAAACTAGCAACTTCTAATGCATGTTTTTCACTACCATCAGTTGATATGAGACTTATTGTGTAATGTGGAGCAGGGAGTGAGTATGATTAATGACATGCTGAGCTCGTCAAGGTCAGATGATCTACCCATCCTTCCACAGTTGAATTGATTCTTAAATAAGCTTGCTTAATCTTGAAGATGTATGTAGCAGTAGTATGCATACAAACATTTTTTGAGGTATTATGGTTATTAGTACATTATATATGAAAATAAATTGATGCAAAAAACATGCCCAATGTATAGAGTAAAGAGAATGTAATGATGATATTAACTAACGAACAAGCTCCTCTTCTTTTTTGACAACTTCTTCCAACTCTCGAAGGCCTCCAACCTTCTGTTCAATCTCCTCAATTAGCTCTTCTCGCCACAACTCTGCTCTATCAGATTCTTCAATATCCTCTTGCTACATTAATCAACATACATACCACTCAGAACCCTTTGTCATATTGATGATTTTGTAATCAAAGATGGATGGATTGATGAAGCTAAAAAGAACAATTAATTTATTACCTTCTCATAGACCCAATGCCCTGTTCCATCACCTCCATCTATTTTATACTGCTTTGAATCAAAGTATGGATCCTAAACCATTTTCATTATTTATAGGAATCAAAAATTAAAATCAAATTTGGGTATGTTAACTATTAGCAAGAGGGAATGAATGCTTGAGGGCTGTTCACTTTTGTGGCACCAAAGAAATAGCAACCCCAACATGTGAACATGATGTAAAAAGTATCTATAGTGAAACAATAAGAGGAATTGCATGTGTAATTTACCATCCTTCCTACCAAACACACAATTGAACTTTATCTGATGTTATGTGTAGAAAGTGGCTACCCTTTGTATTCAAACCCTCAACCTGAATGTTCCCAATCTAAGCTTTATACCATTGTACTAGTCAATGGACATGTGATATGTGGTACATTTGAATAATATTAATTTCATAGTTGAGTTATCTTACTTTTTGAATTTTTCATTCATTTATCTTGAAAATCGAGATGCAAACTTATACACTGCTCCTTAGGTGTTAATATTTGCCAAATACACTGCAATACTTTGTGAAGATGCTAATATTCCTTTATGATATTAGTCATAAAAGAATGTTTTCCATGAAAGAAGGAAGGTACTCTCTATACTTATGTGATGAGTCTCATGGCTGTCATGGCATTCTTTTCTCGTTGAATATGTTTATATATCAAGAGGAATATAAATAGGTATATTCATCTATTAGGAGCATATGTTCCTGATAAGTTTTCCCATTTATTCTTGTAATGATCCTCAAGGATATTAATCTGAATATATCACAATGTGATATATGATAAGGTTTATATGTGATTTTAACTAGCATATCATTTATTCCTATTGTATCATCAGTACTCTTTAGTCTGCAGTTACTGTTTTTTCTGGGACCCTCAAGTCTTAAAATGCAAATATATTGATACGTAGTAGTTATTTTTTTCTTATTGATTAATGTTGTTAAAGTTACTGCTGGAGTTCTCTGAATACTTTTTCTGCATTTTGTTAGGGGTCCTTTGGTGAGATTTTAAAAGCAGGTTGGCCTGGAACACCTGTAGCTGTCAAGCAATTCTTCCAAATCTTTCAGATGATAGATTGGGGATGTAAAGTTTATTTCCTGTATCTCATGTTTTTTAATGTGTGATATATAATGTTGATAATTTAATGATATATTCACAATTATCAAAGATATATTAAGTGTATGAATACCTACTTAAGCAATGGGATTTGGAATGATGATCCATTTGTTGTTTACTTTTTTTTTTCTACTAACTTTGTTGCTTGTAATAGTCCTAAAACCAAAAAATAGGCTCATACAGGCAATGAACTGCAAAATGGATATTAATTCTTCTTCATTCGTATAGTAGCCTTTTTTGAAAATGTTGATCTCGTTGAGCTTAATAAAGGAATCATGATTTATTATACATCAACTTTTATAGAGTTCTGCCACTGAAACTATAGTCCTTGTCAAAGATATAATGTACATCCTTCATTTATAGTTTCCTTTATTTTTGGACTAAAGTACATTTATTATCCTTTTTGTTTATTGATTTAGTCATAACTTCAGACATGAGGTGAATTTGCTAATGAAAGGAGGCGTTCATCTCAGAAGTAATAAGGTAGTTTTTAATACACTAAGAATGTATATCATTGTGTTCCACTTGGGTCAGCTGTTGTTTACTCATATTCACCTGTCCAGCAACAGGGATTTTGCTTTGGCTTCGTTGAATTTAAAGATTTGAACTCCATGCACAATCCAATTCAAGTGCGTTCTCTGTAACTTCTCAATTTCCAAATTCTTTTTGTAATTTATTTTATATGATGTGGCTAGTAGAGATATAATCCAGAGCATTTGATCATATCGTGGCCGTTCATTCTACCATATAAACTATAATATATGCTAGTTTTGACAAACTATGTCTGTGACGCCCCCAAAATAGGTCAATTCCATCCAACCCATTCTGAGTCGCCAAATACATGGTACAGAAATAACTACAACTTTATTAATACATTTGTCGTGCAAAATACGACAACATATATACTGTGAGTTTAAATACAATTATTGTCTTCTAGACAATATCCACTCGCAAATAAATTCACATCACAATTATTGATACATTATTTTACAAAAGCGGTGAGGACTACTAAACAACTCTCTAGAACCTTCATTCCATACCCCGACTCAACTTTTTCGCTACATTCTCGCCTCCCGAGAAGAAAAATGGAACAAAAAGAAAAGGGTGAGCTCAACTAGCCCAAAGTAAAGAATATTATGACTAAGATAATATACAACAAATTATCGTTAGTCTTCAATGAGGAAAAATCTAATAGAATACAATAGACAAACCGCTTTTAAATCAATCTTCGCAATGAAATAATAATTCATTAGAAGAGTTAAGTAGAGAATGCAAACTACTATCTTCTATATATGAATTTAAAAGTTCATCGTCGATATTTTATCCCTCGTAACATCAATCAATATATATCCGGAATCAAATATTCATCTTTGCACCACGTGCCAAAGATATTCATCATTGGTCATGTTCATCTAAACACTGCTCATCTTTGCACTACTGCCAAAGATATTAATCATCAATATATTCATCTCAACACTGTTTCATCTTTGCACCTCGTGCCAAAGATATTCAAGAATATCATCATTTAGGACCGAGGATGATGAAAAAATATTTTAAAGGAAACGAATCCAAAGTGAAACAAAAGAACAAATATTAAGGATTCGTATTTTAAACAATCGAAGTTCAAAAATACTTCATAAGTAATCAGAGTGGAGTAAAATTCAAAAATGATCAAAACATGGATACAATCAAAGCTAGTATCCATAATAGATATTTTGGACGAAAAGAAGAAATTTTATTTTTCTATTGAATAGTAGCCAGATTCGTGAATAGTGCCAGTATACGTGAATAAAGGCAGTATACGTGAATAGTAACTCCGACACCAAAAGATTGAAATTTCACAAAAAACATCTTCACGCTTCGTGAATAGTACTCATGAATAGTAACTCATGAATAGTAACCCCGACATGAAAAAGTTCTAAATTTGATAAAAATTTCTAACCAATATTTTGGCATAATGATATTGAAGAAATAATATCATTTTCGAATAAAATAACATCCCTTACCTCGAAAAAGACAAGACTTTTAGTTGAAACACCAGGATATAAAGGCTATGACTTGAACTTGCTTTGCAGACCAGATAGCAATACTCAAAGTATACTCAAAATACTCACAAGAATACGCCGATAATATAGAGAGAGAAAACTCAATTTTCGGTGTGATTTTCAATTCTAACCTAAGCACCCTATTTATAGAAAATGCTTTAGAACACCAAAGTAGAAAATTTAATAAATTAATATTATAATTTTTCCACAACTTCATACGCACACTAACAATCAATTCAAACTTTCCTAATCACATGTTAAATGAGTTTCAAAATGAAAAAATGTTTTTGTAATTAAAATATTTTAAACTTCCAAAAATCAATTATTTTGAACTTCTAACTTCAATAATTCATAATAAATAGCCCTTTTATCGGAAAATTGAATCTCGCAATTTTTATAGGAAATTCAATTCTCTACAACTTTGCAGTAAGAAAGTTTTTCCAAATTCCAAATAGAAATCGACCAAATTCATAAGCAGGCGATTTTATGCTATAATCAAATTTCGGTTAATAATTGTGTCCACCAACACACAAAATATGTGTTAAACATTTAATGCCACAAAAATACTCTTCCTCCTCATATACTCATATATCCCACATTCATTATAAAAATATCATAGATTAATATATTATTAAAATAATATATTTAAATGAATTATTTTATCGAAAAAGATAAAATATTAATTTTCAACAATTGTCACATTAAAAATTTTCTCCATCTATATCCACATAAAATCAATATTTTTCTCATCATATAAATCAATAATTAATTATTCACAAATAATATTCTAGAATCACAAAGATCTTGGCAACCGTGCCATTCCTGTGAAAGAGGGGCTTTTAATAAGGATCTCTCCTCATTACCGGCGCCGCAATTAGGTGACCAAACCTCTCCTTAGAGCATGTAACTTTCTAGACATTCGCCAATAATGTTATCCAATAATATTATTAGGATAATATGAATTATTGCTTCGATAATGGAAAATAACGTGTAATGACAATTTATTGAAACAACAATAATATAAAATATCAATGCAAAGAATTATTGAATCAATAAAATAAAATCTTTGAATAAGAATTACTATAACAATTATTGAGTAGTGCCTTCTTACGTAAGAATCAATAATTGGTGCAATACTGTGTGTCATCTTATTAACAACGATATTAGTGTGTTTTAAACACCGGGTATTCCAATAGTATTAATCTGTAATAACTCACGCCAGTTATTTATAAACAACTTATATTTGTCGCTTTTCTTCATCCAATCGCTTTCAAGTTATGGGGCCCATAAAAGATCTATGGCCAAATCAGCATTTAATATTCCGACAAAGATTTAATATTCCACCACCAAACGAATATTCCCAAATAATAATGAATATTTTATAACCATTTGCTTATTCAAATATTTACGTATTTTACCCATAACTATCCACATTAATCAAATCAACCCTTACTATTTTAAAATAATAAATAGAGGAAAATAAATTTCATTTATTAATAATTTGGGGTCTTACAACCTCCCTCCTTATGAAATTTCATCCTCGAAATCGACGACGCGTCACTCGGTATTTCTAAAAAAAGATGAGAATACCTTGCTTTCATTTCCGCTTTCCAACTCCCGTGTCATTTCCTCAATAAAGCATGGTTTCTCCACAAAACTTTAACTTGTGGTATAACCTCGAGACATAGGACATGTTCTTTCCTATCCAAGATCTCGACAGTACCTCCCTCAGACGTTAAGTCTTGGCTATCTCGTCGATTCTAACTCAACGACGTGGTTCGGATCGTAACATCGACACGTGAAAAAGTTATGAACACGCGTCATACTTGGCGGTAAAAACGAGTCTATAGGCCACGGTTCCTATTCGATCGAGAATTTCAAATGGATTAATAAATCGAAGGTTTGAGCTTTCCTCACCTCAACCGATTCTCGCTTTTGAAATAACAACTTCGCACCTCCTTCTTCAAATTCATCATCGATTTCCGGGTGTAGCTTGAAGCGACTTTAACTTTATCGATTAAAGTCGATTATACTCGTATATCATCACGTGGGTACCTAGAGTTTTCATCTCCATCTCTATTATTTATAAATTATACGAAATGAGTCTTTGACAATATCGCACTTCAGACTTGTATACGATCTTCTACTCAACACGCCACTACCACGTTCGCTTTTTCAGATGGCGTGGTCGAACATGTCTTTGAAATGAGTCTCCTCTTGAGTTCTTCGAAGCTCTTCCCACATTCCTTGGTCCATTCGAATTTTGTATCTCTATGAGTCATCTGCGTTAATGGAATAGCGATTCGAGAATATCCTTCAACGAATCTCGATAATAACCAAGCTTCTGAAAGCTACGTATTTCGATTACCGACTTAGGTTGTTCTCAATTATGACTCATATCCCAACCTTGGATAGCGTTCTACAATGACACCTATCGCTTTACTATCGCGCGAATATGGTGTCCCCTACGAGAGTTCTGGCGGTGCATTCCACAAAGGAAGTCACCAGATAAAGGCTGTGTACCAAATTTATAGTTGAATTTTTAACTCCCGAAGTTCAATAGAGCCATTCGATATGAGATTTTAGAAATGAGTTTTGTCTACCGGGTTCAAAGTCGATACAAAATTTAATATCGCTTTGGGAGTAAGCCAAGAAATTCTTCAGAAATACGTCAGAAAAATCAATAACAACAGAATATTATTCAAATCGACGTGTCTTTATTCAAATCCATAACATGGACTAAGAAAACTCGACATCCATAATAAACGAATGACTTCATGGCTTCGATATGAAAATGTTTGACTACAATGGTTTGATTGCTTGAATTGAATAACAAAGTTGCTTAGGAATATGAAAACTAACAACCTTACGAAAGTAATCAATTTTGGCGTGATACGAGTAGTTAACCTTAAAATCACATCAAAAGCAAATATCTCTATAGAAATAAAGTTAACGTGTAATGTGATAGTGCCAACTGAATCAAGCAAGATTTCTAAACAACGGATGTAATGAAAGTTTTTCCTAACTGAGTCTCCATAAATAAAGTCAAAGTCTAATTTCTCCGTAGTCAAGTTCAAACGTTGAGCGCAAGCAAGAGAGATAAAAGAATGGGTAGAACCCAGATATCTAGTAAGGTATAAACTTCGCAAGAATTTATAATTAACTAACTGTGCTAACCGTTCGTCGTTCCTCGATTTTAATTTGGCCACGACAAACGCTCTTCCAGAATCGTTGACTTTGACCCTTCGGGACATCCTTTTGAGTCACCATTCCCGCTTGACTGGGTTTCGATACCGCATAATCTCGAAAGCGATATGTCCTTTTCCACAATTATAGCATACCTTAAACTGTTAGGGGCGGTTTAATTGATATACCTCTTTCCCCAAGATTTGTAACATACGACCTAAGGTGGTCTTTCTCCTCCTTGGAACCGATTCTTCTTTGGTGTTGACGTCTTCACATGGTCGTTGTTGAATCTCCTCTTTTAAAATCTCCTCCAGGCTCGCTTCTTCTATTTTCATGGCCACGATTACCACCAGAGTGGTTACCGCCTTTGTCCAGTATTCTTCTTTTTCTCTTCGGTTATCGTTATTCGATGATCGCTATCTTCTAGTATGATCTCGGTTATGGTCCCTCGGTTGAGCGTACTCGTTATCTCGCCTAACAACCGAGCCCCATTGACAACATCCGAATAGAGAGAAAATTTATGAGAAATGAGATACTAACGTACGCGGGTTTCAAACCTCTCGAAACATCCGGCGTCATCGTTCCTCATTCTCCACCAAATGAGGTGCAAACTCGGATAACTCCATGAACTTCGCCTCAGATCGGGACCGTCATGTTATTCTCGCTCCAGCCTAATAAACTCCACTTCTTCATACGACGAATACTTTCAGTGGAAGTACTTGTCATTGAACTGCTTTCAAACATCTCCCACGACATGCTTGAGTGCAAATTTGGATGGTACGCTTCATGATTCCCACCAAAGAATCGCCTCATTACTGAACATAAAAGTAGCGAATGGAACTTTCTGTTCCTCCTTGCATCCCAAGACATCGAATATCTTGGTAATTTGCTTGACCCATGTTTCCGCCATGATCGGATCCGGCTTTCCCTTAAATTTCGTGGTCCCAACTCTCGAAACTGTTTGGTTTGTGACCACCCGTGAATTGCTATCATTTCCTCCTCAGTATTTTGAACACGAGTCTCCCTAAATCGATTTTGCATGAGCTGCAAAAAACTTCTAAACATCCCCTCGCTCATCATCTCGCTTTCGGTGGTGTTGTTCACAGGAGGTATATTGCCGACTGTTGCAGACGTTCTCCTCGTTAGTAAGTACGACATATCTCCACGGTCTCATTTACTCCATTGTTAATATTCTCAATTCGACATTCTCAAATCCGTCATAAAACAAGGGTTAATTAAGGAAATCAATATATCATATAATATCCCTATATATACTAACCAACTAACAAATAAGCTTAGGTAGGATACACTAGCGAAGGATTTACTCGCTCTCCCCTTCTAGTTCTATTCCCGATCTCCGCCGAGAGATCATATCCCTAAGCTCGATATTAACCAATTGTGACGCCCCAAAATAGGTCAATTCCATCCAACCCATTACGAGTCGCCAAATACATGGTACGTAAATAACTACAACTTTATTAATACATTTGTCGTGCAAAATACGACAAACATATATCTTGTGAGTTTAAATACAATTATTGTCTTCTAGACAATATCCACACGCAAATAAATCCCCATCACAATTATTGATATATTATTTTACAAAAATGGTGAGGACTACTAAACAACTCTCTCTAGAACCTTCATTCCATACCCCGACTAGTACTCGCTACATTCTCGCCTCCTGAGAAGAAAAATTGAACAAAAAGGAAAAGGGTGAGCTCAACTAGCCCAGTAAAGAATATTATGACTAAGATAATATACAACAAATTATCGTTAGTCTTCAACAGGGAAAAATCTAATAGAATACAATAGACAACCAGTTTTAAATCAATCTTCGCAGCGAAAATAATAATTCATTAGAAGAGTTAAGTAGAGAATGCAAACTACTATCTTCTATATATGAATTTAAAAGTTCATCGTCGATATTTTATCCTGTAACATCAATTAATATATATCCGGAATCAAATATTCATCTTTGCACTACAGCCAAAGATATTCATCGATTGGTCATGTTCATCTAAACACTGCTCATCTTTTGCACTACGGCCAAAGATATTAATCGATCTATTATATTCATCTCAACACTGTTCATCATCTTTGCACCTCGGGCCAAAGATATTCAATAATATCATCATTTAGGGTGAGGATGATGAAAAATATTTTAAAGGAAACGAATCGGTGAAACAAAAGAACAATATTAAGGATTCAGTATTTTAAACAATCGAAGTTCAAAAATACTTCATAAGTAATCAGAGTGGAGTAAAATTCAAAAATGATCAAAACATGGATACAATCAAAGCTAGTATCCATAATAGATATTTTGGACGAAAAGAAGAAATTTTATTTTTCTATGAATAATGCCGTATTCGTGAATAAGGCCAGATACGTGAATAGTGGCCGATATCACGTGAATAGTAACTCAGACACCAAAAGATTGAAATTTCACAAAAAACATCTTCACGCTTCGTGAATAGTACTCATGAATAGTAATTCGTGAATAGTAACTCATGAATAGTAATCCCGACATGAAAAAGTTCCAAATTTGATAAAAATTTCTAACCAATATTTCGGCATAATGATATTGAAGAAATAATATCATTTTCGAATAAAATAACATCCTTACCTCGAAAGATAAGTACTTTAGTTAAAAACAGGATAAAGGCTATGACTTGAACTTCAGACCAGTATAGCAATACTCAAAAGTATACTCAAAATACTCACAAGAATACTCGATAATATAGAGAGAAAGCTTGATTTTCGGTGTATTTTCAATTCTAACCTAAGCACCCTATTTATAGAAAATGCTTAGAACACCAAAGTAGAAAATTTAATAAATTAATATTATAATTTTTCCACAACTTCATACGCACACTAACAATCTGAATTCAAACTTCCTAATCACATGTTAAATGAGTTTCAAAATGAAAAAATGTTTTTGTAATTAAAAATATTTTAAACTTCCAAAAATCAATTATTTGAACTTGAACTTGAACTTCAATAATTCATAATAAATAGCCCTTTTATCGTAGGAAAATTCGAATCTCGCAATTTTTATAGGAAATTCAATTCTCTACAACTTTGCGAGAAGAAAGTTTTTCCAAATTCCAAAATGTAAATCGACCGAAATCCATAAACCAGGCGATTTTACAAGTTATAATCAAATTTGATTAATAATTGTGTCCACCAACACACAAAATATGTGTTAAACATTTAATGCCACAAAAATACTCTTCCTCCTCATATACTCATATATCCCACATTCATTATAAAAATATCACCAGTTAATATATTATTAAAAGAATATATTTAAATGAATTATTTTATCGAAAAAGATAAAATATTAATTTTCAACAATTGTCACATTAAAATTTTCTCCATCTATATCCACATAAAATCAATATTTTTCTCATCATATAAATCAATAATTAATTATTCACAAATAATATTACAGAATCACAAGATCGGGCAAACGTGCCATTCCTGTGAAAGGGGCTTTCTAATAAGGATCTCTCCTTCTTGGTAGCAGCAATTAGGTGACCAAACCTCTCCTGTAGATGTAACTTTCTAGACATCGCCAATAATGTTATCCAATAATATTATTCAGATAATATGAATTATTAGCTTCGATAATGGAAAATCTCGTGTAATGACAATTTATTGAAACAACAATAATATAAAATATCAATGCAAAGAATTATTGAATCAATAAAATAAAATATGAGCAAAGAATTACTATAACAATTATTGAGTAGTGCCTTCTTACGTAAGAATCAATAATTGGTGCAATACAGTGTCTTCATCGTTAACAACGATATTAGTGTGTTTTAACCACCGGTATTCCAATAGTATAATTGGTAATAACTACGCCGTTATTTATAAACAACTTATATTTGTCGTTTTCTTCATCCAATCGCTTTCAGTTATGGGGCCCACATAAAGATCGCTACTGGCAGTGCATTTAATATTCCCGACAAGCATTTAATATTCCACGACCAAACGAATATTCCCCGACAATAATGAATATTTTATAACCATTTGCTTATTCGAAATATTTGCGTATTTTACCCATAACTATCCACATTAATCAAATCAACCCTTACTATTTCAAAATAATAGAGGAAAATAAATTTCATTTATTAATAATTTGGGGTCTTACAATGTCTTGCTAGTTAAACCAAACCCTTAGCAACTATATTGTCTTTGTGTATTAATTTTGGCAATACGGTGTACATTAGTACCACGTAGCAATTCTATTGTCTTTGTGTATTGATTTTGGCACAAGTGCCTCTAGTGACCTATTTGCTTCATTTTTCTGACTTGCTATTATTTTTAAATGTGTAGGAAGACTGCTTCTACGACCTGCCTTACAATAATGAGTATCAAATTTATGTGCTACGTTTACGGAAGATAAGGGACGAAAATATGAAGTGTATTATCTCTATATATGTAGATATATACTTTGATTGAAGAACTGTGGTAGCTTTAGATGGTTAATTGTAAAGATAATGAATGATTATGTAGTGGATGATTTTATTAAGTTAATAATATTTTAGTTTTTTGTATTTTTACCATTATTTGCTATGGGGACATTGAGCCAGCTAGGTACACAAAAAGAATGTCAAATTTTGATTTGGCAACAATATAATTCGTTACCATAGCATTGAATAAGTTTTAATATAGCAACAATTTTTAATACATTTAGCAACAAATTTTCATTGCTAATGGCATTAAAAATATAATATTTGACAACGAAAAATTAACTTAATAACAACAGAGAGGATATTGTTGCTAATACTGAAATAAAAGGTAACATTTTTTATTGTTGCAAATCATATCAACTTTCGTTGCACATATAAAGAAAAGGCAACATATAATGTCGTTGTTAATCGACGACTTTCGTTGATATTGAAAAATAACCAGCTACAAACATTTTCGTTGCTGATTCAGCATAATGTCGTTGCCAAATAATATAATCAGCAACGAAAATCGTTGCTAAAAAGTTTACATTTCGCAACGAAAGCAAGTTTAGGCAACAATTTTCATAATTTACTGCAATGAAAAATGTCGTTGCAAAATGGTGTCAATTGCAACGAAAATGCATGGACGTTGCAAAAAAAAAAAAAGAGTTCATTTCGTTGCCAATTAGCAAGCTTTTGCAACGAAATGGGGTTTTTAGCAATGACATTTTAATTATTGTGCAACAATACATTTTATTTCTAAAGGATCGATGTCTCTATACGAAAGCCAAATTTCGTTGCAAAATGTATTACTTTTGGCAACTAAAAAAATACGTTCGTTGCGGAACAATTAGCAACGCTCATCTTAAGAACGAAAAGACGAACGACAAGAAAGTCGTTGCCAAAACCCTTTTGCAATGAAATTTGGCACCTTTAGCAACGAAAATCGGTTGTTGTTGAAGTCCCATTTTTTTGTAGACTCAGCACAATATTTATAATCAATATCAATATTACATAAAAAGAAATATTTGTAAAATCCCTATTATTAGAAATCTTGGGTTCTCATAGCACATTGGTGACAACCTCGACGTCTAATTCAGAAAGCGCCAATGGTATCAGCCATATGAAAATCCCCCCTAGCAGGGATCTTGAAAACATCTATACAACATGTCTTCGAATAAGTCTCAATAGCATTGACGAACATTTTAAAACATTAGCTTCAACCCAATGCAACATCGGGAAAGATCCGGTGATGAAAGTATGTGTAAACTACCGTTCGAGTAGACATCAAGGCAGTTCAGTGGAGACCATCATTAACAACTACATTTTGAGCAGAAATGGCGGGAGTAGTCAGTGATAGAATATCGTTGGAAGTAATCCTAAACAAAAACGGTTAGAGTCCATAACATCATATCATGCTGCATTGCATGACATCATTTAATCTTGTCACATTTCAAGTGTCTAGTAATCTTTATCATGCTCATTCCATTACATTGAATAAACATGATAGAGAGGGGCATTTGTGGACACTCAAAATTTTGCATTCCTGTTACTAACCATGCATGTGACGCCCCCAAAATAGGTATACATCACCCATCTTGAGTCGCCAAATACATGGTACAAAATTCAAATACAAACTTAATTATACAATACGACCAAAAGTGTAGCTGAGAGTTTTTACACGAATATTATCTTCTAGACAATATCCAAACTCAAATTCAATCCTCATTACATTTATTATTACACTAAATAGTGAGGACTACTAAACAACCATCTTGGACCATCAATCTGTTCCTCGACTAGTCCCGGCTACGTTCTCATTTTCTAAATAGAACAATGAAAGCAAAAGGGTGAGCTCAACTAGCCCAGTAAGAAATATTATGACAAAGATAATGCAGAATAAATTATCGCTATCCTTCAACAGTGTTAAACTGATAAAATATAATAAACATCAAGTTTAACTGCAGTGGAACAAGCAATCCATTGAAAGAGTCAAGTAAAGCATGATATCTACTATCTTCTATGATTTAAAAAGTTTATCAACAATTTTATTGCTAAGTCTCAGCTTAATAAATAATCCACATCATCCCTGCACTACGGGCCAATGATATCATTAGTATCACGACCACGAATTATCCATGCACTACAGGCCAAGAATATTCGTGTTTTCACCAATGGTCATGATCATGCCAACAACTATCCATCAATGCACTATAGGCCAATGAGGACTTTTACCACATCATTTGTAACATTACGGTCATGATTATACCGAAATAATCCCTGGTCATAATCATATCAAGTCCATCTATTCACTACGGGCCACAGATGACTTTCATCATAATATAAGCATGAGGATGATGGAAATGATATAAGAATTCAATTAAATGAAAGCTAGGATAAATTTTAAAGATTTATAATTTAATTTATCCAGTATTCAATAATGTCCAAATTGTCAACATGATACTGTTTTGTGGAGTAAAATTCAAGACTGATTTTGTATCAAAAATGATTTGGACCGAAAAGAAATCAATTTTTGTCATAAATAGTATTCCGGGTGAATAGTACTTTAGGAATAGTAACTCTGTGAATAGTACTCTAGCATAAAAAAGTTAAAACTTATCAAGAATGCTCAGAATAATATTTTCATGAAAAGATACTGGATGAAACACAAATATCAAGGATATTCTACTAATTTTCTGGAGTATAGAAGCCAAAACTTTAACAAAATGAGTGTAGAATTCGAAATCTAAGACGAAATAATATTAATTACTTACTACAGAGTATGGAAGAAAATATTATTTCATATGAATACTGAACAAAAAAAAATATCCCTTACCTTAAAAAGATGAGTATTTCGAATGGTAGGGAAGGTATATTCTTAAAGAAAACTTATATTGTTTTCTATGCTCAAAGCTTCCTTAAACTCTAAAAAAATACGCTTAATATTATAGAAGAATAATTCTCTGATTCTGGTGTGATTTTCAATTCTAACTAAGCATCCTATTTATAGGAGAATGGAAGGGGGTACTGTTTAAGAACTTCACGAATGAAATAATCGCGAACTCACGGATGTCATAAGCAATGTTTGGGTGCCTGAATTTTCAATGCCATTACCATGTAAAACAAAAATTATATATATATATATATATATATAAACACATGTTGCTTTGAAAAAAAACCTTCCACCCGTGACAAATTTTTCATCCTTCCACCAACATGTGGGCTGCACTTGTTCCTCCCACCAACATATCACCATCAAAGGTAGATCCCACCATATAATATATATACTAAATAACTTTCTACTGATTATTTTGAAAAAATGAGTAAATTGTGGTTCATAAAATAAGCAAAATTTACATCAAATACTTCATAAAAAATCCCCTCAATATTTTCAACAACATTTATCCATCATTATCATTATTCACAATATTTAACAACCAGATCATTCCCAGGAAAGAGGGGGCTTTCCGATAAGAATTTCTCCCTATTGGCGCGCAATTAGGTGACCAAACCCCTTTCCTCGATAGAACTTTCTAGACATCGTCAATAATGCAAATAATAATATGAATAACTGTATCATCTCAATTATTAATTTAATAATATAAAATATTAACAATAATTAAATCAGATAACGTGAGATACTATGCAGCAATTATTGTAGCAATAATTGAACAAAACTGAGTGACTTCTCATATAAGCATCAATAATCAATACCGTGTGCTAGTATGCAACCACGAGTAGTACTGTACTTTTACCACTGGGTATTTCAATAGTTAACGGTAAAATTTCTGCCGTTATTTTTATAAAAAGATATTTCTGTCGTTTTCTCATTCTAACAATAATTCTGTTGTGGGCTCCACCAATGATTGTGTCGTCGTACGAATATTCCCTATTAAAACGAGTATTCCCCGACCAATCATATATTTTATAACAACTTGCTTACTTTTCAAAATTTATAAATACTACCCACAACTATAACATTATATCAAATCCACACCATAATATTCAAAAATATATTTCGAGAAAAATTAAACTTTTATTCATAAAAGTTGGGGTCTTACAACCTCCCTTTCTTATGAAATTTTGCCCTCGAAATTAGGGTACGTACCTGGTATGTCGAAGAGGTAAGGATAGTTTGATTTCATTTCAGATTTTAACTCCCATGTCATTTCCTCAACATCGTGGTTTCTCCATAAAACTTTGACTTAAGGTATAACCTTAAAGCGTAGAATATGTTCCTTCTTATCCAAGATTTTAACAGGTACCTCTTCATACGTTAAATCTTCCGCTATTTCATCCGGTTCTAACTCAATAATGTGGTTCGGGTATTCCATATATTTACGTAACATAGATATATGAAAAACCTTATGAACACGAGACATACTTGGCGATAAGGCGAGTCTATAAGCCAAAGTTCCTACTTGATCAAGGATTTCAAATGAGCCAATGAATCGAGGATTGAGCTTTCCTCTCTTTACAAATCTCATAACTCTTTTCCATGGAGCAACACGTAACAACACATGTTCTCCAACATTAAATTCCACGTCCTTCCGATGAAGATCAGCATAACTCTTTTGTCGATCTTGTGAGGTTTTTATACGTTGTCGGATCATTTGAATCTTTTCCGTAGTCATGCGTACAAATTCTGGTCCCAACAACGTTGCTTCACCCACCTCATCCCAGTATACTAGAGAATGACACTTTCTTATACAACGCTTGTGATAACCCGGGATTTCAAATAATCAAAATTTTACGAATAATTTTTTTTATTTAATATTGACATTGACTGTTAATATTGTACTGAGAATTTGTGAGACAAGTCTCGAGATTTAGTCAATATGTGTTTTGACTGAGAAATTAGAGTAGAGTTGTGTTTAACAGCTCTAGAAACCCTAAACCTAATTTCTGGATAGGGATTCGATAGAAAATATGATTAAAATAATTGTACTAATGAATACGTGTTTGTACTGTATGGGAATGTTGACCAATGATTGACTGGATAAGGTTTAAAATTAATAAACCCTATTAAGAGATTAGAAACCCTAATCTCGGGATTAGAAACCCTAACGCACAGTTAGAAACCCTAATCGAAAGTCGGGAAACCCTAATTTAAAATATGGGATTCCTAAACCCTAATTAGGAAGCCCTAATCTCAATTGGCAAGCATAATGTGTTAATTAAACACTAATATGATTAGGAAAACCTAATTAAATTAGGAAACCCTAATTTTAGTTTTAAACATTTTAATTTTCTAATTTGTAAACCCTAATTTGAAAATTGTGGAAGCTATTATTTTAAAACCTAAGTGCTAAAACCTTAAGGTTAAACCCTAAGGGTTTGGAGAATGTCTTGTATGCCCTTAAAAATATTTAGATAATGACCAAAATGCCCTTTTATTATATTTTATTATGTAACTTGTAAAATTTTCTAGCAACTTTAGTTGATGAACTACTTATTTGACTTGGTGACTCAAAAACTTCAACAACTCAGCCTACATTATCAGCCATGCAAGTAAAATTCAATGTACCATGTGATTATATATTAGATTGGAGAGAGAGAAAGTGAATAATTTAGCCATTTTACTTGAAAGCTCTCACCAACTCTCATTCTCTCTCAACCTACGAAAATTAGAAGTAGACCAGTCATATTTTCAGCCCCTAGATCAACCAATAACAACTTGGAGAGTATAGATCAAGATTTGGGCTAGAAAGGTATAAATCAAAATTTGATTTTTGATCTTTGTTGCTTAGAAACTTTTTGTTTTTAAGTGTTTATATTAATGTTATAAGATATTTTTAGTTGATCTATGTTGATCCATGATGGATCCATAGCATCAAATGGCTTCAAAATAGTGTTTTTCAAAATCTGTCCAAGAACAAAATTTGTGGTCTGACAAGCTAATGTCAGGAGCCACAGATTCTTGTTCGTTTGTTGCTTTTGGATTTTTAAAGCTTTAATATGTAGCTTTGGTATGTTGTCTTTCATCGCAAGTGGTATACGAGAATTGAATAACTAGATTTCGTTTTATTTAAGGTCAAACATCGTTGGTCGACGTTGATCGCTCAAAAATGCAGGCTGACCCAGAGCGTATGAATCGACTTCCCGACAAGATTTTGTAGTGTCCGGGATATGTCGGGTGTTTACGAGCTTTGATGTTGTTATTTCATACATCTTGTAGCTTCGTTAGTTGTACTATAGATCCATTCTTCTTGTTGTCATAAAAAGTAAGCAGATCGATTAGAGAAAGTGGTCAAAGTGACCCATTTGATCATTGATAGCGATTTCTGGATAAACCTGTAAAGCGGTATGAACATTGTTCGGCGGGGGTTTCAATCGAAGCTTATCTTGTGAATCTGTTGTTGTTGGACTCGAGATCTTGTTATGTTGTTATTATCATCAAGTATACTACGTTGTTGAACCAAGAAACAACCAAAATAATTAATAGAACACTTAGATTAATGAGCTTGGCCCGATCGGTCGAGTTTACGGGTTTCTGGAGAAACCCGATTTGGTCTGACGACTTCTTTGACAAGCCCCATTGTTATTTAATGTAGTGTTATGACCAAATGGTTGATTGATATGTGTAGTATTACATGTGTACTACGATTTGGAACTTTAAGTTAGCCAAGAAACGACTTTAAACTGTGATTAAAATCCGGTCAAAGTAAGGGCCTTAAACACTGACTTTGTCAGTGTTCTTGAGCCAAGAACATCAAAGGCAATAGATTTGTGTCACTAAAGGCTTTAGCGACGGTTCCTATTTATTTTATTTTCTGTTTTTCTGGAAAATGATTAAAAAATAAAAATAAATTCTAAAAATTACCAAAAATGATTTTAAATTATGAAAAATAATTTTTGACCAATTGAAATATTTTTTATTAATATTTATAATTATTTGAATAAAAATGATATTTATTTTATTTAATTAGTGTATTAAATAAATTAGAGAAAAATGATTTAATATTATGAAAAATCATTTTAAATAAGAATAAAGTGTTAGAAAATATTTTAAATTATAAAATATAATTTTCAATATTTTGGAGAATTCTCATTAATAAATTAATATTAATGATGATAGATTTATTTAATTGTTATATTAAATAAATGAATTAAAAATGATTTTATTGATTTAAAAATCATTTAAAAATGAGAAAAATGATTTAAAAATATTTTAAGTTATAATTAATGACTTTTAATATTTGGATAATAATTTCATTAATATTTAAATATTAATGGTGATAATTTACAAATGATTTTTAATTACTTTAAAAATCATTTAAGTAGAATATTGATGATTTAAAAATATTTTAAGTTATTAAAAGAACTTTAATATTTTGATGAGATATGTTATTAATATTTTGATATTATTAAATATTAATAATGATAATATTATTTAATAATTAAATTATTTAAAAATGATTCCGATGTTTGAAAAATTATTATAAATTATAATAATTGTTTGATAATTATTTAAAAGCTTCTAAAAAATATTATAATTGATATTCGACTTATCTAAAATAATATTGAAGCTTAGAAACAGATTTTGCTTGACAATGACTATGTTAATTGTCGGATAGGGTGACCAGAACACCGAGAATGGACCGAAGTCCAACCAGACCGAAATAGTTAGACTTGATAAGTGTTTATCTAGGTTATAAACACTGATGTAGCTATGTGATAATGTGTTTAGGATAAGTTTGACTATAAATACAGTGCTGTGGGTTATAAATGACTGTTCTAATTGTGAGGCCGACATTATTGATTATAGGTCTTACGAACGCAGTAAATTATATTGTGTAGCTGTAATCAGCGGAAGAGGCAAGTTCCCTAACTCAACCTTGAGTTATTTTCCATTTAATTATTATTGGTGGATAATTATTGCTAATTATACCACGTCCAAGGATTTATTGTTGAAATTGAATTATTGATTTTGAAAATATATATTTGTTGAATTACTGTTGTTGGATATTCATATATGTAGAAGCTAATATTAACAGTACAGATAATATCTGTTTATTGTCGAATTATATTGAGAAATGTCTTAGCTAATTATTCTGGCTAGACGATCATTTGTTTGAACTTGATAGCTTCAAAAAGAGAATTCAATTATTATTGACAGATCGATGCCAATTATTTTGGCTAGATCGAGAAGTAAATAGAATTTAAAATCACAGTATTTCGTTGTTAAATCAAAATCTTGATTCTGAGACTGAGAAGAACAACCTTTTATACAAAGGGAACATTTATGATCGTATATTCGATCCTTGCGCGCGACTTAGGTATTATGCATAATATAGGGTATACTAAAGCTGATCACTTTATATACTTGCAGAGGGGTATGATTTAATCTTTATGGTTATTTGATACACTTGGGTATATCAAAGTTTAACTTTGATAGTTACTCGAGAAGAGAAGTTCAAGATCCAATGGATCACTCAGCATAAATCTGGAAAACATTTCACTTTGCTATATCGTAGAAATAATTCTTGATTATTCACTTGAATATGGTAGAAACCTTTGAAATCGTTGTACTCTTTCATTATCGAATTATTGTTGCGTAGAATGTGAGAAGGTTTGATTTTGATTTTTATATCTTTATCGTATGTCTTAACTTGCGGAGCAAACTTGTTGCTCACCCTTGCTATAAATAAAACTTTTCAGCTAGGGACGAAGTTGTAGACGGTGCTGCGAAGAAGAATAAAGGCAAAGGCATCATAATAAATTAGTTTTATGAACAATATTAATTATATGGTTGTAATGTAAACCCTTTTTGTATATTTAAGGGGGTATGTTTGTAATGTTAAGGTTAGCAGACCTGGGATTAATGTATTAACAACATATGTTAATGTGGTATGTATTACTATTCACATATGGAATGGGTAGTTAGATGCTATTATATTGTGGATCGTGAACACCAAACTCGGGGGTCAGGTAACCCGGATTTGGGGGTGTCACAACGCCTCAAATGGAGCCATGTCGATACTTGCTTGATAACTGTTGTTGTAAGAGAATTCCACCAATGACAAGCTCTTGTCCCAACTTCCCTTGAAGTCAAGGACACAGAGTCTTAATAGATCCTCAAGAGTTGGAATAGTCCTCTCTGACTACCCGTCCGTTTGAGGATGATATACCGAACTAAATTGTAAATCTGTGCCCATAGCTTTTCCTTGGGAATACAAGTAACAAAATCCATGGTAATGTGCTCCCACTTCCATTCTGGAATTTCAAGTGGGTTTAATGGACTTTTTGGCACTTGATGCTCCGCCTTGACAGATTGACAAGTTGAACACCTTGAGATAAACTCTGCGATCTCTCTCTTCATATTGCTCCACCAAAATGTATGTCGAAGATCACGATATATTTTAGTACTCCCAAGATGGATTGCAAATGGTGTGTTGTACGCCTCCATCATGATTTTATACTTTAAATTAGGGTCGTTAGGAACAAAAATTCTAGAGTTGACTCGTAGTATTCCTTTTTCATCGATTCTTACTTCTTGAATAACACCTTCTTACACTTTCTTCCTCATACATATCAGCTTCGGGTCTGCAAGTTGAGCAGCTTTAACTTTATCGATTAAAGTCGGTTCTACTCGTATATTTGCCATCATCACGTGGGTCCCTGAGTCTTTAACTCTATCTCCATCCTTTGCAAGTCATACGAAATGGGCCTTTGTGTTGACAATATCGCTTTTCGTACCATGAAATGATCTTTTACTCAATCAATCGTACCGTGAATGCTTAGAAAATCGATTTTATGATAATTAAATTTTTATTTGATTATGTGAATTAAATGAATTTAATTGATTTATTTTGTGAGTAAGCTATGTGAAGGTCATTCTATGACTTAGAATGCGCGAATATGGTTAGTAATCTGGCTACGTGCTAGAATTAATTGTTTTGAATTTCCAAGACGAAAATAATAGTTTTCCGAGAAATTCTCGTAAAAACACTATTCATCCATTTCTGCTCGGGAATTAATTTTGAAATTCCGAGAAACGCGTAATGATAGAATAAGTAGACGAGATGGAATATCTAATAATATTTCATTTATGGCAAACAAAGTTTTCGCCTGCAGACTTAAAACCTAAGGGTTGAGTATAATGATTTTTGAGAAGGAAATGAGACGCGTATAAGGAATTTCGATCATGATAACACGTGCGTTATACAAGTATGATACTATTTAGTATCTATGTATAATACAAAGAGTTAATACAAAGTACAATACAAATATCGTACGAGTATTATACGGAAGGAATATGTGAATTATACGTGTAGAATACGATCGGTATTATGGAAGTAAAGTTAAGACTTAGAGTGATCCAATTAGATTTGGATTATGCCAAGTCCAAGCAATTGAGTATGTAAGCCCAATGAATTAAGTGGTTAAGCCCAAATTAAAGTCCAAGATTAGAATTAATTAAGCCTGATCCAATAAACCGAATCGGATCGACGAAAATTCGATCCAAGAATAGGTAAAACCCATGGGCAACCACCGTGGGGATGACCCATGGGCATGGTGGGGCCTACCACTTGGTGTAAGCTAAGTAATCTACTTGATCACCAAGTATTTTACTTGGTGATAAAGTAGTGAATAGTAAGGAGGTGGGAGAAATGACCCTTTTGCCCTCCATTTAAATTGCCTATAAATAGAAGGCAAATGTTAGCCATTTTGTGATTTTTCATAGAGCAACCAACGTATTTTGAGAGAGAGAAAAGGCTAGACCCAACGTATTTTGAGAGAGAGAAAAGGCTAGACTCAATCAAAATTACCACTTTGAAGCTTTTCCTTAGAGTTTCTTTCAAGAACACAAAGCTTGTTAAGGTAATATTCCTTAATAATAGTTCTATCTCTTTTAATTTCTTTGAGTATGAAGAATCATAAATTTGTGGTGTGTATCTCTTATGGAGGAATAAGGATGACTTGTAGTACGTAAAATCTTTATAAGTCATGAAGAAATAGAAATCGTAGGAGGTGACATAAGTTAAACCATGAAAATATTGATTGTTGAGGTTGGTTGTTGATGAACAATTAAGCTCCATCAATACTTATATATGTGTATCTTGCTTGGTTAGGATGTAGATATGAAATCAATGGAGTATTCCATGTGATTTGGCTTATAGAACACTAGTAACGAAGTTATGGCGAATTTTACGGAATTAGACGTTAAACGTCGAAAACGTAGAAATTCCGGATGGGTAGTCGAAAGTTGCCGTGAGACTTGAAAACGTTGTTTTTCAATGTTAGCATGTGAGATAGGGTATTTAAGAGTCGTGGACTCAAGAATCATCGGATTCCGACTTAAAACGAAGAAAACGAGTATTAAACGCTCATTAACGTTTAACGAACGCTCGAAAATAAACTTAATAGTGAATTTTAAGTTAAAGGATTCGAAATTATAGAATTCTTATATGAACGCGTAGAGTATGTAATTTATGAGTTGTAGGGTTTTGAACGGACCAAATCGGACTTATAACAAAGATCTTATTAATCCGGGAAACTCACCAAAAATTTTATCTGTTAAATTTTTCTAGTGCTGAGGTCTGGCGCGGCAAGACCGGATAAAATAATGTCTTGTGCGCAGCGATGCCGTCTGATGTCATTACCCTATCGCAGAGTGATGCCTTGGCGCTTACTCATGAGAAGAAAATGTCGCATCGCATGACAGCGACATCGGGTTCGATCAACATCAGACCTGGAGCCATGGCGCATGATGTTAAGTATAAAGACCACGCCATGCAATGGCGGCCGTCGACGTGGTGTTGTTAGAAAAGCTAGGTTTTGAACTTCAGTTGTTCCGAGACCTACATGAGTTAAGTTTATATATACTCAATAAATGTACTAAGACTATTCTTGTGTTACATATACTAGTGTATATGGTAATGAACTTAGGGATTGAACGTATATTATTAATTTGTGAACAAAGAACACAAAGTGTTATTAATGAACCATAATCGGTAAACAACATTGGTACTTCACCAATGATGATAGAGTCTGGTTAATAACATAAGATTGATAATAAGTCGGGATGAAGGGTAATAAGTCGAATTGACTTTATTAATGAAATAAAGTTAACTAAGACATAGAAGAGAGAGAAGTTGGTAGAAATAATGTGAGTAATTGTTTAGTAGCTAATTACAGTGTGCTATGTGAATATATCATGTAGATTCTATAAAGGCTGAGAATAGTAGATTAAGTTATTTGAAGACGCTAAAAGGCAAGTTTTATTAACGCTTTTCTAACTTTCAAGTTAGTCAAGTTTTATGTGATTCATTGTACTGAATTGCATGACTAGTTTTAAAAAAAGGGTCAATGCAGGTTTTAACTCGGCTAGACTATTCGTAAGATATAGATTGATTTGTCAATATATCATTCTATATAGAAATGTTAACGATATCCTATGCCAAGTAATTGGTACGAATTCGAAGGTAAGGTTTGTCTATGAACAAACTAAAGTATTTTTCATCGATTATTTGATGGGCACGCGAGTTTGCCAAAACTTAAACGTAAATATGTTTAACGGATGAATGTTGATCAACATAGAGTACTATAGGCTGATCACCTAGAAGTGCTCGTAAATAATGCGGATGTACAACCTTAGTGCTGTGATGTCCTTTTCAAGTATGAAAACAGAAAGCTATTGTTCATGGTCTATCGATCGGTTCAGAATTCCTAATCTATTCTATACTTTGGGAATTGATGTTATGAATTGTTAAAGTATTAATGCTTCATAATACTTCATAACTATTTGTTCAGTTATGTATGATTTGTCATATAATTCACAAATGTGGTGTTGATATTATCCTTTGTAAACTTGTTGAGCTTGTTATGCTCACTTCTTGCGTGAATTATATGATTGCAGTTAAGGATGAATGTACTGAGAATGCTAAGAGAGATAAGGGAAAAGCTAAGATGGATAATTAACCATCATTTAATAGATTAGTATGTTTGTACGTATTATACCTTACAAACAACAATTAAACAATGTAATCGGTTTATGAATTTGGGAAACGATTTCAATTTGATTGTAATAAGAAGATAGTTAATACATTCATTATGTTGTGTTTTCAATGGAATGATTGTATAGTTATGAGTACCGTGTAGCACCATATGTCGGGTTGGAAGATACCCGAATTTGGGGGCGTCACATCAGCTACCACGTTCACTTTTCCAAGATGGTATTGAATAGTATGATCATAATCTTTCAACAGTTCGAACCAACATCGTTGTCGCATATTAAGTTCCTTTTGGGTGAAGAAATATTTGAGGCTTTTATGATCCGTATAGATCTCCACTTTCTCCCCATACATGTAATGCCTCCTAATTTTAAGTGCGAAGACAACAGTTGCCAACTCTAGATCATGAGTAGGATAATTTCTCTCATATTCTTTGAGTTATCGAGAGACATAGGCGATGACTTTCCCATGTTGCATGTGAACACATCCTAACCCTTTGCCCGAAGCATCATTGTAGATGACAAATCCTCAAGAGCGGATGGTATTGTCGAGGAAAGTCTTTGTCAGAATGAGTCTTCTCTTGAGTTCTTGAAAACTCTTCTCACATTCCTCGCTCCAACCGAATTTGGTATCTTTTCGAGTCAGTTGAGCTAATGGAGGAGCAATTCAAGAAAACCCTTCTACGAATCTACGATAATAACCAGCTAAGCCGAGAAGGCTACGTATTTCGGTCAATAATTTAGTTGCTCCCAGCTTTGAATTGCTTCAATCTTAAGCCAGAACTCGCATTTCTTCAACTTGGCATAAAACTTATTTTCACGAAGCTTTTGGAGTATCAGCCTCAAGTGTTGCTCATGATCTTCACGACTTTTGGAGTATATGAGGATGTCATCAATAAAGACAACAACAAAATGATCCAAATACTCCTTGAATACCCGGTTCATCATATCTACGAAGGCAGCAGAAGCATTAGTCAATTCAAATGACATGACTATAAATTCGTAATGACCGTACCGAGTTCTGAAAGCAGTCTTTGGGATGTCATCGGTTTTAATCTTTTAGTGATGATATCTGGAACGAAGATCGATCTTTGAAAAGAATTTGATGCCTTGCAACTGGTCAAACAGGTCATCAGTGCGTGGCAACGGGTACCTATTTTTGATGGTGACATGATTCAACTCCCAATAGTCAATACAAAGTCGCATACTTCCATCTTTCTTCTTTACGAATAGAACAAGAGCATCCCAAGGAGACGTACTAGGACAGATGAAACCGATGTCTAACAATTCCTGCAGTTGGGTCTTTAACTCCTGAAGTTCAATAGAAGCCATTCGATATGGGGCTTTGGAAATGGGTTTTGTACCGGGTTCAAGGTCGATACAAAATTTAATTTCACACTCTAGGGTAGGCCATGAAGTTCTTCAGGGAATACATCAGGAAATTTATTAACAATAGAAATATCATTCAAATCTGACGTATTTTTGTTTAAATCTGTGACATGGGCTAAGAAAGCTTGACATCCGTTTTTCAATAAACGAATAACTTTATGGCTTGATATGACCGTGATTGACTTTAGTGGTTTGGTCGAATGAATTAGCATAATAGGTTGGTTAGGAATATGAAAGCTAACAACCTTACGAAAACAATCAATTTTTGCATGATGAGTAGTTAACCAATCAATCCCTAAAATCACATCAAACGTAAATATTTTTATGGAAATAAGATCGACAGGTAATGTGAGGGTACCGATTTGAACCAGACAAGACTTATAAATAGTGGATGTAATGAAGGTTTCTCCCAATGGAGTTTCAACAGATAAGTTAAAGTCTAATTTCTTTGGAGTCAAATTTAAACGTTGAGCACAAGTAGGTTAAATAAAAGAATGGGTAGAACTGGTATCAAATAAGGTATAGATTTTGCAAGAGTTTATGATTAGCTTACCCGTGATGACCTCGTTCGGGTTCTTTGCTTTCTGGGAGGTCATGAAAAAAGCTCTCCCTTGAACTACTGACTTTGACTTTTCTAGGACGGCCTTTGGTGCCTCCATCCCAGCTGGACTTGGCTTCCCTGCACGATAAAATCGAGCTAGGTGACCTTTTCTTCCACAATTGTAACACGTTTTGGACCGCTGCGTGCAATTTGGACTGATGTGTCCCTCCCCTCCGCATTTGAAGCATATGATAGTTGGTCGTTCTCCTTCCTTAACAACAATTGCTGGTGCTGACATCTTTCCATCATTATTGAATCTCCTCTACTTGAAATTTCCACTCCTATTATCTTGGCCATGATTACCAGCGAAGTGGTTACCATTTCTGGTATGTTGATTCCCTCCACGTTTGTTGTCACCGGTTCAATGACTGCTACCACTGATATTATCATTTTGTCGGCTACTCTCTCTTGGTTGGGTTGACTCATTATCACGCTTCAATAACTGAGCTCTATTCACAACATCTAAATACAAGAAAAGTTTGTGAGATATTAAGTATTGGCGTATCTCGGGTTTTAAATCTCGCAGAAACACTCGCGTCATCCTTTCTTCACTATCAACCAAGTGGGACGCAAGCCGGGACAACTCGGAAAACTTAGCTTTGTATTGTGACACGGTCATATTGTTTTTCTCCAGCTTGATGAACTCTACCTCCTTCATGTGACTAATACTTTCAGGAAAGTACTTATCGTTGAACAGTTCTTGGAACTTCTCCCAAGACATCTTCATTACGGCAGGCTGAGTATACTTTACAGATTCGCACCAGTAATCTGCCTCTCCTCGTAAGATGAAGGTGGCAAGGGAACCTTTTGCTCCTCGGAGCATCCCAAGACATCAAATATCTTGGTGATCTACTTTATCCACGTCTCCGCCTTAAGTGGTCCCAGCTCCTTGAACTGCTTAGCGGTGACCATTCGAGAGTTGCCAGTGTTTCCACCAGCATTTTGAACAGGAGTCGCTCTCGCCTGATGTTGCATGAATTGCATAAAGCCTCTTACCATCCCATCGTTCATCATTTGGTCAGTGTTGTTGTTTTCTGGAGGATTATTGCCTTCCTGATGCACATTATCCTGGGTATTGATATGTGGTGACTCAACGGTCTCCTGTGCTCCATTGCTATTCTCAACATTTCTCGGATGTCATTTTCAAATCAAGACAAGGGTTAATTGACATACCACATATTATCCCTATATTCTGACTGACCAATTAAATAACAAATAAACCTAGGTAGGTTATACTAGCGAAGGAATTACCTGTCTCTCCCCACTAGTTCTAGTCTCACATCTTAGCTAGGGATCATATCCCTAAGCTTTGATACCAACTGTGACGCCCCCAAAATAGGTATACATTACCCGTCTTGAGTCTCCAAATACATGGTATAAAATTTAAATACAAACTTAATTATACAATACGACCAAAATCGTAGCTGAGAGTTTTTACATGAATATTATCTTCTAGACAATATCCAAACTCCAATTCAATCCTCATTACATTTAATATTACACTAAATAGTGAGGACTACTAAACAACCATCTCGGACCTTCAATCCATTCCTCGACTAGTTTTGGCTACGTTCTGATTTCCTGAAGAGAACAATGAAAGCAAAAGGGTGAGCTCAGCTAGCCCAGTAAGAAATATTATGACTAAGATAATGCAAAATAAATTATCATTAGCCTTCAACAGTGTTAAAATGATAAAATATAATAAAAATCAAGTTTAACTGCAGTGGAACAAGTAATCCATTAGAAGAGTAAAGTAGAGCATGTTATCTAATATCTTCTATAATTGAAAAAGTTTATCAACAATTTTGTTGCTAAGACTCAGCTTAATAAATAATCCACATCATCCCTACACTACAAACCAATGATATTTATTAGTATCACGACCACGAATTATCCATGCACTACGGGCCAAGGATATTCGTGTTTTCACTAATGGTCATGATCATGCAAACAACTGTCCTTCAATGAACTACAGGCCAATGAGGACTTTTACCACATCATTTGTAACATTACAGTCATGATTATACCGAAATAATCCCTGGTCATAATCATACTAAGTCCATCTATGCACTACGGGCCACAGATGATTTTCATCATAATATAAGCATGATGATGATGACAATAATATAAGAATTCAATTAAATGAAAGCAATGATAAATTTTAAAGATTTATAATTTAATTTATCTAGAATTTAATAATGTCCAAATTGTCAACATGATACTTATAACGATCGAGAAATTCAGATTTATTGTAAAATAATTTTATTTAATTAAATAATAAATAAAATTATATTATTTATTATTATTATTATGTGTTAGTGAGATGAATGTCGTTCTATAACCTAATCCTGTCGGAATGTTGTAGTATTTAGACTACGTGAAGGAATTAAAGTGTTTGAATTTCCAAGATGAAAATAAAAGTTTTCCGAAAAATTTTCTGAAAAACATTTTTCACTGATTCTACTCGGGAATTATTTTTGAACTTCTTAGAAATACGTAACGAGAGAATATCGAAGTAAGATGAATTATGTAATAATAATCCGAGTATGGGAAACACAGTTTTTCACCTGCGGACTTAATTTGAGAACGTTAGGAAAAGTAAAGCGTTAAGAAGTTAAACAATGATATCGTATGATAAGTGAGTATTGTACAAGGTAATGAATACGAGTATGATATGAGGTATTATACGAGTATGTATGAATGATGGTATGTCGTATATGATGAATGAGTATACGAGTTAGAATACGAGATTAATACGTAGATAATACGTTCTAAGGCTTTAAGCCATATGTAATGGAGTTGTAGGATTGTGTAGGAAGTTGTGAAGTACAATTGGAATTATGCAAGCCCAAATGGTAGTAATGGTTAAGTCCAATGTGAATTAATGAACAAGTCAATGTTGGTTTAATGCAAGCCCAAAGTATAAGTTAAGCTAATTGAACTTAAAGCCCAAACTAAGAATCCAATAGGTAAGGATAATCCATGGGGCAACCTATGTGGGCCCCATGATCACATGATCACATGGGTGATCTTGGTGGGCAAGCAAAGGATAAGAGTTGTGATGACCAAGTTAACTTGGTGATCAATTAATGAATAGTAAGGAGTTTTGATTAAGGAGGTGGGATTGGTTTATTGACCATTATGCCCTCACCTTAGAAATCCTATAAATAGAGAGCTAGATTATTCATTTGTTACTTGTTAACTTTCATCCAACAACATTTAAGTGCTTATTGGTTAGAGAGAAAAGCTAAAAAAGCTAAACTTTGATAATTTAAGTAGAAAAGAAGAAGAACCAAGTGATTTTCAAGGGTAACAATCCTATATCATTAATATTCCATCTCTTCAATTTTAGTTTGATAGAGAAGTGATGATTAGTGGAGTATGTATGCTAAGAAGTAAAGAGAATGATTAACCAAAGGACTTAAGCCATAATAAACCATGAATAAGTAATTAACACTTATATAAGTTATAAACTCATGAAGAACAAGTAATAACTTATCATATATATGATGTAATAAAATATGTTGGTTAAGATGTTAGTATGATGAAATGAATCCATTTGAACCGATGAACAAATCTTAAGTAACGAAGTTATGGCGGAATTCACGAGTTTGGACGATAATCGTCGAAATCGTGAAATTCTCGGAATGGAATTCGAATTTTGACATTGAGCTCAGAAACATTGGTTTTCGATGGGGATAAGTCTTATTTGGCATTATAGAGTTATAGACTCAAAAATGACTAGATTCTAACTTAGAACGAAGAAATAAGCGTTGAACGTTCATGAACGTTTATCATTTTTGTTAAAAATGAACTCAAAGGTGAATTTAGAGTTAACGAATTCGAAAATGGTAAATTTATGCATGAACATGTATAGTATGAGATTTGTGAGCTAATGGCTTTTCAACGAGCCAATTCAGATTTGTGAGCTAATGGCTTTTCAACGAGCTAATTCAGACTTAAAATGATCAAATTTGGAGTCTGGGAAGTTCGCAAAGTAGAAAAATTGTCAAAAGTATCGGTGCATGCTTGAATTTGAGCCATGGTGCCAACCCAAGGCTAAAAAGGGTAACGCTTATGAGAGCCATGCCTAGAAGCTTCTGCAGAGTCACGCCACGACGCGACCAAAAGAACTAAGTGTGGCACCGCATGCATTGAGTCAGGACCCTTGGCATCGCTGAGTAAGTGGTAAGTAGCGTGACTTAAAGAGGAGAAAGCTAAATAGCAAATGCACAACACTAGGCAAGACCTATATAGGAAGGTTTTTGAATATGAAAGGATAGAGATGTTTGATTAATGTAAATTTATATCCTTAATTAACTTAATGAAACATCATTTAGGATGTTATATACCTTAAGTATGATAACTAAAGGTTGAAGATAATCACTCAAAAGCGAACGTAAGAACAATGTAAAACGTAAAGAAAAGCCAGAACCAATAATATAACAAATCTAATAAATGATTAGATTGAGAAGAAGGGTAAGATACGTTGGGTACCATACATATCTGATTATGACCTAATGTGGTATGTTATGTGGTTATGTATTGTAGATACTCTAAAGACTTAAAGGGAAAGTGTAATAATCATAGCAGATGCTTAAGGCAAGTGTTCTAACCCTTGTCTATATTAAATCTAAACGAGTTTTGTAATTCATGTATTCTTACGTATGAATTGATATATGATGAAGTCAAAGCCAATTCTTTCGGCTAGACTTAAGATGTTTTGGATTTCTTATAATCTATCAAAGTATTGTCCATGTTTTGCCAAACTATTTTGGTGTGGTTTTCAAATGAAGATTGAGTATGCTAAACAAATGTTTTATCGTCAAACAACAGGCACGTGAGGTTGCCACAACTTAAACATACATACGTTTAAAGAAAGTAGTGTTGTACAACATAGAGTACTATTGGTTGATCACCTAGACGTGCTCATAAGTAATACCGGACTTATGGACTTGGTGTTGGGATGTCCTTTTTCAAAGAAAGTATGAAATGCTCAAGGTCTTGGACCGGAATTGATGTTTTACTGAATGTTGTTCATTGTAAAACGTTTTAAAAAAAGAGAAGTGCTATTTTGAATTATCGATAGTACTTCATAACTATTGTTCAGTTATTAAAGATATACGATTTGTATGTTTCAAGCATGTCATTTAAATGAAATTGTCATACTTGCTGAGCTAGTTATGCTCACTCTTGCTTAAACCATATGAATGCAGCTAAGACCGAACGGACCGAAGGATCTTGAAAAGATAAAGGGAAGGCTAAGGCGAACCTATAGCTTGTTTTTATAATAGTATAGGTTGAATCTTAATATTATTTAATATTATGACAAGAACGAATGTAATGGTTATTAAGAACCTGGGGAATAGTAATATTATTTGGAATATATGTAAGACATATTCGTTCTTTTGAGGCTTTTCAATTGAATGTATGAGTGAACTGTAGCACCGTGTAGCACAGATTTGGGGGCCACAGGTTGGTATCAAAGCATTAGGTTATAAAACTTAAGGAGGGAATTAAAACCTTAAGTCATATCCTTAGGAAGAGTCAAAGAAGTAATAGATGAAATTAACCTTAAAAATGCATTATATATGATATGTGTTTTTATTATTCTACTGACGTGTACTAATCAAACTAAATTGTTTTGTTGTAGATGACAGAAGAAAATGAAATGTATAGAGATATATAGGTAGAAAGTGAAGAATTGGTTAATCAAATAGAGATTATACCAAATTCATTAGCAGGAGAGCCAGATGTGGTAGTGATTGAGTTTGGAGACACGGAGAACCATGACCTTATGTCTGTGTTCGATGGCATGTCAGAAGAAGAGGTGGAGGTAGTGTCCTTTAACCTAGTAGCACTTACAGAAGAAACGCCTCCGGGGGAGTCGATGATGTCCTTGTTTATAACAGTGTTAGATAGAAACCTCCATTATTGTCAGGAGGTGAAATAACTAAAAGTAGAGCTTCATGTTGTCTTGGAAGATAAGACAAGTATGGAGTTGATGTGAGAGGAGGAACATGATGAAAGAGTTTTGGCGAAGGACAAGGTCCATGAGCTAAAACAGGAGGTCTTTGAGCTCAAGCAGGAGCTAAAGACCAAGAAACAGAAGATTGGGAGAATGTCCTATATACATAGGAGTTCTCATAAGGATTTCCAGCAACAAGTAGCTGGGTATCCAATAGAGGTAGGGCAGACTTGGCATACTATTAGCCGTGATGTTATAGCCAGTCTTGCCAATGTGAATTTTGAGAATGCCTTACGATAGATGTAACCTAGTATTAGCTAGAATAGATTTAGATATATAAATATGATGTATCTAGTAGTGACATAAAACCCTTTTTTGTATATAAAATGGTAGTCTTTTGTAAATCCCAATGTTTAGAAAACAATTGCGGGATAGTATTGTAATCAGCCTAGGCTGTGTAATGTGAACGATGTAGTATTATACTACAAGAAGTAAATCAATATAAGCCTTTTTATGGAACATATTGTGTAATGAGTTGAAGTAATTGTTTAAACATGAATAATAACTAAGTAATAAGAAAAGAGTAATAATGATGTGTTTTTTTATCTTAATAGCAAAATGTCCCCAAGAAGGAGACAACGTAATCAAGATGCTAATATTAACCAACTGGAGGGAGGTCCGGTTAACCCAATGCAAGAGTTTGTTAACTTGTTAACGACCGCGTTTAATAGGAATGGGGCTAATATACCCGTAAATCCTATAGTAGTATGAGCTACTACTTTTAAGGATTTTAAGAGTGTCGATCTACTTGAGTTCAAAGCAACTATGGACCCCATAGAAGTCTAAAAATTGGTAAAAGAGATTGAGAAGGCATTATCATTGCAAATGTCGATGAGGGTCAGAAGGTTGCTTTTGCAACCTATATGATGAAGGGAGAGGCCAACTTTTGGTGGGAGGCTAACCAGGCTAGAGCTGGTATAGAGAATCTAACGTGGGTACGGTTCAAGGAGATTTTCTTCCAGAACTACTTTTCCACGAATATGCAGAGAAGGATGGAAATGCGGTTTCTAGAATTGAAATAAGGGGAAATGATAGTTCCCCAATACGCTACCAAGTTCAATGAACTAGCAAGGTTTGTGCCACATCAGGTGGACACTGAGGTGATAAAGGCTAGAAGGTTTGAGCAGGGCTTGAAACCCTGGCTCTATAGCCGAATATCTGTGTTCCAAAGTACTTCTTTAGGGACCATACTAGAGAAGGCAATAATTGCCGAAGGTGGGAATGAGGCTTTAAGCTAGTACCATAAGAATAAGAAGAATAAGGGTAAGGTAGATGGGGGAGTGAAAATCGAAGGAGCCAGCGGGAGTGGCGAAGGTCAGAAGAGGAAGGGGTTTAACTCTAGGAATATCAGAGTGAAGTAAAGGGATCTAAAGAGGAGGATGGAGGCATGTAAGACCTGTGGGAAGACTCATTTAGGAGTCTGTCTCAAGGGAAAAGTTGTATGCTACAACTGTGGATAGGAGGGGCACATTTCGCTTAACTGTCCAAGTCTGAAGAAGAATCACGGATGCTTTATATGTGGGTCAACTGACCACATAGCAAAGAACTGCTCGAAGAAGGGGATGGACGGGAATAAGGGCGCTAATAGCAGTAAGTTAGCTATTGGCGGTCCAGCGCAGCCGGGTAGGCCCATTGCCCGAACCTTTAATATGACGATGCAAGATGTAGTTGCATCTGGAGATGTAGTTGTAGGTATTATCCCGATCAATTATATAAATGCTTACGTGTTGTCTGATTCAGGTGCTACTTGTACGTTTATCGAATGTGATTTTGCTAGACGATTAGGATTACTTCCCGAAAGGTTGCCTATACCATTGAATATTAAGGTAGCAAACGAAGAGATAATTCCTGTTGAAGACATTCATAGGAGTTGTTGCGTAGACATATGAGGTTGTAAATTATCGGTAGATTTGATACCGATAAAGTTGGGAGAATTCGATATAATTCTCGGAATGGATTGGTTGTTTAACCATGGGGTAATTATAGATTATCAGAAGAAATGTGTAAATATTAGAACGTTAAGACAACCTAATGTAGTGTTTTACGGTAATAGATCGTCGGGGGCATTCGTGTTGTCTTACTATGACACAAACTAGGAAATTATTGAGGAAGGTATGTGTAGGTTATTTGTGCCATGTTGTTGATACCCAGATAGTGGGAGCAACCATGGAATAAATACCTATAGTTAAAGAATTCACGGATATATTTCTAAGTGAATTGTCGGGTCTTCCACAGGATAGGGAGACCGAGTTCGTAATAGACATTGTGCCAGGAGCGGCACCAATTTCAAGGGCACCGTATCATATGGCGCCAGTGGAGATGAAGGAGCTAATGGTTCGATTACAGGAACTATTGGACAAAAAGTACATTCAACCGAGTGTTTCGCCGTGGGGAGCACCAATACTGTTTGTAAAGAAGAAGGACGGATCGTTAAGACTTTGTATTGACTATCGAGAGTTGAAAAAGTTAACGATAAATAATAAATACCCATTGCCCAGGATCGATGATCCTTTTGATCAGTCAAAAGGGGCAAAGTATTTTTCTAAAATAGATTTGAGGACGGGGTATCATCAGTTAAAGGTTAGGAATGAGGATGTACCAAAGATTACATTCAGGACTCGTTATGGTCATTACGAGTTTCTAGTGATGTCATTTAGGTTGACTAATGCACCAGCTGCATTTATGGATATCATGAACAGAGTGTTCAAACAATATTTGGACAAGTTCATCATAGTGTTTATCGATGATATTCTAGTCTATTCTAAGATGCCAAAAGATCATGCTGAACATTTAAGAATAGTGTTAGAGACACTAAGAAAGGAGAAGTTATATGCGAAGTTCACTAAGTGTGAATTTTGGCTAGAAAGGGTACAGTTTTTAGGTCATGTTATTGACCATGAGGGGATTTTAATAGATCCAGCGAAGGTGGAAGATGTGATAAATTGGCAACAACCGAAAACATCGACTGAGGTGCGGACTTTCCTAGGGTTAGCAGGATACTATCGAAGATTCATCCAGGATTTTTTTAAGATAGCTACTCCATTGACTAATTTGACAAGGAAGACGATGAAATACATGTGGACAAGAAATGCAAAGACAGTTTTCAAGAACTGAATAAGAGGTTAAGTGAAGCACATGTTTTGTCATTACCCGATGACACAGGAAATTTTGTATTTTATAGTGATGCTTCGCATAGAGGACTTGGTTAGGTGCTCATGCAGCATGGCAAGGTCATTGCGTATGCATCATGGCAGTTGAAGGATAATGAGAAAGTTTACCCTGCTCATGATCTGGAACTGGCTGTAGTAGTTTTTGCCTTAAAGATATGGAGACATTATCTTTATGGAGAGAAATATGAGATATACACGGACCATTAGAGTCTAAAATATATCTTCACACGAAAGGAGTTGAATATGAGACAAAGGAGATGGCTGGAGTTGATAAAGGATTACGACTGTGAAATCCTGTATCACCTTGGAAAAGCCAATGTAGTTTTCGATGCCTTAAGTAGGAAGGGTCAGGAAAAGTTATCTATGTTAACGGCTCAAACTGAGTTAATAACAGAGATGACTAGGATGGAGATAGAAGTGAAGTTGCCGAGTGAGTCGGGACAGAGATTGTTTGCGACAGAGATTTAATCTACCATCGTAGAGAGAGTCAAGGAGGTGCAGCTCAAAACTGATGAGTGTGACCAGATAAAGGAGCGGTTAACCAATTAAAAAGATTTAAAGTACAGTCTGGATAATGAGGGATTATTAAGATTTAAAGGAAGAATTTGGGTTCCAAATTAGACAGAATTAAAGGAGAAAGTGTTATAAGAGGCTCATAGTTTGAAGTTCTCGATTCATCCTAGTAGTACTAAGATGTATCAAGACCTTCGACAAAGTTTTTGGTGGCCAAACATGAAGAAAGAGATAGCCGAGTATGTGCGTAGGTTCTTGACTTGTCAAAAAGTTAAGGCTGAACATCAACGACTAGGTGGCTTATTACAGTTATTGGAGATTCCAGAGTGGAAGTGGGAGCATATCACGATGGACTTTGTAGTGGGACTTCTGATTACAATGAAAGGGTAAGACACGATTTGGGTAATAGTGGTCCGGTTGACGAAGTCGTCTCACTTTTTTCCAATAAGGGTTAAGTATAACTTAGACCAGTTAGCTAAACTTTATATTAAGGAAGTTATTTCCAGACATAGAGTATCAGTTTTGATTGTGTCAGATCGTGATCCACGATTCACATCGAACTTTAAGAGGAGTCTGCTAGAATTGTTGGGGACGCAGTTGAAGTTGAGTACGACTTATTATCCACAAACTAATGGCCAGAGCGAGAGAACAATTCAGACGTTAGAAGATATGCTAAGAGCTTACGTCATGGATTTTAAGGGTAGTTGGGATGATCATCTACCATGAATAGAGTTTGCGTATAAAAATAGTTATCAGGCAAGCATAGGCATTCCGCCTTACGAAGCCTTATGCGAAAGGAAGTGCAGAACACCATTGTGTTGGGATGAAGTGGGAGAACATCGAATGCTAGGGCCAGAATTGGTGCAGCAGACAGTGGATGTAGTGAAGTTGATACGGATGCGTCTCGTAGCAGCACAAGAGAGACAAAAAAAGTATGCGGACTCACACCGAGTAAATAGGGAGTTTGAAGTAGGCTCCTATGTATTTCTAAAGGCATCTCCCTGGAAAGGAAAGATACGCTTTAGAAAGAAGGGAAAGTTAAGTCCAAGGTTTATAGGACCTTTTGAACTGTTAAAACGGGTAGGCGGGGTAGCTTATATGATAACATTACCTCCACACTTTGAACGAATACATAATGTATTTCACATATCTGTGTTACGTCCTTATAAGCCGTATTATAAGCATGTAATAGAGTATGACCTTATTCATATCGAGAAGGACTTAACGTATAAAGAGATGCCAATTCAAATTATCGATAGAAAATAGCAAGTTCTGCAGAACAAAGTTATACCTTCAGTCAAGGTGTTACGGAAGAACCACGATGCCGAAGAAACAACGTGGGAATTGGAAGAAAATATGAGGAATGATTATTCTCAGTTATTTGTGTAATGTAAGTCGAGATTCTAGGGACATAATCGGGGAAGAATGTAACGACCGAAAAATTCGAATTTATTGTAAAATAATTTTATTTAATTAAATAATGAATAAAATTATATTATTTATTATTATTATGTGTTAGTAAGATGAATGTCGTTCTATAGCCTAATCTTATCTGAATGTCATAGTATTTCGACTATGTGAAGGAATTAAAGTGTTTGAATTTCCAAGACGAAAATAAAAGTTTTTCGAGAAATTTTTTGAAATACACTATTCACTGATTTCTGCTCTAGGATTATTTTTGAACTTCTGTGAAATACGTAACGAGAGAATATCGAAGTAAGATGGATTATGTAATAATAATCTGAGTATGGGAAACACAGTTTTTCACCCGCGGACTTAATTTGAGAACGTTAGGAAAAGTAAAGCGTTAAGAAGTTAAACAATGATATCGTATGATAAGTGAGTATTGTACAAGGTAATGAATACGAGTATGATATGAGGTATTATACGAGTATGTATGAATGATGGTATGTCGTATATGATGAATGAGTATACGAGTTAGAATACGAGATTAATACGTAGATAATACGTTCTAAGGCTTTAAGCCATATGTAATGGAGTTGTAGGATTGTGTAGGAAGTTGTGAAGTACAATTGGAATTATGCAAGCCCAAATGGTAGTAATGGTTAAGTCCAATGTGAATTAATGAACAAGTCAATGTTGGTTTAATGCAAGCCCAAAGTATAAGTTAAGCTAATTGAACTTAAAGCCCAAACTAAGAATCAATAGGTAAGGATAATCCATGGGCAGCCGATGTGGGCCCATGATCGAGATGATCACATGGGTGATCTTGGTGGGCAAGCAAAGGATAAGAGTTGTGATGACCAAGTTAACTTGGTGATCAATTAATGAATAGTAAGGAGGTTTGATTAAGGAGGTGGGATTGGTTTATTGACCATTATGCCCTCACCTTAGAAATTCTATAAATAGTGAGCTAGATTATTCAATTGTTACTTGTTAACAATCATCCAACAACATTTAAGTGCTTATTGGTTAGGGAGAAAAAGCTAGAAAAGCTAGACTTTGATAATTCAAGTAGAAAAGAAGAAGAACCAAGTGATCTTCAAGGGTAAGAATCATATATCATTAATCTTCCATCTCTTCAATTGTAGTTTGATAGAGAAGTGTTGATTAGTGGAGTATGTATGTTAAGAAGTAAAGAGAATGAGTAACCAAAGGACTTAAGCCTTAATAAGCCATGAATAAGTAATTAACACTTATATAAGTTATAAACTCATGAAGAAAAAGTGATAACTTATCATGTATATGATGTAATGAAATATGTTGGTTAAGATGTTAGTTTGATGGAATGAATCCATTTGAAATGATGAACAAATCTTAAGTAACGAAGTTATGGCAAAATTCACGAGTTTGGACGATAGTCGAATTTTGACATTGAGCTCAGAAACATTGGGTTTCAATGGGGATAAGTCTTATTTGGCATTATGGAGTTGCAAACTCAAAAATGACTGAATTCTGACTTAGAACAAAGAAATAAGCGTTGAACGTTCACGAACGTTTATTATTTTCGTTAAAAATGAACTTAAAGGTGAATTTCAAGTTAATGGATTCAAAAATGGAAAATTCATGCGTGAACATGTAGAGTATGTGATTTGTGAGCTAATGGCTTTTGAACGAGCAAATTCAGACTTAAAATGATCAAATTTGGAGTCCAAGAAGTTCACAAAGTAGAAAAACTGTCAAAAGTATCTAGTGCACAAAAAATTTGGCGTCATGGCGCTTGACCCAGAAACTAAAAAGCGGTCTTTGCGGTTCACCGAGCCGTGCCGAAGCTCTTGTGAGGGTCATGCCATGGGCTGACCAAAAAAAGAACTAAGTGTGGCTCATGATAATGAGAGTTTGGACCCTGTCCACTTCAGAGACCAAACGGACCGAAGGATCCGGAAAAGATAATGGGAAGGCTAAGGCGAACCTATAGCTTGTTTTTATAATATTACAGGTTGAATATTAATATTATTTGATATTATGACAAGAACGAATGTAATGGTTATTAAGAATCTGGGGAATGATAATATTATTTGGAATATATGTAAGACATATTCGTTCTTTTGAGGCTTTTCAATTGAATGTATGTGTGAACTATAGCACCGTGTAGCACCATATGTCAGGTTGGAAGATACCCGAATTTGGGGGCGCCACAATACTGCTTTGTGGAGTAAAATTCAAGAATGATATTGTATCAAAAATGATTTGGACCGGAAAGAAATCAATTTTTGTCATGAATAGTACTCCGGATGAATAATACCTAGGTAAATAGTACCCCATGAATAGTACTTCGGGAATAGCAAATCCATGAATAGTACTCCGACATGAAAAAGTTAAAACTTATCAAGAATACTCAGAATAAGATTTCCATGAAAAGATACTGGATGAAGCGCAAATATCAAGGATATTCTATTAATTTCATAGAGTATAGAAGCCAAAACTTTAACAAAATGAGTGTAGAATTCGAAATCTGAAATGAAATAATATTACTTATATACTACAGAGTATGGAAGAAAATATTATTTCATATGAATATTGAACCAAAATAATATCCCTTACCTTAAAAAGATGAGTATTCCGACTGGTAGGGCTGATATATTCTTGAAGAAAACTTATATTGTTTTCTACGCTCAAAGTTTCCTTAAACTCTAAAGAAATACGCTCAATATTATAGAAGAAGAATTCTCTGATTTTGGTGTGATTTTAAATTCTAACTAAGCATCCTATTTATAGGAGAATGGAGGGGGTACTGTTTAAGAATTTCACGGACGAAATAATCGTGAACTCACGGATGTCATACTTGATGTTAAGATTGCTCGAATTTTAATGCCATTACCAAGTAAAACAGAATATATATATATATATATATATATATATATATATATATATAAGCACATGTTGCTTTGAAAAAAAAACCACCCACCTGTGACAAATTTTTCATCCTTCCACCAACATGTGGGTTCCACGTGTTCCTCCCACCAACATATCACCATCATAGGTGGATCCCACCATATAATATATATACTGAATAACTTTCTACCGATTATTTTGAAAAATGAGTAAATGGGGTTCATAAAAAATAAGCAAAATTTACATCAAATACTTTATAAAAAATCCCCTTAATATTTTCAACAACATTTATCAATCATTATTATTATTCGCAATATTTAACAACCATATCATTCCCAGGAAAGAGGGGGCTTTTCGATAAGGATTTCTCCCTATTGGCACGCAATTAGGTGACCAAACCCCTTTCCTCGACAGAATTTTCTAGACATCGTCAATAATGCAAATAATAATATGAATAACTGTATCGTCTCAATTATTGATTTAATAATATAAAATATTAACAATAATTGAATCAAATAACGTGAGCTACTATGCAGCAATTACTGTTGTAATAATTGAACAAAACTAAGTAACTTCTCACGTAAGCATTAATAACCAATATCGTGTGCTACTATGCAATCACACATATTACTGTACTTTTACCACCAGGTATTTCAACAGTTAACGGTAAAACTTCCACCGTTATTTTTATAAAAAGATATTTATGTCGTTTTCTCATTCTAACAATATTTCCGTTGTGAGGTCCACCAATGATTGTGTCGTCGTACGAATATTCCCGGCTAAAATGAATATTCCCTAACCAATCGAATATTTTATAACAATTTGCTTACTTTGCAAAATTTATAAATACTACCCACAACTATAACATTATATCAAATCCACACCATAATATTCAAAAATATATTTCGAGAAAAATTAAACTTTTATTCATAAAAGTTGGGGTCTTACACACACACACACACACACACACACACACACACACACACACACACACACACACACATATATATATATATATATATATATATATATATATATATATATATATATATATATATGGAATCCATCCATGTGGGTTTGCCATGTATACTTTTATAACAACCCACTTTTGGACCATTGATCAACTTCTTGGAAGACTTAGATTGAATGTCATAAATAGTGAAATGCCCGCCCAAATGTAACACAAGCTTTCTGAGCTTTTATTTTAATATATTGCATTCGATGGTCAATTTATTCATTTTAATAATTTTAAAATGATTTTTAATATTAAAATACTCCGGTAAAATACGATTTGCTTTCTACGTATATATATCTTTTCAAATTGTCGACATTTCATGTCAAACTCTTTTATCAATTTCACCCTTTCAACAAGATTCAAACCACGTAGAAAACATAAAGGGTAAAAAATATTTAAAAGAGGAATTCAAGAGAAATGTTTTTCGACGTCGACAAAGAATAAATAAAGTAAACTTGAACAAACCGTTAAATATGAATAAGGTTCAACATCCCTTTCAAACTAAAGTAAAGAGTATAACCGGACATATCTTTAATCCTCCACCAATAGAGTTTACAATTCAATGTAGTAGATGATAGATGATATCTAAAACATTGACTATTACAATGTATTTATAGTATTAGACATAGTCCTAAATCTTATGAGAATTAGAAATCAAAATTCTAAAAGGAATTACAAATCATAACTCTAGTTTACATAAGGAAATATAATTAATTTTTAAAGAGAATCTCACTCAAAAAGAAATCCTAAGTCTATTAGAAATATCAGCCCAAATTTAATTAGAAATCTGTCAAATCCAACATTGAAAACTTTCCAAGTTGCTGAAAATCCTTGACGAATTCGTCCGTGCAGATTCATAGGCTTGTGAATTTGCTAGGGCGAATTGGGACAGAGAGGAATTGGTTGGGGCGAGTTCAGAATGTGCTGGGAGGATTGGATCAGCGACGAATTCGTCGAGGTGGATTCCCTAGGCATAGGATTTACTCGAGGCAAATTCCCATTTCTTATTGCGACGTACTTTGGTAGAATGGCCATAACTCTCGCATCTGAACTCTGATTGGGACGATTAAAGATTTAAAGAAAAGATAAGGAATAGCTTTACAACTTTCATTCTTTACGAATTGAGATATCCTAGATGGATTAAGGTCAAAATTGGGCCACAAGTGACTATTATATAAATGGCAACTCCAAAACTTTGAGGTTCAACGTCCGTTTGGTAAAAAGCTCATAACTTTTGATCTGGAAAGAGTCATGGGACGTGCCACCGATCAAATTGAAGCTCTCGACGAGATCTACAATAAAATCCTAATTCTAAGCCAAGAACGTACATCCAACTTAGTGTTAAAAACCCTATAATCTTCCCTTTTTCTTTGTTTTAACTCCAATTCTTTCTAAAATTATTAAACACCTTAATAAGTTCATATACACATGAAACATACAATAGAACTATACATAAAGGAATCATAATGATAGAATATTATGCACTCATCAGCAGAGCTCACTTCAATTCGTAAGGTGAAGTTCAAATTGTAAAGTGAACAAAGCTAAAAGGCTATCTCAAAGTTAAAGAAGGAATTGTAGAGTCTATAATAAAGATCGCAGAACTACCTTCTAAATCGTAAAGTGAAAACTGAGTTAGTAGGGTAAAAGAGGAGTTTTACAAAGTCTGCTTCAGCATCGTAAAGAGATAGATCGTAGAGCAGTTGCACATGTTGAAAAGTTTGCTTCAAATCGTAAAGATGAGATAAGTTCTAAAGTCAACAGAGAATTGCAAACTCAAGCAAAGCTCGTTGAGTGAAGACTAAACGTACAGTACTCCAGGCAATCTTTGAGTTAAAGTCAAATCATAAATTATCTCAAGGATCATTCATTGAAGTCAAGATCGTAAAGTCAGCTCTTGAATCATAATGTGAAACCTAATATAGTAGTCCATAGAGTTTGTTCATAGAAATGTTGAGTACTCTAAGTTAAGACTCTATGCTTCTCATCAAACTTTACGACAAGTCTTATTTATAGAGGCAAGATAGATCTGACAAAATGACTAATATGGAGCATTGTTGATTGAAGGTCTTGATGCATTCTCTATACATCCTTGGTAAAAAGCGAAGATCAGAAGATGTGTTTACCGACTAGTTTTCTGAAAGCAACATCTTAGTGGTATTAGGTGAGACTGCAGGAAGATGTGATAGGTAAGCCAAAAATTAGCTAACACATGGACTTAAATGTTAACATCAAGGATCTCAGAGCTTTAAATGCATCATCAATGAGAAAATTTTTGAAGGACTATAAAAGGCAACAAAGATTCAAATCCAAGTACGGATCATGAATCACAGAGGAACACAATGATGAAACTATCCAATGTATAGTGAGCTATACTTTATGACTCAGGATGTGTTCAACACTGCTAAGCACCAGAAAGAAGCTGAGCCTCATTGCAAAGCTTAGCATCACCTCAACAATCATTTTAATTATAATTTACTTGATCTTAACGACCAGTATTTGAAGACTAAGTGACTCAAAAGAATCTTAGTGATTCAAAGAACTTAGTGTCCGGGTCTTAGTGAACATCATGCCTAGACTAAGTGACTCAAAGGAATCTAAGTGATTCAGAGGACTGAGTGTCCTGGTCTAAGTGACCATTCTGAGACTAAGTGACTCAAATGAAACTTAGTAGTTCAGCTGTAAAGATTTGTGACATCTGCATTCTTAGTGGATTTCCTACTCTTTGAAGTAGAAGAGTGGACTATGAGTTATTCAATCTCCGAACCACTTAAAATTTTGCTTGTGTCGTTTATCTTTTTTCTTCTTACATTCTGTAAATTATATATATTTCTGTGAGTGAAAACCATAACTAAATTTAGAACTGAGATTTATCCTTAATCTTTAAGGGGGGTTTTCCAAAAGTATATTTCGTTATGCATAATCTATCATATTAACTAATTATTTGGTAATATCCTTAATCAATTAAAATTTAAAAGGATATATTCAACCCCCTTCTAGATCTCTAAGTGCCTCTAAGAGACAACAAGATCCTTTAAAAAAACGTTTGCTTGTTAAGAATTTATTACGAGATTATTAATTAATTAAACTAATTAAACATAACTGAATATTAGTTTGAAAACCCCTTAAAGATTGAATGAAATCTCAGATCTAAATTTAGTTCTTGTGAATTTAAGACACATATAAATATAGTAGATAATGACAGAAATGTAAATACTGTAAGATAAATGACAAAATTGATTTTAAGTGGTTAGGAAGGTCACTAAGACCAGCGAATCATAACTGTATGAAGTTTATCTGAGATGTTACTAAGTTACGTTAAAGATCGACTTCTTAAAACTTAGTAACAGAACAAGATGTTCTCTTTTTGTAGAATGGAGCACTTAGATCTTTAGCAGAGGTTCGGCCTTTTAATTAGTGATTCATTATTTTGATTTGAATCTACTTACCCTTTTATATTTCTTCTTAAGAGCTTCCCGTTGCATAGTTCCTTTTGAGCATTTAATTTTTCGATACTCGAAGATCTTTGATGTTGACTTTTAAGAGGGTTGTGTCAACTTGCTTTCGGCTCTGACTTGTTACAACAGTCTTGTAATGCCCCCAAAACATGTCCAATCCACCCAACCCATTTTGGGTCGCCAAATACATGGTACATAAAACAACAACAAATTTCATTAACACATAGGCTGCGAGTTTTAACACGGATATTGTCTCGTAGACAGTATCCAAATAAAAATTATTACAATGCCATATAAAATACAACAATAAATATTTTAAGACCCCAAAGAAAATGAGAAGATTACTATCATGTTCATTCTAATGAGGTGCACTTTTGACGCTTTCAAAGTTGGGTTCTCATCATCTTATTGTTGTTCACCAAAATCAACGGTTAAATGACGTATAATATATGAAATACCCATCTTAGGTCCTCAATAAAATTATATGTTGTTTTATAATGTATTGGGAAACTTCCACAATCTCGAACCATCACACTATTCCTTTGTTATGCCCACTCGACCCAACTACACTCTTATTACCTGAAAGGAATTGTGAAGCAAAAGGGTGAGCACAAATAGCCTAGTAAAGAATATCATGACTAAAGATAATTAAATTATCAATAGTCTTCGTCAATAATAAATCAGAGATTTAGAACATATGGTAGATGATAAAACTTTTCAACCATAGTTTCAACGGGACGAACAATCCATTAGAATAGTCAAATAGACCATAAAATCTATTATCTTCTTCATGTTAAAAGTTCACTAACAATGTTTTATCACTGTAACATCAATCAACAGTTCATGTCCACAATCATGCGAATAACTCATAAAAATAATTGGGGTTCTAAATTCCTCTTCACACCCAAGATGAAGGCAATTTTCATCACCTGTCTTTACCTGAAACATCAAAGATCGTGGTTATACCAAATCATAATTTCTGTTCATAATCATACTAATAAATTCATCTTTGCACTACGGGCCAGAGATATTCATTAACAGTTCATCTTTGCACTACAAATTATACTATTATATTATCACATTATACTATTACAATGTAATATTATAATAAGATATAAATATATTATCGGAGAAGATAATTATGGTTTCATAAAATAATTAACAACTTTCGGCAATTATCTCATTCTAAAATTCCTCCATTTATATCCACATAAATTAAATATTTCCTTATCATATAAATCAATAATTAATTAATCACAAATAATATTACAGAATCACAATAATGACAATCAGGTTGTTCCCAGGAAAGAGGGGCTTTCCGATAAGGATTTTTCCTTACTGGCGCGCAATTAGGTGACCAAACCCCTTTCCTAAACAGAACTTACTTAGACATTTCCAATAATGCTATCTAATAATATTATTCAAATAATATGAATTATTCATCTGATAATGGAAAATATTGTGCAGTGACAATTATTGAATCAACAATATAAATTATCAACTTAGTAATTATTGAATCAATAAAATAAAATATTGAACATTAATTACTGTAACAATTATTGAGTAGTGGCTTCTTACGTAAGAATCAATAATCCAAAAATAATGTGCAATACTGTATGCTATTTGTAATGTAACGCCAGCGTATTCTTGTACTTTAACCACCGTGTATTCCAACGATTGTTAACTGTGAATAACAACTTCTGTTGTTATTTATAAAAAACTCATACTTGTCGTTTTCTTCATCCGACAGTTTTTTGTTATGGGGCGCACAAATGGTAGCGCCGTCATATGAATATTCCCCGACAACAAGAATATTCCGCGAGCAAATGAATATTCCCCGTCAACAATGAATATTTTACAACCACTTCTTTTCTTTGCAAAATTTTCACATTTCACCCATAACTAAAGCATTATATCAAATCAACACCTTATTATTCAAAAATAATAATTAGAGAAATTAAATCTTTATTCATAAAAAGTTGGGGTCTTACAACCTCCCCTTCTTATGAAATTTCGTCCTCGAAATTGACGTACGTACCTGGTGTTTCGAAAAGGTGAGGGTACCTCGATTTCATTTCTGATTCCAACTCCCAGGTTATTTCCTCAATAACATGGTTCCTCCACAAAAATTTGACTTGTGGTATAACCTTTGTGCGTAAGATATGTTCCTTCTTATCCAAGATTTTAATATTTACGTCTTTATATGTTAAATCTTCTGCTATCTCGTCTGGTTCTAACTCAATAATATGGTTCAGGTCTTTCACATATTTACGTAGCATGGATATGTGGAAAATATTATGAACACGAGACATATTTGGTGGTAAAGTGAGCCTATAGGCCATATTTCCTACTCGATCGAGGATTTCAAATGGACCAATAAATTGAGGGTTGAGATTTCCTCTCTTCATTGATTCTTGCTTCTAGAATAATACCTTCTTGCACATTCTTCTTCACATTCATCAACTCTTAGTCTGTATCTTGAGTGATGTTAACTTTATCGATTAAAGTCAGTTCTAATCGTATATTCACTATTTTCACATAGGTTCTTAGAGTCTTTAATTATATCTCCATCTTTTGTAAGTCATAAGAAATGGGTCTTTATGTTAACAACGTTGCACTTGTAACCGCATACGATCTTCTATTCAACGCGTTAGCTACTATGTTTGCTTTTCCACGATGGTATTGTCAGAACAGGTGCTGAAATGAGTTTCCTCTTGAGTTCTTGGAAGCTCTTCTCACATTCCTCACTCCATTCGAATTTTGTATGTTTACGAGTTAGCTGAGTTAATGGAGTGGCAATTTGAAAAAAAAATCCTTCCACAAATCTCCGATAAAAACCAGCTAAGCCTAGAAAGCTACATATTTCGATTACAGACTTAAATTGCTCTCAATTGTGACTCATATCCCAATCTTGGATAGCACGTCCCAATGGCACCTATCAATTTACCACCACACAAATATGGCGTCCCCTACGGAGAGTCTGGCTTCGGTGCATTCCACAAAGGAAGTCACCAAATAGAGGCTCGGGTACTAACTCTTGTAGTTGGGTTTTTAACTCCTGAATTTCAATAGGAGCCATTCGATATGAGATTTTAGAAATGGATTTTGTACCGGGTTCAAGGTCGATACAAAATTTGATTTCACGCTCTGGGGGTATGCTAGGAATTTCTTCAGGAAATACGTCAGGAAATTCATTAACAACGGAAATATTATTCAAATCTGACGTATTTTTGTTCAAGTTCATGACATGGGCTAAGAAAGCTTGACATCCGTTTTTTAATAAACGAATGACTTTATGGCTTGATATGAAAGTATTTGACTTTAGTGGTTTGGTTGCTTGAATTCACATAAGAGTTTGGTTAGGAATATGAAAACTAACAACCTTACGAAAATAAAAATTTTTAGCATGAGTAATAGTTAACTAATCAATCCCTAAAATCACATCAAAGGTAAGTATCTTAAAGAGATAAGATCAACAGGTAATGTGATGGTCCCAACTTGAATCAAGCAAGATTTTTAAAAAGAGAATGTAAAGAAAGTTTCTCTTAATGGAGTTTCAACAGATAAGTCAAAGTCTAATTTCTCAGGAGTCAAGTTCAAACGTTGAGCACAAGCAGGAGAAATAAAAGAATGGGTAGAACTGGAATCTATTAAGGTATAGACTTCACAAGAATTTATAATTAACTAACGCATGAAAACTTCGTTTGGGTTACTCGCTTTTTGAGAAGTCATGAAAAATGCTCTTCTTGAAACCACCGACTTTGTTTTGTTCGTATCCGCCTTTGGTGCCACCGTCCCAGCTAGACTTGATTTCACTATAGGAAACAATTGAGCTATGTGACCCTCTTTTCCATAACTAAAACATAACTTGGAAGGCTATGAAAAGTTTGGACTTATGTGTCCCTCATCTCCGTATTTGTAGAATCTAACTGGCGGTCGTTCTCCTCCCATAGAATTTGTTGCTGGTGCTGCTGTTGACGTCTTCCCATCATCGTTAAATCTTCTCTTCTTAAAATTTCCACTTAAATCATTTTCTATTATCTTGGCCATGATTACCACCGAAGTGGTTATAATTTTTGGCATTATAATTTCCTTCACGATGGTTATCATTGTTACGATGGTCGTTGCCACTGGTGCAATTATTATCGTGTTGTTGGTCGTTCTCTTTTGGTTGCACTCATAATCCCACTCTAATAACTTAGCCATATTCACTACATCTGAATACAAACACAATTTATGAGAAATGAGGTATTGATGTATTTCGAGTTTCAAACCTCACAAAAACATTCACGTCATTCTTTCCTCATTATCAACCAAATGGGATGCAAACCGGGATAACTACGCAAACTTAGCCTCATATTGCGACACGATCATATTGTTTTGCTCCAGCTTGATGAACTCTGTCTCCTTCATTTGACGAATAATTTTGGGAAAGTACTTGTCGTTGAATAATTCTTGGAACCTCTCCCAAGGCATTTTGAGTGCAGTAGGCTGAGTACGTTTTACTGATTCCTACCAATAATCCTCCTCTCCTCTTAATATGAAGGTGGCAAAGGGAACCTTTTTATCCTTGGAGCATCCCAAGACATCAAATATCTTGGTGATCTGCTTTATCCATGTCTCTGCCTTAAGTGGTTTTGGCTTTCCCAAAAACTCCGGCGGTCCCAACTCCTTGAATTACTTGGCAGTGATAAGCCGTGAGTTACCATTGTTTCCACCTGCATTTTGAGTCATAGTCTCTCTCGTTTGGTTTTTCATGAATTCTAGAAACTTCCTAAACATACCATCATTCGTCATTTGGTCGGTGTTATCGTTTACATGAGTATTATTGCCTTCCCGAAGCACCTTATCTTGGATGTTGATTGTTGGTGTCTCAACGGTCTCATGTGCTCCATTGCTCACCTCAATATTTTCAGATGCCATCTCAAATAATGTCACAAAACAAGGGTTATTTAAATAAATTAACATATCACATTATTAACCCTATGCTCCGACTGACCCATTAAATACCAAATAAGCTTAGGTAAGACACACTAGCGAAGGATTTACTCATCTCTCCCCTCCTAGTTCTATTCCCCGATCTTCGCCAAAGACCATATCCCCAAGCTCTGATACAAACTGCGATGCCCTTAAAATAGGCCCAATCCACCCAACCCATTCTGGGTCGCCAAATACATGGTACAAAAAATAACTACAAACTTCATTAATACAATTGTCGTACTGTCATGCAAAATACGACAACACATAGGCTGTGAGTTTTAACATGGATATTGTCTCGTAGACAGTATCCAAACTCAAATTATTACAATGCCATATAAAATACAGCAGCAAATATTTCAAGACCCCAAAGAAAATGAAAAGATTACTATCATGTTCATTCTAATGAGGTGCACTTTTGACGCTTTCAAAGTCGGGTTCTCATCACCCTATTGTTGTTTACCAAAATCAATGGTTAAATGATGTATAATATGCGACATACCCATCTTAGGTCCTCAATACAATTATATGTTGTTTTGTAATGTATTAGGAAACTTCCACAATCTCGGACCATCACACTGTTCCCTTGTTAACTATTATTACCTGAAAGGAATTGTGAAGCAAAAAGGTGAGCACAAATAGCCTAGTAAAGAATATCATGACTATAGATAATTAAGTTATCAATAGTCTCCGTCAGTAATAAATCAGAGATTTAAAACATATGGTAGATGATAAAAAATTTCAACCATAGTTGCAGTGGGACGAACAATCCATAAAATCTATTATCTTCTTTATGTTAAAAGTTCACCAACAATGTTTTATCCCTGTAATATCAATCAACAGTTCTTGTCCATAATCATGTGAATAACTCATAATTATAATTGTGGTTCTAAATTCCTCTTCGCACGCAAGACAAAGACAATTTTCATCACCTATTTTTACCTGAAACATCAAAGATCATGGTTATACTATATCACAGTTCCTGTTCATAATCGTACTAATTAATTCATCTTTGCACTACATGCCAAAGATATTCATTAACAGTTCATCTTTGCACTACAGGTCAAAGATATTCAACAACAGGTCATCTTTGCACTACAAGCCAAAGATATTAATATCTCAAAAAAATATATAATCATTTCAGAATTTATATAAACAATAATTATAACCATGTTGATTAATTCATATTCGCACTTAGGCTAAAGATATGTAATTGTAAATTCAATGGTCATGATCATACCAGTCAACAATTCATCTTTGCACCACTGACCAAGTAGAACCCATAGTCATGATTATACCAATAATCTACCTATCTTTACACTCTAGTGAAAGAGAATTTTCCTCACCATGATTATAAAAATCTTATATATGTTAATAAAAATAATATAATCAAAACATGGATTTAATTTCAAGAGTAAGATTCATAAATCAACGATAATTTGGTCAGAAAAAGAAACAAATTTTTATCGTGAATAGTATCCCGTGAATAGTACTTTGTGAATAGTACCCCATGAATAGTACCACGTGAATAGTTTCGTATATGTGAATAGTATCGTATATATGAATAGTAACTTCGACGTGAAAAGGTAAAAATTTCATAATAAAATTCATACCAATATTTCAGTGAAATGATATTAGAAGAAATAACATTAATTACTTGAAACATAACATCCCTTACCTTAAAAGAATAGTACTTTTGGCTGAAATATCGAATATAATGCTGAAGAAAACTTGCATTGCTTATCAACCATCAAAGTATCTAAATAATCACAAAAATACGATCGATATTATAGAGAGAAAATTTTCTGATTCTGGCGTGATTTTCATTTCTAACTAAGCAGCCTATTTTATAGGAAAGTGGTAGCACACTACTTTTGACAAATTTTTCCTACAGATGATTAACTTGGAAAACATGCAACACACCTTTTGAAAATAAGGAGTTCAAATTCAAAATGAGGACTCCCTCATTTATTCACATGTTTTTAAAGTAAAAGAATTCAAATTCAATTTGAAAACTAATTCAAATTCAATTTGATCATCTTCACTCCATTTAATTCACATACCCAAAAATACAATAATATTACCATTTAAATTACAAAAATTATACTATTATATTATCACATTATACTATTACAATGTAATATTATAATAATATATAAATATATTATCAGAGAAGATAATTATGGTTTCATAAAATAATTAACAACTTTCAATATTTGTCTCATTCTAAAATTCCTCCATTTATATCCACATAAAATAAATATTTTTTTATCATATAAATCAATAATTCATTATTCATAAATAATATTATAAAATCACAATAATGACAACCAGGTCGTTCCCAAGAAAGAGGGGGCTTTCCGATAAGGATTTCTCCTTACTGACGCGTAATTAGGTGACAAAACCCCTTTCTTAGACAGAACATCCTTAAACATTGCTAATAATGCTATCTAATAATATTATTCAAATAATATGAATTATTGATCTGATAATGGAAAATATTGTGTAGTGATAATTATTGAATTAACAATATAAAATATCAACGTAGCAATTATTGAATCAATAAAATAAAATATTGAACAGTAATTACTGTAACAATTATTGAGTAGTGGCTTCTTACGTAAGAATTAATAATCCAAAAATACTGTGCAATACTGTGTGCTACTGTGCAAACTTCTGGAAGAGACTACAAGAATGTATGGGAACACAATTGCGAATGAGTACGGCATATCATCCGCAAACAGATGGCCAAAGCGAACGAACGATTCAGACATTAGAAGATATCTTTGAGAGCACGTGTCATGGATTTCAAAGGAAGATGGGATTAACAATTACCATTGGTGGAATTTGCCTCACAATACTTGCTTATCATGCTAGCATCGCAGATGCCGCCTTTACGAAGCATTATGACGGCAGGAGGTGTAGAACTCCTTTGTCTTTGGGATGAAGTCGATGAACGCCATTCTGTTAGGACCGTAATCGGTACAACAAGCTGCCGAGGTTGTCAAACTTATCGTAACAAGATTGATAGTTGCTCAAGAGCGAGATAAAAGAAATGTCTTTGATCAACACAGACAAGATTGTGCATTCGACGTAGGAAATTACGTTTTCCTAAAAGTTTCACCTTGGAAGGGAAAAATTCGATTTGGTAAAAAGAGAAAATTAAGCCCGAGATTTATTGGACCCTTCAAAGTGCTGCGAAAAGTTGGAGAGGTGGCTTACGAGGTAGCTCTACCTCCAGAATTGCAAAACATTCATAATGTTTTACACGTTTCAGTGTTACGACCATATAAGTCTGATTATAAGCACGAAATCGAGTATGAACCATTGCAGTTTGAGAAAGACTTGTCCTATGAAGAGGTTCCTATCTAGATAGTTGACAGGAAAGAACAAGTGCTCAGAAATAAAGTGATACCTTCTGTGAAGGTAATATGGAGGAACCACAATGTCGAAGAGGCTACGTGGGAACTCGAAGCTGAAATGATGAAGAATTACCCTGAGTTATTTGTTTAATCTATGTCTTCGATTCTGGGGACAGAATCCTTGTAAGGAGGGAATGATGTAACATTCCAGAATTTTAATTGTTATATTAAATATTTATTGAATTATTTAAGTATTTAATGGATGTGTTTATGGTTGAATTTGTAATTGTTCAAATTTGATTCAATTTGGTTAACTATCTGTTAAATAAATAATTAAGGAAATTATTATATTTGCTAATTTAATTTAATTATGAAGTTAGAGAGTTTTGATTAATTGAATTATTATTCTTTTTATTTGAATTTTGTAATTAAAAGGATGTGTTAGTTGGTTAAATAAAGTTATAATTATATAGAAAATTATAATTTTGTGGTATTGATTTATGTGTTAAAGTAATTTAATATATTGTTATTAAGATTAATTTAATTTATTAAAAGTGTGACAAATAACCTTTTATAAAGTAGTTATTAAAATAACTTAAAGGAGTTTTAATTCAGTTTTGTCAAACAATGCCTAATGCCTAATAAGTCTTTATTCTAATTTTGTTTTACCAAACAAGGCATAAGGATTAATTGGTTATTTTTTTAATGACTAGCCAAACAAGCCTTATGGCTTTTGGTTTTCAAAACTTAGATAACTGATATCAGTTATATCTATATTTATATTATATAATTAATATAAATTATATCCTATATACGTTATATTGTTAGTACGTAGTTAGAGTTAGGAAGAAAAGAGAAAACTTAGAGGAAGAAGAAGAAGAAGAAGAAGAGAAGAAGAAAAGTGAGAGAGAAAAGAAGAGAGGAAGAAAGGCTAGGGAATTGGTGAGAAGAAAAGCTTGAGAATAAAAAAAAAAGGGGAATAGCCATCATCATCTTCTTCAAGGTATTAACCTATTCTTTTAGTTTTAAAAATTTAGTTTCTCTCTTCCCAAATTTTATGTAGAATCCTTGTGTAAGGGTAAATTAGTTGTTATGTATGTGATTTTATATGATAATCTAGTGAGTTAAACTATTTTCTTAAGCTATGATTGAGAATAGTCCATGAATTTATATTATGTATATGTTTGTGAAGAAAAGTATTTTTACATAGAGTTTTTGTGATTATATATTGTTTAGTTAAAATAGAAATTATGGGTTGTTGAGTTGTTTTATTGATAAATTGGCTATTCAATTTGTTAGAGTATGTATATTCTTTGATAAAATGCTTTAAGTTAACTATTTTGGTTGAAAAACAAAATCACAGTATTGATTTTCATTAAAAACATCAAAAAGTTAATTTTTTTTTTTATCAAAAATAGTGAAATTGGATGTTTTAAACTTGTTGTTTATGTTGTTGTATGGATAGAAACATGTTAGGAATTCTTGAATTAGGTTTACATGAAGTTTTTGTATGATTTGCATGTGAATTAGGCTGTTAGAAAGGAACTTTTAGGCCAAAATTGGCTTTTTCTTATATCTTCTTGGTATCAAATGAAATCTAGATTGCAGCAATACATGACTAAGCAGAGATTAATCTCACGTTATGAAATATTGGCGCCATGCCATACATCATTGCTGACCTTTTAGTTTAATCTAATTGCAAGCATTATCTTCTCTGTATTGCCAACCATGCATACAAGATAAATCGGAAGTATGCAACATGAAAGTTAGTTAGTAATGGTCCGATAAAGTGTACTTTTTGTACTCAAATGTTAAGAAATTATTATGTGATGATAGTAGGATTGTAAAATGTTGATGTTAGTATTTCTAAACTATGAATAAGTATGTTATTAACAATTAACTTGTGTTATAACTTGATTATATGATTAAATAATCAAACCTATATGATGTATGTAGTTAGTTAAATTTGTAAAGTAGTAGTGACTAACTATGTCATGATGACATATATATATATATATATATATATATATTTATATATATGTACATATAGGGTATTGTGATCCGAATTGATTCGGTTTAGCCTACGAGCAAGGCAAGTTTTCTAATTCTTTATCTTGTTGAACTATTTATTGTTTCAATTCGATTACCTTATAAATGATGCAAGCTTTCTAAACTTTGGTTTGATGTTGACAAGTTATTCTTGTATATAACTTGTTGTTTAGCATGCACAACTATTTATACTAATGTCGAACAATTTTATCGTTCAAACTACTATGCATGCTTAGTACTCAATTCTAATTAACCTTGACTTAATATTGTTCAAGCAAGGCATGTTATAGTTATTCAAAGTATATCTTTATTAGATTATTCCTAAAGCATGATTTTGGTTTACCATGTTGATTCAATTACGATTATTCTATAGTACGATGTTATTGGTTTTATTCAACTAATCCTTAGTTGATGTTCGTTGAATTCTAAATTACCCTGAAATGTATCCAAACCAAACTCACTTTGGTGCGGACTTGTACTCTAAATACTGAGATGAACAACCCTATTATTAGGGGTAACTTACGCTTAGCGTTGAAATGTTTGTGCACAATAAATTGTACGAAGGGCTGATCCCCCTAAGTACGAGGAGTCCCTATAGTCTTATGACTGTTAAAGTTTAAGTTGAAATATTACTTATAACTATGGACATAGTTCGTGGTCTTAGGACCCTCAGTTATTTACTTCAGATTGTTGACAAATCGTAATTGTTTAAATCTATTGAGCCTCTTATTTAATATTTGTTGTAAAGGTTTTTCATTCATTATTGTATCAAGTGAGCTTTGTTTGCTCACTCTTGCTTATATAACTATTACAGTTAAGGATGAGAAGGTTGATGTACCTACTTTTGATGAAGGAAAAGAAAAGATGAACAAGTATTGAAGACTTGTAATTTGATGATATTTTATTATCAGTTTTTATTGGAATGGTTGTAATAAAGATTATTTATTTTCCGCATTTGAATGATTGTGTTTAAAAGTTAGACAACCTGGGAGATTTTTTTTATGTAACCCTTTAATGGGGAAGGTTTTATTTATCCAGTTTATTGTGATTGGGTAGTTAGATATGAATGTTTGATTAAGTGAACACCAAATCCTGTGGAAATGAAGTACCTGGGTTTGGGGGTGTCACAATAGGCTTTGCAATCTTGTCTTAACTCAGTGAACTTCTGGCATGCTCCGCGATCTTCAACTGAATGCTCTACGATAGGAAGACTAACTTTGCGAACTTCAGTACACTTTACAAAAATGCCAAAGTAACTTTACGATCGTCCACCGTAACTAAACGATCGATTTAATTCTATCATTTATACATTAGTTCAACTCATAAGATCAACCTAACAAATTTAATATTTCTATTCTAAGTTCTTGTACATCATACTCTTATTAAGTACTTTACAAAATCTACGGATACAAATATACATTAATCACATCATCATTAAATTAAACATGCAATTTCTAACAATGACTATTTATATTAAAACTAAATAATTCCATGTTAATTTTAAATTTTAGTATTTTGAATTGATTAAAAAAGTTAAATATATCTCTAATCTTGAAGCAGATGGTGTAAATGAAAAATAAAATAAAAAAGACATAATAATATCTTCCTAAAAAGACAAAAACACGTTCTAAAAGTTAAATTACTTTAATAAAAATATTATAAGAAAAGTTATATGCATATAATCGTCATTTTTCTAAGAAATAAAGATATGTAACATAAAAAGAGTGACATACTTGTAATTAAAAAATTAATACCTAAAATTATGGGTTTAAGAAATAAGGGGAAAAAATCATGATAATAAATAAGTGCAAAGGATGAAAACAAAGGAGATAATAGTTATAGGATGAAGAAAAGTGACATAATAGTAATATGATGAAAACATACAATGAACAAAATTAATATAATGCAAATTAATAAGGTGAAGAAAAATCAAAATAAGTGACATAATATTATTAGGATGAAAACAAAGGATAATTTATTAGATATATTGTGACGCCCCCAAAATAGGTATACATCACCCATTCTGAGTCGCCAAATACATGGTAAAGAATTTAAATACAAACTTCATTTATACAATATGACAAAAGCGTAGCTGAGAGTTTTTACATGAATATTATATCATAGAAAATATCCAAACTCAAATGGAGTCCTCACTACATTTATTATCATACTATTTCAAAGAATAATGAGGACTACTACAGCCACCATCTCGGACTGTCACTCCGTTCCCCAACTAATCTCGTCTACGTTCTCATTTCCTGAAGAGAACAATGAAAGTAAAAGGGTGAGCTCAACTAGCCCAGTAAGAATATTATGACTAAGATAATGCAAAATAAATTATCGTTAGCCTTCAACAATGTTAAACTGATAGAATACAATAAACAACAAGTTTAACTGTAGCGGAATAAGCAATCCATTAGAAGAGTCAAGTAGAGCATGATATCTACTATCTTCTATGATTTATAAAAGTTTATCATCAATTTTATCGCTGAGACTCAGCTCAATAAATAATCCACATCAATGAATTATACATGCGTTACGGGCCAAGGATATTCATTATTATCACATCATCGAATTATCCATGCACACGGGCCAAGGATATTCGTTAGTATCACCAGTGGTCATGATAATGCCAACAACTGTTCATCAATACACTACGGGCCAATGAGGACTTTTACCACATCATTTGTAACATTACAGGTCATGATTTACCGAATAATTCCTGGTCATAATCATACCAATCAACAGTCCATCTATGAACTACATGCCAAAGATTACTTTCATCACAATATAAGCATGAGGATGATGACAATGATATAAGAATTCAATTAAATGAAAGTAAAGGATAAATTTTAAAGATTTATAATTTAATTTATCAAAAATTCAATAATGTCCAAATTCTAAACATGATACTGCTTTGTGGAGTAAAATTCAAGAATAATAGTATCAAAAATGATTTGGACAGAAAAGAAATCAATTTTTATCATGAATAGTACCCCCATGTGAATAGTACCCGAGTGAATAGTACCCCATGAATAGTACTTCGGGAATAGTACCCCGACATGAAAAAATTAAAAATTATCAAGAATTTTCAGAATAATATTTCCGTAAAAAGATACTAGATGAAAAACAAATTTCAAGGTTATTCTACTAATTTCAAGGAGTATAGAAGCAATACTTTAACAAAATGAGTGTAGAATTCGGAATCTGAAACGAAGTAATATTACTTACATACTACAGAGTATGGAAGAAAATATTATTTCTTACTAATATTGAACAAAAATAATATCCCTTATCTTAAAAGGAGAGTATTTCTGATAGGTAGGGCAGTGATATTCTTTAAGAAAACTTATACTGTTTTCTACGCTTAAAGCTTCCTTAAACTCAAAAGAAATACGCTCAATATTATAGAAGAAGAATTCTCTGATTCTAGTGTGATTTTCAATTCTAAACTAAGTATCCTATTTATAAGAGAATGGAAGGATACTATTTAGGAAAAATCAAGGATTGCACAGTAATTTTAGACTAATTTCACGGGCGCAAAAACTGAATTCACATGATTTACTATGCAAACAATATATAAATACTATGCATAATAAAATATAATATATTCAATTTTTTATAAAAAAACAAAAATTATTTTAATATAATAATAATAATAATAATAATAATAATAATAATAATAATAATAATAATAATAATAATACTCCCTCCCAACCAAGTTTCTCCCCACCCCACCCCACCCCCCACCCCCCATTTAAAATTATATATATATATATATATATATATATATATATATATATATAAAAACTGAGATAACTTCTCCTGACTATTTTTGAAAAATGGGTAAGTGGGGGGGTCCAAACAATACGTCGAACTTACAATAAATACTTCATAAAAATCCCCTCTAATTATCTCAACTCACTTGGCTTCACGAAACACATTTTTAATAACATTCATCATTAATATTATAACTCACAATATTAATAACCAGATCATTCCCATGAAAGAGGTGGTTTCCGATAAGGATTTCTCCCTATTGGCGAGCAATTAGGTGACCAAACTCATTTTCTCGACAAAACTTTCTAGACATCGTCAATAATGTAAATAATAATATGAATAACTTTATCATCTCAATTATTAATTTAATAATATAAAATATTATGACAATAATTGAATGAATAATGTGAGATACTATGCAGCAATTACTATGTAAATAATTGAACAAAACTGAGTGACTTTTCATGTAAGCATCAATAATCAAAGATATTGTACAATACCGTGTGTTACTATGCAACCACGCGTATTACTATACTTTTATCACCGGGTATTTCAACAGTTAACGATAAAACTTTCGTCGTTATTTTTATAAAAAGATATTTCTGTCATTTTCTAACTCCGAAAATAATTCCATTGTGGGGTCCACCAATGATTATGTCATCGTACGAATATTCCTTGATAAAATAAATATTCCCCGTCCAATCGAATATTTTATGACAACTTGCTTACTTTGTAAAATTTATAAATATTACTCGCAACTATAACATTATAACAAATTCACACCTTAATATTTAAAAATGATATTTATAGAAAAATTCATCTTTATTCATAAAAGTTGGGGTCTTACAACCTCCCCTTCTTATGAAATTTTGCCCTCAAAATTGGTGTATGTACTTGGTATGTTGAAGAGGTGAGGATACCTTGATTTCATTTCAGATTCTAACTCTCAGGTCATTTCCTCAACATCGTGGTTTCTCCATAAAACTTTGACTTGAGGTATAACCTTGGAGCGTAGAATATGTTCCTTCTTATCCAAGATTTTAACTACTACCTCTTCAAACGTTAAATCTTCCATTATCTCGTCTGGTTCTAATTCAATAATTTGGCTCGGGTCTTCCACATATTTACGTAACATAGATTTGTAAAAAATGTTATAAACACGAGACATACTTGGTGATAAGGTGAGTCTATAGGCCACCGTTCCTACTCGGTCGAGGATTTCAAATGGGCCAATGAATCGAGGATTGAGCTTTTCTCTTTTTCCAAATCTTATAACTCATTTCCATGGAGCAACACGTAACAACACATGCTCTCCAACATTGAATTCCAGATTCCCTTAAATGAAGATCAACATAACTCTTTTGTCAATCTTGTGAGGTTTTTATATCTTGCCGGATCATTTGAATCTTTTTCATAGTTGTGACGCCCCCAAAATAAGTATACATCACCTATTCTGAGTCGCCAAATACATGGTACAGAATATAAATACAATCTTAAATATACAACATGAGTTATGAGTTTTAATACAAATATTGTCTTCTAGACAGTATTCAAACTCAAAATAAGTCCTCAATACATTTATTAACACACTATTTTATAGAATAGTGAGGACTACTATTGCTATCATCTGGACTGTCACTCCATTCCCCGACTAGTCCCTGCTATGTTCTCATTTTCTGAAGAGAACAATGAAAGAAAGGGTGAGCTCAACTAGCCCAGTAAGAAATATTATGACTAAGATAATGCAGAATAAATTATCATTAGCCTTCAACAATGTTAAACTGATAAAATACAATAGACATCAAGTTTAACTGCAGCGGAACTAGCAATCCATTAGAAGAGTCAAGTAGAACATAAAATCTACTATCTTCTATGATTTAAAATGTTTTCATCAATTTTTATCACTGAGACTCAGCTTAATAAATAATCCACATCATCCCTGCACTACGGCCAAGGATATTCATTAGTATCACGACCACAAATTATCCATGCACTACGGGCCAAGGATATTCGTGTATTCATCAATGGTCATGATCATGCCAACAACTGTCCATTAATGCAGTACGGGCCAATGAGGACTTTTACCACATCATTTGTAACATTATGGTCATGATTATACTGAATAGTCCTTGGTCATAATCATACCAAGTCCATCTATGCACTACAGGCCACAGATGACTTTGAATATAATATAAACATGAGGATGATGTCAATGATATAAGAATTCAATAAAATAAGTTCAAGAATTACTTTATCCAGGAACCAATAACGTCCAAATTGTCAACATGATACTGCTTTGTGGGGGAAAAACTCAAGAATGCTCAGAAAAATATTTCCATGAAAAGATACTGGATGAAGTGCAAATATCAAGGATATTCCACTAATTTCATGGAGTATAAAAGCCAAAACTTTAACCAACTAAGTATAATAAAGAATGGAATAACAAAAGAAATCACCAGGCATGCGATAGACCGCACATACAGGTTATTCCAACAGAATAATAAATAACGAAACCAGGTAATGCGTAAACGCACAGATAGGATATTCCAATAGAATAATAAATAACGGAACTAGGTCAGGCAAAATTCGCACCGACAGGATGTTCCAACAGAATAATAAATAACGAAACCATGTCATGCGTAAACGCACAGACAGGATGTTCCAACAGAATAATAAAGAATGGAATAATAGAAGAATTTCACCATGTATGCGGTATCAGCATGATGTACATGTTATTCAACATAATAATAAAGAATGGAATAATGAAGAATTTCACCATGTATGCGGTGCCCAGATATGAGCGAGTTATTCAACATAATAATAAAGAATGGAATAATGAAGAATTTCACCAAGTATGCGCAGTACTTTGCATGGATAAGAGTTATTCCAACATAATAATAAAGAATGGAATAATGTAAGAATTTCACCAAGTATAGGGTAGTCGGCAGATACTGAGTTATTCCCTAGAATAATAAAGAATGGAATAATGAAGTTCTCTTCATGAATACGAAAGAAATAATACCCCTTACCATGTAAGAAGAGTATTCCAATTGGTAGTAGTATGAGGATATTCTTTAAGAACACTTGCACTACGCTTTCAAAGCTTCTTAAAACTCTAAAGAAATATGCTCAAGATTATAGAAGAGAATTCTCGAATTTCGGTGTGATTTCAATTCTAACTAAATATCCTATTTATAGGAAATGGAAAGGATCTTATGCAATAAAATATAATATATTCTATATATATATATATATTATTTAAAATCTAATAGAACAAATAACTTTATAAAAGTATTTTGTTTTATATAAAAAGATTTTACTATGCAAAATACTATGCACGAGCACTATGCAACACTATACATAATAAAATATAATATATTCTATTTATAGTCTAATAAAACAAATAAATTTATAAAAGTATTTTATTTTTATAAAAAGATTTTACTATGCAAAACACTATGCATAATAGAATATAATATATTCTATTTATAGTCTAATAAAACAAATAACTTTATAAAAGTATTTTGTTTTATATAAAAAGCTTTTCTGTTTTATTACATTAATAATACTAATAAAACAAAATTTATATATATATATATATATAAACGTCCGTGACTTCATAAAAAGATACCTCAATATATTTAACAACACTTATCATCATTATTATAATTCACAATATTAATCGACCAGATCGTTCCCAAGAAAGAGGGGGTTTTTCAATACGGATTTCTCCCTATTGGAGCGCAATTAGGTGACCAAACCTCTCCTTGACAGAACTTCTAGACATCGTCAATATTGTAAATAATAATATGAATAACTTGTCATCTCAATTATTGATTTAATAATATATAAAATATCGATAATAATTGAATCAAATAACGTGAGATATTATGCAAAGAATTCTTTGTAGCAATAATTGAACAAAAGCGAGTGACTTTCACGTAAAGCAAGCATTAATAATCAATACTGCGTGCTACTATGCAACCACAGCGCCAGACATCGTAATTTTACTCTTTGGGTAGTTCAACAGTTTTAACGGTAAAACTTCCACCGTTATTTTCATAAAAAATATTTTTATCATTTTCTCAATCCGATAATAATTCCGTTGTGGGGTCCACCAATGATTGTGCCATCGTACGAATATTCCCTGTTAAAACGAATATTCCCTGACCAATCAAATATTATATAACAACTTGTATACTTTGCAAAATTTATAAATATTACCCAGAACTATAACATTATAACAAATCCACAGCTTAATATTTAAAAAAAAATATTTCGAGAAAAATTAAATCTTTATTCATAAAATTTGGGGTCTCACAGTAGTCATGCATACCAATTTCGGTCCCAACAACATTGCTTCACCTACCTCGTCCTAACATACGGGAGAACAACACTTGCATTCATACAACGCCTCGAATGGAGCCATGCCTATGCTTGCTTGATAACTGTTGTTATAGGAGAATTCCGCTAATGGCAAGAACTTGTACCAACTTCCTTTGATGTCAAGGACAAAGAGTCTTAATAGATCTTCAAGAATTTGAATAGTTTTCTCCAATTTCCCATCCGTCTGAGGATGATATACCGAACTAAATCGTAAATCTGTGCCCAAAGCTTTCTGCAAACTGACCCAAAACCGTGAAGTGAATCTTGAGTCTCGATCAGAAACTATGGATACTGGCATACCATGTAGTCTTACAATCTAATTTACGTATGTACGAGCAAGGCGTTCAAGTGAATAAGTTTCTTGTATAGGTAAGAAATGAGCAGACTTGGTTAATCTATCAACAATGACCCAAATTGCATCTATACCTTGAGCAACCTTGGGAAGACCAGTAACGAAATCCATGGTAATGTGCTCCCACTTCAATTATGGAATTTCAAGTGGTTACAATGGACCTTTTGGCACTTGATGCTCTGCCTTGATAAGTTGACAAGTTAAACACCTTGAGATAAACTCCGCGATCTCTCTTTTCATATTGCTCCACCAAAATGTATGTCAAAGATCACGATACATTTTGGTACTTCCCGGATAGATTGCAAACGGTGTGTTGTGTGCCTCCATCATGATTTTATACTTTAAATCAGAGTTGTTAGTAACACAAAGTCTGGAGTTGACTCGATGTATTCCTTCTTCGTCGATTCTTGCTTCCGAAATAACACATTCTTGTACTTTCTTCCTCATACACATCAGCTCCAGGTCCGTAGTTTAAGCATCTTTAACTTTATCAATTAAAGACAGTTCTACTCGTATATTTGATATCATCACGTGGGTCCCTAGATTCTATAACTCTATCTCCATCCTTTTTAAGTCATACAAAATGGGCCTTTGCGTTGACAATATCTCACTCATACCCGCATATGATCTTCTACTCAATGCGTCATCTACCACGCTCACTTTTCCGGGATGGTATTGAATGGTATGATCATAATCTTTCAACAGCTCGAGTCAATGTCGTTACCGCATGTAGAGTTCCTTTTGAGTGAAGAAATATTTGAGGCTTTTATGATCCATATAGAAGTCCACTTTCTCTCCATTTAGGTAATGCGTCCAGATCTTTAGCACAAAAATGATCGCTGCCAACTCTAGATCATGAGTAGGATAATTCCTCTCATATTTTTTGAGTTGTCGTGAGGCATAGGCTATGACTTTCCTATGTTGCATGATAACGCATCCTAACCCTCTGCCTGAATCATTGCTGTAGATGACAAATCCCTCCAAACCAGATAGTATTGTCAGAACAGGTGCTGAAATGAGTCTCCTCTTGAGTTCTTGAAAAGTCTTCTCACATTCCTCGCTCCAACCAATTTTTTTATCTTTTTGAGTCAGCTAATTTAACAGAGTGGCGATTCGAGAAAAACCTTCTACGAATCTCTGATAATAACCAGCTAAGTAGAGAAAGCTACCTACTTCGGTCACTAACTTAGGTTGGTCCCAGCTTTGTATTGCTTCAATATTTGTTGGGTCAACAGATATTTTGTTATTTGATATAATGTACCCAATGAATGCTACTTTCTAAAGTCAGAACTCGCATTTCTTCAACTTGGCATAAAGCTTGTTTTAACGAAGCTTTTAGAGTATCAGCCTCAAGTGTTGCTCATGATCTTCACGGTTTTTGGAGTATATGAGGATGTCATCAACAAAGACAACGAAAAAATGATCCAAATATTTCTTGAATACTCGGTTCAATATATCCATGAAGGCAACAGGAGCATTAGTCAATCTAAAAGATATGACTATGAATTCATAATGCTCGTACCGAGTTCTGAAAGAAATCTTTTAAATGTCATCAGTTTTAATCTTTAACTGATGATATCCGGAATGAAAAACGATCTTTGAAAAGAATTTAACACCTTGCAACTGATTAAACACGTCATCAATGCAAGGCAACGGGTACCTATTTTTGACGGTGACATGATTCAACTTCCGATAATCAATACAAAGTCGCATACTTCCATCTTTCTTCTTGACGAATAGAACAGGAGCACCACAAGGAGACGTACTAGGACGAATGAAAACGATGTCTAACAACTCCTGCAGTTGGGTTTTTAACTCTTGAAGTTCAATAGGAGCCATTCGATATGAGGCTTTGGAAATGGGTTTTGTACCGAGTTCAAGGTCAATACCAAACTCAATTTCATGCTCCAGGGGTAGGCCAGGAAGTTCTTCAGGAAATACATCAGAAAATTTATTAACAATAGAAATATCATTCAAATCTGATGCATTTTTGTTTAAATCCATAACATGGGCTAAGAAAGCTTGACATCCATTTTTCAATAAACGATTGGCTTTATGTCCTGATATGATAGTGATTGACTTTAGTGGTTTGGTTGCTTGAATCCGCATAATAGGTTGGTTAGAAATATAAAAGTTAACAACCTTACGAAAACAATCAATTTTAGCATGATGAGTAGTTAACCAATCAATCCCTAAAATCACAGCAAATGCAAGTATTTTCAAAGAGATAAGATCGACATGAAATATGAGGGTGGAGATTTGAATCAAACAAGATTTATAAACAGTGGATGTAATGAAGGTTTCTCCCAACAGTGTTTCAACAGATAAGTCAAAGTCTTATTTTAAATTTAAATGTTGAGCGCAAGTAGGAAAAATAAAAGAATGGGAAGAACCGGTATCAAATAAAGTATAGACTTCGCAAGAGTTTATGATTAGCTTACCCGTGATAACCTCATTTGGGTTCCTAACTTTTTGGGAGGTCACAAAAAACACTCTTCCTTGAACTACTGGCTTTGACTTCTCTGGGACGGCCTTTGATGCCTCCATCCCAACTGGACTTTACTTCACTACATGACAAAATCGGACTAGATGACCTTCTATTCTGCAATAGAAACACGCTTTGGGTTACTACGTGCAGTTTGGACTGATGTGTCCCTCCCCTCCACATTTGAAGCATATAATCAGTGGTCGTTCTCCTTCCTTAACAAAATCTCCTCTTATTGAAATTTCCACTTCTATTATCTTGGCCATAATTACCAACCAAAGTGGTTACCATTTCTGGCATGTTGATTTTCTCCACGTTTGTTGTCACTGCTTCGATGACTGCTACCACTGGTATTATCATTTTGTTGGTTGTTATCTCTTGGTTGGGTTGACTCATTATCGCGCTCCAATAACTTAGCCCTATTTACAACATCTGAGTACAAGCAAAGTTTGTGAGAAATGAGGTATTGACGTGTTTTAGGATTCAAACCTCGCAGAAACATTCACGTTATTCTCTCCTCATTATCAACCAAATGGGATACAAACCGGGATAACTCAGTAAAATTAGCCTCGTACTGCGATACGGTCATATGTTTTTGCTCCAGCTTGATAAATTCAACCTCCTTTATGTGACTAATACTTTTGGGAAATTACTTTCGTTGAACAATTCTTGGAACTTCTCCCAAGACATCTTGAATGCGGCAGGCTGGGTACGTTTTATAGATTCCAGCCAATAATCTTCCTCTCCTCGCAACATGAAGGTGACAAAAGGAGCCTTTTGCTCCTCAGAGCATCCTAAGACATAAAATATCTTGGTGATCTACTTTATCCACGTCTCTACCTTAAGTGGTTCTGGCTTTCCCAAAAACTCTGGTGGTCCTAGCTCCTTTAATTGCTTAGCTTTGACCATCCGAGAGTTGTCAGTGTTTCTACCTGCATTTTGAACAGGAGTCTCTCTTGCCTGATGTTGCACGAATTGCAAAAAGCTCCTAAATATTCCGTTGTTCATCATTTGGTCGTTGTTGTTGTGTACATGAGGATTATTGCCTTCCTGATGCACATTATCCTGGTTATTGATCATCGGTGACTCAACGGTCTCATGTGCTCCATTGCTTATCTCAACATTCTCAGATGTCATTGTCAAACACTGCCACAAAACAAGGGTTAATTGACATGCCACATATTATCCCTATATATTCTGACTAACCAATTAAATAACAAATAAGCTTAGGTAGGTCATACTAGCGAAGGATTTACCAGACTCTCCCCTCCTAGTTCTAGTCTTACATCTCAGCTAGGGATCATATCCCTAAGATCTGATACCAACTGTAACGGCCCCAAAATAGGTATACATCAGCCATTTTGAGTCGCAAAATACATGGTAAAGAATTTAAATTCAAACTTCATTTATACAATATGAAAAAAGCGTAGCTGAGAGTTTTTACACGAATATTGTCTCATAGACAATATTCAAACTCAAATAGAGTCCTCATTACATTTATTATCACACTATTTTATAGAATAGTGAGGACTACTACAGCCACCATCTCGGACCGTCACTCCATTCCCCGACTAGTCCCAGCTACATTCTCATTTCCTAAAGAGAACAATGAAAGCAAAAGGGTGAGCTCAACTAGCCTAGTAAGAAATATTATGACTAAGATAATGCAAAATAAAATATCGTTAGCCTTCAATAATTTTAAACTGATTGAATACAATAAACAACAAGTTTAACTGTAGCGGAATAAACAATCTATTAGAAGAGTCAAGTAGAGCATGATATCTACTAGCCTCTATGCTTTAAAAAGTTTATCATCAATTTTATCACTAAGACTTAGCTCAATAAATAATCCACATCACTGAATTATCCACGCACTACGGGCGAAGGATATTCATTAATATTACATCATCAAATTATTCATATACTACAGGCCAAAGATATTCGTTAGTATCACCAGTGGTCATGATAATGCTAGCAACTGTCCATCAATGCACTACGGGCCAATGAGGACTTTTACCACATCATTTGTAACATTACAGGTCAAGATTATACCGAATCATCTCTTGTCATAATCATACCAATCAACAGTCCATCTATGCACTACGGGTCAAAGATGACTTTCATCATAATATAAGCATGAGGATGATGAAAATGATATAAGAATTCAATTAAATGAAACTAAATGTCAAATTTTAAAGATTTATAATTTAATTTATCCAGAATTCAATAATATCCAAATTGTCAACATGATACTGCTTTGTGGAGTAAAATTCAAGAATAATATTGTATCATAAATGATTTAGATAGAAAAGAAATCAATTTATGTCATATATAGTACCCTAGGTGAATAGTACCTGAGTGAATAGCAACCCGTGAATAATACCCCGGCATGAAAATATTAAAAATTATCAAGAATGTTCATAATACTATTTCCATGAAAAGATACTAGATAGAATGCAATTTTTAAAGATATTCTACTAATTTTAAGGAGTATAGAAGTAATACTTTGACAAAATGAGTGTAGAATTCAGAATCTGAAATGACATAATATTACTTACATACTATAGAGTATAAAAGAAAATATTATTTCTTACGAATATTGAACAAAAATAATATCCCTTACCTTAAAAGGAGAGTATTTCTGACAGGTAGGGCAGGGATATTCTTGAAGAAAACTTATACTGTTTTCTACGCTCAAAGCTTCCTTAAACTCAAAAGAAATACGCTCAATATTATAAAAGAAGAATTCTCTGATTCTAGTGTGATTTTCAATTCTAAACTAAGCATCCGATTTATAGGAGAATGAAAGGATACTATTTAGGAAAAATCACGGACTGCACAGTAATTCGGACGAATTTCACGGGCGCAAAAACTGAATTCACATAATTTACTATACAAATACTATGCATAATAAAATATAATATATTCTATTTTTCATAAAAATACAAAACTTATAATAATAATAATAATAATAATAATAATAATAATAATAATAATAATAATAATAATAATAATAATAATAATACTCCCTCCCGACCAAGTTTCTCCCCACACCCCTGTGACGCCCCCAAATCTGGGTATCTTCCAACCTGACATATGGTGTTACACGGTGCTACAGTTAACACATACATTCAATTGAAATGCCTTAAAAGAACGGATATGTCTTACATATATTCTAAACAATATTACCATTCCCCAGGTTCTTAATAACCATTATATTTGTTCTTGACATAATATCAAATAATATCAACATTCAACCTATACTATTACAAAAGAAATCTATACGTTCGCCTTAGCCTTCCCTTTATCTTTTTCGGAACCTTAGGTCCGTTCGGTCTTAGTTGCATTCATATGGTTCAAGCAAGAGTGAGCATAACTAGCTCCGCAAGTATGACAATTTCTTTTAAACAACATGCTTAAATCATACAAATCATATATCTTCAATAACTGAACAATAGTTATGAAGTACTATCAATAATTCAAAATAGCCTTTCTCTTTTCTTTAAAATGTTTTACAATGAACAACATTCAGTAAAAAATTAATTCCGGTCCAAGACCTTAAGCATTTCATACTTTCTTTGAAAAGGACAACCTGACACTAAGTCCGTAAGTTCGGCATTACTTACGAGCACGTCTAGGTTATCAGCCTATAGTACTCTATCTTTTACAACATTACTTTCTTTAAACGTATGTACGTTTAAGTTGTGGCAACCTCACGTGCCTGTCGTTTGACGACAAAACATTTGTTAAGCATACTCAATCTTCATTTAAAAACCATACCAACATAGTTTGGCAAAACTTCACAATAGTTCGATAGATTATAAGAAATCCAAAGAAATATCGTAAGCCTAGCCGAAGAAATTGGCTTCGACTTCATCATACATCAATTCATGCATAAGAAACATGAATTACAAAGCTTGTCCAGATTGAATAGAGACAAGGATTAGAACACTTGCCTTCAACGTTTGCTACTATTATTATACTTTTCCTTTGAGTCTTTAAGGTCTCTACAATACATAACCACATACATACCACATTAGGTCATGAACAAACATGTATGGTTCCTAATGTATCTTACCCTTCTTCTAAATATAATTGTTTATTAGATTGTTTATCATTAGTTCTGGCTTGCCGTTACATTTTACATCGTTCTTACGTTCACCCTCGAGTAAATTATCTTTAACCTTTAGTGTATTACTTAAGGTTTAACAACGTCTTAAACAATGTTACGTTAAGTTAAGTAAGGAAATTTAATTTAACCTAATCAATTTACTTTCTTTCTTTGCTTATAAGCCTTCCTTACTATCTTCATTCTAGTCCTGGCACTGCGGTGCCAGCTTCATACAAAAGACCCATGCTGCAGCGCCACTCGCCAGTAGCTTTCACCCAGTCCAGGTGTTGCGGCGCCAACTCCAGTTCAAAAGGCCGCGCTACGGCGCGAAACTCCAGTAGCTCACGGGCACGGCTTAGCGCTGCAGTGCCACCTATTTAACCTTGCTGGCGCCGCGGTGCCAGCTCTGTGCACAAAATAGTTTGACAGATTTCTTTACACAACGAACTTCCCGGACTCATAATTTGATCAATTTAAGTCCGAATTGGCTCGTTCAAAAGCCATTAGCTCACAAATCACATGCTCTAAGTGTTCATGCAAGAATTTTAAAATTTTGAATCCGTTAACTCGAAATTCACCTTCAAGTTCATTTTTAACGAAAACGATAAATGTTCGTGAATGTTCAATGCTCGTTTCTTTGTTCTAAGTCAGAATTCGGTCATTTTCGAGTTCGCAACTCTATAATGCCAAATAAGACTCATCCCCATCGAAAACCAACGTTTTCGAGTTCAATTTCAAAATTTGATTTCCATTTCTAGAATTTTATGATTTCGACGATTATCGTCTAATCTCGTAAAATTTAACCATAAATTCGTTACTTAAGATTTTTTCATCGTTTCAAATGGATTCATTCCATCATACTAGCATCTTAACTAACATGTTTCATTACATCATATACATGATAAGTTCTTACTTGTTCTTTATGAGTTTATAACTTATAAAAATATAATTACTTATTCATGGCTTATTAAGGATAAGTCCTTTGATTAGTCATTCTCATCACTTATCAGCATACATACTCCACTAATCAACACTTCTCTATCAAACTACAATTGAAGAGACAGAAGATTAATGATATAGGATTCTTACCCTTGAAGATCACGTGGTTCTTATTCTTTTCTACTTGCATTATCAAAGTCTAGCTTTTCTAGTTTTCTCTCTCTAACAAATAAACACTTAAGTTGTTGGATGAAATTTAACAAGTAAATAATGATCTAACAATTCTTCTATTTATAGGAAATCCAAAGTGAGGGCTTAGTGGTCTTTAATCCCTTCCACCTCCTTAATCCACCTCCTTAAACCACCTCCTTACTATTCATCTCTTGGTCACCAAGTAAAACCACTTTACTTGTTCACCAAGATGTGTCATGTGATCCATGGGGCCCACATGGGTTGCCCCATGGGTCATTCTTACCTATTGGATCGATCCACGGATCCGGTTCTTAAGCATAATTAACTTAACTTATGCTTTGGGCTTTCATTTAAACCAACATTGAGCTTGTTCATTAATTCACATTGTACTTATCCATTCCTACACTTGGGCTTGCATAATTCCTAACAATTCTTACAAGACCAATACATTTGGCTTAAAGCCTTATAACGTATACTCTACGTATTATTCTCGTATACTAACTCGTACACTTATTCATCATATACGACATACCATCATTCATACATACTTGTATAATACCTCGTATCATACTCATATTTAGTACCTCATATAATACATACATATCATACAATATCATTGTTTAATTCATTAACGCTTTACTTCTCTTAACGTTCTCAAATTTAGTCTGCAGGCAAAAAACTGTGTTTGCCATACTCAAATTATTATTACATAATCCATCTTACCTTGATATTCTATCTTTACGTATTTCTCGGAAGTTCAAAAATAATTCCCGAGAAGAAATTAGTGAATAGTGTGTTTTGGAAAATTTCTCGGAAAACTTTTACTTCCGTCTTGGAAATTTAAACACTTTAATTCCTTCACGTAGTCAAAATACTACATTCTGACATTCCGACATTCCTAGGTTATAGAATGATATTCATCTTACTAACACATAAATAATAACATATAATATAATTTTATTCATTAATTAATTAATTAAAATTATTTTACAATAAATCCGAATTTCTTGGTCGTTACATTCTTCCCCCCTTATAAAGAATCTATCCCCAGAATCTCGTCTTATATTACATAAATAATTGAGGGTATTCCTTCCTCATCTTTTCTTCCAATTCCCACGTTGCTTCTTCAACATCGTGGTTCTTACATAACACCTTTACTAAAGGTATAACTTTGTTCCGCAGAACTTGTTCTTTTCTATCGATGATTTGAATCGGCATCTCTTCATACGTTAAGTCCTTCTCGATATTAATAGGCTCATACTCTATTACGTGCTTATAATCTGGCATATAAGGACGTAACACAGATACATGAAATATATTATGTATTCGTTCTAGGTCTGGAGGTAACGCTACATCGTAAGCTACCTCTTCTACCCGTTTTAACACCTCAAAAGGTCCTATAAACCTTGGACTTAACTTTCCCTTCTTTCCAAAGCGTATCTTTTCTTTCCAGGGAGATACCTTTAGAAACACATAGAAGCCTACTTCAAACTCCCTATTTACTTGATGCAAGTCCGCATACTTTTTCTGTATGTCTTGTGCTGCTACGAGACGCATCCGTATCAACCACTACATCCGCTGTCCACATCCGTATCAACCTCACTACATCCGCTGTCGGCATTCTCCCACTTCATCCCAACACAATTGTGTTCTGCACTTCCTTCCGTATAAGGCTTCGTAAGGTGACATGCCTATGCTTGCATGATAACTATTATTATACGCAAATTCTACTAATGGTAAATGATCATCCCAACTACCCTTAAAATCCATGATGCAAGATCTCATCATATCTTCTAACGTCTGAATTGTTCTCTTACTCTGGCCACCAGTTTATGGATGATAAATCGTACTCAACTTCAACTGCGTCCCCATCTATTCTTGTAGACTCCTCTAGAAGTTCAATGTGAATTGTGGATCACGATCTGACACAATTGAAATTGGTACACCATGTCTGAAAATAACTTCCTTAACAAAAAGTTTAGCTAACTGGTCTAAGTTATACTTAATTCGTATTGGCAAAAAGTGAGCCAACTTGGTCAACCGGTCCACTATTACCCAAATCGCATCATACCCCTTCTGAGTAATCGAAAGTCCCACCACAAAATCCATCATGATATGCTCCCACTTTTACTTCGGAATCTCCAATGACTGTAATAAGCCACTTGGTCGTTGATGTTCGACCTTAACTTTTTGACAAGTCAAGCACCTACTCACGTACTTGGCTATTTCTCTCTTCATGTTCGGCCACCAAAAACTCTGTCAAAGGTCTTGATACATCTTCGTACTACAAGGATGAACTGAGTACCTCGAACTATGAGCTTCTTGTAACACTTGCTCCTTTAATTCCGTCTCATTTAGAACCCAAATTCTTCCTTCAAATCTCAATAACCCCTCGTTATCAAGATTATACTTTAAATCTTATTTATGTGCTAACCGCTTCTTCATCTGTTCACACTCATCATTTCTGAGTTGTACCTCATTGACTCTCTCTACAATGGTAGATTGAATTTTTGTCATAAACAGTCTTTGTCCTGATTCACTCGGCAACTTCACCTCTATCTCCAACCTAGCCATCTCTGTTATTAACTCAGTTTGAGCCGTTAACATAGACAACTATTCCCGACCCTTCCTACTTAAGGCATCGGCAACTACATTGGCTTTTCCAAGGTGATACATGATTCCATAGTCATAATCCTTTATCAACTCCAGCCATCTCATTTATCTCATATTCAACTCCTTCTGTGTGAAGATATATTTTAGACTCTTATGGTTCGTGTATATCTCATAGTTCTCTCCGTAAAGATAACGTCTCCATATCTTTAAGGCAAAAACTACTTCGTCCAGTTCCAGATCATGAGTAGGGTAAACTTTCTCATAATCCTTCAATTGTCGTGATGCATACGCAATGACCTTGCCATGCTGCATAAGCACACAACCAAGTCCTCTATGCGAAGCATCGCTATAAACTACAAAATTTCATGTGTCATCAGGCAATGACAAAATAGGTGCTTCCCTTAACCTTTTCTTCAGTTCTTGAAAACTATTTTCAAATTTCTCAGTCCATAGGTATTTCACCGTCTTCCTTGTCAAATTAGTCAACGGAGTAGATATCTTCAAAAAATCTTTGATGAATCTTTGATAGTATCCCGCTAATCCTAAGAAACTCTTCACCTCATTCAGTGTTTTTGGTTATTCCCAATTCATCACGGCTTCCACCTTCACTGGATCTACTGAAATCCCCTCATGGTCAATAACATGACCTAAGAATTGTACCCTTTCCAACTAAAATTCACACTTAGTGAACTTCGCATACAACTTCTCCTTCCTTATTGTTTCCAACACTATTCTTAAGTGTTTAGCATAATCTTTTGGCGTCTTAGAATAGACTAGAATATTATCGATAAACACCACAACAAAATTGTCCAAATATTGTTTGAACACTCTGTTCATCATATCCATAAATGCAGCTGGTGCATTAGTCAACCCAAATGACATCACCAGAAACTCGTAATGACCATAACGAGTCCTGAATGTCGTCTTTGAAACATCCTCCTTCCTAACCTTTAACTGATGATACCCCGTCCTTAAATCTATTTTAGAAAAATACTTTGCCCCTTTCAACTGATCAAAATGATCATCGATCATGGGCAATGGGTATTTATTCTTTATTATTAACTTGTTCAGCTCTTAATAGTTGATACAAAGTCTTAACGATCCATCTTTCTTCTTTACAAATAATATCGGTGCTCCCAACGGCGAAAAACTGGGTTAAATGTACTTTCTCTTGAACAGTTCTTGTAACTGAACCATTAGCTCCTTCATCTCCACTAGAGCCATATGATACGGTGCCCTGGAAACTGGTGTCGCTCCTGACACAATGTCTATTACAAAATCGGTCTCCCTATCCGGTGGAAGACCCGATAATTTACTTGGAAATACATCCATGAATTCTTTACCATAAGTATTTGTTCCATGGTCACTCCCACTCTCTGGGTATCAACAACATGGCACAAATAACCTACACATCCCTTCCACAAAAGTTTCTTAGTTTGTGTCATGGTAAGATAACACGAACGCCCCGGCGATCTATTACCATAAAATACTACCTGAGGTTGTCTCAACGTTCTAATATTTACACATTTCTTTTGACAATCTATAAGTGCCCCATGGTTAAATAACCAATCCATTCCGAGAATTACATCAAATTCTCCCAACTTTATCGTTATCAAATCTACCAATAATTTACAACCTCGTATATCTACACATCAACTCTTATGAATATCTTCAACAGGAATTATTTCTTCGTTTGCTACCTTAATATTCAAAGGTACAAGAAACTTTTCGGGAAGTAATCCTAATCGTCTAGCAAAATCACATGCGATAAACGAACAAGTAGCACCCGAATCAAAAAGCATGTAAGCATTTATATCATTGATCGGGATAATACCTGCAACTACATCTTCGGATGCAACTGCATCTTGCACCGTCATATTAAAGGTGAGGGCCATCGGCCTACCCAGATGCATTGGACCACCAATAGCTAACTTACTGCTATTATCACCCTTATTCTCGTCCGTCCCCTTCTTCTGGCAGTTCTTTGCTATGTGGTCAGTTGACCCACATACAAAGCATCCATGATTCTTCTTCAGACTTGGACAGTTAGGCGAAATGTGCCCCTCATATACATAATTGTAACATACGACTTTCCCCTTGAGACAAACTCCTAAATGAGTCTTCCCACAAGTCTTGCATGCATGTATCCTCCTCTTAGGATCCTCTTGCTTCACTCCAGTATTCTCATAGTTAAACCCCTTCCTCTTCTGACCTTCACCACTCCCGCTGGCTCCCTCGGTCTTTACTCTCCCATCGACTTTATTCTTATTTATCTTGTCCTTGTGGTACTGACTTAGAGCCTCATTCCCACCTTCGACGATTATTGCATCCTCTAGTATGGTCCCAAAAGAAGTACTTTAAAACATAGATATTCGGTTATAGAGCCAAGGTTTCAAGCCTTGCTCAAACCTTCTAGCCTTTCTCACCTCAGTGTCCACCTGATGTGGAATAAATCTCACCAGTTCATTGAACTTGGCAGCGTATTGGGGAACCGTCATTTCCCCTTGTTTCAATTCTAGAAACCGCATTTTCATCCTCCCCTGCATACTTGTGGGAAAGTATTTCTCAAAGAAAATCTCCTTGAACCGTACCCACGTAAGGTTCTCTATACCAGCCCTAGCCTGGTTTTCCTCGCATCAAAAGATGGCCTCTCCCTTCATCATATAGGTTGCAAAAGCAACCTTTTCGCCCTTGTCGACATTTGCAATGACAAATGCCTTTTCTATCTCCTTTACCCACGTTTGGGCATCTATGGGGTCCGTAGTTCCTTTGAACTCCGGCGGACCGACACTCTTAAAATCCTTAAAAGTTGTAGCTCGTACTACTGCATGACTCGCAAGGATATTAGCCCATTTTCTATTAAAAGCGGCCGTTAACAAGTTAACGAACTTTTGCATTGGGTTAACCGGACCTCCCTCCGGTTGATTAACATTAGCATCTTGATTTTGTTGTCTCCTTCTTGGTGGCATTTTGCTGTTAAGATAAAAAACACATCATTATTACTCTTTTCTTATTACTTAGTTATTATTCATGATTAAACAATAACTTCAACTCATTACTCAATATGTTCTATAAAAAGGCTTATATTAATTTGCTTCTTGTAGTATAATACTACATCGTTCACATTTACACAGCCTAAGCTGATTACATTACTATCCCACAATTGCTTTCCAAAAATTGAGATTTATGAAAGACTACCCTTTGTTATACAAAAGAGGGTTTTATGTCACTACTAGATACATCATATGTACATATCTAACTCTACTCTAGCTAATACTAGGTTACATCTGCCGTAAGGCATTCTCAAAATCCGCATTGACAAGACCGGCTATAATATCTCGGCTGATAGTATGTCGAGTCTACCCTGCTTCAATCTGATACCCAGTTACTTGTTGTTGAAAATCCGCATGAGAACTCCTATATATATAGGACATCCTTCCAATCTTCTGTTTCTTGGACTTTAGCTCCCGCCTGAGCTCAAAGACCTCTTGTTTCAGCTCGTGGACCACGTCCTTTACCAAAACTCTTTCATCGTGATCTTCCTCCCACATCAACTCTATACTCATCTTATCTTCAAAGACAACATGAAGCTCCTCTTTCAGCTCCTTAACCTCCTTATAATACAGGAGGTTTCTATCCAACACTGTCATGAACAATGATCTCATTGACTCCCCCGGAGTCATCTCTTCCTCAAGCGTTACTGGGTTAAAGAACACTACCTCCACCTCTTCTTCCGACATGCCATCGAACACAAACATAAGGTTTAGGTTCTCAAAGTCTCCAGACTCAATAACTACCACTTCAGGCTCTGCTGCTATAGGGTTAGTGAAAGTAGTATGCACACAAGCCAATCATGTTTGATGATAAAGCATATACTTTGTAACAATCTTATTCATTTATTAATAAAAAGTATTAATTTATTAAAGGCTTTTAATTATCTACATGATCTTTGTTTTTATAATATGTGATAAACCCATAGTTTTAAGCAATGCTTTTAGAATAATGATGATGATCATTCTAATGAGATCTAAATTCTTAGAAAGCTTAAAACTAAAATAGTTCCCAATCATTGGATTACTAAATTGGGGATTAGTGAATCCGGATAGATTGGTACATACGTTGCTTGCTCATTGGATGAGGATGATTGATCTCATGATCATTTGTGTGGAGACACTAAAGCAAGTATGTAGGTGCTTATTAGAAAATAAGTTCCTTTGAGCATTGGCTCGCTAAGGAATACCTAATGGAGTTTTTACTTGCTGTCAATAGGAATTCTGTAGTGATAGTAGACAAGTGATCCTTGGACTTGAGATCATCATAGTATCTTGTGTATGATGAGTTATACTTTGACTTATTCCTTAAGACCCTTAGGGTATATCAAAGGGTATGCTTGGGTATAATAAGTTGTACATGGAGATAATGTATGATCAATAAAGAATCTACCACTTATTAAAAGAAGAGAAATGTCCTATGTGATTTGATAAATGACAACCCAGTGAGTCCTTGGGTTAAAGCGAGAATGAAATTAGAAAGGAGTTTCTAATTTGCATTATTTAGTGTTGTGCATTTAAGGATCGAAATACATATAATTAAATAAAATAAGACTTGCAATAATTCCATGTCTTATATTTAATTGGGACATTGTATGGTGGAAGGATTGAATTGTACGGTAACTATTTACTCAAAGGTTCTTTTATGATTAATGTTGAAATCTATATTATCCGAAAAGTCGTTGATGATCAGGGGAGGCTTATCCCTATTGTAGAATAAATATTATTTATTTAAATAAATTAATTATTTAATTTATTTATTTAAATAAGATTAGAATTGTTCTAATTGATTTATTCACAATAGGTTTAATATGGAGAACCTAAAGGGTCACACCATAAAAGGAAGAATAATTATTTAAGAAGTTAATGGCATAATCGTAATAATATGTTATGTATATTTAATTTAATCTATGGTGATAGAATAAATTAAATAGCTTAATATTTATTATTTAATATTTTAGAAATATTAAATATAAATTAATAAGAGGAGACTTATTAATATTATTACAATTATTATTATTATTTTAATTTCTAAAAGAGTTTAGGAATTAATTTAATATAAGTACTCTCATTTATTCCTAATTGGCTTAGGAAGGAAAATTAGTTAAAGGAGTTTAATTAATTATCCCTAATAAGATTAGGGAGCTTAATTAATTAAAAGAATTTAATTAATTAAATAAAACTCAATTCCTTAATTGTTAAGGTGGGTTGCCCACATCTATAAATAAGAAGAGTCTTATTATGGGTGATGGGTTTTGTTGACTTTTACAACATACGTTATTCCAAGAGTTGGAGAGTACGCTCTTTTTTTATAGAGATAGAAAAACTAGGGTTTAGCCAACCACCCATTTTCTTGAATCTTTATTATTCCTTGGTGGATCACCTCTAGAGGCCAAACACTTGGGTGGCTAACGTTGATCAAAGGAAGGAACCAAACTCGGTGGATTCAAGTTGAACGCGAAAAGGATTGGAGGTGAACTTGTACCTGAGGAAGCTCGGATCTTCAAGGGTATGTTTCTTATTCATCTTTTTCGTTTAATTAATAATTGTGCATAAAGGGTGATCCGGGTATATGATTTGTAAAATTTTTAAACTCTGATTTATCTCGCTTCCGCTTAATTTTTGCAATTTGATTGCGTTCATGAATATAACAAACCTAACAGTGGCATCAGAGCCAAACCTTTATGCGAATTATTAATTTTTTTTAATTTGATATGTATATTGATATGTGTTTAGAACAATTTAATTGGGCATAATTTTATTGTATAAATTTTTTTTTAAAAAAAACGTGATAATTATTTCGCGATATTCGTGACTTTTTTTTTTGAAACGTTAATCATGTCATTCACAAGGTGATGCACGTTATCCTAGAAAATCCTGCAGAATCCTATTATAAGCAACCATTCACGTGAATAACCTGATTAACATGATTAACCTGCTTTGTGAATCCTACTTGGTGAATAAGCTGGGCCACGTAATTCTTACTTATATATATATATATATATATATATATAGTAATTAACGGTTTTATTATATATATATAATAACGATTTTGTTTTATTATTATATATATATATATAATATTCTTAATAATTTTATTATTAAAATAAAAAGTTTATTTTTGTATTAAAATATAAAGTTTATTTTAATTTTAAAATTAGAATTTCATGCTAACTAATTAGAGTTGGAATTGGATTCCATGATAACTAATTGGAGTTGAAATTGGATTTTATTTTTTCTAAAATAAAGGAGTTTATTTGTGAATAGGGAAGTAAATCCATCTTCCCTTAAATAAAGGAGTTTATTTAGATATGAAATAAGATTTCATATTATTCAAAATAAAAGAGTTTATTTGTGAATAGGAAAGAGAATCCATGTTTCCTTAAATAAAGGAGTTTATTTAAATATGAAATAAGATTTCATATTATTCAAAATAAAGGAGTTTATTTGTGAATAGGAAAAGAATTCGTGTTTCCTTTAATAATTTTTTTTTACATGGAATTGGATTCCATAATTAATTAAAATAAAGGAGTTTATTTTGATTAAAGATTTTGATTAAAATAAAATAGTTTATTTTATTCAAAATTGGATAAATTAAAATAAAATAGTTTTATTTTGATTTAAATTTGGATAAAATTAAGGAGTTTATTTTGATTCAAAATAGATTTTATACTAACTAAATTTGCCCATTAAATTATATCAATATATATATTGAATGTTTATTACTCATAAGATGAATGTTATTTATTGATGCATATGGTGATGTGTATGATAATAAATGGGATTGATTATGGACTATTGACCAATATGATTGGATTTTATTTTAGTTGGATGCATGAATGTATAGGTTTTATTAAATGGGGTCTGCGTACCTCGTCTTCTCTAATTTTTCTGAATGTAAATTCTATCTCCCTCCTATGTACTTCCCCTTGACTGCTGATCAAGGTTTCTATTTATTTTAAATAGTTTTGTAATAGGAATAGTTAGAATTAATTTTGAAAAATTGGAGATCAAGGAGCAAGGAGCGCTTGAAGACCCGTTTGTAATGGAGCCAGGTTTAAATGTAATAGTTATATTTAAATATTATTTCTTGCACCCTGGGGTTTGACCTTTTGGTTCACTTGGTGGCTCTAGTGAACCAAACTAGAATAAAAGTCCATAATCAATCAAGGGTAGAATATAGTATTCTATATGTGCATGCTTATACTATATATATTATATATTATGCAAACATGCTTTGCATGTTCATTAATATGACACGTATATTTATATATATATATGTGCATGCGCGCTAAACAAGATGAGACATTTTAATAACAAACCCCTCAAATTTTTATATTAAGTCCTAAGCGTTCAAAGATATTTGGGATATCGAACGTCGCCTTCTAGCATGATAAAATTAATAGAGTATTAAATATTTAATATGAGTTTGTTGTGTCACCACAAGGCAAGTATTAAGTATTTAAGATGTTAATTTATCACATTTGATGCTTATAAAGAAAATTAAACAATATTGTTTTGTTGTGTCACCACAAGGATGATATTTTTCTTTTTTGAATATATGGAGTGCTAGGTTGGACTTAACTTGGATAATTTTGATTCGGATGTGCCACCACTTGATCAAAATAATCTAAGAGGCAAAATACAAGGAGTTGCATAGTTGATGTAATTGACAAAAGTTGTCTACCTATTTATTTATATATAGTTTGTTGTGTCACCACAAGGCTATATACATTTGAAATGGGATCCTTATTCTCACTAGCAGATCATTAATTAGATTTTGTCGAACTATATATATTGAGGGTAATATAGTTTGAAGAAAATAGTGGGAGATACCAATTTAAAACAATACCTAAATTATTTTGGTAATTAATAAAAGAATGTATGTTAAAATGTTGTTAATTACAAATTCATTTCTGTAATTTTACAATGTCTAAATTACTATCACTACTGAAACATATTAGATGTTATTTAACCAAACCGTATTAAAGCGGATTGGTTAAGGAATTGAGAATAGTTCTCATGGTGAAAAGTTATCTTATGTCCTTAATACGCCTATCCTCGCAATAGTTTGCGCATAATGCCTCGAGGAAGAGATTGCTACTTTTAGAAAGTGGCAAGATGATGCACAGTTGGCTCAATGCATCATGCTCGCATCCATGAGTAACGAGCTTTAGTGTCAGCATGAAACTATGGATGCTCCTACTATATTCCTGCACATCAAGTAGTTGATGGTGAGGAAAGTAGGACTGATAGATATCATATATCTAAGGAACTCTTCCGATCTAGAATGATCGATGACACTATAGTACAAATAAAAGTCCTTAACATTATCAATTTGATTGATCAATTAGGACAACTGGTTTTGTCATGGATGGAGAGTTGAGCCAAGATTTGATCTTGCACTCACTCCCGGACTCCTTTCACAATTGTTGTGAATTTTTCATATAAACAAGCTAGATATCAACTTCGCTGATTTGCTAAACATATTGAAAAATGTTGAGAGTCACTTTCCAACCAAGAAAGATCAAGTCTTACTGGTAGGGGCCAAAGGATCTTCTGAAAAGAAGAACGATTCAAAGAAGGTAAATAGAAAGGCATAAACAAAGGATAATAAGAACAAAAGCGATACGGATAGCAAAGGAGCTTGCTTCCATCGCAATAAGCCCTCGACATCGGAAAGAAAAAGCTGCGAGAAGCATCTTACGAGGCTAACCAAAGAAGCTTAGTGAAGTTTCGAGCCATAATACGATTTTTGTTCATGATTGAAATAAATTTTTTCTTTAAGTCAAGGTTCTACTTTGGTATTGGATACCGACTTTAGTTATCATAAATATAGATTTATGAAGGGACCAAGCAAAAGTAGAAAGCTAAACAAATATAAGTAATCCTATGTGCGGGAAATGTAGCAAAGGTTGCCAGATTAGCCATAGAAACTTATAGTTTAGCAATGCCTACGGACAAATCTATTAAGTCAAAAAGTTGTTATTGTATTCCAGTTCTTGTTAAAAATATTATTTCCATTTTATTGTTGGACAATGAAATCTTTGGTATTATAATTAAGAACAATTGTTGTTCTATTTATAATAATAATGTTTTGTATAGAACTAGAATATTACTTAATAAATTTTGTATACTTGACTTACATGAAAATAATTTTGCATATTGAACAAACTAGTATAAGAAAAGGAGATGATCATTCAAAGAGTTGAATGTGTGTATTTGCTGAAATACAAGTGTGAATTATTTGAAAGGTTCAAAGAATTCAAAAGTGAAAAAAATTGGCAAAGTATTAAGATTCTTTGATCGGATCAAGGAAGGAATACTTGTGCAATAAGTTTCTAGATCATCTCAAATGGTTTTCTCATAATGGATGCCTCTCGATACATAATAATTGATTGATGTATCTGAAAGGAAAAATGGTACCTATTTGAACATAGTGCGGTCCAAAATGATTTTACCGAGCATTCCAAAGATCTTTCTAGGATCATGTCCTGAACATGGGCCGCACATATCACTTAAAAGGTAACCTCAAAATCCATTTCAAGACTCCATAAAAGTTATAGACAGGGAGGATTCCTAATCTTAAGTATGTTAAGATAGGGGTTGTCCAACTTATGTGAAAAGGTTTCAAGGATAAGCTTGGGACAAGATTTGACAAGTGTCGATTTGTGGGACATCCTAAAGTAAGTTTAGGGTATATGTTCTATAATTCTACTTAGCAAAAGGTGTTTGTTGTAAAACACGCTGCCTTCTAAGATAAAGGTGTTTTTCATTGAAGGGGCTAGTGGGAGGATAATAGATCTTGAAGAATTCAAGAACCACAAAACACTATAAGTCAAATAAGAGGAACCTGTAGATAGACCTATTGTACCACAAACCAGAATCGTAAATCGGAATAGTATTGAAGATACCTAGGAGGTATGGATTCATCATGGATGATGATGATGAGGTACGCATCATAGAAGATGATGATCCAGAGTTACATGTGATGATGTAAGACTTCTAGTGTGTACAAAAGGGTCAGTGGGAGCGTCGTGAAATTTCTAGTATTATATGTTGATATACTACGGATGAGGAATAACATACGAATGCTACAATCAATAAAGATAAAGTTGTCTAAACATTCCTCCACGAATGATTTGGGAAGAGTATCTTAATTGGGGATACAAATCTATATAGATAGATCTAAAAGGATGCTCAACTTAACCCAAGGAACGTATATTCATTTGATGCTAAAGTCGTTTAGCATGGCAAACTCCAAGAGATGTCTCATGTTGATGAGCTATGGAATGTATCTCTCTTATAGTCCCCACAGACTCACGAAAAGAGAGATCGCATGAGTGACTATCATGTATGCAATGAAATATACAAGACCTAATGTTGATCGGTCATATTCGAGAAGATCATGAAGGCGGTGAAAAACATCTTAAAGTTCTTAACCTTAAGCACTAAGGATGTGAGCATACATGGTGGGTCCGAATTAAAACTAGAGGGCTTTACTGACTCAAGTTTTTCGAGATGATCAAGACGATTGAAAATCCACTTTAAGGTAAAGTGTTACCTTGAACATGGTGCGATGAATTGGAAAGGTTCAAAAATGAAAGAGTTCTTTGGTTTAGTGATAAAGACAAAGTATATAGCTATAAATGAAGTCGCAAGTTGATTGTTTGGATTAAAAGTTCATTACAGAACTAGGAATAGTTCCTAAGTCTCATCTTGGATCTAAACATGTGTTGTGGAACTTTCATTTGATTATTAGAATGATTGAAAGATGGGAAATCACTATAGAGATAGTGGACTCTCATGAAAAACATTACATATCCATTAACTAAAGCTTATCCAACAGCAGGATAATCGTCACTTAGAGAAGAAGAGTATGAGATACCATGACGATTGGCTTTAGTGCAAGTGGGAGATTGAAAGTAGTATGCACACAAGCCAATCATGTTTGATGATAAAGCATATACTTTGTAACAATCTTATTCATTTATTAATAAAAAGTATTAATTTATTAAAGGCTTTTAATTATCTACATGATCTTTGTTTTATAATATGTGATAAACCCATAGTTTTAAGCAATGCTTTTAGAATAATGATGATGATCATTCTAATGAGATCTAAATTCTTAGAAAGCTTAAAACTAAAATAGTTCCCAATCATTGGATTACTAAATTGGGGATTAGTGAATCCGGATAGATTGGTACATCGTTGCTTGCTCATTGGATGAGGATGATTGATCTCATGATCATTTTGTGTGGAGACACTAAAGCAAGTATGTAGGTGCTTATTAGAAAATAAGTTCATCGAAGCATTGGCTCGCTAAGGAATACCTAATGGAGTTTTACTTGCTGTCAATAGGAATTCACTGTAGTGATAGTAGTCAAGTGATCCTTGGACTTGAGATCATCATAGTATCTTGTGTATGATGAGTTATACTTTGACTTATTCCTTAAGACCCTTAGGGTATATCAAAGGGTATGCTTGGGTATAATAAGTTGTACATGGAGATAATGTATGATCAATAAAGAATCTACCACTTCTATTAAAAGAAGAGAAATGTCTATGTGATTTGATAAATGACAACCCAAAGAGTCCTTGGTTAAGCGAGAATGAAATTAGAAAGGAGTTTCTAATTTGCATTATTTAGTGTTGTGCATTTAAGGATCGAAATACATATAATTAAATAAAATAAGACTTGTGAGTAATTCCATGTCTTATATTTAATTGGGACATTGTATGGTGGAAGGATTGAATTATACAGTAACTATTTACTCAAAGGTTCTTTTATGATTAATGTTAAAATCTATATTATATTATCCGGAAAGTCGTTGATCGCTAGGGAGGCTTATCCCTATTGTAGAATAAATATTATTTATTTAAATAAATTAATTATTTAATTTATTTATTTAAATAAGATTAGAATTGTTCTAATTGATTTATTCACAATAGGTTTAATATGGAGAACCTAAAGGGTCACACCATAAAAGGAAGAATAATTATTTAAGAAGTTAATGGCATAATCGTAATAATATGTTATGTATATTTAATTTAATCTATGGTGATAGAATAAATTAAATAGCTTAATATTTATTATTTAATATTTTAGAAATATTAAATATAAATTAATAAGAGGAGTCTTATTAATATTATTACAATTATTATTATTATTTTAATTTCTAAAAGAGTTTAGGAATTAATTTAATATAAGTACTCTTATTTATTCCTAATTGGATTAGGAAGGAAAATTAGTTAAAGGAGTTTAATTAATTATCCCTAATAAGATTAGGGAGCTTAATTAATTAAAAGAATTTAATTAATTAAATAAAACCCAATTCCTTAATTGTTAAGGTAGGTTGCCCACATCTATAAATAAGAGGAGTCTTATTATGGGTGATGGGTTTTGTTGACTTTTACAACATACGTTATTCCAAGAGTTGGAGAGTACGCTCTTTTTCTATAGAGATAGAAAAACTAGGGTTTAGCCAACCACCCATTTTCTTGAATCTTTATTATTCCTTGGTGGATCACCTCTAGAGGCCAAACACTTGGGTGGCTAACGTTGATCAAAGGAAGGAACCAAACCCGGTGGATTCAAGTTGAACGCGAAAAGGATTGGAGGTGAACTTGTACCTGAGGAAGCTCGGATCTTCAAGGGTATGTTTCTTATTCATCTTTTTCATTTAATTAATAATTGTGCATAAAGGGTGATCCGGGTATATGGTTTGTAAAATTTTTAAACTCTGATTTATCTCGCTTCCGCTTAATTTTTGCAATTTGATTGCGTTCATGAATATAACAAACCTAACAGTTTGGTATAATCTGTACTTGATTTACCGATTATTCATTTTCTACATGTATATCTCTATTCATTTCATTTTCTCCTAACATCTATAACAAAACAATATAGTTTGATTAGTACACATTAGTAGAATAATAAAAACACATATCATATATAGTGCATTTTTAGGGTTAATTTCATCTTTTACTTCTTTGACTCTTCTTAAGGTTATGACTTAAGGTTTTAATTCCCCCCTTAAGTTTTATAACTTAATGCTTTGATACCAACCTGTGATGCTAATGGTACTTTCAACCATAGCACCTCACAAGGGTACCTATCAATTTGCCACCGAACTTGCTTGTGTCCCTACGAATAAATTGGTGTTCAAACCATCATGATAGATAGAATAAATAAATAAATCTCTAATTATAGAATAAATAATAAATCTCTCCCTTATGGGGTTACATCAAATGAATAATAAATAAATCCGAGTTACTCTAACCTTAAAACATCTCATGGAAAACATAAACAAATAAGTCTTAGTAACATCAACTCTAATTACATTACATAACCACATTAATAAAATAGTCTTCATTACTTGCTAAGCTTGCCCTTGCCCTTACTAGTGGAAGGTTAAATACGCTCTTTCGTTCTTAAGCGCAATGTTATTATTTATGAGAGTGAGCACGATTGCCCACAAGTATAACAATATAACAATGAATAATAACATGCGAGAGAAATAATAAACCCGATATAAAGCTTCAACTTTTGAATCGAGAATGAATAACAAGAATCAAAAAAGAAATTACGAGGGTCATAAGACCTTGAACTATGTCCTAGGTTGTCAAGTGTTTTTACTTGAAACCTTTATGATCATAAGACTATGGACTCTTCTTCTCGTACTTAGGGGATCAGCCCTTAGTACCATCTTATGCACAATATCTTAGCGCTAAAGCGTAAATAATCCCCTATCTGAGGTTGTTCATCTCGGTTTGACATTTGAGTCCGCACCAAAGGAAGTTTGGTTTGGATAATTCATCGAGGGGTTACGAAATTTAGAGCGCTCATCAACTATGGACTAGTCGAATCAATAAGGGTTAGCTAGTCTAACAAGGTTTAACGATGAATGAATATTTAACTTGAATAACATCTAAAAAGGTATCTGATAGAATAATTATTGTATAACAACATCATGCTTGAAGATTAATAAAGCTTTAATATATAAGACATGCTTGATCAATAATAATGAGAACTTGCTCAATATCGAAAGATGAATTAATCAACTTATATAACAATAACAAGTAGGATTAGGAAACTTGCTCAATGAAAGTTTAGGGTAAGAAACTTGCTCAGCGTAAATGTAGAGTTGGAAAACTTGCTCGATGTAACAAGATAAGGTTTAGAAACTTGCCTCGTCGTAGATTACACTTAAACAAACTCGTTCTTTGAATTAAATCCTACATACCAATTACGTTCACAATACCGATCAATAATAACGTACTAAACATCATAACTTTATTCTTTGTTAATCTCGAATTCATGACTATACTTAGTTAATTATTATTACACTTAGTGTAAAATTAAGACTTCACGAAAAAATAAACTAATTATGCATTCGATCATTCAATCCACACGTAATTATGTTATGGACATGTTAAGAATTTATTTTAACATCTCATTATAGGTCTAACAAGTCTTTATAATCATTAGACTAAGTTATTATCACATTTCTATACTTGAACACTTTAAAAAATCATTTTAAGGACATTTACGCTAAGTGGTATTGCATTTCACTTTTATCTTAACTCTTTATTTTGCTTACCATTCTTGATGTACTGATGGCGTGATGGCATTGTGTATGATACTACAGCTTACTAATGATGCGAAATGAATTGGGAGTTGGGAGTTGGCGACCTTGCGAAACCCAGATTCGAATTTTCGATTCGCGAAGAACACGAATTCAATGAAATCAAAACTTCAATAACACTAATTTCACCAAATTACACATACCCACATGTTATAATTCATATACATAATCAATACTTAACATCTATGGAGTGATTTTCACCCATTAAAACACATAATCACAAAATTAAAGCATGCAAAATTGAATTTATTCTTGATGTTCTTGAAGTTCTTGAACAAAAACATGGATTTTAATACTACGGATTTCGTTATAAAGCCAAATCCAACCATTCAAGTTTCATTTTGTTCATTTTAACATGCATAATCATATCAATGTGTGAATTTTGCAAAATAAATTATATTTGACATATAAAAATCACGTATAAGGCCATATGGCCATATCACGTACTCTGAAATCTTTTATTGTATAATTTCATGAAACTGAAGATATGGAAACCCACAATATATACAAAAAATATACCATACAACTCGAATTATTACATATATTCTTATAACAATTTGAATTTCCCAAATCTGAGAGACTCACGAGAAAACTTAAGCCATATTCATGAAACTTAAAAGACGTAAAATATATAAATTGGGTTGAAGAGATTACCCAAGCGTAGATTAATTTACTAGGAAGTGAATTCCTCCTCCACCAAAACTCTGAATTCTCAACTCTCTCTTGTATCTTTCTCTGAAACTCTCTCTGACACTATCTAGACTTAGGAAAACTAATGAAGAAAAAGGGAGGGGAAGGCGTATAATAAAGAAGCGTCTGACGAGTTGTGGTCAGTTACCCAGTCATGGGTAACTGCTCTCAACTCCCTCTAAGGCCATGTTTGGCTATGAGGAAATAATTCAAAAATCATTTAATTTAATAAATCATTATCATATAGTTTAAATAATGTCACATCCATATAAAATAAATCTAATATCTTATTTAATTTACTTTAAATAAAATATAATAATTTCTCATTAATTCACATAGTCACATAATTCAAATTCTCTTTGATTAATAATGTCAAATTATTAAATCTCTAATTAATAATTAAATTAATTAAAATAACATAGGCTTATTAAATATTTCTTTTAATCCAATAAGCTCACATAATCACATACTTCGAATAAAATAATTCTCCACATTAATTTAATAAATGTAACACATATAATTAAATTAATCTATCACAACTTCATCAATTAATTATTTAATCTAATAATTAATTCATTAAAAAATATTTATTCAATCAAATAAATATTAAAATTAAATTGCAAAATTACGATTGTCACATCTTTCCCCTCTTAAAATGATTCTGTCCCCAGAATCACAACTCAACAATTCGTCCCGTTACATTCTCCCCACCTTACAAAGATTATGTCCTCAGAATCGCATATAACATTCTAAGTAAATAAATGAGGATAATTCTTCATCATATTCTCTTCGAGTTCCCACGTAGCTTCTTCAGCGTTGTGGTTCCTCCAAATTACCTTAATAGAAGGTATTACTTTATTTCTCAGAACTTGTTCTTTTCGGTCGACAATTTGAACAGGAATTTCTTCGTAAGACAAGTCTTTGTCGAAATGTAGGGGTTCATATTCAATCACGTGCTTGTAATCGGGTTTGTAGGGTCGTAGGACTGAGACATGGAAAACATTGTGGACATTCTCTAGAGATGGAGGTAAGGCTACCTCATAAGCAACTTCTCCGACCCTTCTCAAAACTTCAAAGGGTCCAATGAATCTTGGGCTCAATTTCCCTTTCTTTCCGAATTTGATCTTTCCCTTCGAGGAGAGACCTTTAAGAACACATAACTACGGTTGAACTCAACATTCTTTACGGTGTGGATCGGCGTATTTCTTACATCATCTTTGGGCTGCTATCAATCTTGCTCGAATCACTTTGACTATCTCTGTTGTTTGTTGTACCAATTCGGTCCTAGTAATTGTCTTTCGCCAACTTCATCCCAATATAGTGGAGTTCTGCACTTTTCGCCGTATAACGCTTCATAAGGTGGCATTCAATACTAAGCGTGGTAACTTTGTTGTTGTAAGCCGAACTCTACAAGCGGTAAATGGTCATCCCAATTTCCTTTAAAATCCATTATCTGAGCTCTTAACATATCTTCCAATGTTTGAATTGTTCTTTCACTCTGTCCATACATGCGAGGGTGATATGTTGTGCTCATTCGTGAAGCTGTGTACCCCATGCATTCTGTAGACATTTCTAGAAGTTTGACGTAAAAGCGCGGATCTCTATCGAAACAATTGACATCGGAACTTCCGTGCCTTGAAACAATCTCTTTCACATATAACCTTGCCGGTGATCTAAGTTGAATCGATTTTGATCGGAAGGAAGTGTGCGGATTTCGTCAATCGGTCAACAATAACCCATACTGCGTCGTAGCCTTTCTGAGTTGTCGGTAGGCCAACCACGAAATCCATTGTAATATGTTCCCATTTCCATTCTGGAATCTCTAAAGGTTGTAGCAACCCACTCGGTCTCTGATGTTACGCTTTCACTTTTCGACATATGGGGACACTTGGCAACACATTCTGCAACCTCTCGTTTCAAATTTGGCCACCAAAAGTGTTGTCGAAGATCTTGGTACATCTTGGTACTACCAGGGTGAATCGAATATCATGAGTTGTGAGCCTCGCTCAAAATTTCTTCCTTAATCTCTAGTACTGGCGGTACCCAAATTCTGCTCTCAAATCTTAGTAGTCCTTCACTGTCTATTTTGAATCTCAGTTCAATCCCTTCAGATATCTTCTTCTTCACTTTCTCACATTCTTTGTCCTGAAGTTGAGCCTCCTTAACTTTATTCAGTAAAGTTGTACCAGCTTGCATCTGGAACAGTTTCTCGTCGATTTCCATAGGATACTTCACTTCCAATTCCAGCTTTTCCATTGCTAAAATTAGCTCCTCCTGAGTGGTCAACATCATCAATTTCTCCCGACCTTTTCTACTTAGGGCGTCGGCCACCACATTTGCCTTACCCGGATGGTATAGAATCTCACAATCGTAGTCCTTAATTAACTCCAACCACCTTCTTTGGCGCATGTTCAAGTCTTTTTGTGTAAAAATATATTTCAGACTCTTGTGATCTGTATATATTTCACACTTCTCCCCTTAGAGATAGTGCCTCAAGATTTTCAAAGCAAAAAAACCATTGCATGACTAACTCCAAGTCGTGGGTTGGATACCCCTTCTCATAATCTTTCGGTTTGTCGTGGCGCATACATGATGACTCTACCATTCGCATAAGCACACATCCAAGTCCTTTATGCGATGCATCACTATATACCACAAAATTTCTGTGTCATCGGAAGAGATAACACAGTCTTTGAACTCAACCTCCTCTTTAATTCTTGAAAGCTTTCCTCACACTTCTCCGTCAAGCAAATTTCACCGATTTCTAGTCAAATTAAATGTCGGTATGAGTTGCGATCTTGGAAAAATCTGAATGAATCTTACGTAATAACCTACCAATCAAGAAAACTTCTTACTTCGGCGGTATCGTCTTGGTGATCGATTAATCACGGCTTCGACTTTGGAGGATCCACCGAAATTTCGTCTTTATCAATCACATGTCCAAGAAATTGTACTCTTTCAATCCGAATTCACATTTCAAAACTTAGCATACAACTTCTCTCTTCTCAATGTCTCTAATGTCAACCTCAAATGCTCTTCGTGTTCTTCCTTGGTTTTGAATATACCAAAATGTCATCTATAAATACCACCTACGAATTTGTCCAAAAGCGGCTTGAACACTCCATTCATTAAGCCCATAAATCTTTGCAGGAGCATTCGTTAGGCCAAATGACATTACCAAAAATTTAGTAGTGACCATATATCGTGTTCTAAGCGTTGTCTTCGGTACATCCTCTGGTCTCACCTTCAGTTGATGATAACCACTTCTCAAATCTATCTTTGAAAAATATTTTGCTCCCTTTAACTGATCGAACAAGTCATCGATTCGCGGTAATGGATACCTATTCTTAATCATGACCTTATTTAGTTCTCTGTAGTCTATGCAGAGTCGCATTGTTCCGTCCTTCTTCTTCACAAATAAAACCGGCGCTCCCCAAGGTGATACGCTTGGTTGAATATACTTTTGTCCGAGTAATTCTTGTAGTTGGACCATCGGTTCTTTCATCTCTATGGTGCCATTTGATGCGGTGCCTTCGATATTGGGGCCGTTCACGGAGCCAAATCGATCACAAATTCAATTGCTCTATCTGGAGGAAGTCCGCAAATCATCCAGGAAATCGTCTGCGAAATCTCTCACTCTAGGAATCTCATCTATTTTGGATTCTCTTTACGACTATCGACTATGTAAGCTAGATATCCTACACACCTTGCCTTAACAATCTTCGGCTGCATCATCGTCGAGATAACTCGCTTGTCTCAGGCGACTTGCTACCATATAAAACACTGACCTTTTTGAGTCATAAGGTTATACGCTTCTTACGGCGGTCAATTACCTCCCATAATTGGATAACCAATCCATACCCAAAATAACATCAAATTCTCCAAGTCGAATAGGGATAAGATCTCGTTCATGATATTACCCTTAATATCTACTCTACAGTTCTTGTGCACATACTTATGAGGATAATTTCTCTATTCGCAATTTCTATGTTCATGGGGTATTCTAACTCGTCCTTAAACAATTCTAAGTTCTTAGCGAAGTCATCGGATATAAATGAGCAAGTAGAAACACATAAGCATTAACTTTATTGATCTGAATGATACCTGACACCACATCGTGAGACTGTACCGCGTCTGCCTTTGTCGTGTTGAGCGTTACAGATGTTGGTCTATTGGTTGCGGTTGGTCTTTGTGATGGTTAGAGTGCTTCCACAGATATTTCTCTGTTTCCTCTGAACTCGTCCCTCCCGATCCTTCTTAGGACAATCTCTTGCAAGATGGTCCTTTGATCCACATGTGAAGCATGCACCCTTCTTTGGGTTGAGACGGTTTGGTCTTATGTGGCCTTCGACCACAATTGTAGCACACTCGCTTCCCTTGAGACAAACTCCCAAATGCATTTTTTTCGCGGGTTGGGCACGGTTCAATCTTCTTCTTCTGCCCTCCCTGTTGACTTCCGGCCGACGAATTTTCAGACCACTTCCTCTTCTGATTGTGATTACCCCAGTGCTACTCCCACCAGTCTTGTTATTACCTTCCTTCTCACTCTTCTTCTTCTTCTTCTGCTTCTTGATTATACTTTGTTACTGCATCACTTCCACCCTCAGCAAGTATGGCCTTCTCTAACACTCCAACAAAAGTGTTCAATTGGAACATTGACACTTTGCTATACAACCAGGGCTTCAGTCCCTGCTCAAATCGTCTCGCCTTCCTCTCATCGGTATGTACTTGGTACGTGGCGAACCTAGCCAACTCATTAAACCTTCTTTGCATAATCGACTCTTGACATATTTCCCTGCTTCAACTCTAGAAACTGGACTTCCATCTGATTTTGTGAACTAGTTGGGAAATACATCTCGAAGAACATCTCTTTAAATCTTTCCCAGGATATTACACCTTCACCTCCTCTCACTTTGTTTGCCTGCCACCAATAGCTGGCTTTGGACTTGACATAAGCGTTGCATGCGTGATCTTACGATCTTCCCTTACCCTAGCAACATCGAACACCTTCTCCATCTCCATTACCCACGTCTGAGCTTCAATTGGGTTTATGGAACCCTTAAACTCTGGCGGTCCCACCGCCTTGAAGTCCTTAAGCGAAGTATTTGGTGGAGCTTGGGGTTGATTATTAAGTGCTCCATAAAAAGGTTTACCAATTCTTTGAGCGGAGTTAGCATTGGCGTCGTTATTATTGTTTGTTGACCCTTCTTGGGCTTGGCGATGATTTTTGTCTTCTAGGCGGCATATTTACATTAAGAATATATGCTTATTAGATCTTTACTCAATCTCTAAAACATTTAAGACTTAACTAAACATTTAATCATAACTTACTTAACACATTACTTCAAATAAACTTTGACATTTCATTTAATTCAAAAGTCTTTTTACATCATAAGATAGCATCATTGTTATTTACATCAACTATCCGAGAGATAAAGAATCTATAGGATTTAAAACATCAACATATTCCTTTGTTTATAATCACATCGAAATTTACATCATTAACTATCAAATAGTTTTCACATATTTAAACTAATACTATATCACTTTATGCATTAAAGTATTTGGATGGCCTTTTTACGTTCCTCCTCCATGATGCGGCACATCGTTCTGCGATCTAGCATATATGATGGTAGATCCTCAAGCTGGATTGGATACTTCCTAACTTTCGATCTTGGACCGCATCCATTGCATTTTGTAGTGTAGAGTACGTCTCTTCAAGTTTAGCCTTCTTACATACGGCGATCATCTTCTAAGATCGGCGACGACGTGACTCTCGTACCTGACCCTCCTGCGCTATGGCAAGCCTCTACGAGCTCTCCTTGAGATCCTTCTTTAACTTCTCTATTTCTATGGACTTATCCTCGGTTCGACCCTTCTCGTGAACAGATCCCACTCCACGTTTCCCAAGCGTGTGTGAAGAGTCACAATCTCTCTATCTTACGCTTTCAATAGTAATCTGGCGACTAACAGCACTTTTTCGGTCGGATCCCGACGATATCCTGCAACTCTACGTTATGATCATAGAGTGCATCATACGTCTCTGCATCAATGGAGTTCGGTGGGAACTCCTCTTCTTCCTCTTCTTCTTCCTCTTCCTCGGGATCCTCCTCTGGATCTGTCTCCGGCTCATGCTCCTGACCAGCAACAGTGATCAACGAAGATGGCTCTCTCTGTACAAGTTGTTCCTTGATGACATGAATGTCTCGGGGCTCCTCCTCTATAGGTAATCGGGGTTCCTCCTCCCCAGTTCGACTAGCTCCTCTAACATCCGACATCCTGACAACAAAATTTTAAGTTTTAGTTACTAATCCGTGCTAGCAAACACATAGATTAACACATAAGCACATAAAGTCTTTTATTATCTTCAATGAATTCAGAAATTCATTTCTTAGAACTCGGTAAGTTTACCACCACTATGTTCTCGATCTTCTACAAGGCTACTACCTAAGGTTGTTCCCCCACCTAAGGTTCATAACCTACGGCTCTGATACCAACCTGTGACACCCCAAAATCTGGTACTTCCATTTCCAAAGGATTTGGTGTTCACTGTACAAGCATCATCTATCTATCTATCCATAAATAAATTTCAAACCATGCTGATAGATAGAATAAATAATAAATCTCTCCCCTTATGGGGTTACATCAATTGAATAATAAATAAATCCCGAGGTTACTCTAACCTTAAAACACATCATGTGGAAAATATAAACAAATAAGTCTTAGTAACATCAACTCTAATTACATCATTACATAACCACATTAATAAAACAATCTTCATTACTTGCTAAGCTTGCCCTTGCCCTTACTAGTGGAAGGTTAAATGCGCTCTTTCGTTCTTAAGCGCAATGTTATTATTACGTAAGAGTGAACACGATTGCCCACAAGTATAACAATATAACAATGAATAATAACATGCGAGAGAAATAATAACCCGATATAAAGTTCAACTTTTGAATCAAGAATGAATAACAAGAATCGAAAAAAGAAATTCGAGGGTCATAAGACCTTGAACTATGTCCTAGGTTGTCAAGTGTTTTTACTTGAAACCTTTATGATCATAAGACTATGGACTCTTCTTCTCGTACTTTGGGGGATCAGCCCTTAGTACCATCAACATGTGCACAATATCTTAACGCTAAAGCGTAAATAATCCCCTATCTGAGGTTGTTCATCTCGGTTTTGACATTCGAGTCCACACCAAAGGAAGTTTGGTTTGGATAATTCATCGAGGGTTACGAAATTTAGAACGCTCATCAACTATGGACTAGTCGAATCAATAAGGGTTCGCTAGTCTAACAAGGTTTAATAAGTGAATGAATATTTAACTTGAATAACATCTAAAAAGGTATCTGATAGAATAATTATTGTATATAACAACATCATGCTTGAAGATTAATAAGCTTTAATATATAAGGCGAGGCTTGATCAATAATAATAAGAACTTGCTCAATATCGAAAGATGAATTAATCAACTTATATAACAATAATAAGTAGGATTAGGAAACTTGCTCAACGAAAGTTTAGGGTAAGAAACTTGCTCAACGTAAATGTAGAGTTGGAAAACTTGCTCAATGTAACAAGATAAGGTTTAAAAACTTGCTTCGTGCGTAGATTACACTTAAACAAACTCGTTCTTTGAATTAAATCCTACATACCAATTACGTTCACAATACCAGTCAATAATAACGTACTAAACATCATAAATTATTACACTTAGTGTAAAATTAAGACTTCACGAAAAATTAAACTAATTATGCATTCGATCATTCAATCCACACGTAATTGTGTTATGGACATGTTAAGAACTTATTTTAACATCTCATTATAGGTCTAACAAGTCTTTATAATCATTAGACAAAGTTACTAACACATTTCTATACTTGAACACTTAAAAAAAATATGTTCTGGACATTCTGCTAAGTGGCGTTGTGGCGCCACTTTTTATCTCTTAGCTCTTACTTGTGTGATTGTGACTGACATTTGGTAGTCTTGGCCTTGCCATGGTCTTGATGGCTGATATGGCCCATGAGCGAGAAATGAACTGAGGAGTTATGCCAGCGATGCGAAAACCCAGATTTCGAATTTCGATTCATGAAAAACACATGAATTCAACGAAATCAACACTTCTTAACACTAATTTCACCAAATTACACATACCCACATGTTATAATTCGTACATAATCAATACTTAACATCTATGGAGTGATTTTCACCCATTAAAACACATAATCACAGAATTAAAGCATGCAAATTGAATTTACATTCTTGATGTTCTTGAAGTTCTTGAACAAAAACATGGATTTTAATTCTACTGGATTAGTTATAAAGCCAAATCCAACCATTCAAGTTTCATTTTGTTCATTTTAACATGCATAATCATATCAATGTGTGAATTTTGCAAAATAATTTATATTTGACATATAAAAATCACGTATAAGGCCATATGGCCATATCAAATACTCTGAAATCTTTTCTTGTATAATTTCATGAGGCGAAGATATGGAATTATAATATATACATAAAATATGCCATACAACTCGAATTATTACATATATTCTTATAACAACTGAATTTCCCAAATACAGAGACTCACAGAAAACTTAAGCCATATTCATGAAACTTAAAAGACGTAAAATATATAAATTGGGTTGAAGAGATTACCCAAGCGTAGATTAATTTACTAGGAAGTGAATTCCTCCTCCACCAAAACTCTGAATTCTCAACTCTCTCTTGTATCTTTCTCTGAAACTCTCTCTGACACTATCTAGACTTAGGAAAACTAATGAAGAAAAAGGGAGGGGAAGGCGTATAATAAAGAAGCGTCTGACGAGTTGTGGTCAGTTACCCAGTCATGGGTAACTGCTCTCAACTCCCTCTAAGGCCATGTTTGGCTAGCAAGGAAATAATTCAAAAACCATTTAATTTAATAAATCATTATCATATAGTTTAAATAATGTCACATCCATATAAAATAAATCCAATATCTTATTTAATTTACTTTAAATAAAATATAATAATTTCTCATTAATTCACATAGTCACATAATTCAAATTCTCTTTGATTAATAATGTCAAATTATTAAATCTCTAATTAATAATTAAATTAATTAAAATAACATAGGCTTATTAAATATTTCTTTTAATTTTAATCTTGAATAAAATAAGCTCACATAATCACATACTTGAATAAAATAATACCATTCCTAGGTTCTTAATAACCATTACATTTGTTCTTGCCATACTATCAAATAATATCAACATTCAACCTATACTATTACAAAAGCAATCTATAGGTTCGCCTTAGCCTTCCCTTTATCTTTTCTGGATCCTTCAAATTCGATTATCAGAGTTAGCATTCATATGGTTCAAGCAAGAGTGAGGATAACTACCTCAACAAGTATGATAATTCCTTTTAAACAACATGCTTGAATTATTCAAATCATATATCTTCAATAACTAAACAATAGTTATGAAGTACTATCAATAATTCAAAATAGCACTTCTCTTTTCTTTAAAACGTTTTACAATGATCAACATTCAGTAAAACATCAATTTCGATCCAACACCTTGAGCATTTCATAATTTCTTTGAAAAGGACAACCCGGCACTAAGTCCTTAAGTCCGACATTACTTACGAGCATGTCTAGGTGATCAGCCTATAGTACTCTATGTTGTACAATACTACTTTCTTTAAACATATGTACGTTTAAGTTGTGGCAACCTCACGTGCCTGTCGTTTGACGACAAAACATTTGTTAAGCATACTCAGTCTACATTTGAAAACCATACCGACATAGTTTGGCAAAACTTGATAACAATTTAATAGATTATAAGAAATCCAAAGAAACATCTTAAGTCTAGTCGAAGAAATTGGCTTCGACTTCATCATTCATCAATTCATACGTAAGAAACATGAATTACAAAGCTTATCCAGATTGAACATAGACAAGGGTTAGAACACTTGCCTTCAGCGTCTGTTACTGTTATTATACTTTTCCTTTGAGTCTTTAAGGTCTCTACAATGCATAACCACATACATACCACATTAGGTCATGAACAAACATGTATGGTTCCAAACGTATTTTACCCTTCTTCTCAATATAATTGTTTATTAGATTGTTTATCATTGGTTCCGGCTTGTCGTTTTGTTTTGCATCGTTCTTACGTTCACGCTCAAGTAAATTATCTTTAACCTTTAGCGTATTACTTAAGGTTTAACAAAGTCTTAAACAATGTTACATTAAGTTAATTAAGGAAATTTAATTTAACCCAATAAATTTACTTTCTTTCTTTGCTTATAAGCCTTCCTTACTATCTTCATTCTAGTATTGGCGCTGTGGCGCCAACTTCATACACAAGACCCACGCTGCTGCGCCACTCTCCAATGGCTTTCAGCCGGTCCCGGCACTGCGGTGCCAACTCTAGTTAAAAAAGCCGTGCTGCGGCGCGAAAATCCAATAGCTTATGGGCACGGCTCGGCACTGTAGCGCCACTTATTTAGCCTTGGGCATGCGCTGCGGTGCCAGTTCTGTGCACCAGATAGTTTGACAGATTTCTTTACACAACGAACTTCCTGGATTCATAATTTGATCATTTTATTCCGAATTGGATTGTTCAAAAACCATTAGCTCACAAATTATATGCTCTAAGTGTTCATGCAAGAATTTTACATTTTCGAATTCGTTAACTCGAAATTCACCTTTGAGTTCATTTTTAACAAAAACGATAAACGTTCGTGAACGTTCAACACTCGTTTCTTTGTTCTAAGTCGGAATTCGGTCATTTTTGAGTACGCAAGTCTGTAATACCAAATAAAACTCATCCCCATTGAAAACCGACGTTTTCGAGTTCAATGTCAAAATTTAACTTCCATTCCGAGAATTTCATGATTTCGACAATTATCGTCTAATCTGGTAAAAATTTTCCTTAACTTCGTTACTTAAGATTTTTTCATCGTTTCAAATGGATTCATTCCATCATACTAGCATCTTAACCAACATATTTCATTATATCATATACATGATAAGTTCATACTTGTTCTTCATGAGTTTATAACTTATAAAAGTATAAATTACTTATTCATAGCTTATTAAGGCTTAAGTCCTTTGATTAGTCATTCTCATCACTTCTTAGCATACATACTCCACTAATCAATACTTCTCTATCAAACTACAATTGAAGAGATGGAAGATTAATGATATTGTATTCTTACCCTTGAAGATCACTTGGTTCTTCTTCTTTTCTATTTGGATTATCAAAGTCTAGCTTTTCTAACTTTTTCTTTCTAACAAATAAGCACTTAAGTTGTTGGATGAAATTTAACAAGTAAATAATGATCTAACAAGTCTTCTATTTATAGGAAATCCAAGGTGAGGGCTTAATGGTCTTTAATCCCTTTCACCTCCATAATCCACCTCCTTAAACCACCTTCTTACTATTCATCTCTTGGTCACCAAGTAAAACCACTTTACTTGGTCACCAAGATGTGCCATGTGATCCATGGGGCCCACATGGGTTGCCCCATAGGCCATTCTTACCCATTGGATCGATCCACGGATCCGGCTCTTAAATTTAATTAACTTAACTTATGCTTTGGGCTTTCATTTAAACCAACATCGAGCTTGTTCATTAATTTACATTGGACTTATCCATTCCTACACTTGGGCTTCCATAATTCCTAACAAATCTTACAAGTCCAATACATTTGGCTTAAAGCCTTATAACGTATAATCTACGTATTATTCTCGTATACTAACTCGTATAATTATTCATCATATATGACATACCATCATTCATACATACTTGTATAATACCTCGTATCATACTCGTATTCATTACCTCGTACAATACATACGTATCATACAATATCATTGTGTAATTTATTAACGCTTTACTTCTCTTAACGTTCTCAAATTTAGTCCGCAGGTGAAAAACTGTGTTTGTCATACTCGAATTATAATTACATAATCCATCTTAACTTGATATTCTATCGTTACGTATTTCTCGGAAGTTCAAAAATAATTCCTGAGCAAAAATTAGTGAATAGTATTTTTCGAAAAATTTCTCGGAAAACTTTTATTTTCGTCTTGGAAATTCAAACACTTTAATTCCTTCATGTAGTCAAAATACTACGACATTCCGACATTCCTAGGTTATATAATGATATTCATCTTACTAACACATAAATAATAATATATAATATAATTTTATTCATTAATTAATTAAATAAAATTATTCTATAATAAATCTGAATTTTTCAATCGTTACCCCCATTTCATATATATATATATATATATATATATATATATATATATATATATATATATATATATATATAACAAAACTGAGATAACTTCTCCCAACTATTTTTGAAAAATGGGTAAGTGGGGGGATCCAAGTAATACGCCAAACTTACAACAAATACTTCATAAAAATTCCCTCTAATTACCTCAACTCACTTGGCTTCACGAAACACATTTTTAATAACATTCATCATTAATATTATAACTCACAATATTAACAACCAGATCATTCCTAGGAAAGATTGGGATTCCCGATAAGAATTTCTCCCTATTGGCGCGCAATTAGGTGACCAAACCCTTTTCCTCGACAGAACTTTCTAGACATCGTCAATAATGCAAATAATAATATAAAAAACTTTATCATCTCAATTATTTATTTAATAATATAAAATATTATGACAATAATTGAATGAATAACGTGAGATACTATGCAGCAATTATTGTGGTAATAATTGAACAAAACTGAGTGACTTCTCACGTAAGCATCAATAATCAAAGATACTGTACAATACCATGTGCTACTATGCAACCACGCGTATTACAGTACTTTTATTGTAACGACCCCAAAATAGGTCCATTCCATCCAACCCATTCTGAGTCGCCAAATATATGGTATTTGAAAACAACTACAACTTTATTACAACAATTGTCGTGTAAAATACAACAACACATATGATGTGAGTTTGGATACAAATATATACCAATCAGAGTGTACGTCACAATGACACCTTACATAAAGGTATAGTCAAAACCTGCTTTTAGAAATTAGAATCTTTGGGAAGTGCTCAAGGAAACCTTCGTACATGGGAGGCCATGCTTTTAGGTTATGGTAGATATCATATGGCCATAGAATTATCCTTGGTTGACCCAATAGACCCCAAAGAAAAACGAGAAGATTACTATCATATTCTTCCCAATGGTGAGTCTTCTCTTGACATATCATTATCTCCACTATCTCTAATTGGGTATTATACTCCAAACAAACACCAAGATTATATAGGTAGTGCTTGTAAATATACTCAGCAAGTGGATGAGCATAACCATGTCTTATGATGACACAAGGTTGTATGTCATTAGACATCTTGTATGATAGTGGCAAAACACCCTTCCAAGTTGAATTCACCTCACCCTCAACATCTATAGACCACCATTCTATTCCCTCGCCATCCCCCGCTCGACCCAGCTACACTTTTATTACACGAAGGAATTGTGAAACAAAAGGGTGAGCACAAATAGCCCAAGAAAGAATATCATGACTAAAGATAATTAAATTATCAATAGCCTTCATCAAGAATAAATCGTAGATTTAGAACATATGGTAGATGATAAAACTTTTCAACCATAGTCGCAATTGAATGAGCAATCCATTAGAAGAGTCAAATAGACCATAAAATCTATTATCTTCTCCATGTTAAAAGTCCACCAACAATGTTTTATCCTCAGTAACATCAATCAACAATTTCGCCCACAATCATATGAATAACTCATAATCATAATTGTGATTCTAAATTCCTCTTCTCATCCAGTGACGAAGATAATTTTCATCACCGTCTTACCCAAACATCAAATATCATGGTTATACCAAATCACAGTTCTGCTCATAATCATACTAATAAATTCATCTTCGCACCACGGCCAAAGATATTCATCAACAGATTCATCTTTACACTACAAGCTAAAGATATTCAATAACAAGGTCATCTTTGCATTACGAGCCAAAGATATTCATCAATAATTCATCTTTGCACTACAGGCTAAAGATATTCAACAACAGGTCATCTTTGCATTACGAGCAAAAGATATTCATCAATAATTCATCTTTGCACTACAGGCTAAGATATTCATCAACAAGTCATCTTTGCACTACGAGCTAAAGATATTCATATATCAAAGAAATACATAATCATTTCAGAAGTTATATAACAATAATTATAACCATGTTGATCAATTCACCTTCGCACTTAAGCTAAAATATTCAATTGTAAATTCAATGGTCATGATCATACCAGTTAATGATTCAACTTTGCACTACTGGCCAAAGAGAACTCATAGTCACAATCATACCAATAATCTACCCATTTTTACACTCAAGTCAAAGAAAAATTTCTTCACCAAGATTATAAAAATGTCATATATGATAATAAAAATAAAATTATCAAAACATGAATTCAATCAATAATAACCATAATAAACATCTTGGATAAAAAGAAAAATTTCATTTTTCTGGGAATAGTGTCGTATTCGTGAATAGTGCCGTATACGTGAATAGTAACTCTGACACAAAAAAAAATAAACTTTCACAATAAAATCCATATCAATATTTATAACACCTTAATCCAAATGTTATAAAATCACTTAATAATATCAAAATCTTAATATTCTTAATATTACAACAATATTTAATAATTTCTAAAACTTATAAATAATTTAATTAAATTGTTTACACTTTACTAATTAATGCATTTAATCATCATAAAATGCCAAACTCATAAGATTTCATCACCAATAACCAAAACCCTCATCAAAAAATCAGATATACCTCCTATATATGATTCTCAAGCCATAAAATCATATTTTCCAAATTTTTTCATCACATAACATATTTAATTCATTTACTCGTGAACTAGAACATTTTCATGAAAATACCAAATCAATTCCAAAATATTTCTTTTCCGGGATTTAGCATAACATAGTCCCATATTGCACATATATTTTTCTTAAAATTTTAAAATTCATTTACTATTTTTCATATGGCCAAAAACCATAGAATATTTAAACATTTATCATAAATTATACTTTTATCCAAAATTCAAATTTTACTCAGATAATCGATATTATATAGATGTACTCCCAATACAAATTAATTGCAGTACGTTTGTCTGCTTTGGTTTAACATCCTGTTGGATTCTTCTAGTCCAATTAATGAAGGAAGGAAAATACTTCCTTTCCACAAGGGTTACGTTTTGATCCATCTTATCCTCCTCATTTAACCCAAGACCACCACCCGGGCCGAGCTCGAACTACCCCCATCGCCCATTTGAACAAATGTCACACGAGAACGGACCACAATTCCATCCCCGGGAGGCTGCCAAACTTCAGGAGGGTCCCCATAAGAACTGGTTATATTAATTCTCCTTTTATTCTTACTAAAACCCTGAGAACACATGGGATTATATATCGTAACACATGTCGACTAATTCGCCTCGAAGGGATACGGGTTTGAAAGAGGTGAGATGATAAGAAGACGTTAGGATGCTTTTTCTTTTGTAATGCAAAGATATTTAACGCCTTCACTTCGTTAATCTCTTTTGTTTATGATTGTCATTTGCTCGTTGGCTTGATTTGGCTTAATAATTTAGGGTCGGACATTGGTAATTATTTTAGACAAAAATAGATTGGCAAAAGCCATCCCCATAACTTAGCAGAGGCCTATACGCCGAATCAAGTCTACCACACTACATTACAATACACAAAATCATTTTAGAAAATACATACAAAGCTAAAACCGATACTAGCTATGAAACACGGTGCACAACATATCACTCAAAACAAGTTAAATATCACTCAAAACAAGTTAAACATATCACTCAACATATCACAAAATCATTTTAGGGCTTGTTAGATGGAGGAGAGAAATAGAGAAATCATAACTTAGGGTTAAATATAAATCGAAGCCCGAAATTACTGCTATTACCTACGCCTCCTCTCGTTATTACCTACGCCTCCCCTTATGAGATCGAGGACCGAGATGAAGCCGGACTTGAGAGATCGATCGACAAAGACGGCCGAGACGGAGAGATCGATGACCGAGATGAATCCGGGATGGAGAGATCGAGTGACTAAGATGAAGCCGGACGGAGAGATCGATCGATCGAGATGAAGTTTGAATGGAGATCGATCGAGATGAAGTAATATTATCTCGCCTCCCTTATGAGTTATGACCCTCGTTAAAATTCCCAAAAAAAATTCCTATACTGACGGCCAAACTGTGACCCTCGTAATAGACTACTATCGAGGCCCATCATACCGATTCGGACTTAGGACCGTCGCTATGTATGTCTATAGCGACGGTTCCGTCCCGACCGTCGCTAAATCCCGTCGCTATAGATTGATTTTCTAGTAGTGAAATTTCATCAATTTTGGAGTTAATCATAAGGAGTTATAAGCGGTTACTTTTAAAATAGTCTTTTCTCATAAAATCCATAACTCTAATCTATACATCCAAAAATCGCCATTTTGGACAAAATCTACAAAACTCATCAAAATATCATTTTAATTTTTCCAGCAATTTTGAAGGTTCGGAAAAATTTTGAAACTAAAAACATAATAACCCTTAAAATCCCTTTACTATCCCTTACCTCAAAAAAGCAAGATTTAACTAGAATAACGCTGAACGAACTTGCACCGTATAGCAATACTCAAAGTATACTCAAAATACTCACAAGAATACGCTCGATAATATAGAGAGAGAAAACTTCAGTTTCTGGTATGATTTTCAATTATAACCTAAACACTCTATTTATAGGAAAATGTTTAGAACACCAAAGTAGAAAATTTAATATAATATTAATATATATTTAATAAATTCTCTACGCCCATCTAGACATTCTGATCTCAGTCATCAACACATGTTAAAGATGCCCACAAACATTTAAAAAACGTTTTTCTTATTTAAATTATTTTAAACTTCAAAAAATCAATTATTTCGGAGCTTCGGAACTTCAATAATTCATAATAAATAGCCATTTTATTAGAAAATTCGAATCTCGCAAATTTTTATAGGAAATTCAATTCTCTACAACTTTGCAGAATAAAGTTTTTCCAAATTCCAAATGTAAATTGAATCAAATCCACAAACCAGGCGATTTTACAAGCTATAATCAAATTTCGACCAAGAAATGGGGTCCACCGACACACACAAAACATGTGTTAATCATTTAATGCCACAAAATACTCTTCCTCCTCATATACTCACATATCGCACATTCATTATAAAAATATCACCGTTAATATATTATTAAAATAATATATTTAAATGAATTATTTTATCAGAAAAAGATAAAATATTAATTTTCAACAATTGTCACTTTAAAAATTTTCTCCATCTATATCCACATAAAATGAATATTTTCCTTATCATATTAATCAATAATTAATTATTCACAAATAATATTACAGAATCACAATAATGACAACCAGGCAGTTCCCAGGAAAGAGGGGGCTTTCCAATAAAGATTTCTCCTTACTGACGCGCAATTAGGTGACCAAACCTCTCCTTAGACAGAACTTTCTAGACATTGCCAATAATGTTTTCTAATAATATTATTAGAGATAATATGAATTATTGCTTCGATAATGGAAAATACCGTGTAGTGACAATTATTAAAACAACGGTAAGAATAAAAAAATATCAACGCAGCAATTATTGAATCAATAAAATAAAATATTGAATAAAGTAATTATCGTAACAATTATTGAGTAGTGCCTTCTTACGTAAGAGTCAATAATTCAAAAATATTGTGCAATACTGGTGTCATCTTTGTGCAACAACGCCGTATTTTACTTTACCCAACGGGTATTCCAACAGATATAAATGTGAATAATTATTACTACCGTTATTTATAAAACTCCCTTTTGTCGTTTTCTTCATCAATGATTATTTCATTATGGGGCCCACAAATGGTCATGGTAAATGCATTTAATATTCCCCCAATGTAAAGAATATTCCACGACCAAACGAATATTCCCAAACAATAATGAATATTTTATAACCACTTGCTTATTTTTAAAAATTATATATATCACCCTTAACTTTAACTTTTATCAATTTAACCATTTACTGAATAGTAATTATAAGAAAAATTGAATATTTTTATTTCATAAAATTCGGGGCCTTACATTTATCACCGGGTATTTCAATAGTTAACGGTAAAACATGTGGACATACAAGGTAAAGAATAAAAAATGTAGCTGGGCACACTAGAACAAGAAAAAAGGGAAGCAACTAGTATCATAAAAATATTATTTCAATACAATTATCATTTATTTATGAAATAAAGACTAGAAGATGAAGAAAATAGAGTGAAATTATATGTATAAGAAATGGAAAAAAAAGTCACGATAATAATTTAATGTAAATTGAGGAGTAATTAATAAGGTGAAAAAAGTCAAAATTAGTCATGACATATAGTAATAAAATAAAGGAAATTTATTGCATAAATAAATTGTGGGTTTGAAGGCTTAAACATACCATTAAATTATGTGGAAAGAAAAAAGAGAATGAATTATAAAAAAATTGGTTTAAATAAAAGTAGTATAAGAAAAATTATTTGCTTATATCATCATTTATTTTAAAAATAAAGAATACATCATATGTTCCAAAATTAGATATATATTTATAAAATTGACTTTTAAAAATAATTTTATATTCTCAAACACAACATTAGTATTAACTAGAAATTCGGTTGTGGTGGTATAATATTGAAAATGATAATGAAAAAGTAATGTCAAATTAAAAACATCATATCATTTTATAATCTTAAAATAAAAATATATATTTAATTTTGGAATGGAATAAAGAAAATGTATCTTTAATTTTAAAAAGAGAGTAATATGTAACATAATTATTGGCATAATTTTATTTAAACATAAATTAGTAGACTAAAATTATGTATTAAAAATGAAAGTAAACGTTTTAATAATAAATAAGTGCAAATTTATGCAATAACAAGTAATTAGTAGGGTGAACAAAAGTCAAAACAAGTGACATACTCTAACTTTCAAAAATTGGATTATTAAACTTAAAATTGGTATAACTCATAAAAATTTAAAATAAAATAAATTTTTGATCTATTATTTTTGTTATATAATATACAATTATAATAATTGTATCAACTAAAATTAAATACATTCACTTCAATTTGAAATTTAATATATCGTCGTTTGACTTCAAAAGTCAAATTGTATTTGTAAGACCCCAACTTTTTATGAATAAAGATTTAATTTTATCTAAATAATATTTTGAATAATAAGGTGTTGATTTGATATAATGCTATAGTTTTGGGTGATATGTGCAAAATTTGCAAAGTAAGTAAGTTGTCATAAAATATTCGTTTGGTCGGGGAATATTCTTTTTGTCGGGGAATATCCGTACGACAGCACAATCATTGGTGGACCCCACAACGGAATGACTGTCGGATACAGAAAGCGACAAAGATAACCTTTTTATAAAAATAACGGCAAAGCTTTTACCATTAACTATTGAAATACCGGTGATAAAAGAACAGTATTACGCGTTGTTGCACAGTAGTACACGGTATTGCACAGTATCTCTAATTATTGATGCTTACGTAAGAAGTTACTCAGTTTCATTCAATAATTGCTACAATAGTTGCGGCATAGTATCTCATATTATTAATTCAATTATTATCACAGTATCATCTGCATAATATTTTATATTATTAAATCAATAATTGAGACGACACATCTATTCGTACTATGATTTGAATTATTGACAATGTCTAGAAAGTTCTGTCGAGGAAAAGGTTAGTTTATTTAATTGTGCGCCAATAAGAAGAAATCCTTATCAGAAATCCTACTCTTTCCTAGGAACGATCTGGTTGTCAATATTGTGAGTTATAATATTAATGATGAATAATTGTTGAAAGATTAAAAATGTGTTTATTGAAGATAAGCGATTTGTGGTAAATATTTATTCAATTTTTGATATAAATAGAGGGGTTTGTCATGAGGCGATTGTTGTAGGTTTGGTTTATTATTCCCTGGGGAGATGTGATAATTTTTCAGACCGTTAGTTGAGGTTTTAATAGTAAATCAATATGGACCGCCGATTGAGGTTTTAATAGTAAATCAATATGGGACCGTCAGTTGAGCTTTTAATAGTAAATCAATATGAACCATCCGTTTTAATAGTAAATCAATCTGGACTGTCCGTGAATCAGTTATTATTTAGTCCATTCTCCTATAAATATAAGCTCATTTCTTTATTTTATCTTAGGAATTCACTAAAACTATAGAGAGAATAAGAGAGAAAGTAATATTATTTTTCATATACATTCTTTATTAATCTGCGAGAGTAACCTATCTACGCGGATTATCGCATGCATGGTGAATAACCCTTCGTATTCAATCTTTATTAATCTGCGGGAGTAACCTGTCTACGCGGAATACCACATGCATGGTGAATAACCCTTCGTATTCATTCTTTAATCTGTGGGAATAACCTCTCTACGTGGATTACCGCATGCATGGTGAATAACCCTTCGTACTCATCCTCTCTACGTGGATTACCGCATGCATGGTGAATAACCCTTCTTACTCATTCTTTATTTATAGAAAAGATCTATCAACGGGGATTACCACATGACGGGTGAAAATCCATTTGCAGTTTTGTATATATTATTTCTTTTCATATTCCTAAATCTAAACTTACTATGGTAAGTATTGCTTCTATAATACCTGAAATTAGTAGAATATCCTTGAGTTTCGCGCTTCTTCTAGTATCGTTTCATTGGAATATTGGTCTAAATTTTCTTATTAAATTTCAATATTTTTATTCGGGGTACTATTCTCAGGTACTATTCACTCAGGGTACCATTCACGGGATACTATTCACTCAGGGTACTATTTATGGGGAACTATTCACTCATGGTACTATTCATGGGGTACTATTCACGATAAAATTGGTTTCTTTTCTATCCCAATTATTTTTGATACATGAATATCATTCTTGAATTTTACTCCACATTTAATTATCATGTTGATAATTTGGACATTCTTGTACTCTGGATAAATTGAATTACAAATCTCTAATATTTATCCTTGATTTCACTTGATTGATTTATTATATCATTGTCATCATCCTCATGCTTATATTGTGGTGAAAGTCATCTTTGGCCCATAGTGCATAGATGGACTATTGATTGGTATGATTATGACCAGGAATTGTACATTGGTATAATCATGACCTGTAATACTGTAGACAAATAATGTGGTGAAAATCCTCTTTGGTCCATAGTGCATAGATGGACAGTTATTTGGCATGATCATGACCACTAGTGATACAAACGAATATCATTGGCTCGTAGAGCATTGATAATTCATTGATTTGAAATATTTATTGATTGGTGTTATAGGGATAAAATATTGATGATGGACTTTTAAATCATAGAAGATAGTAGACATCATGCTCTACTTAACTCTTCTAATGGATTGTTATTTCTGCCGCAGTTGTTGATCTAAAACTTGTTGTCTTAAGTGATGATCGAAGAATTAATAGTTACAGCTGAGCTAGTCGCAGAGGTAGCTGCTGAGAGTGAGGAAGAAGAGGAACCTGAGCAGGATTTATTAATAGAAATTTATGATCGAAATATAGAACTACAAGATCGTATTCGTGAGTTAGAAGATCAGGGTGAAGAACGGCAAGCGATCGTGGAACAAAGGAATGCAACAATTCAAGATTTTGCTACCCGATATGCGATGCTTGAACAGAAGCTCTCTTTGGCAGAGTATATAATAATAGAGAGCTGGAATCTGAGTATGCAAATGTCAAAGATCATCTGAAAGAATAAACAACTGAACGAGTGAGAATGGAGGATGCATGGGTAAAATCCACAAGATGCGTTGATATTGTAGAAAGCGAAGTCTGATCCAAGATAATGCTGGACACACCCAATCCATCTGGCGATGATTGTTTTTGGCTAGTAAACACACTCATGTTCCCGTCAGTCATGCCAATGACAACCAGTCTCAAGCTTACAAAAGACAAGAGAAAGATCGAGCGGAGGGCGGTCGAGACCAATGTCAGTTCATTCTGCTGAAAAAGATACAACAAAACCAAGATGTCATGATGGCATTACGCCTTCAGCAGGAAGAACTCGAAGAGCATATGGCCAAAATGGCTAGAGAACATAAGGCTTCATCAAAGTGGCGCATACATCGGAGCCGATCCCAGACACCTCGCTGGGAGGATGTGACGCCCCCAAAATTGGTATACATCACCCATCTTGAGTCGCCAAATACATGGTACAGAATACAAATAAAAACTTAATTATACAACTGTCGTGTAAAATACGACAAAACATAACCTGAGAGTTTTAACACGTATATTGTCTTCTAGACAATATCCACACTCAATGGAGTCCTCATTACATTTATTGTCACACTATTTTCTAGAATAGTGAGGACTACTAAAACAATCATCTGGACCGTCAATCCATTCCCCGACTCGTCCCAGCTATATTCTCATTTCCTGAAGAGAACAGTGAAAGAAAAGGTGAGCTCAACTAGCCCAGTAAGAAATATTATGACTAAGATAATGCAGAATAAATTTTCCTTACCCTTCAACAGTATAACAACTGATAGAATACAATAGACAACAAGTTTTAGATCAACAACTGCAGCAGAATAAGCAATCCATTAGAAGAGTCAAGTAGAGCATAAAATCTACTATCTTCTATGATTTAAAAAGTTTTTAATCTACTTTATCGCTGAGACACAGTCTTAATAAATAAACCACATCATCGAATCATCCCTGCACTACGGGCCAAGGATATTCATGTAATCATCAATGGTCATGACTATACCGAATAATCCCTGGTCATAATCATACCCATAACTGTCCATCAATGCACTACGGACCAATGAGGACTTTCACCACATCATTCGTTACATTACGGTAATGATTATACCGAATAATCCTTGGTCATAATCATATTAAGTCCATCTATGCACGTAAGCCAAAGATGACTTTCATCACAATATAAGCATGAGGATGTTGACCATGTCATAACAATTCAATAAAACAAGTTCAAGGATAAATATTAAAGATTTATAATTTAATTTATCTAGAATTCAATAACGTTGAAATTGTCAACATGATACTGCTTTGTGAAGTAAAATTCAAGAATGCTCAGAAGAATATTTCCTTGAAAAGATACTGGATGAAGCGCACATATCCAAGATATTCTACTAATTTCATGGAGTATAGAAGCTAAAACTTTAACCAACTGAGTATAATAGAATATATAAAACTGCAAATGGATTTTCGCCCGCAATGAGGTAATTCATGTAGGCAGATCATTTCCACAATTTAATAAGGAATGAATACGAAGGATCATTCACCATGCATGCGGTAATCCACATGACAAAAGTTATTCCAATGTAATAATAAAGAATGGAATAACAAAAGAATTCACCATACATACCAAGAAATTCGTATAGATGAGGCCATTCCGAGAAATAGTTATTCCAAGTAATAATAAAGAATGGAATAATGAAGAAATTCACACGGGCATGCGATAGATAGGCGCAGTAGACATGTTATTCCAACAGAATAATAAAGAATGGAATAATAGATAAATTCACCAGGCATGCGATAGACCGCACAAATAGGTTATTCTAACAGAATAATAAAGAATGAAATAACAACCCTTACGAGTATTGAAAGAAAATAACTCTCTTCATGAATACGAAAGAAATAATACCCCTTACCTTAGAAGAAAATTGGATAATGGAATAGTGAGGTAGCAGACTTCTCTTCTTCTTTCTCTCTATAATTTCTCTATAATAATTGCTCTTGTGAGACTTAGTGAATTGGTGAGAAATAAAGGAAGAATGAGCTTCTATTTATAGGAAAATATAGTTTCAATAATTGCACAATTTGGGGGTCGAAATATTATAGTATAATACCTTCCTCTTTTTCTTCATTTTTAATTTAGTCCTACAAGTATTATCAAACTTGCACCTCCTCCCCTAATAGTAAATCATGTGAATCAATAGTAAATCATGTGACTTAATAGTTCTAAACATGTGAAAAAATTAATTATAGTATAGTACCTTCATCTATACCTCCATTTTTAATTTAGTCATGCAAGTATTATCAATCTTGCACCAACTACCCTAATAGTAAATCATGTGAATCAATAGTACACACATGTGAACACATAGTTATAAGCATGTGAATTAATAGCAATTAATTGCTCATTTATCCGGTGAATTACTTGATTGGTCAATATAACCTCCAGACATTAATTATCATCAAAATAAATGTCGATTTCCACTAACACTAATAATTCCCACACAATGGAATTATCAATTTCATCTTTAATCAACACGAACTTATTCATCATTAATATTATAACTCACAATATTTAACAACCAGGTCGTTCCCAAGAAAGAGAGAGATTTCCAATAAGGATTTCTCCCTATTAGCGCACAATTAGATTATCTAACCTCTCCTTGACAGAACTTCTAGACATTGTTAATATTGCAAATAATAATATGAATAACTTTGTCAGCTCAATTATTTATTTAATAATATATCATATTATGCACGATGATAATCTTTGTGACAATAATTGAATCAATAATATGAGAGATATATGCAAGAATTATCAGTAATAATTGAGTATAACCGAAAGTGACTTCTTACGTAAGCATCAATAATTAATACCGTGTGCTACTATGCAAACACGCCAGACATCGCATTTACTTTACTACCGGGTAGTTCAACGGTTTTAACGGTAACACTTTCGCCGTTATTTTTATAAAATGATAATTCTGTCATTTTCTAACTATGACAATACTTCCGTTGTGGGATCCACCAATGATTGTGCCGTCGTACGGATATTCCCTGACAAAAAGAATATTCCTCGACCAAACGAATATTTTATAACGACTTGCATACTTTGCAAAAAATTTCACATATCACCCTTAACTTTAACCTTTTATCAATTTAACCATTTACGAAATAAAATAATAATTATAAGAAAATTGAATACTTTCATTTCATAAAATTCGGGGTCTTACAATCTCCCCTCCTTATGAAATTTCGCCCTCGAAATTTACGTACGTATCTGGTATGCCGAAGAGGTGAGGATACCTCGTCAGATTCTAACTCTTGAGGTATAACATTTGAGTGTCGAATATGATCATTCTTATCCAAGATTTTAACACGTATCTCTTCATACGTTAAATCTTTTGCTATCTCGTCTAGTTCTAATTTAATAATGTTGTTCGGGTCATCCACATATCTTTGTAACATCGATACGTGAAAAACGTTATGAACACGCGACATACTTGGCGGTAAAACGAGTCTATAGGCCACAGTTCCTACTCCATCGAGGATTTCAAATGGGCTAATTAAATCGAGGGTTGAGATTTCCTCTCTTCGTCGATTCTTGCTTCTAAATTATGCCCTCTTGAACCTTATTCTTCACATTCATCAGCTCCGTGTGTTTAGTTTGAGCGGCTTTAACTTTATAGATTAAAGTCGATTCTACTCGTATATTCATTATCTTCACGTGGGTCCCTAGAGTATTTAACTCTATCTTCATCATTTGTAAGTTATACGAAATGGGTCTTTGTGTTAACAACATCGCACTCGTAAATGCATACGATCTTCTACTCAACGCGTTAGCTACCACCTTCGATCTTCAACGATGATATTGAATGGTATGGTCGTAATCTTCAACAGCTCGAGCTAACGTCCTTGGCGCATGATACATTCGTTTTGGTTGAAGAAATATTTAAGGGTTTTAGAAATGGGTTTTGTACTAGGGTCAATACAAAATTCAATTTCACGCTCTAGGGGTAGGCTAAGAAGTCTTCGGAGAATACGTCAGGAAATTTATTAACAATAGAAATATCATTCAAAATTGTGACTCTCATCCAAGACTTGGATAGTACGTCACATTGATACCTATCAACTTGCCAATGTCGCCTACGGAAAGTCTGGATTCGGTGTAATCCAAGACTTGGAAGTCACCAACGAAAGGCTCAGGGCTCTTTACTTATGGCTTAATATAATAGTGATTAACTTTAGTGGTTTGGTTGCTTGAATTCGCATAACAGGTTGGTTAGGAATATGAAAGCTAACAACCTTACGAAAATAATCAATTTTGGCATGATGATTAGTTAACCAATTGATTCCTAAAATCACATCAAGGTTAAGTATTTTCAAAGAGATAAGATCGACAGGTAACGTGAAAGTGTTGATTTGAATCAACGAGATTTATAAACAGTGGAGGTAATGAAGGTTTCTACTAACGAAGTCTCATCCAATAAGTCAAAGTCTAACTTCTCTGGGGTCAAATTTAAACGTTGAGGGCAAGAAAGAGAGATCAAAGAATGGGTAGAACCGATATCTAATAAGGTATAAACTTCGCAAGAATTTATAATTAACTAACCCGTGCTAACTTCGTTCTGGTTATTCACTTTTTTAGAAGTCACGAAAAACGCAGTTCTTGAAACCACCGACTTTATTTTGTTTGTATCCTCCTTTGGTGCCACCGTCCCAGCTGGACTTGACTTTGGTGCACGACAAAATCGGGCTAGGTGACCTTCTTTTCCACAATTGTAACATGCTTTGGACTGCATCATGTAGTTTGGACTGATATGTTCTTCCCCTCCACATTTGAAGTATACAATTGGTCGTCGTTCTCCTTCCTTGAAAACGGGTGTTGGTGCTGCTATCTTTCCATCGTTGTTGAACCTTCTTTTCTTGAAATTTCCAGTCCTATTATCTTGGCCATCATTACCACAGGAGTGGTTACCATTCTTGGCATGATAAATTCCCCCATGATGGTTATCATTGTTCCGATGGTCGTTGCCACTGGTACAATTATTATCGTGTTGTTGCTCATTATCCTTTGGTTGGGCTGGCTCATTATCGCGCTCCAATAACTGAGCCCTATTCACAACATCTGAATATAAACAAAGTTTGTGAGAAATGAGGTTTTGACGTATATCGGGTTTCAAACCTCTTAGAAACATTCGCGTAATTCGCTCCTCATTATCTACCAAATGGGATGCAAACCGGGATAACTCCGCAAATTTAGCCTCGTATTGTGACACAGTCATATTTTTTTGCTCCAACATGATGAATTCCACCTCCTTCATGTGACGAATACTTTCGGAAAAGTACTTGTCGTTGAACAACTCTTTGAACTTCTCCCAAGACATCTTGAGTGCATCAGGTTGGGTACGCTTTATAGATTCCCACCAATAATCTGCCTCTTCACGCAACATAAAGGTGGCGAAGGGAACCTTTTGCTCCTCGGAGCATCTCAAGATATCAAATATCTTGGTGATTTGCTTTAACCACGTCTCCGCCTTAAGTGGTCCTGGCTTTCCCAAAAACTCCAGCGGTCCCAACTCCTTGAACTGTTTAGCGGTGACCAACCGAGAATTGCCGGTGTTTCCACCTATATTTTGAACAGGATTCTCTCTCACCTGATGTTGCATGAATTGCATAAAGCCTCTGATCATCCCATCGTTCATCATCTGATCGATGTTGTTATTTACCTGAGGATTATTGTCTTCCTGTTGCACATTATCCTGTGTATTGATCGTTGGTGACTCAACGGTCTCATGTGCTTCATTGCTGATCACAACATTTTTAGATGTCATTTTCAAACACTGTCACAAAACAAGGGTTAATTGACATATCACATATTATCCCTATACTCTAACCGACCAATTAAATACCAAATAAACTTAGGTAGGTCATACTAGCGAAGGAATTCCCCGTCTCTCCCCTCCTAGTTCTTGTCTCACATCTCAGCCAGAGATCATATCCCTAAGCTTTGATACCAATTGTGACGCCCCCAAAATGGGTATACATCACCCATCTTGAGTCGCCAAATATATGGTACAGAATACAAATAAAAACTTAATTATACAACTGTCGTGTAAAATACGACAAAATATAAGCTGAGAGTTTTAACACGAATATTGTCTTCTAGACAATATCCACACTTAATGGAGTCCTCGTTACATTTATTGTCACACTATTTTCTAGAATAGTGAGGACTACTAAAACAACCATCTGGACCGTCAATTCATTCCCCAACTCATCCCAGCTATATTCTCATTTCCTGAAGAGAACAGTGAAAGAAAGGGTGAGCTCAACTAGCCCAGTAAGAAATATTATGACTAAGATAATGCAGAATAAATTATCTTTAGCCTTCAAAAGTATAACAACTGATAGAATACAATAGACAACAAGTTTTAGATCAACAACTGCAGCAGAATAAGCAATCCATTAGAAGAGTCAAATAGAGCATAAAATCTACTATCTTCTATGATTTAAAAAGTTTTTCATCAAATTTATCGCTGAGACTCAGCTTAATAAATAAACCACATCATCGAATCATCCCTGCACTACGGGTCAAGGATATTCATGTAATCATCAATGGTCATGACTATACCGAATAATCCCTGGTCATAATCATACCCATAACTGTCCATCAATGCACTACGGATCAATGAGGACTTTTACCACATCATTAATTACATTACGGTCATGATTATACCAAATAATCCCTGGTCATAATCATACCAAGTCCATCTATGCACGTAAGCCAAAGATGACTTTCATCACAATATAAGCATGAGGATGTTGACCATGTCATAACAATTCAGTAAAACAAGTTCAAGGATAAATTTTAAAAATTTATAATTTAATTTATCCAGAATTCAATAACGTTCAACTTGTCAACATGATACTGCTTTGTGGAGCAAAATTCAAGAATGCTCAGAAGAATATTTCCATAAAAAGATACTGGATGAAGCGCAAATATCCAGGATATTCTACTAATTTCATGGAGTATGGAAGCCAAAACTTTAACCAACTGAGTATAATAGAATATATGAAACTGCAAATGGATTTTTGCCCGCCGTGTGGTAATCCACGTAGACAGAACATTTCCACAATTTAATAAGGAATGAATACAAAGGATCATTCACCATGCATGCAGTAATCCACATAGATAGGTTATTCCAACAGAATAATAAAGAATGGAATAACAAAAGAATTCACCATGCATGCGGTATTCTGCGTAGACAGGCTATTCAAATAGAATAATAAAGAATGGGATAACGGAAGAATTCACCAGGTATGCGATAGAATGCGTATGTATGAGTTATTCCAATGTAATAATAAAGAATGGAATAATGTAAGAATTCACCAGCATGCGATAGACCACACGCATAAAAGTTATTCTAATGAATAATAAAGAATGGAATAACAACCCTTACAGTATAGAAAGAAAATAACTCTCTTCATGAATATGAAAGAAATAATACCCCTTACCTAGAAGAAAAGCGGATTTGGAATAGTGAGGTAGAAGAGACTTTCTTCTTCTTTCTCTCTATAATTTCTCTATAATAATTGCTCTTGTGAGACTTAGTGAATTGGTGAGAAATGAAGGAAGAATGAGCTTATATTTATAGGAAAATATAGTTTCAATAATTACACAATTTGGGGGTCGAAATATTATAGTATAATACCTTCCTCTTTTTCTTCATTTTTAATTTAGTCCTGCAAGTATTATCAAACATGCACCACCTCCCATAATAGTAAATAATGTGAATAAATAATAAATCATGTGACTCAATAGTTCTAAACATGTGAAAAAATTAATTATAGTATAGTACCTTCATCTATACCTCCATTTTTAATTTAGTCATGCAAGTATTATCAATCTTGCACTAACTCCCCTAATAGTAAATCATGTGAATCAATAGTACACACAAGTGAACACATAGTTATAAGCATGTGAATTAATAGCAATTAATTGCTCATTTATCCGGTAAATTACCCAATTGGTCAATATAACCTCCAGTCATTAATTATCATTGAAATAAATGTTGATTTCCACTAAAAACTAATAATTTTCACATAATGGAATTATCAATTTCATCTTTAATCAACACGAACTTATTCATCATTAATATTATAACTCACAATATTTAACAACCAGGTCGTTACCAGGAAAGAGGGGGATTTTCAATAAGGATTTCTCCCTATTAGCGCGCAATTAGATTATCTAACCTCTCCTTGATAGAACTTCTAGACATTGTCAATATTGCAAATAATAATATGAATAACTTTGTCGTCTCAATTATTGATTTAATAATATATCATATTATGCAGATGATACTATGACAATAATTGAATCAATAATATGAGAGATATGATGCAACAATTATTGTAGCAATTATTGAGTATAACTGAGTGACTTCTTACGTAAGCATTAATAATCAATACCGTGTGCTACTATGTAACCACGCCAGACATCGTACTTTTACTCTTTGGGTAGTTCAAAAGTTTTAACGATAACACTTTCGTCATTATTTTTATAAAATGATAATTCTGTCATTTTCTAACTACGACAATACTTCCATTGTGGGGTCCACCAATGATTGTATCGTCGTATAGATATTCTCAGACAAAAAGAATATTCCCCGACCAAACTAATATTTTATAACAACTTGCATACTTTGCAAAAAATTTCACATATCACCCTTAACTTTAACCTTTTATCAATTTAACCATTTACGAAATAAAATAATAATTATAAGAAAATTGAATACTTTCATTTCATAAAATTCGGGGTCTTACAGAGGAGGCAAGAAGGGAAAAGAGCAGACCTAGGAGTTTCTCTAGAGAAGGCAGGAGCCGAAGGAGGAGTAGTTCTCCAGACAAAAAATCTGAGCACTAGAGCAGATCGGGATAAAGGAGGAGAATCGGGTCTCCTGAATACGAGAGGGACATGCATTGATGGCCCCCTCGTAAAGAGGAATCTGATCCCCTCGCTAGAAGGGTTGCTGAGTTAGAAAAGTTGCTGGTGGTGAAGAGCCCGATGGGGACACCAGTAAGCTGCCCCAGTTCACTATTTTCATCCGAAATTAATCAGGTCACGGCTCACCCGAAGAAGAAGATGCCCCGGATGGAGACGTATGATGGACCGGGGATCTGTATAACCATTCAGATGGGAATGACAAGCTGATGACTTACTATGGGCATTCAGATGCTGCCAAATGTTATATGTTTACCACAACCTTAAAGAAGAGTGCTCGAGAATGGATGAGGACTTTGGCAGCAGGATCAATTAGTTCATGGAATGACCTTCGGGAAAAGTTTCATGCTTGGTTCAGGAGTAACAGAAGAAGAGGAAAGATCACTGCTTCCCTCATGCATGTGAATCAATGTTTGAATGAAAGCCTCAGTCAGTACGTTAAGGGGTTTCGGGAGGATGTGGGTTCGATAGAAGAATTAAATTCCCCTCAACCCTTGGAATTTTTCAAAACAGGTCTGGATATAGGGAGGTCGAAGAAGCTGATGAAGGACCTAGTGATCAATCCTCTTGCAGATTTGACTGAAGCCTTTCTTCGGGTTGAAGGGTTTTTTGCGATAGAAGAGGCTATGGAAAACATCAAACCACACTCCCAGTCTTACGATAAATATAAGGATCGGGAAAACCAGAGTTACCATTGTCCAGATAATAACCAGGGGAGGACGGATAATTCTGGGAAAAAGAACTACAATGGCAAGTGATCGGGCAGTGGCCGACCACCCTTCCCGAATAGAAGCATCAATAAAGTCTACACCCCCCTCAACACAGATCGGGCTAAAATATTGGAGGATATTGAGAATAAACCATTCTACGAGCCCTGTTCAACGAATCTGAAACTTGGGAAGAGGGACAAGGACAAGTTTTGAGAGGTACCAGTAGAGTCATGGGAATACGACGGAGATGTGTTATTACCTAAAGGATCTGATAGAGAAAAATGTTCAGAAAGGCCAACTAGTTCAGTATGTGGTAGGTCGAGAGAATGTTGAGCCACATAGGGAGGAAAAAGAGAGGGCCAGATTAGGATACACCATCAAAACAGAACCAGCCAGCCCAAGGTGTGATTGATATAATTTCAAGCGGTTCTGTAGGGCGTGTAACAGGAAAGAAAAGAATTGGGCACCTTGATGCAGTATTATCGGTTGCAGGTTCCTCACCGAGAAAGGATCGGGCCTTCCTGGGTACCTCCATCTCTTTCTCTAACGAAGAATATACTTCAAAACCTTATAGAACCGCATGTTGGGCCACTGGTGATAACAACAGAAGTCGGACCCATGGATATGAGAAGAATGATGATAGACAACGGGTCCTCGGTCGACAAACTATACACCCACGCCTATCAGAGGATGGACTTAGAAGGTAAAAAGATGGAGTTAGGTAGAGAAGACCCTTTGTACGAGATCAGTGGAGATCCGGTGCATGTGTCAGGAACCATTGAGTTTCCTGTCAGGTTCGGTACAACACCTCAGCAGGTAGAGATAATGGTTAGGTTTTTCGTAGTCCATATGGATTCGACATATAATGCAATTCTGGGAAGGCCGACCCTGGTAGCCTTGCAAGCAATGATGTCCATACCTCACTTTAAAATCAAGTTTTCGACACCGAACAGGATTGGGGAGGTAAAAGGCGATCTTGACATTGCCCGAAGTTGTTATCGGGATACGTTGATCTCTTCGGGGGTTGGGGTCAGCAAGCAGAAATAGACAATGACCATCGAGATAGAGCCACTTAATGAGAGTAGTACAGAACCGCTTTCCCTACTTACCGAGGAGACAAAAGATGTTGAGTTGGTCCCAGGGAATGCAAAAAAAATTGATCAAGATCGGGTCGGGGTTGACAGAACTGTTCCTAACAGGGCTGATAGATATGCTTTGGGTCTACGCTGACATCTTTGCATGAGAACCTAGTGACATGTCCGGGGTAAGTGAGCCGGTAGCAGTACACAGGCTGCATGTGGATCCGAAAAGAAAGCTAATCATATAAAAAAGGAGATTTTTTACCCCAGAAAGACAGAGGATCATCGATGAAGAGATTGCCAAACTCCTGGAGGCATAATTCATCTTCGAGATTGACTATCCTGAGTGGTTGGCTAATGTGGTTTTGGTTCAAAAACAGAAAGGGAAATGGAGTGCATTAATTATACAGACCTGAATAAGGCATGCCCAAAAGATTTCTATCCAATGCCCAACATAGACCAGTTAATCGACGCCACCTCGGGATATGGTATGTTAAGTTTCAAGGATGCATTTTTAGGGTACCATCAGATTTTGATGAATAAGAAGGATATCCTGAAGACAAGTTTCATCACGCATCGGGCCATTTACTCTTATCGAAAGATAACCTTCGGACTACTTAATGATGGGGTAACGTATCAACGAATGATGAACTACGTGTTCAAAAGGCAGCTAGGCCGTAGAATGGAAGTTTATGTGGATGACATGATTTGTGAAAAACATGTTAGTCTGGGATCATCTGGAGGACCTAGAAAGCTGCTTTGAGATAGTCAGAAAACATAAGCTGCGATTGAACCCGATAAAGTGTACCTTCGGATTGGGGTTTGGAAAGTTTTTGGGGTATCTGACTAGCAAAAGGGGCATCGAAGAAAATCTAGAGAAGATCCAAGTGATCTTAAATATGAAATCACCGAAGACGTATAAAGACGTACAGAGGTTAATAGGTCAAATAGCTGCCCTTTAGAGATTTATGTCAAGATCGGCTAAAAGATGTTTGCTATTTTTGACACTTTGAAAGGGTCAAAGAATGAGAAAAGTTTCTAGTGGACATCAGAGTGTGAAGATGTGTTCCAAGGGATCAAGAAATATTTGTCTTCGGCACCATTACTGATGAAGCCGATCCCTTTTGAACCTTTGTACTTATATCTGGCTGCAAGCTCGATGGCAGTGAGTGCAAGACTTGTACGGGACAAGGGGGAGAATAGTTCCCAGTATACTATGTCAGCCACGTTCTTTGAGATGCAGAGACAAGATACCCGAACCTGGAAAAGTTCACATACGCCTTAATCATCACAAGCAGAAAGCTTCGGCATTATTTCCAGGGTCGATTGGTTGTGATGTATACGGATCAGCCGTTAAAGAAGGTACTACAAGGGCCAAAAGTTTTGGGTCGGCTTGCTGCATGGGCGATGGAATTAACACAGTTGCTTTGGAGTACCATCCTCGAACAACAATCAAGGGACATGCACTGGCAGATTTTGTTGTGGAGTGTTCTTTCATGGAACTGGATGTGGGTTCAGTCACTGAAACACAACAGATGCAACATTCATGGACTCTTTACGTAGATGGATCGTCAACTTCAGATGTCAGCGGTGCAGGGGTTATACTGATAAGTCCCGAAGGGTTCAAAGTCCAACAAGCCATTCAGTTTCAATTCAAAGCCACAAATAACGAAGCAGAGTATAAGGCCATTCTAGCTAGACTTCGGTTGGCCTGAAGCTTGGAGGTTCAAAAATTAGTTATCTACAGTGATTCTCAACTAGTCGTCAAGCAGATATTAGGAGAATATGAAGTTAAGGGGGTAAGGATGATAAAGGACATGGTTGAAGTTAAAGAAAAACTAACGTACTTCAACTCACATAGTTGCCAAGGAATTGATCGGTCAGACAACACAGTAACAGATGTTTTGGCCCGATTAGAAATGACTAAAGAAAGTTCTTCTAATGGTTCAGTGTATTTAGAGGTATTAGAACAACCTAGCGTTCCGAAGGCGGGTGTGCTAGCTTTAGATCGGCTCGACTGCTGGCTTACACCGTATATCTCTTATCTGGCAGATGGGGTTTTACCTTCAGATCCCATCTTAGCAAGAAAGATCAAGCATGGGAGCTCAAACTTTATTCTTATTAACGGAGATCTATATCGAAGGGCTTTTAGTTCTCCACTGCTCAAGTGCTTGACACCATCGGAAGAAGATTATACAGTTTAGGGAGTGCATGAAGGGATTTGTGGAGATCACATGGGGGCCAAGTCATTGGCATACAAAATTTTGAGGTACGGATACTATTGGTTAACCATCTATCAGGAAGCCAAAGATTTCATCAAAAAATGTCATAAGTGTCAGCAGAACAGTGCCATCCCTCATAAACCCCCCGAAGAGTTATATTCGGTCTTATCACCTATTCCATTTGCTATCCGAGGAATCAATATCTTGGGACCACTGCCGAAAGCAAAGGGGTAAGTTAGTTTCGTGATCGTAGCCATTGACTACATAACCAAGTGGGTCGAGGCCAAACCTCTACATAAGATCGCCAAAAATGAATGCCTCAAGTTCTTTAAAGAAAGTGTCGTCTATCGGTTCGGAATCCCAATGGCTTTGGTCTCAGACAATGGCAGAGAGTTTGTAGGGTCAAAATTTGAATCATTTTTGAAAGAGTTGGGGATTTAACATTGAAAGACTTCAATTGCACATCCTCAGCCGAACGGACAAGTGGAAGTCACCAACCGAACCCTACTTAATGGTATCAAAAGAAGGTTGGACAAATTGAAGGGTCGGTGGCCTGAGGAATTACTCAGTGTTTTGTGGGCCTATCGAACCACCCCAAGGACGACAACTGGGGATTCACCATTTCGATTGGCCTATGAAACTGATGCACTCATACCCGTTGAGATCAGGTCTCCCACACTTCGGGTCAGTCAATACAAGGAGTTATATAATGATGATGACCTACGACTGAATCTGGATCTCTTGGAAGAGGTTTGGGATTCAGCTCTAATAAGGTTAGCAATTTACCAGAAGCAAACTGCCCGACACTATAACCAGAAGGTGAAACAAAGAAGGTTCAAGGTTAGGGATTTAGTACTTTGGGAATCAAAGGCATCGACCCCCCAGAACACTGGCAAGTTGATGCCGAACTGGGAGGGACCTTATGAAGTAATAGAAGTACCGACGCCAGGTACTTATCAGCTTTGAGCAATGGATGGATCAGAAGTAAAGAATACATGTCATGCTGGAAGACTTAGAAAATATTACTAGTAAAAGTTATGTTATTCCTTCCTTTATTTATGTAAATCATGCTATTTATCGATGAAATAAATGAGAATTTCTATTAGGGAAAATTTTGTACTTCATTTATATTCATAAGCTTTTACAAATCCGATCAGACAAGCTTCAGACAAAAACTGATCAGAAAGTTAGAAACAACATAAGTGGTCAGTAAAAGTCACAAGTATAACTTATCAAAAAAATTACAGACAAAGTAAAACTTTTTACTTCATTTATATCCATAATTTGTTACAATATCTGATCAGATAAGCTTCGAACAAAATCGATCAAAAAGTTAGAAGCAACATAACTAACCGATAAAGTTACAAGCAAAACTGATCAGGAAAGTTACAAACAAAAGGAATAAGAAAAGATTACAAAAATTACATATACAAATCCTAAAAGAAACTATTCTTTAGGACCCTCATCTTCAGCTTCAGATTCTTCGTCAGAAAAATCAAGGACCGAAGCTTCAAGCCCAGCAGCCTTCATCTTCACCCGAGCCTTCTCTCGATAAGCTTCATAGCCTTCAGCGAACTAAGACATGATCTTCTCGGTCAGGGCAAGAGATTCTTCATACTCTACTATGGCTCGCTGCTTGGCTTCAACACATTCTTACCCTAAGGAGTTTTTTTCCCAAATTACATACATCAACTTGGCGTGCATCCCGTCAAACTTCTCCTCAAGGGCATGAAGCGCTTGCTCCCGATCCTTATTTTCTTCTAACAAATAATCTTTCTCCAAGATGAGTTTCTTAGCATGATTATCAAGACCGACGAACTCTTGTTGGAGAAAGGCATACTGCTCTTTAAACTCGTTGGTCTGACGTTCAGCCCTGGTCACTTTATTTTGGGTCTCAGCGTGAAGATCCTTCTCCTTCTTCAGATCCGACCAAAAACCCCGAACCTCAGCTCTGAGCAATTACACATCCATCTTCATCTGAGCCTCCCTTTTAATGACATGGGACAGAGGCGGAATGGCTCGGGCGAGGATAGCATTGGCCTACAATACAGCGAATGAATACATCAGTTATGAAGAATGAAGTATCAATAAAGAAAATATCTTAAGTTATCTGGTTTACCTGACATTAGGTCTTGATGTAAGCCATTCAATATTCTTCGAGGGAGAATCCCTTAAACCTCTTGTCTTCTCCACGTAAATTAAAGTGTTCTAGCAGATTAAAGGGAAACACCTCCGAGGGGCTCCTGGGCCAAAAGGTGGTAGGTGTTCCATGGGAGGAACTGGCATCAATGGCAGGTTTAAATGTAGGGGTCAAGCTTGGAAGAGGATCGACCTCCACAATCTGAAGATCCAGATCCTCTGTCAGGCGAGGCCTCTTAGAGCAAGGTTCGAGAGGAACCTCTCTGGTTTCCTCTAAATCCTCGAGGATAGCTACTGGTGGGGTGGAGGAGGGGTTGGCTTCGAAATGACCGAAGAAGATGGCTTGGAGGGGCCCTTGGTGGAAGGCTTCTTCTTACTCTTCTTCAGCAAAGCCATTTTCTCCGATCTATTCATCTTCAGCACGTTTTTGTTGCTAGGGTCAGCGGTGGTGGTGTTCGGAGGGGCTGGACCCGATGTAGAATAGGTTGAGTGTTCTGCAATTGGGATGGTCTCCTCTTCAGCCATTTTATCGATGATAGGAAGACGGATCGGCTCAGTTTTGATTGGCAAGGGAGCTAAGGATTCCGCGACTGCTTCGGGTTTGAAGATTGTCACTGCACAATGGAAAGTAAGTTAGAAAAATGGTTATGAAAGCAAGACAAAAGGAAATTAATGGAGTTATGGAGAGGTTCGAGATAAAGTACTTACACCCATGTTTGTATAACCAGGTTTCGTTGGATAAAACTCCCAGACCTCATTCGGTCTAGCTTAACTTTTTGTAAAACTCCTTAAAAGTAATGGCTCGGTCCTTCGGGACATTGGACACCTTGGCAATGGGATCATCAGGATGGGCTAAAGAAGACCTATATGACTTTAAGTGAATGAACACTCAGCTCCCACCGATAAAAATATAGCTAGATGTGAGCTAACAAATGTTTAAAATGAGAAAGCACTCAATTTGGGGTGTGTATATAGCAAATTTGATAGGGCTTCCTAGCCTTTTTTCTCTTGAATATGGCCACCCTAAGCTCTATATTTATAGAGCTGGGAGCCGCAGGTGTACCTGCGGCTGCCCGGGGTGGCCCGGGCTCTGCGGGTCCTGCCATCTTGAAATACATGCATGCATGCAACATGATGTTCGCTCGAACTTGCAGAACTTCAATCCGAGCATCCGATTGAGGTGTATAAGACCTGTTTTGGCTTGTTGTTGTCGAGAGCTGCTCAATGACATGGGATTAGAGGTTGTACAAAGTCAAGAAGATGAAACCGTGTCCTATCTCTTCAAGCTGCAAATTCTATCCGGTGTGCTGCCTTGCGTAGTAGTCACTCGGGATTGCAACTCCTTGGTTCTTGTGGAACATTGTTATGCAGAATGTATGTTGATTGTTGTTTGTTGAGATGGTGTCATGTGGGGTTGGGGTGGAAATTTGACAATTTTGCCCTTCACCGGGGTTATCTCTGGTTTTGGTAGATAAAGTAGACGCTGCTCAGGGTTATCTCTGAGATTGGACCGTTGCAAGTATTGAATTCCCTCAGGGTTGTCTCTGAGGTGTGCATGTCCTCCTAGGGTTATCTCCGAGTTTGGGAATTAAGTGCCTCGGTGTGAGTCCCGAGGATTAAGCTAACTACATGGGTTGAAACAAGCATTTCCGGGGTTATCTTCGGAACTGCAACTGCACTCCTTGGGGTTATCACCAAGGTTAACATTGTCTTTCCCAGTGTTGTTTCCGGGACTGAGACTGAACATCTCGGGTTTATCTCCAAGATGAATCGGCCTTCTCCGGTGGAATTTCAGGTATTTGCACTGCATTTCCTCGGGGTTATCTCAGATGTGGGGAATGATACTCCCGGTGTGTTTTTCGGGGTTAAAACTGAACTTTCGGTGGTATTTCCAGGATTAAGCTGAGATGTCTTCCAGGGTTATCTCTGAAAGAAGATTTTGCACTGTAGACACTCGAAATTTTCTGCACACCTGTTACTAACATTGTAGGAGGGCAGATTCATCTTTTGGATATAACCCTGGAAGACATCTCACGTCCATTCCGCATACTACCGGAAGCTCACGCTTAGGAATCATGTGATCACAGATTCAGTCTATTGAATCTAGATTCGGTTCCTGTGATGGACATTTTCAGCTATAAGCAGCTTGTATATTATTTATGGTACCCGAATTTCCTTAGATGGTTGTCATGCCCATGAGGAGTTCGGCACTGCTGTATATTATTTTCTTGAAGATGCCTCGCATCTCGAAAATAAAAGTAAACATGCCAAACATTTAATAATAAAATGGAAGTATGAAAAGGTCTCAATTCCTATTGAGCACAGGGTTTGAAAAACCTCTTTTTACAGAACTTCATTGCTATATTCTGTTTAAAACTGAATTTTTCTATAAATTCAAACCCTTTGTATATAGGTGCGAACGAGGCCTCACACTACTTTCAAATAATTACACACACACACACATTCATATAACAGTTTCTTAAAAAGTGGCGGTCACCATGGAAACACGGATGTCGGGGGGTGCCTAACACCTTCCCTCCGCATAATCAAGCTCCCGAACCCAAATGAATCTCGGTTTCACAGACCCGTTTAGCAGTGTCACATCACTGGGTCAATGTGCAAACCTTTTCTCGGTTGCGTTGGTGCAACCAGTTAAAATCACCAACTGGCGACTCTTAAAGTCAAATCGTCGACATTATACATATCAGACCTTTTTCACTTGTTTTTTCAAACAAATCTCACATAACATGAGAACACCAAAGAACAAGTAACGAAAAGGGACAACTAAAAACACGACGTGGACAGGTGGCAACTCTGTTGGGGACTCTAGTAAGAGGGCTTAAGCCACTATTACAAGCTTTTCAAAACTGTTATATACTTGTGTGTGAATGTTGCATTTACATTTATGATGAATGTGTACGAATGCATTTTATTTATTGCACTGCAAAATATCTATCTGTTATATTAGTGCTTCGTACATGTCATCATTTTCATAAACGGTGAGACACATTGTATGTGAATGTATGTTGTGTGATTTCTCCACCAGGAGGCTATCCTGTCTGTGTTTGATTACTGGACTCATAGGGAGACTAATTCTAATGAGGCTCAGAAAAGGCACCACCCAGATTCGCTCTAGTTGAAAGATCGGATTAATTTCCCGTCAAGTAGATTGCGAAGATCTGGGGACCTTCATGCCAAAAAACCACGAGAGTAACCCTAAGATAGGTCAACCTTTGATAAACCAAATGCGTAGGAAAGTCTCTTCATGCTTTCCATTTTCAATTACTTGTAAAAGCATTTACTTGTAATTTCATTCCATGTTCATCTTTATATAATGGAAAATATGAAGATTATTTGTGCATACATAACATATTATCAATTAACACCCATTTTTGCAGGATGATATTCCTAAAATGGACACATTATAATAGCATTTACATTATCCCTAATACTAAACTACATAAGTCTTTTGAAGGGAAATCATTGGGCTTGTTACCCGCTCAAAATCTAAAAAGGCCATGAGCCTACAGCCAATCATGTCTTCTTCTGACCAATCTAATCCTGTTTCTCGAGAAGAATTTGACGGATTAAGTAAACAAATTATAAATTTGGCTGTTCTGCTGAAAGAATTGCATCAGTCTACTCAGGGTACAAATTTGCCTACACATATAGAATCCTCTACACAAGGAGGAGCTCATGGTATGGAAAAAATAATTCCAGAACCTCAGTTGGATACGACCAACAAAGACCCTGAAAACACCTATCTCAAAGAAGATCCAGACACCGGTGATATCAAGAAGAAGGTCCTACAAATGGAGGAAACAATTCGTGCTCTCAAAGGGATTGGAACACATGGAAGTGTTTCATATGTCGACCTTTGCATATTCCTTGGTGTTCATTATCTAGAGAAATTTAAAACCCTTGATTTTGAAAGGTATGATGGGTTAGGGGATCCTTATACACATTTGAAGGTGTTCATTGGAGAACTTGGGTCTTATGCGGAAAACGAGAAGCTCAGAATGCAGCTGTTCCAGAAGAGTCTGACTGGATAAGCCCGTTCATTGTATACCAGATTAGAAAACTCAAAATCCATAGATGGGAAGAGCTAGCTCACGCCTTTCTCACTCAATATAGTTTTCAATCTCAGATGGCTACTGACCGGTATCAGATTACCAAGGTTAAGAAACAGTCTAGTGAGTCTTTTAGAGAGTATGCTCAAAGGTGGAGGCGCCTTGTTGCTCAAGTTATTCCTTCCATGACAGAATTAGAAATGGTCATGGCTTTCATAGACATACAGGAAGCTCCTTTCTATGAAAGAGTCTTAGCTGGTATTGGCAAACCATTCTCCGAAATGATCAAGCACGGAGAAATGGCTGAGATGAGATTGAAGTCCGATAAGATTCAAGATCTAGCCACTCTTAAAGTAGTTGCTGAACACATCCAGTCTGGATCTTATGGAAACAACCCCTGAAGGGTCCATAAAAAGAAAGAGGAGGATGTTTCCTTGATACTACAAGGTCAGAAAGGCAGTTAGAACATGCCTATATAGTGGAGAAACTACTCCCTTTTCCAAGCACAGTCTTCAAACCCTCCATTGCCTAAGATTGGAGAAGTAAAGTGCCCTCGAACGTTCACACCCTTCGGGGATTCGCTCGAGAATATTCTTACTCTTCTGACTACTCAGAAGAAAATCACACGTCTTCTTCCACCAGCCAACCCTAATGGGAGGGGTTTTAATGCTACTCGAAAGTGTGCTTATCATGTTGGAGCACTTGGACATGATACTCAAGACTGTTGGGCCTTGAAACACAAGATCCAAGATTTAATAGACAACGGTGAGATCGTGGTCACCAACCTAGATCAGCCTCATGTGCAAGACAACCCTCTTCCTCAACACAAAGAAGAAGAGGTCAACATGATTAGTTGGAGCACTGGACTTAGTTCTAGTTTTAATGGTGAATCATCCCAGAACATCAAAGATGGTGTTGACAAATGAGATTATGCAAAGTTTCAATTTGCTATGGAATGAAAAATGAAAGCTCTTTGCAAGCAAATTGAGTAATTGGCAGAACTGGTGACCCATCAGCATCAAGTCACACGCCAATTACTCAGCCAGGAGCATGCCTATCTCCTTCCTTTTGTTATGAATCCTCCACCATCACCTTCGGAAAGCGAAGCTATGGAGGATAAGGTTGCAAAGAGAGCAAATGCTAAAGCCCATCGGGATTTTGCCAATCAGAGGGAATTCACATACCTAGGCCAACCTATAGAGGAGATATTTAAAATGTTAATCAATGAAGGAAGAATTACCTCCCTTCTACCTACAATTAATCCCCGTTCAAGACGGTTCAACTCTGATGGAGTATGTCATTATCATTCACATTCTCGCGGTCATAGCACAGAAGAATGCTGGGCACTCCGCCATCTCATTAAGAATCTTATTGATAGTGGTGTCTTGCAGCTGGCAGATGATGACATTGTGCAACTAGAGAGTGGGAATACATGTCCTACCAAGTGGAAGGGATCAATAGCAGTTATATCCGATGAGGATGATAAAATTGTCAAATCATTTCCCATACAAGCAATTCAACTCAAAGGAGCTGACAATCCTTTGAAAATGGCCGCACCAGAGCAAATTTCTTTACCTTTCATACCACAATATCCTGTTGTCAGCTTACACAAAGGTCCATAGAATTATGGAGAAGCTGAAGGATCCACATCTCATACTACTGCTACAGTGTCGAAGGAAAATCCACTGTATCTTCCTAAGAGGGTGATGAAACCCGCCATCAAAGCAAAGGGGAAGAGTCCCATAGAGAAGATTGAAAAATTCCTCCGCACTATGGTCCATAATGAAGCCAAGGTGGTTTTAAGCTTAAGAGAAGCTCCACATCAGATATCAATACTGGACTTGGTTTTCTCTTCCGAGGATTACAGGAAGATCTTACTCAAGGTTTTAGAAGAAGCCTACTTCCCAAAATCAGTGGATGTGGAAATATTTTAACATATGGTTGATCACATTTTTAACAACAATATGATATCCTTCACTGATGACGATATACTGCCCGAAGGGATCGGTCATTGCAAGCTATTGCACATCACAGTTTTGTCCTCTGGGTATATGTTAGCTGGAGTTCTGATAGATGGATGTTCGTCTCTGAATATTTGTCCTTATGCCACTTTGGTAAAGATGAACGTCAATCTCAAACGGATCCAAAGTAGCCATACGGTTATCAAAGCTTTTGATGGATCCCGATGAAATTCTGCCGGAAAGATTGAGCTGCCAATTGAGATTGGTCCAAATACATTCAATGTATCCTTTCATGTCCTCAAGATAGATTCAGGATACAACTTGCTATTGGGGAGACTATGGATCCACATGGTTGGAGCCATTCCTTCTACACTACATCAACAACTCAAATACATTGTCAACAACAGTCTAGTCACTGTCAAAGCCGAGCTGGAATGTCCTGAACAAGGAAATTTTCCAATCATCAGCTTCAATTCAGAAGTTGAGCCGACCAGTTTTCATACTTTGGAAGTGAGTAACATGTAATACCATCCAATTAGAGCACCACTTCCCATACCCAAGATTTCTGCCAAAGTTATGTCAGCCACTCAATAAATGATGTCATTGGGTCATCAGCCTGGACAAGGGCTTGGTAAAAAATAGCAGGGTATTAAGCACCCTATTCAAGTGTCCAGTCAAATCGGGACAGTCGGACTAGGCTATTCTACCAGTTCCAGTCATAGGAATCCTCATAAGCACAAGTAGGTTCCTCAAGCTTCAGCCACACAGCGATTTTCTCCATCTACACCGCATGAGCTGATACAGTCTCCAGTAAAGGTGCCAACCCATGTTATGGCTATGCTATTTCCCAAACTAGTACCATTAAAGAAAAAGAGGTGCTGATTCCTGATCCCGAAGTGGAAGAAAGGGAGTGGAAACGTAAACATGACATCGCTCTAATGATGTCAGGAATATGCATCATTGTCCATGATGAACATACAAACAGATATACCCTAGACGATGATTGCCCAGATGTCATGGTTATCATTTGGGAAAAGGAGATCAATGACAATCCCTCCATCACTGCAGTCCATTAGGACTTTGCCCTCGACAATTGGAGCAAAGACTCCACGATCGTCATCGAGGGTAAAACGGCGTAAAATCCTCCGCCTGTAGATATAACTTTAATTGCTTACTTTTCTATACAGTATTAGCAGTTATTTTATCAGTACATGCTAACACTTTTGTATGATTAAACAGTTTCATATATAAAGTGAAAGCATATTTTGTTTCAGGACCCTGAATTTAGATGTGCATGTACTTGCTGATGAGGTTCCTTCTCTCCACAAGGACTGTAACTTTGATGCAAAGTTGGACTCAGACTTGATAGAAATATAAGAGGACATTGAGGAACCTCAGGAGATTAAGGAATGGGTTGCAGACAAACCTAAACCCAACCTTGACCAAACCACTTATTTCAATCATGGAACCTTAGAAAGCCCTAAGCTAATCCAGATTGGTTCAGACCTAACCCCAAACCAACGGAATGACATGGTTGCGCTATTAACCCAATTCCAGGATGTGTTTGCATGGTCTCATGAAGACATGGTGGGTTTTTCCACTGTCATTGTCCTTCATTGCCTTCCCATTAAAGAGGGATTTAAGCCAGTCAGGCAGAAGCTCAGGCGATTGAAACCTGAGTGGAGTTTAAAGGTAAAAAAAGAAATTGTGAAACAATTTCAAGCTGGCATTATTATGGTATCTACATATTCGGAGTGGATATCCAACATTGTTCCCATGCCTAAACCCGGAGGAAAGGAGCGAGTTTGCATGGATTACCGGGATTTGAACAAAGCTTGCCTTAAAGATAGTTTTCCCGTGCCCTTTATCCAAATTCTCATTGACAATACTGCTCAATACGGCATGTACTCCTTTACGGATTGCTTCACGGGGTACCATCAGATTATGGTTGTTGAGGAAAACCGTGAGAAAACTACTTTCATCACGCCTTGGGGAACCTTTTGCTACAGACAGTTGTTATTCGGCCTCATCAATGCCGGGGCAACCTATCAGCGAGTTATGATGGCTCTTTTCCACAATTTAATGCATAAGGAGATAGAGATCTACGTGGATGACATCATTGTTAAATCCCTAAAGGAGGAAGACCACTTAGACCATCTCAAAAAGCTTTTCAACAGGTTGCGTAAGTACAACTTGAAGTTGAATCCAGCCAAGTGTGCCTTTGGTGTTAAATCAAACAAGTTGCTAGGTTTCCTTGTCAGCCACAAAGGGATTGAGCTGGATCGCACGAAAATCCAGGCCATCAAGGAAATGCCCATTCCTCAGACATAGAAGGAAATACGGGGATTTTTGGGAGGAATCAACTTCATTAGCAGATTTATTTTTCAACTCACAACAACTTGTGAACCCATCTTCAAGTTGTTAAGGAAGAACTCCTCCATGAAATGGAACGATGAGTGTCAGAACGCCTTCCTTACTATTAAAGAGCAACTGGTTAATGCTTCTGTTTTGGTACCTACCAGGGATGATGTTCCCCTATTCATGTGCCTATCCATTAATGACAATGCCATGGGCTGCATGCTGGGGCAAAAGGATCATAGAGGCCAAGAACGAGCTATCTATTACCTCAGTAAAAGATTTAGTATCAGTGAACACAAGTACACTCTGATTGAGAAGACTTGTTGTGCTTTAGCATGGGCTTCCATGAGGTTACATCATTACCTCCATGGTCACACAACCCATCTCATATCCCGTGTGGATCCTCTCAAGTATGTGTTTAGTAAGCCCATACTAAATTTTCAACTATCCAGATGGCAGTTGATCCTACAACAATTTGACATCTTCTATGTGATGCAAAAGTCTGTCAAAGGTCAAGGAATTGCGGATCAACTGGCCAATGCACCTGCAGGGGACTACAAACCCTTAGAAACATACTTCCCCGATGAAGAGATAATAGCAGTTCAGCAATACCATCAGCACGATGCATGCCACATATGGAAAATGTATTTTGATGGAGTTATTAACACAGAAGGTTCTGGAGCTAGAGCAGTTCTAGTATCTGGTACGGGGGAGTAGTATCCCATCGCCGTCAAATTGCAGTTTGTCAGCACCAACAACACAGCTGAGTATGAAGGCTGTATCATAAGGCTAAAACTTTCATGTTCAATGGGCATCAGGCGGTTAACTGTCTTTGGGGATTCTGAATTGGTAATTAAACAATCCACGGGAATCTATCAAACCAAAGAATTATATTTGCTGCCTTACCATCAACAAGTTTTACAAATGGCTTTGGAGTTTGAAGAAATCCCCTTTCTACACATTCCTCATAATAGGAATGATTTTATGGATGCACTAGCAACATTGGCCTCCTTGATTCATATACCTAACAAGGAAAACATGCCAAGCATCATATTTGCATTGCAAAAGGCCCCAATTTATGGGAACTATATTGTAGAAGTATCAGATGAGCTACCTCCCATCCAACACCCTTGGTATCAGCATATCAAGGAGTATCTACAAGATGGATTTACACCCGCTGAGGCGAGCATGACTGAAAAGAGGCGGATCCATTGACTTGCTATGATATTCTACCTGAGCTGAGATGCACTCTACAAAAGAGATGCAGGATTAGGTCTCCTCAGATGTCTAGACAAAGACCAAGCTCAGAGGCTCATGGATGAGATCCATGGTGGAGTATGTGGCCCACACATGAGCGACCCCCTACTTGTTAAGAAGATCCTCAGAACAGGGCATTATTAGCTTACACTCAAAGTTGACTGTGATGATCACATTAAGAGGTGCAATCAATGCCAAATTCATGGGAATGCTATCCACGCCCCTCCAAGGGAACTCTACAATATGAGTTCTCCATGGCCCTTCTCAATGTGGGGAATGGACGTGATCAGGCCCATCGAGCCCAAAGCCAGTAATGGACATCGATTCATATTCATAATGATCGACTATTTCACCAAATGGGTAGAAACAGCCTCCTTCCCCAGGGTTACCAAAGAAGTCAGCATTGCTTTCATCAGAAACAATATCATCTGTCAATATGGACAACCAGAGGTCATTGTGTCAGACAATGCTAAAAACCTCAACAACAAAATGATGGAGGAGTTATGTAGTAAATTCCACATCAAACACGGAAAAATTTCAAACGTCCAAGTATCCCCGATGGGGGTTACAATAAATTCTTAACCATTGATATAAGCATCAATGAAGGTCAAGCAACCTTGGCATACTCCCAAGCAAGGGTCATAACGCAATGCAACCATTGATACACACATCAATGATGGTCAAGCAGCCTTGACAGTTCACCCAACAGAGATCTATCCGGTGATACACACATCAGCGAAGGTCAGGCAGCCCTAACGATACGTACTGTTGGCAGTAACTCCAACAAGACTGTGGTATATGTTGGTGATACAAGACAGAGAAGACCATCCTCATCGGAGAGGACCGATGATGGAATATGTTATACACATCCTCAAACAGACAAAGCTTTATCCCCATAGATCTCTTGTACACAAGAGGCACCTCTATGGAGCAGAAGTCTGTATCAAGGATTCAGGACTTTAGTGATAGCCCCAATGTCAACATCCTTGAAGACTTGGATCACATGTCCAAGGCATCACTGATTGTCCTACCAACACGATTAACAGGGAACCGATAATCATTCCATCATACATTATATATTTGAATCATGTTGCTGCACATATCATCATGTGTAACTTGTTGCATTTCAAGTGTCTAGGATTCTTTATCCTATCCATGCCTTACATTGCATGAATATGATAAAGAGGGGCATCTGTAGACACTCGAAATTTTCTGCACACCTATTACTAACATTGCGGGAGGGCTGATTAGTCTTTCAAAGAAAACCCTGGAAGACAGCTCACGTCCATTTCGGATACTATCAGAAGTTCAGTCTCAAACCCGAAACGCACACCAGGAGTATCAATTCCAACCTCGGAGATAACCCCGAGTTTCGTCCTTGGAGATAACCCTAAGGAATGTTGTTGTAGTTCAGGTGATAACTTCGAAAATGCTTGTTTCAAATGCGATCAGATTCAATCTCAGACCTCCTGCTGAGGCACTCATTCCTCAAACCCGAAGCTAACACCGGGCAGACAGGGACACTTATAGATGACCTTGTGGAATTCAAACACTTGCAGCAGTCCAATCTCAGATGTAACTGTAAGACCCCAACTTATTATAAATGAAATTAAATTTCCTCTATTTATTATTTTGAAATAGTACGGGTTGATTTGATTAATATGGTTAGTTATGGGTAAAATGCACAAATATTTTAAATAAGCAAGTGGTTATAAAATATTCATTATTGTCGAGGAATATTCGTTTGGTCGTGGAATATTCTTATCGCTTCGGGAATATTAAATGACGACTTGCGCAAAATTGTGTGGGTCCCATAACGAAAAGCAATTGGATGAAGAAAATGACAAGAATAAGTTGTTTATAAATAACGGCGTAGTTGTTACCGTTAATACTAATGGAATACCCGGTGGTTAAAACACAGTAGCACACGGTATTGCACCAATTATTGATTCTTACGTAAGAAGGCACTACTCAATAATTGTTATAGTAATTACTATTCAATATTATATTTTATTGATTCAATAATTGCTACATTGATATTTTATATTATTGTTGTTTTAATAATTGTCACTGGACAGTATTTTCATTATCAGATCAATAATTCATATTATTTGAATAATATTATTAGATAGCGTTATTGGCAATGTCTATAAAGTTCTATCTAAGGAGAGGTTTGGTCACCTAATTGCGTGCCAGTAAGGAGAAATCCTTATTGGAAAGCCCCCTCTTTCTCGAGGCTATGCGTTTCAAGATTGTGATTTCGTAATAGTATTTGTGAATAATTAATTATTGATTTATATGATAAGGAAAATATTCATTTTATGTGGATATAGATGGAGAAATTTTTTAAAGTGACAATTGTTGAAAAATTGATATTTTATCTTTTCCGATAAAATAATTTATTTAAATATATTATTATATTTTAATAATATAATAATGGTGATATTTTTACAATGAATGTGTGATATATGAATAAATGAGGAGGAAGAGTATTTTTGTTACTAAAAATATTTAAAACATGTTTTTCATGTTTGTGGACTCCATTTCTTGTTGAAATTTGATTTATACCGTAAAATCGTCTGTTTGTGGATTTCGGTCAATTTCTGTTTAGAATTTGGAAAAACTTAAACTTACAAAGTTGTAGGGAATGGAATTTCCTATGGAAAGGACATAAGGTTCGAATTTTTCTGATAAAAGGGCTATTTGTTATGAATTATTGAAGTTTCGGATTAATTGATTATTATTTTTTTTGGAGTTTTAATTGATTTTTGTATTAAAAACGTTTTTGTTAATGTTGGCACATGTTTGGCTGAATTCAGATCTTCAAAGGTGTGCGTAGGAAGTTTTGTTATAAATAATAATATTTTATTAAATTTTCTGCTTTGGTGTTCTAAGCAATTTCCTATAAATAGGGTGCTTAGGTTAGAATTGAAAATCACACCAGAAATTGAAGTTTTCTCTCTCTATATTATCGAGTGTATTCTTGTGTGTATTTTGATACTTTAAGTGTTGTTATACGGTGAAAGTTTCCTTCAAAGACTATATCCGAGATTCCATTCGTAGTAGTCTTTTTCGAGGTAAGAGATGTTATATTTTTTAAAAAATGATATTATTTCTTCTAATATCATTATGCCAGATTATTGGTAAGATTTTTCTTGTGAAATTCTTGTCCTTTAGTGTCGAGTTACTATTCACGATATCTACCTGACTATTCACTTAATCTGACTATTCACACAGAAAAATTAAATTTTTATTTTTTATCCAAAATATCTATTATGGATACTAGCTTGATTGTTTCCATGTTTTGATCATTCTTGAATTTTACTTCACTATGATTATTAATGAAGTATTTTTGAACTCGGATAGTTTAAAGTACGAATCCTTAATATTTGTTCTTTTGTTTCACTGGATTCATTTTTTTTAAAATATTTTTCATCATCCTTAGTCCTAAATGATGGTATTACTGAATATCTTTGGCATGTAGTGCAAAGATGGTTGATTTTCCTATGAATATCTTTGACCCGTAGTGCAAAGATGTACAGGTGTTGAGATAAACATAACCAACTGATGAATATCTTTGGCCTGTAGTGCAAAGATGAATATTTGATTCAAGATGAATATTGATTGATGTTACAGGGATAAAATATTGATGATGGACTTTTAAATTCATAGATTATAGTAGATTTCATTCTCTACGTAACTCATCTATGAATTATTATTTCCGCTGCGAATATTGATCTGAAACTTGTTGTCTATTGTTTTTTATCAGATTTTTCCCTATTGAAGACTAACGATAATTTGTTCTATATTATCCTAGTCATAATATTCTTTAATGGGCTAGTTGAGCTCACCTTTTTCCTTTTTGTTCCATTTTTCTTCTCAGGAGGCTAGAATGTAGCGAGTTCTAGTCGGGGTGTGGAATGATGGTTCTAGAAAGTTATTTTAGTAGTCCTCAACATTTTTGTAAAATAATGTATCAATAATTATAATAAGGACTTATTTGAGTGTGGATATTGTCTAGAAGACAATATTTGTATTTAAACTCATAGTTTATATGTTGTATTAATAAAGTTGTAGTTGTTTCTGTACCATGTTATTGACGACTCAAAATGGGTGATGTGTACCTATTTTAGGGGCGTCACAGTTGGTATCAGAGCTTAGGGATATGATCTCTGGCGGAGATCGTGAAATAGAACTAGGAGGGGAGAGACGAGTAAAACCTTTGCTAGTGTGTCTTACCTAAGCTTATTTGTTGGTTGGTCAGTATATAAGGATATTATGTGATATGTTGATTTCTTTAATTAACCCTTGTTTTATGGCGGTATTTGAGAATGTCGACTGAGAATGTTAACAGTGGAGTAAATGAGACCGTGGAGACTCCTTTACTCACCAATGAAGAAAACGTGCAACAGGCCGACAATGTTCATCCTGTAAACAACACCACTGATCAGACGATGAACGACGGAATGTTTAGAAGCTTTTTGAAGTTCATGCAAAATCAGACGAGGAAACTCGTGAACAAAATACAGGAGGAAATGATAACAACGCACGGTTTGTCATAGCCAAGCAGTTCAAAGAGTTGGGACCACCAGAATTTTGGGGAAAGTCGAATTCGATTAAGTCAGAAACATGGGTCAAACAAATTACCAAGATATTCGATGTCTTGAGATGCACAGAGGAACAGAAGGTTCCATTCGCCACCTTTATGTTCCATAAAGAGGCAGATTACTGGTGGGAATCTGTGAAGCGTACCCATCCAGCCGCACTCACCATGTCTTGGGAGACATTTCAGAAACTGTTCAATGACAAGTACTTTCCTGAAAGTATTCGTCATATGAAGGAAGTGGAGTTTATTAGATTGGAGCAAAATAACATGATGGTGTCCTAGTACGAGGCGAAGTTTACAGAGTTATCCAGGTTTGCACCTCATTTGGTGGAGAATGAGGAACGTATGACGCGGATGTTTCTGAGAGGTTTGAATCCCGACATACGTCAATATCTCATTTCTCATAAATTTTCTCTCTATTCAGATGTTGTCAACAAGGCTCAATTATTAGAGCGAGATAACGAGTATGTTCAACCAAGGGACCACAACCAGGATCATACTGGTGACAGCAGTCATCAGAACAATGATAACCAGCGGAGGAAAAAAATATGGATAAAAGCGGTAACCACTCTGGTGATAATCATGGCCATGAGAATAGAAGAAGCGAGTCGGGAGGAGGTTTTAAAAAAAAGGAGATTCAACAATGACCATGTGAAGACGTCAGCACTAGCAGCAACTAGTTTTAAGGGAGGAGAACGACCACCGGCCGTATGCTATAAATGTGGAAAAGAGGGACATATCAGCCCAAACTGCCCACAACAATTCAAGGTATGCTATAATTGTGGAAAGGAAGGACATATCGCTCGAGATTATATGATAGCGAAACCAAGTCCATGATGGGATGGTGACTCAAAAGTCGTCATCCCGAAAAGTCAAAGTCAATGGTTCCTGGAAGAGCGTTTGTCGTGACTGGTCAAAATGTGAGGAACCCAAACGAGGTGATCACGGGTAAGCCAATCATAAATTCTTACGAAGTTTATACCTTACTAGATACCGGTGATACCCATTCATTTATCTCTCCTATTTCTGCTCAACGTTTAAACTTAACTCCGGAGATATTAGACTTTGATTTATCTATGGAGACTCCGTTAGGAGAAACTTTCATCACATCCACTATTTATAAATTTTGTTTGATCCAAGTTGGCACCATCACATTACCTGTTGATCTTATCTCTTTAAAGATAGTTGCTTTTGCTGTGATTTTAGGGATTAATTGGTTAACTACTCATCATGCCAAAATTGATTGTTTTCGTAAGGTTGTTAGTTTTCATATTCCTAACCAACCTGTTGTACGAATTCAAGCAACTAAACCACTAAAATCAATCACTGTCATATCAAGTCATAAAGCTATTCGTTTATTAAAAAACGGATGTCAAGCTTTCTTAGCCCATGTTATGGATTTGAATAAAGACACGTCGGATTTAAATAATCTTCTTGTTGTTAGTAAATTTCCTGACGTATTTCCTGAAGAACTTCCCGGTCTACCCCCAAAACGTGAAGTTGAATTCTTTATTGATCTTAAACCTGGTACAAAGCCCATTTCTAAAACCCCATATCGAATGGCTCCTATTGAACTTCAGGAGTTAAAGGTCCAACTACAGGAGTTGTTGGACATCGGTTTCATTCGTCCTAGTACATCTCCTTGGGGTGCTCCTGTTTTATTTGTAAAGAAGAAAGACGGGAGTATACGACTTTGTATTGACTATCGGGAATTGAACCATGTTACCATAAGAATAGGTATCCTATACCTCATATTGATGACCTGTTTGACCAATTGCAAGGAGCACAATTCTTCTCAAAGATCGATCTTCGTTCTGGATATCCTCAGTTGAAGATTAGAACTGAGGATATTCCAAAGACTGCCTTCAAAACTCGGTACGGGCATTATGAATTCTTAGTCATGTCTTTTGGATTGACTAATGCTCCTGCAGCTTTCATGGATATGATGAACCGAATATTCAAGGAATATTTGGATCAGTTCGTTGTTGTCTTTATTGATGACATCCTCATATATTCCAAAAGCCGTGAAGATCATGAGCACCATTTGAAGTTGGTACTCCAAAGGCTTCGTGAAAACAAGTTATATGCCAAGTTGAAGAAATGCGAGTTCTGGCTTGAGGAAGTAGCATTCCTTGGGCATGTGGTGTCAAAACATGGAGTATCTGTCGACCCGGTGAAGATTAAAGCAATACAAAGTTGGGAGCAACCAAAGTCGGTGACCGAAGTACATAGCTTTCTGGGCCTAGCTGGTTATTATCCTAGATTCGTGGAAGGATTTTCTCGAATCGCTACCCCGTTAACTCAACTAACTCGGAAAGATACAAAATTTGTATGGAGCGACGAATGCAAGAAGAATTTTTAAGAGCTTAAGAGTAGACTCATTTCGGCACCTGTTCTGACAATACCATCTGGATCGGATGGATTTGTTATCTACAACGATGCTTCGGGCAAAGGGTTAGGATGTGTTCTCATACAACATGGAAAAGTCATAGCCTATACCTCGCGACAATTAAAAGAATATGAGAAGAATTATCCTACTCATGATCTAGAGTTGACAGCAGTCGTTTTCGCGCTAAAGATCTGGAGGCACTATCTATATGGAGAGAAAGTGGAGATATATTCAAACCATAAAAGCCTCAAATATTTCTTCACCCAAAAGGAACTCATCATGCGGCAATGACATTGGCTCGAGCTGTTAAAAGATTATGACCACACCATTCAATACCATCATGGAAAAGTAAGCGTAGTAATGACATGCGTTAAGTAGAAGATCATATGCAGGGCGAGTGCGATGATATCAAGTATCGCGTAGAACCAACTTTAATCGATAAAGTTAAAGTTGCAAGCAACTCTGAGACCCGGAAATGAGCGCGTATGAAGAAGAAAGTACAAGAAGGTGCTATTCCAGAAGCAAGAATCGATGAAGAAGGAATAATTCAAGTACACTCCAGACTTTGTGTTCCTAACGACTCTGATTTGAAGTACAAGATCATGATGGAAGCACACAATACACCATTTGCAATCCATCCTAGAAGTACCAAAATGTATCGTGATCTTCGACATACATTTTTTGGTGGAACAATATGAAGAGAGAGAATGCAAAGTTGATCTCGAGGTGTTTAACTTGTCAACGTGTAAAGGCGGAGCATCAAGTACCTAAGGGTCCATTGCAACCACTTGAGATCCCAAAATGGAAGTGGGAACACATTACCATAGATTTCGTTACGGGTCTTCCCACGATTTCTCAAGGCATAAATGCTATTTGGGTTATTGTTGATAGATTAACCAAGTCTGCTCATTTCTTACCGATACGGTAGACTTATTCCCTTGAACGTCTTGCTCATATGTATGTAAATGAGATTGTGAGATTGCATGGCATGCCAGTATCCATAGTTTCGGATCGTGACCCAATATTTACTTCACGATTTTGGGTTAGTTTACAAAAAGCTATGGGAAAGGATTTACGATTCAGTTCGGCATACCATCCTCAAACGAACGGACAATCAGAGAGGACTATTCAAACTCTTGAAGATCTATTAAGACTCTGTGTCCTAGACTTCAAAGGGAGTTGGGATAAGTATTTACCATTGGTGGAATTCTCCTACAATAACAGTTATCAGGCAAGTATAGGAGTAGCTCCATTTGAAGCATTGTATGGACGGAAGTGTCGCTCTCCAATATGTTGGGATGAGGTGGATGAATCAACATTGTTGGGACCTGAGTTGGTACGTGTGACTACAGAAAAGATCTAAATGATTCGACAACGTATACAAACGGCACAGGATTGACAAAAGAGTTATGCGGATCTTCATCGAAAGGACGTGGAATTTAGTATTGGGGATCATGTATTGTTGCGTGTTGCTCCATGGAATGGAGTTACAAGATTTGGGAAAAGAGGAAAGCTCAATCCACGATATATTGGTCCATTTTAGATTCTTGATCGAATAGGAAATATGGCATATAGACTCGCATTACCTCCAAGTATGTCTCGTGTTCATAATGTGTTTCATATATCTATGCTTCGTAAATATGTGAAAGATCCGAACCACGTTATTGAGTTAGAACCGGACGAGATAGCCGAAGACTTAACGTACAAAGAGGTACCTGTCAAGATCTTGGATAGGAAGGAGCATGTCTTACGTACAAAGGTCATACCACAAGTCAAAGTTTTGTGGAGGAACCATGCAATTGAGGAAATGACCTGGGAGTTGGAAACAGAAATGAAATTGAGATATCCTCACCTTTTCGAAACACCAGGTACGTACGTCAATTTCGAGGATGAAATTTCATAAGGAGGGGAGGTTGTAAGACCCCAACTTATTATAAATGAAATTAAATTTCCTCTATTTATTATTTTGAAATAGTAAGGGTTGATATGATTAATGTGGTTAGTTATGGATAAAATGCGCAAATATTTTAAATAAGCAAGTGGTTATAAAATTTTCATTGTTGTCGGGGAATATTCGTTTGGTCGTGGAATATTCTTACTGTCAGGGAATATTCATACGACGGCGCAGCCTTGTGTGGGCCCCATAACGGAAAGCGATTGGATGAAGAAAACGACAAGAATAAGTTGTTTATAAATAACAGCGTAGTTGTTCTGCAATTATCTTATTGGAATACCCTTGGTTAAAAACACGTAGTATTGCGGTATTGCACCAATTATTGATTCTTACGTAAGAAGGCACTACTCAATAATAATTATAGTAATTACTGTTCAATATTATATTTTATTAATTCAATAATTGCTACGTTGATATTTTATATTATTATTGTTTTAATAATTGTCACTGCACAATATTTTCATTATCAGATCAATAATTCATATTATTTGAATAATATTATTAGATAGCATCATTGGCAATGTCTAGAAAGTTCTGTCTAAGGAGGGGTTTGGTCACCTAATTGCGCGTCAATAAGGAGAAATCCTTATTCGAAAGCCCCCTCTTTCTTGGGAACTGTCTGGTTGTCAGTATTGTGATTCTGTAATATTATTTGTGAATAATTAATTATTGATTTATATGATAAGGAAAATATTCATTTTATGTGGATATAGATGGAGAAATTTTTTAAAGTGACAATTGTTGAAAATTTGATATTTTATCTTTTCTGATAAAATAATTCATTTAAATATATTTTAATAATATAATAATGGTGATATTTTTACAATGAATGTGTGATATATGAATAAATGAGGAGGAACAGTATTTTTGTTACTAAAAATATTTAAAACATGTTTTTCATGTTTCTAGATCCCATTTCTTGACTGAAATTTGATTATAGCCTGTAAAATCACCCGTTTGTGGATTTTGGTCAATTTCTGTTTACAATTTGGAAAAACTTAAACTTACACAGTTGTAGGGAATGGAATTTCCTATGGAAAGGACATAAGGTTCGAATTTTTCTGACAAAACGGTTATTTATTATGAATTGTTGAAGTTCCGGATTAATTGATTATTAATTTTTTTGGAGTTTTAATTGATTTTTGTATTAAAAACGTTTTTGTTAATGTTGGCACATGTTTGGCTGAATTCAGATCTTCAAAGGTGTGCGTAAGAAGTTTTGTTATAAATAATAATATTTTATTAAATTTTCTGCTTTGGTGTTCTAAGCAATTTCCTATAAATAGGGTGCTTAGGTTAGAATTGAAAATCACACCAGAAATTGAAATTTTCTCTCTCTATATTATCGAGTGTATTCTTGTGTGTATTTTGATACTTTAAGTGTTGTTATACGGTGAAAGTTCCCTTCAGCACTATATCCAGTATTCCAGTCAGAAGTACCGTCTTTTCGAGGTAAGAGATGTTATATTTTTTTAAAAATGATATTATTTCTTCTAATATCATTATGCCAGATTATTGGTAAGATTTTTCTTGTGAAATTCTTGTCCTTTAGTGTCGGGGTTACTATTCACGTATACGGCACTATTCACGAATACGGCACTATTCACAGAAAAATTAAATTTTTATTTTTTATCCAAAATATCTATTATGGATACTAGCTTTGATTGTATCCATGTTTTGATCATTCTTGAATTTTACTTCACTATGATTATTAATGAAGTATTTTTGAACTCGGATTGTTTAAAAGTACGAATCCTTAATATTTGTTCTTTTGTTTCACCGGATTCGTTTTCTTTAAAATATTTTTTATCATCCTCGGTCCTAAATGATGGTATTCTTTGAATATCTTTGGCACGTGTAGTGCAAAAGATAGTTGATTTTTCTATGAATATCTTTTTGCTCAGTAGTGCAAAGATGTACAGTGTTGAGATGAACATGACTAAATCGATGAATATCTTTACCTGTAGTCAAAAGATGAATATTTGATTCAAGATGAATATTGATTGATGTTACTGAGGATAAAATATTGATGATGGACTTTTAAATTCATAGATTATAGTATATTTCATTCTCTACGTAACTCATCTATGAATTATTATTTCTGCTGCGAATATTGATCTGAAACTTATTGTATGTTATATTTTATCAGATTTTTCCCTGTTGAAGACTAACGATAATTTGTTCTATATTATCTTAGTCATAATATTCTTTACTGGGCTAGTTGAGCTCACCCTTTTCCTTTTTGTTCCATTTTTCTTCTAAGGAGGCGAGAATGTAGCGAGTTCTAGTCGGGGTGTGGAATGATGGTTCTAGAAAGTTGTTTTAGTAGTCCTCACCATTTTTGTAAAATAATGTATCAATAATCGTAATGAGGACTTATTTGAGTGTGGATATTGTCTAGAAGACAATATTTGTATTTAAACTCACAGTTTATATGTTGTATTAATAAAGTTGTAGTTATTTTTGTACCATGTTATTGATGACTCAAAATGGGTGATGTATACCTATTTTGGGGGCGTCACAGTAACCCTGAGCAACGTCTGCTATCAGCCCAAACCGGAGATAACCCCGGTGAGGAGAAAAATCGTCATCTTTCTACCTCAACCCCAGCGTGTCATCTCAACACTTCATACATACATTTCTACATGGCAATGTCCTACAAGAACCAAGGAGTTCCAATCCCGAATGACTATTACGTGTGGCAGCACATCGGATAGAATTTGAAGCTTGAAGACCATAGGCATGGTCCCCTCTTCCTGACTTTGTACAACCTCTAATCCCATGTCATTGTGTAACTCTCGACACAAGCGGTCCGACGAAGGTCTTATATACCTCGTTCGGATGCTCGGATTGAAGTTCTGCAAGTTCGAAGGGACATTACAGTGCACGAGTGCACGTACTTCAAGATAACGGGACCCGCGGAGCCCTGGGCAGCCCTGGCAGCCATAGGTGCATCTATAAATAGAGGGCTTGGGGTGGCCATTTGAAAAAAAAAAGGCGAGGAAGCCCTGTTCAATTTGCTCTATACACACCCCATATTGAGTGCTTTCTCATTTTAAACACTTGTTAGCTCACATATAGCTATATTTTTACCGGCGGGAGATGAGTGTTTATCCATCTAGAGTCATAAAAGCCTACATTATCATCCCACTGTAAGCCTTCTCACACTCTATAAAGCCTTTCTCTTCATCTTTGCACACACTATTCTTCACATTGAGAGTCGTGTTGTGTGTGTATGCAGGACTTGATGCGTGGTTTTCATTTCATTTGTATATATATACTTATATATGTATATATTTATATATGGACTAACATTATCGAAAGTTATGCCTCGATTAAGCTGAACTTATATGCGGAGCGTTTACTTATATATATATATATATATATATATATATATATATATATATATATATATATATAAATTGTTGTCGGACTCATTTTAATGAGCCCGGATTTTACATCCGAGCGTTTGCCTTCTTTTATATATATATATATATATATATATATATATATATATTACATTTCTGTCAGAGCCTAGAGTTTACTTATTGGCCTTTTATTGCTTTTATTTACATTTTGTCCACTTTAGAGTTTACTTCGTGGCGGTTGATCATCTTTCTTTGCTTTCTTTACATTTAGTCCTCGCTGGAGTTTACTTCAGTAGTTGTTGATCAAGTTCATATATATATATATATATATATATATATATATATATATATATATATATATATTACCGCTTTTATATATTTACATTTCGATCCCCATGGAGTTGCTTTCGTGGTGGTTGATCATATCTCAGATATATATATATATATATATATTCTGACTTTTATATATATAAGCTTTCATCGCTTTTCATACAAATTATAGTATCATGTGAGCCTAGGAATAATGTGATCACAGATTCAGTCTACTAAATCTAGATTTGGTTCCCGTGATGGACATTTTCAGCTTTAAGCAGCTTGTACATTATTTACAGTGTTCGAATTTCCTTAGATAGACGTCATGCCCATGAGGAGTTCGGCACTGCTGTATATTATTTTCTCTAAGATGCCTAGCATCTCAAAAATAAAAGCAAACAAGCTGGACATTTAATAATAAAATGGATGTCTGAAAAGGTCTCAATTCCTATTGAGGTCAGGGTTTGAAAAACCTCTTTTACAAAACTTCATTGCTATATTCTGTTTAAAACTGAATTTCTATAAATTCAAACCCTTTGTATATAGGTGCGAACGAGACCTCGCATTACTTTTAAATAATTGCACATTGATCCACACACACACACATTCATATAACAGTTTCTTAAAAAGTGGCAACCACCGTGGCAACACGGATATCGGGGGGTGCCTAACATCTTCCCTTTGCATAATCAAGCCCCCAAACCCAAATGAATCTCAGTTTCACAAACCCATTTAGCAGTGTCACATCACTGGGTTAATGTGCAAACCTTTTCATGGTTGCGTTGGTGCAACCAGTTAAAAACACTAACTGACGACTCTTAAAGTCAAATCGTCGACATTATACATGTCAGACCTTTTTCACTTATTTTTTCAAACAAATCTCACATAACATGAGAACACCAAAGAACGAGTAACGAAAAAGGGACAACTAAAAACCCGACGTCGAATCGCACTTCCTATAATGTTAGTAACAGGTAGGCAAAAAATTTTGAGTGTCTACAGATGCCCCTCTTTATCATATTCATGCAATGCAATGGCATGGATAAGATAAAGAATACTAGACACTTGAAATGCAACAAGATGATTATGATGCAATGCATGATAACATGCTGCAAATGTATGTGGTTTGTAGGATTGTCCTCCAATATGATGGGATGATTGCCGGCTCCCTGTTGCTTCTACCGGGGACAACAATAACCAGCCTGATGAACTATCTCGGACGCATGATCCACATCTACCAGTAATCTCTAGGATTGCTAACGTTGGGGCTATCACCAAAGTCTTGAATCCTTGATACGAACTTTATCCTAAAGATGTATCTCTCATGTACAAGAGACTATGTGGGGATGGGTTTTGTCTATTGAGGATGTGTATAACATATTCCATCATCGGTCTTCCCTGATGAGGATGTCTTTCCCTGGTTTGTATCAACAGGTCCTTCCGCTACTCTGTTGGAATTACTGCCAAACATCGGTGTTGTCAGGGTTGCCTAACCTTCATTGACATATGAATCAATGGATGAGATCCTTGCCGAGGATAATGTCAAGGCTACTTGACCTTCATTGATGTATACATCAACGGTTGAAAAATGTATGACACCCCCGTTGGGGACCATATCAAGGTTGTTTTACCTTCATTGATGTGTACATTAATGGTTGAAAAATGCTTGACGCCCCTGCCGGAGAACTTGAACAGCAATGTATTGAATGCGTGATGCCCTCGCCGGGGAAAAGGTTTTAGGGCTACGACCCTGAACTGACGGTATCGGACCTTCGCGAGGTATTATCGAATGTAGTTTGTAACGACTAAGATCATTGGTATAGTGTACCCTGTGTTTGGGCGAAGACCAATGAGTGTTATGTAAAGCCAAAATTTGGCCCGTGAAAACCTAGATTTTAAGCTATTCCGCTCAATCGCATAGCGTTTTTATTCCTGATTTGACCTTTTTAGCTTGTAAGAACTCCTTTGCAACTCAAATTGGACCGAGCCAGAGGGGTGGGACCAACATAAGGGTGCCACAGGTGCACCTGCAGCAGCCACAGGTGGACTTGCAGCCAACCGTGACTGCCCTTAAATGGCCTAATTGCTTTCCCAAGTCATTTTTAAGCTGCTTCGCGAAGGAAATCCTAGAGCTTTTCTTTAGATCTACTAAGTTCGGATGACTTTCTTCAAATTCTGTCACCGTACAAGTGTTCTACACTGTCCTAGTAATGTATGTATGTATTCTTTTCCAGTTTTCATCCGTTGGAAAATGAAATATCACATGAAATGCATCTAAACACATAGTAGTGATTATGCATGGCGAAATGACTTGATAAAAAATATTCAACATAGTAAATGTTAGTATTGAACCATGCTGAACATAATAATGTGAAAAAAATTGACTTTTGAATCAGTTAAATTAACACCTTTTTATGTTATTTCTTATCCTATTTGAGGACAAATGAGCAAAGGTGAAAAAAGTAAAATAATCCTGGTAATTAGGCTACCCTTATGGATTTTTTTATTGTGATGTATTAATGCATATAGGATGTATATGACTGTGGGTAGGTGTGCTACTGAATGGCCACCTAGTTATGCCTATGTGCATGTAGATAATCCTATTTACAAAGGGGACTATGGCAAAAAATTTCCAAAATGTAGGCATTGGATAGTCATGCATTTTTAACTCTACTTTAGATGTATGTTAAAATAATGCATGCATGCATGTAGTCATAAAACTGCATTTTGAAAAAGCTCCAAATAAGAATTTACCACACCCTTTCTAAGGTGATTTGGAGACTTGTTGTCCAGATATATGGATCCGGATCAGTCGAGTAGTTCCCGTAGGACCACTTCTGGTGTGTGGATGAGGGCTTATGAAGTGCCTCGACCTCGTTCCATTAGACAGCGTCGTCGCTTGGTGGAGGCGGTGATACGTCCTGTCCGTGTTGATGTACCAGATGTGTAGAACGAGGAGGAGGGTGTACCGGTTGAGGCTCCCACTCATGCTGTACATGTTCCCCGTAGGGACCTCCCGAGTATTCAGGTGGTGAACCCAGAGTTTTTGGACGATTTGAGTAGACATCCCTCAGTTTACTTGCATCCAAATGAGGTACAAAGCTAGACTTTGATCTTCCTTCTTTCCTATTAATGAGGATTAAAGGATTCTGATTTTGATCTACTTTGTGATGCAGGTTCCCAGCTTTACACAGCCTAGAGGGAACTAGTTCAGCATTTACGCCATGTACAAGGCTCTGCATCCTGACTATAGAGCGATTGTGCATGACTGGGGATTTGGAGCATTTTTTTCCATCCTTCCCCACTGTTATCCCTGGGGTTACCTCAGGGCATTGTCTGAGCGCTGGTTTCACTAGACTCAGTCTCTCCATTTGCTAAACTGTGAGGTGATGATTACACCGATAGATTGGTAGTTTATCACAGGTATGGAGTTTGGAGGGCCACCAATACCTTGTAAAGCGGATATTACCCCGACTACCGTCAGATCCTTGCTAGGAGTTCTGGCAGAGGCGCTCAAGGGCAGGACTATTTCGTAAAGGTCCTTTGAGCATAGATACTATGAGCGGGATGTTGAGTGAGCCTATACCCAATGATGTGAGAGTCAGGGATCGCATTCTTCGGCGATTTTTCCTGATGATCATTAGGGGCTGCTTCATAGCTGATAACTCTTCTACGGTGTCCTTCGCTTTAATCAGCGCCACTTGACACGTGGACCGTATTGGAGAGTATGATTGGGGTTCCTACACCTTTGCATACTTCCTCAGGAGAATGCGTATGCGTTCGCAGGGCTTGACATAGGCTTGGCTAGGATTTTACCCATTTCTGTTGGTGAGTATTTCTCTTGTAATTTCCCATGTATAGGTTAAGAGTGTTGACTGAAAGCAGATGTTTTCCTTTGTGTTGGTAGTTTTGGGCCTATAAGAGGTTTACATGCTTACGTCCAGTGAGTGTGTTAGGATTAGATACCTACGCACGAGGACAACGATGGCATCATTCCATACTGGCGGAGGTCCCTATAGTTGAGGGTTTCACTCATTGCCGCCTACAGTTGGAGTTGTTGACGTCTGATGTCATCGGATGGATTCCTATTCAGGGGAGCATTTGAGCATTGGATTTGAGGATGGGTACTCGACTGGTGTCGAGCACATGATCTCCACCCGTAGGATTCCTCTCTTCACAGATAGAGGATGGGAGCTCTTTTTAGGAGAGTGTACTATTAGGAGCATCACAGGAGAGATTTGTATACCGATCTTGCCTCCTGTCAGGCATTATTGGTCTGTTTTGCATTCACCCATCATTGATATCCCATTGTTGGGTGTTGACGATTTTACATTATCAGAGGGTCCCTGCACTCAGGAGATATTCCAGCATTGGTGGTTCCCTCATACCATTGGAGCCCAAACCTGCGCCACTCAGTTCATGGGGGATATGGTTCCTGGATCTGTGATGATAATGGATTAGCTAGCCTGTGTCCAAGATCCAACTCATTTGACACAAATTGACAATTTGACCCAGTAGTTGGACCGGACATATTTATTTATCTGGCACTTGGGCAGAGATCTTCAGAGGCAGATACTTTTGATCCTTTCAGCTCTGGCGCTGGCCCCTAAGGTGACCAATAGGGCTTTACCAGTGCAGATCATCCCTTGTATAGGCCTGACATCCCTGTGGATAGAGATCAGTGACTTAGGAGGAGTTACATCAGGTGGACAGGATTGATGATGCAGACATTAACACCATTATCTTCTTCTGATGTATATTCTTGTTATCTCTTTTGATAGGCCTCTGTTAGACATTGGGTGGCTTTCACCCATTCTCGTTATATCTTTTGATAGGCCTCTGTTAGATGTAGGGCGTCTGTGCCCCATTTCCTTATATTTTAGTTGTACAAAGATGTATTAGATGATGATAAACTTAGGAATGTATTTACAGTTTTCCATTCCCTATATCATATTGCCATCAATTGTTGACCATGTATGTATTATGTTATGCATATGTATGTATGTCCAAAGATATTCAGCATTGACCCCTGGATGGTCTTCTGACACGGCCCGTACATATGTCTTCTTCGACAGTTAACTGTATTGATCATACCCCACCATTGTTGGTGGCATCCTACCTGAGATCGTGGTATGATAGTATGTCACCTTCAAACAGGGTGACTGTAGATTAGTTATTACAGTATACTATGACTCTCCTGATGTTTCAGGTTCCCGCAGGCTTTATGGAGAGTATTCTGAAGCATTAGATACCAAAGAGACAGGTCTTCTGGTTTGGAATCAACGAGTTGACTCCTACTCTGGAGGAGTATGCATGTTTGACGGCGCTACCTTTGGACAGACCTTGCGCCTATATAGCCATCGGCGATATGAGCCGGCAGTTTATGACTCTTACCAGGTTAAGGCAGAGAGTTGTGCAGGATGAGATGACATCCAGCCATTTTGTATCCCAGCATTTTCTGACAGACAGATTCGGCTTTGAGGATAGTTACACACGGCACTCCGGGGATTTCACCATGTCAGAGGATCATTGGCACTCAGCTAGAGTAGATGTACTGCTACTATGCATATTGTCGTATGTTTACATGCCACGATACATGGATGAGCTAGATATTGGCGTTATCATGGCAGTGAGAGCTCTTAGGGAGGGTCACACCATTGTACCGATGATCATCGCAGAGACGTTGAGGTCATCCATATATTGCAGCACTTACCCTACAAGGGTATTTACAGGCAGCTCGATCATGTTGTACGTGTGGTTTATGTCACACTTGAGACCGATTGACACTTTCAGACGGCATGGGTATTGTTTCACCCATGACATAGCCACGTCGTACTCCTTCCAGTTTGTGGAGTGTACAGATTCTGCATCTTGGTCCATTTTCCTGGCAGGGATCGAAGATCCATTTGATATATTGCCGTGTACAGGGCTCAGCTCACCCTACAGCTTTATCACTCATGCTCCGGGCATGGATTATCTCCCTCTAGCTGGTTTGAAGGGCATGATTACTTACCACCCACTGGCCGTGATGTGTCAGTTTGACCAGTTCCAGGACTTCCATCCTTTTGAGGGGGCATTGAGTCAGCACTTAGCTTCTCGTCATTTATCAGCAGAGGATAGATCCAGGTTATATGCCTGTTGGGATTAGCATGTGCTAGCTGAGTTTTCTGTTAGTTTGTTCTACAGAGTATTCCACATGGATGGAGACAGAGATGACATTGACTATGGAAGTATCCACAGTGCTAGGGATTGATTTCGATGATGTGGAGCCTATGAAGGAGACTTATATTCCCATCGAGGAGGATCTGTCTACCGGGTTGCCAGCAGTTGTGATGGATTCTCCCACTACGAGTGCTACTGTGATTCAACATTCAGCATAGTATCTGGAGCAAAGTCTACATCTGATGACCTTTGAGAGAGATCAGGTTAGGGCCTTGATGTTGACAGCTGTTGATGGGAGAGACGCATCTCTATTAGAGAGAGACGAGGCCAGATCAGCTAGAGATGCCTTGAGTGTAGAGCGTGATCTTCGCCCTATCCGCGGGATGTGGTAATCACATCTGATGCCAAATAAGATCCCTTACGATTGACATCCTTGCCGATATGAGTGCATACATTGATGAGCATCATGCCAACGTGCAGTTAGCCTTGGATCTGCTAGCTCGTGTAGATACCATTGGACAGAAGCTTGCAGCATTACCTCCTTTTTCAATGAGGGATGTTATGTTAGATCTGATAGTCCGTATACATATAGATCCATAGATAGACTTGTATTTTCCTGCACAGACTAGCTTAGCCATTTTGTCATGTATAACACATATGTATATATCCACTACACTAAAAATGGCCTCTAACGAAGGAAATTTTGTGAAGGAATTTATTCCTTCACATGAGGAGTTGTTTAACGAAGGAACAGTGAAGAAAAAAAAGTATAGTGACAATATAGTTATTAGCGAAAGAAACATCCTTCACAATTTATATTTTTTTCCTCACAAATTAGGGCGATAGACAGATTTTTGGAGCCAATTTATGATGAAAATTTGCGAGGAAAAAAGCTATTTAGTGAAGGAATTATTACTCACTATATATCATTATTCAGAAGTTTTTTTCATGAGGATAAAATTGGTAATTATTTATCTTGTTTCTAAATAATTTTTTTAAATTAATTGTGGTGAATATAAATACCATAAATTTTTTACAATAGTAAATTTAACTTTAATAATACTTTTTAATTAACTTACAATATCAACTGTTTATTTTAATAAACTATAAAGTTAATAACTTTACACTATTTTAAACTTTAAAATTTCCCAATAAAAGTTTATTTTTATGATCATAATTAAATAAAGTTAAATAAAAATAAAAATAAAAATTAAATTAAATAATCCAAAAGATTTTAAATTTTATTTTAAGTATATAATATTAATCCAAAAAAGTCTTTTGGAGATTAAGTAATTTGGAAATTAAATATAATTTTAAGTAATTTGTTTTTTTGGAAAGAGTCCCTAATTTAAGAGTTGTGTGTGTGGTCTCGGAAAAGAGTAAGGCATGAAACAGAGAGCTATTTAGGTTTCTCTTCTCTTCCTTGGCCAAAATTCACATTTTAAAGCCTTCATCCATACCCATCCTTCTGGCGAATTTTTTTTTTCTATGGAAGCCACTCTCACTGTCGGCGAGATATCTTCGCAGGTTGTGAAGGCGGCAGAGGTCACTACTAGATATCCAGGCCTAAATGTCTCATATCCACCCTTAATATCTTATACAGGGGCCTAAATCTCTCATACCAAGTCAAGACCTAATTTCTACATTCTCTGCTATTTTTTTATAATTGTGTCAACAGGTGCAAGAACCAGAAATAGAAGATGGGCTATACTTGGGATAATATCAATGACGAGGGGTTTAGATCTGCATCTGATGGGAGGCAGAATCAGTCGGTGGGGGATTTTAAGAGCGGTGGATGGGGCGGAGGTGTTCCTTCAAGGTCTGGATGGAGGAGGACGGCCAAACCCTACTCTCGCACAGGTGAGTCTCCCTCTTCTGCTGTCGTAGGTTAAAGAAAATTATATGGTGCATTGTCTCTGATGCTCGAATATTTTCTACCCACGAGACTGAACAATTGCTCACTTTTAACATTCTATTGTCTACATATGTGATTGTTTACAGTGGCAAGCTTTGGCTGATGCAGCACAAACCAAGTCTTGTTTTTGGAGATTTGTTTTGCTCCAATTATCTATACTCAGAGCTGACATTTTATCAGATGAGATTGGCAATGAGATGGCAGAGATAGAAGCTCTCTTGGAGGAAGCAGCTGAACTTGTGGACGCATCACAGCCAAAGAACCCAAACTATTACAAGTAAAGGTAGTTAAAACAGTGAACATATGATTTTACCAATTCTATGTTTGTTGTTGAGCGAGGGGGAGGTCAACCTATGTACAACTAGAGTAATGAGAAGGTTGCACAAACCTTAAAAAAAATTCTTGCCTATTGTTATTATTTATAAGTTACTCATGTTACTGATCATGATTATATGTTCTGTTAGCATGATTAAATTTGCAATACCGCTATGGGAGGGGGATGAAATCTCGAATGAATTTAGATATAAAGAAATATAAGTGTAATGAAATTAAAAAAAATTAACAAAGGAAGTTGGTGGTAAACTTTTTGTAATATTTCATTAGTAACCTGTGGATATAATGAAGTAAATGTTTGTCTCATATCTCTCTTGCATCATTGTCTTCAATTGTATGAATGCTAGGGCTATTTATTTCTCTAGTTAAAGCTTGGTTGAGTACTGCCCTTGACATATGAATATGTACATAACAATGCTAAGCACCATCCTAAATGAATCTAAGTGTTAGTTTAGCCAATTCCCAATCTGGCACGGAGATTGGTATAATCAAAATACTCCTTACCTTCTAATATAATTTTTTCATTTACTGGCTTAGATGGAGTTCTTATGTAATATAGGGTGTGGAGAACTGTGTAATCGAAGAAACATAGTAGATGATTTATTTGACATTGATCGGTGGCTGAGTTCCTCAATGCTTCCAATTTTATCTAATTTTGTTCTTCTTGCTTATTCTATATTTTAGATGAGATTATGTTTAGTGTTTGATTTTGATTGCTCCGTCTCTGTAGTGATAGTTAGGATTTTATGGTTGCAATGGGTTGGGTTGTTTGCCGGATTCTGGTCTTAGCAAGATGTCATGTTATTGTAACAATATCCATAACTTGTATTTGGTGTACTTGGATGACTTAGTTCAAGTTGTTGTCATGTTAATGTATAGTTCTGCTACAACTGATGTTTTTAAATTTGATTATAGGCCACTTCAGATGTTGCAGATGTGGAAAAAAGAAGGTGGTCGCTAAATGATTTTGACATCAAAAAGCCTCTTTGAAGGGGAAAGTTTAGTCATGTCTATCTAGCGAGGGAAAAGAGGGTAAGTTATCTTGATTTTTTAGTTTCTGTTTTCTAGCTTTCTTACTGTGATCTATCATTGTATTTATGTCAGAATTCATCTTTAAATGCTTTGTTGGTCAATCATAAGAAGAGGAATACGATGTAGGGGTAAGTCGACAGTACTCATATAGTCATATATGTCAGAACTTAGAACCCATGAGCTGGGCTGTCATTTGTATTGCAGAAAAACATTTGTTATATTTAAAACCATTCTACTTTAAGAATTTTTCACCATGTAACAGAGCACACACTAAATTGATGCTCTACCATCCTCTATGTATAAAATAAAACCTCTTAAGTTATATAATCAGTTGCCAACTGAATTCCAGGAAAATGCAAGTACCAAAACCAAACTAGATTCTAAATGTTTCTTTTTCATTGCAATTCATCGCAATCAGATGTCAATAGACATGTAACCCTTTTTTTCCCCTGATATGCCATCCTGTGACAGGGTTCAACAGGACTTGTAAGACTGTCATACACCCTTAGTTGCTTGCAAATTATTAAATTGAAGACTATCTGGTACTAAGAAACGTGTGTCAACATTAATACTCCAAAATCATAATACTTACCAAGTTCTTTAAAAATCACTTCAATTCCTTAAAACAATGAACTAGGGATTGATCCCCAAGAAAAATTATATATTTGATCTTCGGATTCAAATGACCCAATCCAGAAAATGAAGCCCAAAGGCCAAAAGTCAACAAATAAATATGGCGTGGTCTATTGTATCATTGCACCAATTATAAATAAAGATTCCTTCTTCATATTACACTTGCCCAGTTTGTATAATAATAATTGAGAAGTTTATATTTACCACTCATTGTATATTGACAGAAAGTATCAGAAGTTTATATTTCATGTTTCTTTCATTTAAAGTAATTGTATAGAATGAAAATTTTGAATAGTTACTTTGTGGAATGTATAAAAAGAAGTGTAGTACTCCACAACAGTTGTAGTACTTGTGAATCTCTTTCTCTGTTGCAATTAATTCAATTACCATTTTTATGTTTCTTCTTTGTTAATTCATCACCTTTATCAACATGTGTTCATTTCCATTTTCAGCATCATATATACTCAAATGAGGAGTGAGGCTGGGGGCGAGAAATTCCATGACACTGTTGCAGCAGAAGTTAATCGGCTGGTGTAGAATATTACTATATTCGATTCTTATACTACCAAAAAAGATGCCATTTTGTTTGGTTTTTTTTCCAGAACTCTTGAGTGTCTTTTTAGTAATAAGCAAAAGAGAGTGGGATAGGGATAGGGATAGGGATAGTCTGGTTTCTCGGATGATTTATCTGGGAGGGAACTTTTGAACACACTGCAGCTGCCGACCCTTTGACCAAATGATCATACAAAATTCTGGAAGTAGGACGGTCATACATATGATTATGTCAAATTGGAATTCGACAAAAAAGAAAAGGTTTGTATTATAGAATTTGCTGTGAAGGGAATTTCTTTTTGTCCTGCCTGGTATGTATATAATAGCTGCCCTCCACTGAACTGGACGGAAGGGAAGCTTACAATGTGATTGATGCCTTATGGTAATTGAGATGCCTTGTAAGACTATTACTTAATATGTACTTCAAATTTGTATCTTTTTCATGGTATGATATGATTTGTTTTTATTTGGTAGTTGTTTAGGCTGCATTGTCTCTATTATGCTGCTGTATCGCTGTTGTCTGTGATGTTTGACTGTGCAGACTGTTTGGTTGTTTTGCTGATTTTGTTGCTGGACTGGATTGTTGGCTTTGCGGCTGTCTGCTACTGTCACTGTCAAGCATCCTCTTGGTTTTGGGCTGTTGGTCTCCTTTTTTATTTGCTCTTGGGTCTGTGATGTATAGTCTTGCCTTGTGCTTCTTTGTATCATGCTTGATATTTAGCCTTGTGCTTCTGGCATATTTTCCCATCATAGGGTTTGTCCTATGATGGTTATGGTATATTTGGTCTGGGGCATGCCCCTTGAAATTTGTACATTTTCTCTTTTTTTAATACAATTTAAATTTAGTAAAAAAAAAGTATGGCATTTATATGAACTTGAAATAAATTTAATATATATCATAGTAATAAATAATAATAATAATAATAATAATAGTAATAATAATAAATATGAAATCACTAATTTGAAAATTAATTATAATTTGCAATGAATTTTAGTTATTTATCAATTAATTTTTATTTATAAATTTATAATTTGTGAAGGATTTTACTTTAGAAATAGACATTAATGAAGGATTACTTCCCTCATTAAAATCTTTTTTAGCTAATTAGTTAGTCATCAATGAAGGATTATTTCCCTCACTAATTTGAAGATGCATTCTCAATTTATAATTAGTGAAGGAAAATATTCTCTCGTTAAATAAATTTGTTCTTCACAATATATTATTTGTGAGGGAATCAAGTTATTCACTAATTTCAAATAGTCGTTTTTAAAATATTATTTGTGAAGGAAACCAATCTTTCACTAAATAACAATATTCCATTACTAAATACAATTTGTGAATAATAAATTTATTCACAATATATCCTTCACAAAAAATATTTAGTTACTACTTAGCGAAGGATACTCAATTGCGAGGAGGTCTAATGCGAGCACTCGTGTGAAGAAAATATTCCTTCGCAATAAATCACTTGTGAGTGATATAGGGCCTCTAGTGAAGAATTTGTCCTTCACTAGATGTCATTTTTGGTGTAGTGATCAAACAGTAGTATATATGGCAAAGAAATATATTTTGATTCACTTCCCTTTCAGTTGTGCCTCGATACTTGCTTGATATCTGCCTGTTTCTTCAGGGCTTGTGATCTTTATGTATTCTGAACTCCTCGTTGATGAATGGACATTGAGACGTCGCAGGATCTTTTAGAACGAATCATTGATCTGTGTGTATCCCTACCATCTTTGGTGTCTTGGGACTAGTTTCTATATCTAGATGTGGAGAGGAGTGTAGATTTTCCTCTATGAGATTGACCGCAGATAGATGGTCGCCAGTACTCCTATTTAAGAGGAGCCTAGTTAATTCCATCTCTTATGGATTGGTGTTGCTCTTTGAGGCACGACCGCAGCTTAGATGGTCGTCGAATCTCCTATTTGTGAGGAGAGGTCAGGTAGTTTCATCCCTTTAGTCTGAAGCTGATGAAATGTGGTGGATTAAAATTTGATCCAAGTACCATGTGACAAGTATTGGTGTTTTGGTAGGGGGTTAGACCGAACCATAAATGGCTGCCTACATACTCCTATAAAAGAGGAGATCAGGTCTGTGTAATTCGAACCTGGTGTAAGAGGTTCAACATTAAATGTCAAAGGGTGTAGGAATGTTTTTGTTTATGTAGAGAAAGGATAGAAATGTTTTTGTTGTTTTTGTTTTTGTAGAGAAAGGGAAGAAATGTTTTTGTTTTTTTTATTGCGACCGGGCCATATAGAATATGGTTGCCTATGTACTCCCGGGTATCAAGGAGATCAGGTCGACGTAGTTCGCCCCTCAGGACGATTTGCAGCCGAAGAAAAGTCTGAATCCCATGCGCAGGCAAAACTGCAGGGGAAAGAAAGTTTGATCCCATGTTTGGGATAAACTGCAGGTGTGAAAAAGTTTGATCTTAAGTTCAGGACAAACTGCAGGTGTGAAAGGTTCAATCCCTGGTGGGATAATCGAAATTATATGAAAGGTTTGAAATGATGTGAAGCCAGGCTGCTGGCTTGAAGAGTATGCTTCACTGAGGGGAAGAAGAGTATGTAAAAAGGGTTAGAAAACCAGAATGACTGGTGATCTGATGATCCAAAACTAGGATGTTTGCTTGATGATAACCTCAGACATAATATGTAACGACCGAGAAATTCGGATCTTATTGTAAAATGATTTTATTAATTTAAATAATAATAAAATCATATTATTTATGATATCAAGATGGTTGTCGTTCTATAACCTATTGATATTGGAATATCGTAGTATTTGAGCTATGTGAAGGAATTAAAGTGTTTGAATTTCTAAGACGAAAATGAATGTTTTTCGAGAAATTTTTCGAAAAACACTATTCATCGATATTTGCTCGAGAGTTATTTTTGAATTTTCAAGAAATACGTAATGATAGAATATTAAGGTAAGATGGATTATGTAATAATAATCTAGTTATGGAAAATGTAATATTTTGCTTGCGGACTTAAATTGAGAATGTAAGGAAAGTGAAGAATTAATGCGTTAAGAGATAATCGTATGATATGTGAGTATTGTACGAGGAAAGAAAACGAGTATGATATGAAGTATAATACGAGTTTGTATGAAGAATGAATTATCGTATATAAATTCTATATGAATTAGAATACAAGAATGATACATAAGCTATATGTATATATATTATGTAATATTAATGGACTTGTAAGGATTGGTTAGGATTTTGTATAAGTCCAAGTCAATTAAGTGTAAGGCCCATCTAATGAATTAATAAACAAGGGAGTGTTTGTTAATGTAAAGCCCAAAGGATTAAGTTGGTAAAGCCCAAGCTAGAGTCCAATGGATTGTTTGATCCATGAGGCAAACCATAGGAATATGGTAAATGAGTAATGACCAAGTTTTATGAGTGGTGATCAAGTTAGTGTGGTAACCAAGCCTTTTAAGTGGTGACCAAGTTATGTAATGACCAAGTTAAATGTGTAATGGCCAAGCAATGGATAGATTTTGTGCCATGCAAGTAATGAATAGTAAGGAGGTGCAAAAGGAGGTGGGATGATGGAAAAGACTAAACTATCCTAACCTTGGAAAATCTATAAATATAGGAGGTTTACAAGCCATATGATAATTGTTCAAACAATCCACACACTCTCAGAGTGCTTAAGTGTTAGGAAGATTAAGTTGCAAATAAGCCACTTACATAAGAAGAAGAAAGAAGCTATTTATCAAGAACTTCTAGAGTAAGACTTCTTCTCTACTTTATCTTCTATCTCTATTCATGATAGGTTGATAAACAAAGATAGATTAAGGGGTCATGGATGTTAATAAATAAGAAGAATGTGTAAGTAATGAACTTAAGCCATATAAGTTGGTAATAAGTCATTTAAGCTAGCATAAGTTATAAACTTATGTGAAAGATTATGAACTTGTAATAAGTTTATTAATGAAAGTAATGAATTTGTATGTATATGAATTATATATATACAAGGATGGAATTATATGTGAAAACATGTATGCACGATGATTAAAAGACTAACTTTCTTAAGTTAGGAACAATGAAGTAATAAGTAGTTTATAATAGAATAAGCTATAAGCTAAGGAATGAAATAAGTCAAAATCCAACCATGAGTATAAGTTGTTGGAAAAAAAATATGTTAAGATGTTCACATTATGAATGTAGTTCATTGGTAATGTTGAACAAGTCATAAGAATGAAGATTTGCCGGAAATCGCACGATTAGACGATAATCGTCAAATTCGTAAAATTCCCGGAATGGAAGTCAAATTTTGAGTTTGAGATCGGAAATGTTATTTTCCAATGGAGACAAGTCATGTTCGTCATTTAAGAGTTGCGGACTCGAAAATGGGCGAATTCCGACTTAGAACGAAGAAACGAGCATTTAACGTTCACGAATGTTTATCGTTTTCGTTAAAAATGAACCAATAGGTGAATTTTTAGCAAACGAAGTCAAATAGATAAAATTCTTGCATGAACGTAGATTGCGTAGTTTATGAACCGTAGGCTTTTGAACGGACCAATTCGGACTTAAAACGAAGAAGTTATGCGTTCGGGAAGTTCGTAAAAATGTCAAAACTGCATAATTGTTCGCAGCAGAGAGTCATGGGCTGCGCGACTCTAAGCCTAGAATACCCGCGCCATAGTGCGAGGCCTAAGTCGGTAGATTGCTAACTCGTGCGCAAATACGAAGTCACAAAGCCAATCTTGGCGACGCGGCGCCAGTCTTAAGAAGTTGATAGTAAAGAATGTTTTCAAGTATAGAAAAAAAGAGAACTGGTTAGTAATGAATTAAGATGTAATCATTACATCATTAAGATATTGTAAGGTACTTGTAAGACATTAATGCATGTTGATTAAGAGTTAATAATCAATTGAAGATTAGCGGAATGTGAATGACGTAACGAAAGCCGGAAACCCTAATAATGAAATCTAATACACAATTAGATTGAGATGAAGGGTAAGATATAGTCAGATACATACTTGATTATATGTGACCTAATGTAAGGCATTATGTGATCATGTATTGTAGAGACTTGAAAGACTTGAACGTAAAGTAATTACACAGTAGTAGACGCTAAAGGCAAGTATTCTAACTCTTGTCTCAGTTCAATCTGAACAAGTTTTTGAAGTTCATGTATCCTTACGCATGAATTGAAGTACAATGAAGTTAAAGCCAATTCTTTTGGCTAGACTTGACATATTGAGTGGATTGTTGATAATCTATTCATCTGTTATCAAATGTGATTATCTTTTGTCAACTACTTGATATGGTTTTCAAAAGAAGACTGAAATGTTAAACAAAAGTTTTGTGTCAAGAAACGACAGCACGTGAGGTTGCCAAATGATTAAACGTACATACGTTTAATGGATGTAGTGTTGATCAACATGGAGTACAATAGGCTGATCACCTAGAAGTGCTCGTAAGTAATATCGACTTACGGACTTAGTTCGGGTTGTCCTTTTCAAAGAAAGAATGAATACCGAGGTCTTTGGCCAGGAGTGAATGTTTTCTTGAATATTATTCATTGTGAAACATTTTGAAAGAAATATGAAGTGCTATTTTGAATTATCAATAGTACTTCATAACTATTATTCAGTTATCGAAGATATACGATTCATATGTATCAAGCATGTTGTTATTGAAATTGTTATACTTGTTGAGCTAGTTATGCTCACTCTTGCTTGAACCATATGAATGCAGCTAAGACTGAACGTCCCGAAGGATCAAATAAGGATAAAGGAAAGGCTAAGGCAGATTATTAAGTTGTCTTGTAATAGTATAGGTCTATTATTGTAATGTAATGAATATTATGACAAAGAACCTTTGTAACGGGTATAGAACCTGGGAAATGTAAATATTACTTTTAATATATAAAAGTTATGTTAGATTCTTTCGAGACTTTTCAATTAAATGAATGTATGAATGTTTATACAAAGATAGCACCATCTCTGTCGGGTTGGAAGATACTTTCGGATTTGGGGTATTTACATAATACCATTTCACGGTGTCCGAAGTTGATGAGTTGTGAAAATTCATCGCCATCCATTTCGTAGTCCCGAGGCGCCTCTGTCAATACCTCCTTGACAACAAATGTGCCTTCCCAATTTGGAGCGAATTTTCCCTTAGATTAATCTTGGTTGTCAATGATCTTCTACAAAACCAAGTCATGTTGTTTAAACTGCCATAGTCGGACTTTTCTATTGTAGGATACGGCGATCCTTTGTTGATATAAATGACCATGGAAGATAGCCGCGATTCACCTTTCGTCTATTAGAGACAATTGGTGATATCTGTCTTGTACCCATTGGGCTTCATCCAGCTGAGTGTCCATCAATACTCTGAGGGATTCCATTTTCACCTCTATGGGGAGTACTGCTTCCATCCCATAGGCTAATGAATAGGGGTTGCCCCAGTGGAAGTACGCATCGAAGTTATGTAGGCTAATAAAGTTAGAGGTAAGAGGTCAGGCCATCCTTTGTGATTGGCACACATCTTCTGCATGATATTCTTGATGTTTTTATTAGCCGCTTCAATAGCACCATTCATCTTTGGATAGTAGATGACGGAGTTAAGGTTTTTGATGTGGAATTTGCTGCATAACTCCTCCATAATTTTGTTGTTAAGGTTCTTAGCATTGTCTGGCACAATTACCTGTGAGGATCTGGAATTTTACGAATAATTTTTTTTAATAGTTATATTGATTATCAATATTGTGTTAAGTGTCTATGATACAAGTCTAGAGAAGAGGTCAATTTGTGTATTGACTAAGAAATATGAGTAGAGTTGTGCTTAACAGAGAATAGAATCCCTAACCTTAAGTCTGGATAGGGATTCGATAGAAAATACAGTTACAACAATTGTATTAATGAATATGTGTTTGTACGATATAGAATTGTTGACCAATGATTGATCAGATAGGGTATAAACTTAGTAAACCCTAATAAGGGATTAGAAACCTTAATCGAGTGTCGGATAACCCTAATTTTCAACTCAGGATCTCTAAACCCTGATAAACGAACCCTAATCTTAATTAGTGGTATCAAGAGGAAGTTATGATACTTAAATATCATATTAGGTATATTAATGTAAGACTAATTATATGATTGATCAGGGAAATCAAGTAAGAAATAACAAACCCTAACTGGTAAACCCTAATTTCAGTTTCAGGAATCCGAAACCCTAATTCGGATATTTAAAACCCTAATTCGGGAATTCAAATGTTAAGTATTAAAAGCTTAAGTGTTATAAGTTATGGGATAAATGGGAAATGTCTAAAATGCCCTTCAAATTATAAGGGAAAAGACCAAAATACCCTTAGTGAGTGCGAAATGATCGAATTACCCTTTTAGTTAAAACTTAAGTAAAAGATTTTTACAATTTTGGTGGGTCATCACTCCAAGACTTATCCCATGTGCTTATTATCTTTCCAAGATCAGATTTGTGCCACCTAGCCACATTTACAACCATGAATTCAAAAAATCTAGGATTAAAAGTAAGAAATACTTACTTTACTTATCATTTTTCTCCAAGACTTTCTCTCTCTTAAAATTTCAAAATGGAGAGTGAATGGGTGTGAGAAATTAAGCCATGATCAAGCTTAAGCCATCCAAGAACAGGAGCAAAGATCAGATTTAAGGATCAAAGCTTTTTAAGGTATAAAACCTTAACTATTGTAAATCTATGTAGTTGATGTTAGATGTTGCTATTTGTTTGTTAAAGTTGTGTTAAGGGATGTTACTGAGTGATCCAAGATGTTATATCAAGGATCCATAACATCTAGAAGCCAAAAAATTATGTTTTAGAATTGTCTTATAACCCTAACTTTGTTGTCTGACAAGCCAATGCCAGGGCTCATAGATCTCAACCTGTTAATGATTTGTTGTGTTTGAAGTTATAGACTTGTTCTTTGCCATGAGGAGAGTAGACTGGAAGTGGATCACATCCATACCATGTCTAGATCTCAAGATATAAGCCGTCAAACATGGTTGATCGATCATGACCAAACTGTTTCTGGAAAACCCAGATTTTTCCAGGTAGCTCTGACAACATCTTTAAGGTCTCTGATCTTGCTACTGGTAAGGTTAATGGCCATGTTAGTGTTTGATATTTGTAGCCTGTCATATGCACTACACATCCCAACCATTAGAACACTTATATCTTACATAGAATCAAAATTATGGCTGGTCAAACAAGCGTTGACAATCAGCCGGGTTAGTTTTCTGGGAAACCCAGAAAGTTGAAGAGCAAGTTTTCTGACATGGTTTAACCATGCCAGATCTTGCTCATGTGATGATGTTATTATGTTGTAATGTAATAGACTTGTACCCTGACATGTTCTCTACACAATCGAACCATTACATCACACAAACAAGACTTATATTGCAACAAGATCATAGATTAAAAACCGGTCAAACATAAAGACCTTTGCTTCTCGACATAGTTTACGGTTTGGGGTTGAAGAACACCTATAAATGACGGTTACTGTCAGCTATAGGACCCTTTAGTGACAATTAATTTCGAAAAATTAATTACTTTATTAAATAATTAGTATTAAATAGTTTTTAATTACTAAAAATAAATAATAAATTCCTAAAAATTATTTTAAAGCCTAAAAATTAGTTTTTAATTATTTTGAGTATATTTCATAAATATTTAATATTTTTAGAATATAAAAGGTATTTAATTTATTTAATTATAATATTAAATAAGTTATTCAAAAATGATTTTAATACTTAAAAATCATGAAAAATTATGTTATGGTATTAGAAAATATTTTAAGTTATTTTAATAACTTTTGATATTTTATGATGAATTTCATTAATAAATTAATATTAATTATAATTAATTTATTTAACAAATATATTAAATAAATTATGGGAAAATAAAATTAATGCTTTAAAATTATATAAAATGATTTAAGGGTTAGAAATATATTTTGAGTTATAAAATATAACTTTTGATATTTTGTTATGAAAATATTAATATTTTAATATTAATGTCAATTATTAGATAATGGATTTAAATGTTTAAAAATCATATAAATGTGATTTTAAGGTATTAAAAATACTTTGAAGTATTATAAATATAATATAATATTATGGTATGATTTTCATTAATATTTAATAATAAATAAATATTAATGATAAGGGAATAAATTTGTATTTAATTTATATAAATAAGTTATAAGTGATTGAATTTTTTTAATAAATAGTAATAATTATTTATAAATTGTTATGAGCTAGGGAAAAATAGTTTTAAATAATAATTAAATTATTTAATATAATTGTGAAGTATTTAGGAAGAGTCTTTTTGGGATTAAGCTTGATAATTATCCGATTAGGCAATCGGGTTGTCGAAATAGTACCAAACTCAACTCAGACTGTAATAGTTTGACTTGAGGTTAGGTCTTATGTGTCTTATAGATCGATATGATTATGTGATAATGTGTTTAGGTTATTTTATAATAGTAATTCACAGTAATACATTGTGATAATATTATTCTAACTTGGAGATCAATATTATTAATATTAGGTCTTCAGACGAAGATAAATCACTACAAAAAAATGGGGTTTCAGCAACAATCGATTTTCGTTGCTAAAGGTGCCAAATTTTGTTGCAAAAGGGTTTTGGCAACGACTTTACTGTCGTTGCATCTTTCGTTGCGCAATGAGCGTTGCTAATTATTCCGCAACGAACGTTTTTTTTTTCGTTGCCAAAAGAAATACATTTTGCAACGAAATTTGGCTTTCGTACAGAGACATCGATCCTTTAGAAACAAAATGTATTATTGCAGAATAATTAAACTTTCGTTGCTAAAAAACTCATTTCGTTGCAAAAGCCTTCTAATTGGCAACGAAATGAACTCTTTTTTTTTTGCAACGATCATACATTTTCGTTGCAATTGACACCATTTTGCGACATTTTTCGTTACAGTAAATAATGAAAATTGTTGCCTAAGCTTGCTTTCGTTGCGGAATGCAAACTTTTTAGCAATGATTTTCGTTGCTGATTATATTATTTGGCAACGACATTATGCTGAATCAGCAACGAAAATGTTTGTTGCTGGTTATTTTTCAATAGCAACGAAAGTCATCGATTAGCAACGATATTATATGTTGCCATTTCTTTATATGTGCAACGAAAGTTGATATGATTTGCAACGATAAAAAATGTTGTCTTTTATTTTAGTATTAGCAACAATATCCTCTTCGTTGTTATTAGGTAAATTTTCGTTGCCAAATATTATATTTTTAATGCCATTAGCAACGAAAATTTGTTGCTAAATGTATAAAAAATTGTTGCTATATTAAAATTTGTTCAATGCTTTGGTAACGAATTATATTATTGTCAAATCAAAATTTGACATTCTTTTTTGTGTACCTGATTGGCTTACTGTCCCCATAACAAATAATGGCAAAAATACAAAAAACTAAAATATTATTAACTTAATAAAATCATTCACTACATAATCATTCATTATCTTTACAATTAACCATCTAAAACTACCACAGTTATTCAATCAAAGTATATATCTACATATATAGAGAGAGTACACTTTATAATTTTGTCCCTTATCTTCTGTAAACGTAGCACGAAATTTTGATATCCAGTATTGTAAGGCAAGTCGTAGAAGCAGTCTTCCTACACATTTAAAAATAATAGCAAGTCAAAAATGAAGCAAATAGATCACCAGAGGCACTTAGTGCCAAAATCAATACACAAAGACAACAGAGTTGCTACGTGGTACTAATGTACACCGTATTGCTCATAAGCAGAAAAAGACATAGGCAATCACAATATCATTTGCTACAAATCCAAATAAAAAAAGAACCTTCAGTGCAACTATATGATTACTCTGTTACAAGAAAAAATTGAAATCTTAATTGGCCATGTTGCACCTATTGTGTACTCATTCTCATTTCTCAATCACACACAGTTTAAAAGGAAAAACAACAGAAATTAGACAAAGGCTTCTCTGAATAACACATAAAAACAATCTGAAACAAAATTAAGGCGGCAAACAGATTATGAAACTAAAAAACCATATACATGCGGGCTATGAGATCATTTAAAGCATCGTCATGTAAAACAGGTGCAACTTCCTCTTTCTTAGACTCTCGCAGAAGGGATTTCAAATATTCTCTCTGGTCTTACGCTTTGTGAGAATATATGAGAATCTATTTAGTACAAGCTCTGCAGCAATTTGAAAAAATATAACAAAATCAAGTTATATAACATTACCTTGTGTTATTGTCAAAGAAGCTAGCAAGAATGCTCGATTAGCAACTCCAAGTTTATGCTCAGCTACAGCTCTAACTTGTTCTTCCACAGTTTGCACCTTATTTCCAGTAGTTAAAAAAATCAATAAAACCTGAATCTAAAAATTGTATAGTAATTGTCAAATGGATTCCAGAAAATTGTCGCACCCTCGAGAAGGACAAAATTGGTAGTGTTACAATTTTAACAAAGTCTAATTAAAATAAAAAAATAAAAAAATGATCTTAAAAAATATGTATTTTAATAGTGACATTTGAATTCGGAGGGAGGGATTAAAAAGCTTTCTAATGGAGAAAGAACTTTTTATTAGTAGAAGTGAGAACAAGTGGAACCTAAAAACAATGTACATATAAAAGTTCAGCCTTCTGATTTCTACAAATCAGACACACTTGAAATTTAACACCCCACACCCCAACTAAACAAAAAAATCAATTAATTAAATTGAGAAAAAGAATAATTAGACGGGTATACTACTTACTACTAGCTTCTGCCAGTTTTGAGTCTCTTGAAGGCTTGGTCCCCGGTGTTTGATCTCGGCATCATTTGGTTATCAGATGGAATATCATCAGTCTGTAGTATAAAAAAAGGTATGATGATTTATTTAGTCCGAGGCAAGGAGTTACTTATAAAAAGTTGACTTAAAAATACAAAGGGAAGGCTCAAAGTCTATTATACCTTAACAATGGATGTTGAAGGAGGATTCAGGGCGCTATTTGCACGGTTTCCAAAATCAATTTGCACTGAGATGCTGGCATGCGACAAATCCACTCCAGAACTCTGCAGTGCTTGTGTCAAAGTATTGAACAACCTGTATAAGAAAAATCATATGTGTTCAGCATATGTATAACAATATCTTGGTTATAGAAGGAGAAAGTTTCAACCACCCCTACGAGTTCTACATGCTTATAGCCTAGGCCACACATTAACCACTTCAGATACTTTCTTCAAGGAGGAAGAGGAAAAGGAAAATCAGATGATTTAAAAAATAGTGGTGCCTCCAAGATTGTGTCTTTATGAGCTTAGTTGGTCATTGTGAATGAAAACTCCTATTTTTTTCAACCCCTTTTGATGTCGAAATGCAAAAGGGATTCATTGTTTGCCTACGAATATAAACCAGTAAAATGAACTATAAGTGATGACAGATGTAGATTCTCACCCTTGGGAGTAGACACTTGAGACGCTAATTGTGCCACTTTCAATTGCTAGTTCCTGGTCTTTCAGCTTATCACTGGCCACAGTGGAGTCGGTTGTACATGATATGCTCTGCCACAACTAAGACTGAGGCTGAGATGTCCTGTTCTCTGTATCAGGTGTCAGTCGGGGTGGAAGTGGGACTGTTGCACTGCTGCTTCCTCCAGGAGAGAACATGGTTTGTTGCAGTGGCACAGGAAGGGGCAACGCCTTATTTGTTAGTCCACGGTGATTATCCGTTTCCTTGAAAGTATCAGCAGTGCTTATCTCAGAGAGCTACCTACCAATGATATGTCTAACACAATATTTACTACTACTGTTACATTACAATACCAATATCACTACTCGTCTGCCTACAAAAATATAATTAACACTCGACACAGCCTCCGCCTCACTTTGGTGTGTGTCAGTTATTTGCCCCGGATCCTGGATAATCATTGACCTCAACATTCATTCTTCCAATTATGGTTTTAACCTCCTAGTTTTTCTCCATATTTTTCTGAGTATCCAAAATAAAAATACATTAATCAAACATAAAGCAGGAATGAGTTTTTGTTTAGCTTTGAACATCAAGTTTGTAAAGTACCAGTTGAGTATCCTCTAAAACTACATGACCATGGTATTCATGCACAAGATTTCTTGTTCCTGCAAATAATTATGTACTCTTGGTTAGTTATAATCTTCAAGAAAAGAAACAGGGAAAGATCTAGAAAAAAACAAGCAAATTTAGCAGATTAGTTAATTGAGGAATTACTTGTAACTGGAACCCCATTCAAGTAAAGAAGATGAGAAAATCCCAATAGTAACAGCACTAATAGGCCAAGGAAAGTGGCTGCCATTTCCGCGGCACTTAACTCTTTAGATTGCTTTGAACTTGGTTTCCCCTAAAGCATGCCAACTAGTGCTCCATTTATATGCATGCCCATTTGGCGTTTGTGATGTAAATTTCATTCAAGTCAAAAAGGCGTGAAAAATGCAAAATATTAGAAAGATTTATGTGTTTTGAAATCTTTATTTGTATGGCATGAACCATGAATTGAGGGCATAACAGTGAGAATTCCTGGATTGTTAGTGGAAGTTATGATGATGCATAATTTAAGACCAAAAGATGAACACTATGTATAAGTGGAATGTGACAAAATAATGATGTCTGAAGCTTATAAAAAAAAATTAGTCAAGGCCCAGTGGAAAATATACTATTGAGCAAGTAAATTACGTAAAACATAGTCATCAAAAGCTTAATTACAGTACCAAGCACAGAAGTGAAATATTATTGAATGCTAAATTTTGACAGTTAATTAGTCATATACTAATAATAATTAAAGGGTGTAATTTCCCAAATGATCGCCTTTTCCACGCCAAATCTTGATGGCAGCAACCATATATAGTTTAGTATTTGCTAGTGGCTTACTAACTTATTACAGACTAAAAAGGGAATTGTTATTTTAGATCACATCTATTATCCAGGTTAAGGAGTCTTGCGGAGCTATCAGAAACAAAGCTTATATTTACTCGATGGGTGGGTGGGTTAGTGTAGTGACTAGACCACCAACGCATTCTATAATGGTTGACATTAGTGTATATATAAAAAAAAGAATGCTAATTATGGAACAAACAACTCCAACTTTATTGTGGTTGCTTGTAAAGTAGTAATTGACTTATTGTAATATTAGTCTGAATTAACAAAAGCTAAGCAAAATAAACTATATATTGTTTGAACCAAAAACAAACATTCAAGTAATACTAATAAAGTTAATGGCTTGGGGAGACACTGACATTGGTTTCATCAAACTTTGTAGCAAACATTAATGCAGGACCACAATTTGTTCCCCGAGATTGATCAATAAAACCGTCAGATGTCCTATGACTGCTTTTCTGCTTGACCAAAGCTAAAAAGATTATAAACCTATAATAGGGAAAAGAATTTTATGGCCTATAGTTCAATCAGTACTAGATTTTAATGCATTAGCTTTGATTATCAGATACACAGCACACATGCAATTATTTCACATTTTCCTTGGTCTAAATTACAATCACAACATTCTAGTCACCAGTTTGACAAATCTTATCATAACGTGTGTAGAATTTTTGTGAATACAGGATATCAGATGCTCAAGAGAGTGAGATAAATTTATCCTTTCCTAATATTGAACCTCATAAAATAGAGGAAAAAACATATAAAAAGTCTATACTTATTTACCAATGGCATCAACTTTGGTGGTTCGTGGTTCCATCCCTGGTATGGTTCCTCATACTTGTGCACTTTTTCTTGCAGAAACTGAATATACTCAATAACCTGAAAAAGATTTAAATAACCTGGTGAATTACAGTTGAAGAGTAAACACATGGTGTGCGTATTGGATTCCGTCAACTGAAGACGATGTAAAGATGAAAGAGCTATGCAATCAGACAATCAATTACAATTACCCACATAAAGTTCAGAATCCGAAGAATATAGTACAGTAAATGCCAACAAAAAACTGTAGATGACACGAATAAGAAACAATCCTTTGAAATTTAGATACAAATATATTATAGTCATAATTCTAAAGCTTGGACGGAGAAAAAAAGAGAGCCAAAACTAACCGAGAAGAAGAAAGGGTCTGCCGGCCGGGCGCCAACATTAATGGAGATAATAAGAGGACAGAGAGGTGGTGCCTAGTGTATGATTAGCCGAAAACCAGAAGGAGCGTTAAATGGCTGCGAAGAAGATATGCTCGAGATCTCCGATCCCAATTGCCAGATCCGCTCCAAAACAGTCCAACTCTCCAACCTCCAGCCACAATTTTCCATCTCCAATCCACGATCCTCCTCCTCCGTCTCTTCAGCAAACATTAAGAAGATCTAGATCTACAATATCTTTTCGGTTTATAGCAAAAGATAAAAGTTATGTACAATAAAAACAATAATAAAATTTAAAATAAAATTTAATAATAAATGAATGTTAATTTTATTATTTTTAATAAATATAATGATTAATATTTTAAATTATAATTTGAGTTAGTTTGTATTATTTTTGAAATATTAAATTTTAAAATGAATACTTTAATTACAACTATAGCTAGAATAAGAAAAAAAAATAAGTTTTAAAGTATAGTATTAATGAATGAATGTTAATTTATTTATTTTTAATAAATACAATAATCAATAATCTAAATTACAATTCAAATAACTTTTATCATTTTTGAAATTCTAAATTTTAATTTTAAAATGAATGCTCTAATTATAATTATAAATAGAATAAGAAAAAATAATGAATTTTAAAGTATAGTTCATTAATTATAAATTAATTCGAACTCAACACATTTTAATAATAAAATTATATTATCCATTCTTATTGCCTCCTGTTATCGCAAGTAAATTTTGAAAGTACAAAATTTGTAACAAGCTAATACCTATATATATATATATAATTAATTTATATATATGTGACTTATTAATTATTGAATATAAGTTATTAATATATACTCCCTCCTATTCAGATTAAATGACATTTTAGAGTTAAGCACATTAATTAAGAAATAACACAAAATTTCTTTTATGTCCCTAATTAATTATTTCTCTCTCCACAATTGTCTCTTCTCATTCTCTACAATTGTCCCTAATTAATTATTTCTCTCTCCACAATTGCATTTACTAAGCATATTAAATAGAGGTGTAAATTAGAAAAAAATAGTGTAATATTGCATAGAGATTCCAAAATGACACTTATATAGAATAAAATTAAACTCCCTAAAATATCATTTAATCTGAATAGGAGGGAGTATATATATATATATATATGGTTGCTGGAATAGTACTCCTAACAACCGGTTGCCATGAATTAGAACCCTATATATATACACTTTAAAATTTGCAATGTTTATAATCTATAATTAGATTCAAAAGTTTACATTGAATATTTAATTCTTTTTTTTCAAAATTATATTGTCTATTACTCCCGCCACTCGACATCGCAATTAAGTTTTTTAAGTAAAAAAATTGTAACAAGTTAATAATTATAGTTTGGTAAGTTAATATATAGAGCAATATGGTCATACACAGCTGTATATAATTTATTTGTGCATAGTCTGCCAAAACTATGTCGTTTTGACAGATATTTTTTTATTTATTAAAAAACAGCTTCTCTCCTCCCAAATCAGAAATCAAAAACAAATATGCCAAATCATATATATGGGTCCCCATTCTTGGCAATCGGTTGTCACGGGTACTATTTCAATAACTATAATCTATACTGTTGATTGCAACATTGGATGACACGGATTGAAATAGATTTTCCCCTGCTGCTACAGGCTGTAGCGACATGAGAAATTACTCATTTTCCCTCATTTGCTCATGTGCTACTAAATCTGGCAAAATTGGCCCAGGTCCATGAAAGTAGTATGCACACAAGCCAATCATGTTTGATGATAAAGCATATACTTTGTAACAATCTTATTCATTTATTTATAAAAAGTATTAATTTATTAAAGGCTTTTAATTATCTACATGATGCTGTTTTATAATATGTGATAAACCCATAGTTTTAAGCAATGCTTTTAGAATAATGATGATGATCATTCTAATGAGATCTAAATTCTTAGAAAGCTTAAAAACTAAAATAGTTCCAAATCATTGGATTACTAAATTGGGGATTAGTGAATGGGATAGATTAGTACATACGTCGTTGCTTGCTTTCATTGGATGAGGATGATTGATCTCATGATCATTTGTGTGGAGACACTAAAGCAAGTATGTAGGTGCTTATTAGAGAATAAATTCATTTGAGAACGTGGCTCGCTAAGGAATACCTAATGGAGTTTTATTTGCTGTCAATAGGAATTCTGTAGTGATAGTAAGACAAGTGATCCTTGGACTTGAGATCATCATAGTATCTTGTGTATGATGAGTTATACTTTGACTTATTCCTTAAGACCCTTAGGGTATATCAAAGGGTTTGCTTGGGTATAATAAGTTATACATGGAGATAATGTATGATCAATAAAGAATCTACCACTTCTAATAAAAGAAGAGAAATGTCCTATGTGATTCGATAAATGACAACCCAAGAGTCCTGGCGTTATAAGAATGAAATTAGAAAGGAGTTTCTAATTTGCATTATTTGAGTTGTGCATTTAAGAGTCGAAATACATATAATTAAATAAAATAAGACTTGACAAGTAATTCCATGTCTTATATTTAATTGGGACATTGTATGGTGGAAGGATTGAATTGTGCGGTAACTATTTACTCAAAGGTTCTTTTATGATTAATGTTGAAATCTACATTATCTGAAAGTCGTTGATCACTAGGGGGGCTTATCCCTATTGTAGAATAAATATTATTTATTTAAATAAATTAATTGTTTAATTTATTTATTTAAATAAGATTAGAATTGTTCTAATTGATTTATTCACAATAGGTTTAATATGGAGAACCTAAAGGTCACACCATAAAAGGAAGAATAATTATTTAAGAAGTTAATGGCATAATCGTAATAATATGTTATGTATATTTAATTTAATCTATGGTGATAGAATAAATTAAATAGCTTAATATTTATTATTTAATATTTTAGAAATATTAAATATAAATTAATAAGAGGAGTCTTATTAATATTATTACAATTATTATTATTTTAATTTCTAAAGAGTTTAGGAATTAATTTAATATAAGTACTCTCATTTATTCCTAATTGGATTAGGAAGGAAAATTAGTTAAAGGAGTTTAATTAATTATCCCTAATAAGATTAGGGAGCTTAATTAATTAAAAGAATTTAATTAATTAAATAAAACCCAATTCCTTAATTGTTAAGGTGGGTTGCCCACATCTATAAATAAGAGAGTCTTATTATGGGTGATGGGGTTGTTGACTTTTACAACGACATAATTCCAATTTGTTGGAGAGTACCCTTTTCTATAGAGATAGAAAAACTGGGGTTTGAGCCAATATCCTTTTTCTTGAATTTTCTTTCTTCCTTGGTGGATCACCTCAGAGGCCAAACATTTGGGTGGCTAACATTGGTCAAAGGAAGGAACCAAACCCGGTGGATTCAAGATTGAAGCGAAAGGATTTGGAGGTGAACTTGTACCTGAGGAAGCTCGATCTTCAAGGGTATGATTTATTCTTTATCTTTTCGTTTAATTAATAATTGTGCATAAAGGGTGATCCGGGTATATGGTTTGTAAATTTTTAAACTCGATTTTTACACGCTCAAGCACTTGTATGCAATTTGATTGCGTTCTTGAATATTACAAACCTAACAGTGGCATCAGAGCCAAACCTTTATGCGAATTATTAATTGTTTGAATTAATATGTGTGTTGATATGTGTTTAGAACAATTTAATTGGGCATAATTTTATTGTATAAAATCTATTAATATATATATATATATATATATATATATATATCTTCATGAATAAAAATTAAGAAAAAAAGCGGTATCCGATTATGAATTTTTTTTTTTGGGTTGCATCCGTGGTACTTCTCACGTGATATATGAAAATCAGCAGTCCACGGATCATGTCATTTCCGTGCAACATAAAAAAAAAAAAAGGAGCATTTTTTTTGTGGCCCACGTGATTAGCAGCAAGAAGATTAAAAAGGCAGGAGTTACATGAATGCTTTAAAAAAAAAAAAAAAGGAGCAACATATTATGCAAGGAAATCAACGACCGCACGGAAATCCTGCAGCATACCAGGCTTAACATGTGCACATTTTTTTTTTTATTTTGAGAAGCACGGATATAATATATATATATTATATATTAAAATCAAGTTTGGTTTTATATATATATATATATATATATATATATATATATATATTGGTTATTTTATTATTTTATAATATATTATATATATTATATATATATAATATATTATTCTTAATAATTTTATAATTAAAATAATATTTATTTTAATTTTAAAATAAAAGGTTTATTTTAAATATTAAAATAAAAGAGTTTATTTTAATTTTAAAATTAGAATTTCATGCTAACTAATTAGAGTTGGAATTGGATTCCATAATAACTAATTGGAGTTGAAATTGGATTTCATGTTTCCTTAAATAAAGGAGTTTATTTAGATATGAAATAGATTTCATATTATTCAAAATAAAAGAGTTTATTTGTGAATAGGAAAGAAAATCCATGTTTCCTTAAATAAAGGAGTTTATTTAAATATGAAATAAGATTTCATATTATTCAAAATAAAGGAGTTTATTTGTGAATAGGAAAGAATATCCGTGTTTCCTTTAATAAAAGATTTTTTTTATATGGAATTGGATTCATAATTAATTAAAATAAAAGAGTTTATTTTAATTAAAGATTTTTTATATATGGAATTGGATTCCATAATTAATTAAAATAAAAGAGTTTATTTTGATTAAAGATTTTGATTAAAATTAAATAGTTTATTTTATTCAAAATTGGATAAATTAAAATAAAATAGTTTTATTTTGATTTAAATTTGGATTAAAATAAAGGAGTTTATTTTGATTCAAAAATAGATTTTATACTAACTAAATTTGCCCATTAAATGATATCAATATATATATTAAATGTTTATTATTCATAAGATGAATGTTATTTATTGATGCATATGGTGATGTGTATGATAATAAATGGGATTGATTATGGACTATTGACCAATGCGATTGGATTTTATTTTAGTTGGATGCATGAATGTATGGGTTTTATTAAATGAGGTCTGCGTACCTCGTCTTCTCTAATTTTTCTTAATGTAAATTCTATCTCCTCCTATGTACTTCCCTTGACTGCTGATCAAGGTTTCTATTTATTTTAAATAGTTTTGTAATAGGAATAGTTAGAATTAATTTTAAAAATTGGAGATCAAGGAAAGGAGGAGCGTGAAGACTTGGGTTTGTAATGGAGACAAGGGTTTAAATGTAATAGTTATATTTAAATATTATTTCTTGCACCCCTAGGGTTTGACCTTTTGGTTCACTTGGTGGCTCTAGTGAACCAAACTAGAATAAAAGTCCATAATCAATCCGGGTAGAATATAGTATTCTATATGTGCATGCTTATACTATATATATTATATATTATGCAAACATGATTCGCATGTTAATTAATATGACGCGTATTTATATATATATATGCATGCCGCTAAACAAGATGAGACAAATTAATAACAAACCCCTCAATTTTTTTTATATTAAGTCCTAAGCGTTCAAAGATATTTGGAATATCGAGCGTCGCTTTCTAGCATGATAAAATTAATAGAGTATTAAATATTTAATATGAGTTTGTTGTGTCACCACAAGGCAAGTATTAAGTATTTAAGATGTTAATTTATCACATTTGATGCTTATAAAGAAAATTGAACAATATTGTTTTGTTGTGTCACCACAAGGATGATATTTTTCTTTTTGAATATATGGAGTGCTAGGTCGGACTTAACTTGGATAATTTTGATTCTGGATGTGCCACCACTTGATCAAAATAATCTAAGAGGCAAAAAGAAAAGGAGTTCAGATAGTTGATGTAATTGACAAAAGTTGTCTACCTATTTATTTATATATAGTTTGTTGTGTCACCACAAGGCTATATACATTTGAAATGGGATCCTTATTCTCACTAGCAAATCTTTAATTAGATTTTGCCAAACTATATAAGTGAGGTAATATAGTTTGAAGAAAATAGTGGGAGATACTAATTTAAAACAAGACCTAAATTATTTTGGTAATTAATAAAAGAATGTATGTTAAAATGTTGTTAATTACAAATTCATTTACGTAATTTTACAATGTCTAAAATTACTATCATCTGCGTAGCATATTAGATGCTAAATTAACTTGGGACCTAATTAAGCAGATTGGTTAAGGAATTTGAGAATAGTTCTCATAATTTGAAAAGCTATCTTATGTCCTTAATATGCCTATCCTCGCAATGGTTGTAGACAATGCCTCGAGGAAGAGATTGCTACTTTTAGAAAGTGGCAAGATGATGCATGTGATTGGCTCAATGCATCATGCTCGCATCCATGAGTAACGAGCTTCAAATGTCAAGATGAAACTATGGATGCTCTTACTATACTCCCGCACATCAAGTAGTTGATGGTGAGGAAAGTGGGGACCGATAGATATCGAGATATCTAAGGAGCTCTTCCGATCTAGAATGGCCAATGGCACTATAGTATGCAGATAAAAAAGTTCTTAACATAATCAATTTGATTGATCAATTAGGACAACTGGTTTTGTCATGGATGGAGAGTTGAGCCAAGATTTGATCTTGCACTCACTCCCGGACTCCTTTTACAATTGTTGTGAATTTTTCATATGAACAAGCTAGATATCAGCTTTGCTGATTTGCTTAACATGTTGAAAAATGTTGAGAGTCACTTTCCAACCAAGAAAGACCAAGTCTTACTGGTAGGGGCCAAAGGATCTTCCGAAAAAGAAGAACGATTCAAAGAAGGTAAATAGAAAGGCGTAAACAAAGGATAATAAGAGCAAAACCGATACGGATAGCAAAGGAGTTTGCTTCCACCGCAATAAGCTTTGGACTAATTGGAAAGAAAGCATGAGAAGCGTCTTGCAGAGGCTAACCAAAGAAGCTTAGTGAAGTTTCTACATAATACGATTTTTGTTCATGATTGAAATAAATTTTCTTTAAGTCAAGGTTCTACTTGGGTATTGGATACCGACTTTGGTTATCATAAATATAGATTTATGAAAAGGACCAATGTAAGTAGAAAGTTAAACAAAGATAAGTAATCCTATGTGTGGGAAATGAAGCAAAGGTTGCGATTAGCCATAGAAACTTATAGTTTAGCAATGCCTACGGGCAAGTCTATTAAGTCAATAAGTTGTTATTGTATTCCAGTTCTCGTTGAAACATTATTTCCATTTTATTGTTGAATGAAAATTTTGGTATTATAATTAAGAACAATTGTTGTTCTATTTATAATAATAATGTTTCAGATAGAATCTGAAAAGATTACTTAATGGATTTTGTATACTTGACTTTACGTGAAAAATTATTTTGTAAATTGAACAAACTAGTATAAGAAAAGGAGATGATCATTCAAAGAGTTGAATGTGTGTATTTGCTAAACACAAGTGTGAATTATTTGAAAGGTTCAAAGAATTGAAGTGAAACAAATTGGCAAAAAGTATTAAGATTCTTTGATTAGATCAAGGATAAATATTTGTGCAATAAGTTTCTAGATCATCTCAAATGGTTTTTTCTCATAATGGACACATCCCGACACGCAATAATTGATTGATGTATCCGAATGAAAAATCGTACCTTGTTGGACATAGTGCGGTCCATAATGATTTTACCGACATTCCAAAGATCCCTCTAGGGTCATGTCCTAGAAATGGGTCAGATATCTCACGAAAATGGTAACCTCAAAATCCTACCAAGACTTCATAAAAGTTATGGGATGGGAGGATTCCTAATCTTAAGTATGTTAAGATAAAGGGTTGTCCAACTTATATGAAACGGTTTCAAAGGATAAGCTTGGGACAAGATTTGACATGTATGATTGTGGGACATCCTAAAAGTAAGTTTAGGTATATGTTCTATGATCCTACTTAGCAAAAAGGTGTTTATTGCGAAACACGCCTCCTAAGATAAAGGTGTTTATCATTGAAAGGGCTAGTGGGAGGATAATAGATCTTGAAGAGTTCAAGAACCACAAAACACTATAAGTCAAATAAGAGGAAACGTAGATAGACTTCTATTGTACCACAATCGAATCAGAAGTGCGGAATAGTATCAAGATACCTAGGAGGTATGGATTCATCATAGATGATGATGATGAGGTACGATCATAGAAGATGATGATCCGAGTTATATACGATGAGGTAAGAGTTCTAAAATGTGTACAAAAGGGTCGATTGGGAGCGTCGTGAAATTTCTAGTATTATATGTTGATATACTACAGATAAGGAATGACATACTAATGCTACAATCAGTAAAGATAAAGTTGTCTAAACATTCCTCCATGAATGATTTGGAAGAGTATCTTAATTGGGGATATAAATCTATATAGATAGATTTAAAAGGATGCTCGACTTAACCCAAGGAACGTATATTCATTTGTTGCTAAAGTCGTTTAGCATGGCAAACTCCAAGAGATGTCTCATGTCGATGAGCTATGGAGTGTATCTCTTTTAATAGTCCCCACAGACTCCTGAAAAGAGAGGTCGCATGAGTGACTATCATGTATGCAATGAAATATACGAGACCTGATGTTGATCAGTCATATTCTGGAGAAGTTCACTATGAGTCAGTGAAAAACATCTTAAAGTTCTTAACCGGCACTAAAGATGTGAGCATACATGGTGGGTCTGAATTAAAACTAGAGGGCTTAACAGACTCAAGTTTTTCGCATGCACCAAGATGATGAAAAATCCACTTTAAGGTAAAGCGTTATCTTGAATAATTGGTGCAGTTGAATTGGAAAGGTTCCAAATAGCAAAAAGATTCTTTGGTTTAGTGATAAAGACAAAGTATATAGCTATAAATGAAGTCGCAAGTTGATTGTTTGGATTAAAAATTCATTACGTAACTAGAATAGTTCCTAAGTCTCATCTTGGATCTAAACATGTGTTGTGGCACTTTCATTTGATTATTAGAATCATTGAAAGATGGGAAATCACTATAGAGATAGTGGACTCTCATGAACAACATTACATATCCATTAACTAAAGCTTATCCAACAAACAGGATAATCGTCACTTAGAGAAGAAGAGTATGAGTTACCATGACGATTGGCTTTTTAGTGCAAGTGGGAGATTGAAAGTAGTATGCACACAAGCCAATCATGTTTGATGATAAAGCATATACTTTGTAATAATCTTATTCATTTATTAATAAAAAGTATTAATTTATTAAAGGCTTTTAATTATCTACATGATCTTTGTTTTATAATATGTGATAAACCCATAGTTTTAAGCAATGCTTTTAGAATAATGATGATGATCATTCTAATGAGATCTAAATTCTTAGAAAACTTAAAACTAAAATAGTTCCCAATCATTGGATTACTAAATTGGGGATTAGTGAATCCGGATAGATTGGTACATACGTTGCTTGCTCATTGGATGAGGATGATTGATCTCATGATCATTTGTGTGGAGACACTAAAGCAAGTATGTAGGTGCTTATTAGAGAATAAGTTCATCGAGCGTGGCTCGCTAAGGAATACCTAATGGAGTTTTATTTGCCTGTCAATAGGAATTCCTGTAGTGATAGTAGTACAAGTGATCCTTGGACTTGAGATCATCATAGTATCTTGTGTATGATGAGTTATACTTTGACTTATTCCTTAAGACCCTTAGGGTATATCAAAGGGTTTGCTTGGGTATAATAAGTTGTACATGGAGATAATGTATGATCAATAAAGAATCTACCACTTCTAATAAAAGAAGAGAAATGTCCTATGTGATTCGATAAATGACAACCCAAAGTAGTCCTCGGTTTAATAGAATGAAATTAGAAAGGAGTTTCTAATTTGCATTATTTGGAGTTGTGCATTTAAGAGTCGAAATACATATAATTAAATAAAATAAGACTTGATAAAGAATTCCATGTCTTATATTTAATTGGGACATTGTATGGTGGAAGGATTGAATTGCATTTAAGTAACTATTTACTCAAAGGTTCTTTTATGATTAATGTTGAAATCTATATTATCCGGAAAGTCGTTGATCGCTAGGGAGGCTTATCCCTATTGTAGAATAAATATTATTTATTTAAATAAATTAATTGTTTAATTTATTTATTTAAATAAGATTAGAATTGTTCTAATTGATTTATTCACAACCTAGGTTTAATATGGAGAACCTAAAGGGTCACACCATAAAAGGAAGAATAATTATTTAAGAAGTTAATGGCATAATCGTAATAATATGTTATGTATATTTAATTTAATCTATGGTGATAGAATAAATTAAATAGCTTAATATTTATTATTTAATATTTTAGAAATATTAAATATAAATTAATAAGAGGAGTCTTATTAATATTATTACAATTATTATTATTTTAATTTCTAAAAGAGTTTAGGAATTAATTTAATATAAGTACTCTCATTTATTCCTAATTGGATTAGGAAGGAAAATTAGTTAAAGGAGTTTAATTAATTATCCCTAATAAGATTAGGGAGCTTAATTAATTAAAAGAATTTAATTAATTAAATAAAACCCAATTCCTTAATTGTTAAGGTGGGTTGCCCACATCTATAAATAAGAGGAGTCTTATTATGGGTGATGGGGTTGTTGACTTTTACAACGACATAATTCTAATTTGTTGGAGAGTACCCTTTTCTATAGAGATAGAAAAACTAGGGTTTGAGCCAATACCCTTTTTTCTTGAATTTTCTTCTTCCTTGGTGGATCACCTCTAGAGGCCAAACATTTGGGTGGCTAACGTTGGTCAAAGGAAGGAACCAAACCGGTGGATTCAAGATTGAACGCGAAAGGATTTGGAGGTGAACTTGTACTTGAGGAAGCTCGATCTTCAAGGGTATGATTTATTCTTTATCTTTTCGTTTAATTAATAATTGTGCATAAAGGGTGATCCGGGTATATGGTTTGTAAATTTTTTAAACTCTGATTTTTTACACGCTTCCGCACTTGTATGCAATTTGATTGCGTTCTTGAATATTACAAACCTAATAGTCCACGGGCCGGGCTGGCCCGTAAAAATTGGGCTTTGGGCTTAAATTTTTTAGCCCATGAAAACTTGGGCCATTTTGACTCGACCCGTTGTGGCTCGCTCGCGGGTGGCCCAGCCCGTTAAGCTACAAGAATTTTTTATTATAAAGTCACTTACCTGTTTAGAGTATGTGAATGGGATTGAACCCTTAATTCCATTTTTAATAATAATAATAATAACAATATATTTATTTATTTATTTTTGTCATTTTCAGATAATCCCTATTTGACTAATTTTTAAAATTTATATGAGATTTATCAAAGAGTGCATTAAATTTAATTTTTCCCCCTAACTTGATAACTTTTTAAATATATATATATATATATATATATATATATATATATATCGAAAGTTAAGTCTTACTAGAAGTAATCTTTTACTCCTATGTTTTAAAATATAAGAAAAATTAAAAATTAAGAAAAAAAAGTTTTTATCTCCATTAACTATAAATTATTACAATTCAATATAGATAAATTATCTACAAAGAATTTCATATATTTTTTTTTATATGTAGAGGCATCTCTAGAAATAATAATTCTAGATAAATGAGTATTTTTCAACCTTGTATACTTATTATATGAAATTAATTTGCAAAACTCATGTTTTCTTACCTTAGCTAAAAAAGAGTTTGGGTATTAGCTAAGGTAATATTAAATTGTATAATATTTTGTACACTAATTGTAAGTAAAAAATTATGCACTACTTTAACTCATATATTCTTCACCAATCAAAATGGATAAAACATTTAATTATATGTCTTGCTCCCTATTTTTTTCTTTTATATTACGTGTGCACAATTTTTTGTATAAAGTTAGTATTCCTAATATTACTCTATTAAATTTTATTAAATAACTTTTCCGTGCATGGAAAATATAGATTTTGATGTAATAATATGTAGTGATCAACGAATGGTTACAAAATATAAATATAAAATAATGTGGTTGATTATCATTAGCTCCACTTATGTATGATAGATCATCAGTTAACTTTCTCTAAAAGAAAAGTTTAATTTGGTAATATTAAATTGTAATATTATTGTACTTTATAATAAAAAAAAGTTTTGTAGCTTAGTTGGTTTGAGCATTTGTTTAAGGAATGGGAAAGTTTAGAGTTCGATTCTTAAAAGGAGCATTGTTTTGTTAAAAAAAAAGAAATTACTGATGTGGCGTCCTAATAGGCTAAATGAATGCTTATGTGTAAAAAAAATATTTTTTTTAATGAGATCAAAGGATAAAATAGTAAAATAACAAATAAAATAACTAAAAATTACACAAATAATATAAATTTGTTGTATAATTATTTATTTATAATTATATAAATAATATAAATTATTTATATAATTATTATATATAATATAATAATTATTTTATTAAAAAATCGTATTTTATTATTTTTTATTAAAAAACTCGCTTTTATTTATTCTTATGAAAAAAATTACTTTTTTTTTTATTTTATTAAAAAAAGCTGCGTTTTATTTTTATTTTATTAAAAAAATTGCGCTTTTTTTTTTTTTTATTAAAAAAAGCGTGTTTTATTTATTTTTATTAAAAAAACTGCGTTTTTTCATTTTTATTTAAAATAATTATTTTTAATAAAAAAAACTGTATTTTATTTTTTAAAAACCAAGCAGCGTTGTTGTGACGGAAAAGGAGAGAGAGAGAGAGCATTGTTTTGTTTTTTTTAATAAAAATAAATTATTTTTATTTGTATTAAAAAAACGACGTTTTTTTATTAAAAAAAACTGCGCTTTTTTTTATTATTACAAAAAAACTGTGTTTTTTTACTTTTATTACAAAAAAACTGCGTTTTATTTTTATTTTTATTTTTATTAAAAATAATTATTATATTATTTATGTAATTTTTAGTTGTTTTATTTGTTATTTTACCTTTTTATCCTTTGATCTCATTAAAAATATATATTCTTTTTACACATAAGCACTCATTTAGCCTATTAGGATGCCATATCGCCAATTTACGACAAGTAATCCAATGAATGAAATCAAAAAAATTAATAGTTCAATCATCTAAGTGGAATATGGCCTATAGTTTAGGGTAGTAAATCATATTTAAGCCTTATTATTATTATTATTATTATTATTATTATTATTATTATTATTATTATTATTATTATTATTATTATTATTATTATTATTATTATTATTATTATTCTTGTTGTTGTTATTGTTATTTTTATTATTATTATTTTGACTATTATTATTATTTTGATCATGTTATTATTATTATTATTACTACTACTACTACTACTACTACTCGCTACTACTACTACTACTACTACTACTACTATTATTATTACTATTGTTATTGTTATTATTATTATTATTATTATTATTATTATTATTTTATTATTATTATTATTATTATTATTATTATTATTATTATTATTATTATTATTATTATTATTATTATTATTGATATTGTTATTGTTATTATTATTATTATTATTATTATTATTATTATTATTATTATTTAAGGCAACATTTTAATAGTCGTTGCAAAAAAGTTGTATAAAATATGTAACGAACATAAAAATTATTGCCAATGAATGTGGTCCATATTAGACAACGAAATATAGCAACAAAAAAACTTTCATTGCCCACGATGAGGAAAAATAAAGTGGTTAGAAATTTTGCAACGAATTTCTAACGAATTTTATTTCCAAATTTTGCAACTATTTATGAATTTCGTTGCAAAAAGTGAAAACCTGACACAATCTGCAACGAAGGACAAGTTTCGTTGCTAAACATATACTTTTAGCAACGACTTATAAAGTCGTTGCCTAAAAAATCGTTGCAATAGCCTTATTTTTAGAAACAAAAAAACATTTGTTGCCCACGATGACAGGAAAACAAGTGGCCGAAAATTTTACAACGAATTTCTAACGAAATTTTTTGCCGCCAATGAATTAGCAACGGAATTTTGCAACGACTTATGAATTTCGTTGCAAAAAGTGAAAGCCTGACATAATCTGCAACGAAGGAAAAATTTTGTTGCTACACATATACTTTTAGCAACGACTTATAAAGTCGTTGCCCGAAAAATCGTTTCTAAAGGCCCATTTTTTTTGTAGTGAATAGACTCTGTAGCAATAGTCGACGATACAAGCAAGTTTTTTTGCACTTTGTGTAAACCTCATATTTCAAATGCCAGTTTCATTTAAGTTACTTTATTAAATGAAAGTTTGATATTTATCAGTTATGATCTGGTGATACATAGTGTTTATGAATTCTGTTATTCAAAGGTTATGATTTCTTATTCAAACATTACCAAGTCATATGAGTTATTATTATGGAAAAATGCGTTTGATTTGATATCAAAGCATAGTTTGTGAGAAACCAATTTTATTTGGTACAAATGTATAAAAGCATAAATTATGAGAAACTAATTTTGTTTGGTACAAATGTATAAAAGCATAGTTTGTGAGAAACCAATTTTGTTTGGTACCAATGTATAAAAGCACAGTTTGTGAAAAAAGAAATTTTGTTTGGTGCCGATATATATACTGACACTATTAGAACCGGCAGTGAGGAGCTGTCGGTGGGCAATTATGGTTGTCCTTGGCAGTGGGGAGCTATCTGCGACATTTATAGCAATGATCGGGTAAACTGTCTCTGACATTTATATCAATGATCGGACAGTACATAGAGGATGATATGCATACTCCTAGTTTTGTTTGGTTGAGCGGATTAACTCAGGATGCTAAGTCTATATGATTGATAGTAGCTCGTAATGTGCGGGGTTTGACAGATAAACCTCGGTATATATTTATGGCACTACTCTGAACTTTATGTTCATTTATTTCAGAATTGCTATATGTATAACATTCGTTTATTATTCAAAACTTGTTGAGCTATCTGTAGCTCATCCCTACAAATATTTTCTTCATTTGCAGATAGAAAGAATGTATTCCAGAAGTTTCGGTATTATGAAAAAAAGGCTTAAGACATGGATATTTGTTGAAAACTATCATGTAATAGTAACGGTATATTATTTGTTTAATGTAATATTAGTTTGCAGTATTTAGTTGTTATTCTAATGGAATTAGAAAAGTGTACAATATCTATATGAAATATATATCTGAATGATAGTGTTAACAAACATTGGCTCTCTGATGCACTGAGGTAGCGCTTCACTCAGTTCTAAGAAATCTAACATTAACACTATGGAGGTCAGATAGATAAGAATTATAGATATGGAAGAAATATCTATAAGATACTAAACCTGTACGTCCAAGTGAGGGTACTCAGTTACAATGATTGTTTTGATGAGAACTACTATTTACCATGAGTACTGTGAATCTTGGATTTATAGGAATTATTATCTATTAGAATATTTACGTGAGCACCAAATTGGCTACAGTGAATGTAGAGAATTTGGGGGCGTCACAATTTGGTATCAGAGCATTAGGTTATAGAACTAGGGTAGGAATAACTTAAGATATGACCTGAGAGTTTGTAGTAAAGGTAATAAGGAGATAAACTTACAGATAGGGAATAAGTTAGATACTCATTGCATTGAAGTATTTTGGAGATATTAGGAATATCTATAATAGACAAAGGGAAGTTGTAAGAAATGAGGAGTTATGGAGATAAAAGGTCTTTGTAATATATAAAGATGATTAAGGTTGTAAGAAATGAGATGGTGATGGATCTAGGAAGTGACCTGGAAGAGTGAGACTTGGAGTTATATATGTCAAGGAGTTTAGAAACTATTGTGAAGACAATAAGAGACTTAGTAACAGGGAGAGAGTAGTAATAAAGAGATAAACTAAAGATAAGTTTGTAGGAGATGAATTAAAGAAATTCATCAACCGAAGTTGGAGGAATAGATTGTTTATATAAGTTAATGATATTGAAGTGATATGTTTGGTAAGTGAAGGAGTTAATTGTATTCATATATTGAGAGGAGAGTTGATTGTTTTACCTGAGATAGTAATTTAACCATAATAGGTTGTAGTAATGAAGAATGTTTTGAAGGATAGAATAGAGGAAGTATTAATGAAAGTAGTTTACAACTAAGTAGTTGAAGCTATAAAAGACAAATATGTTGTAGATTTAGAGAATGCTCGCGAAGAGTACCGAAGCTGGAGATAAGTGAAGAGGGAGATTGAAGTTTTTATAAGGCTCATATAGAGCCAGAAATAGGGACAACAGAAGATGAAGGAAAGGAAATTGGAGTAACATTACAAAGAGAAGAAATTGTATAGATTTTAAGTAGACGCTGAAGATATTTTGAATATCCACAAAAGGGATGATCGATAATATCAAAGTTAAGTAAATGGAAGGGAATGAAGAACATGAAAGGCTAAGGAGAATAGAGGGTAGTAGAGGAGTTATAGTTTATAATAGTATGGTGTTCTTAGTATAAGAATTAGTTGGGAGAAAACTAGTGAAATTATATAAATCATTAGTTGGTCAATTTTCTTAGAATATATAGAATGTAATTGATTATATACACCTTTTCTATCAAATTAATTGATTGTTATGCTTATATGTAGTTAATAGCTATTTATAGATAAATGGCATCACCAGCAAGGATTGTCGAAAACCAGTTAGAGATAAACCCAACTCAATAGTTGGTAAACGTGCTACTAGACGCTTCACAATGGAGGTCAGGGAATCCACCAGAAGTTGAACCCAATACTTTAAGGATTACCTTAGACTTTAAATTAGTGGGACCATCAGAATTGAAGGGAATCGATAAATCAGGAAATGAAGCAGTAAGACAGTGTCAACAACAGGGAGATCGTAAAAGGAAGCGGGGTGTTAATTTTTCAAATAACTCAGTGAAAAAGGAAAATAGTAGCACCAACCAAAGGAGTGAAGGGTGTTGTATTTATGGGAAGAAGCACAGAGGGGTATGTAGGTTTAGTAGGACTCAATGTTTTACTTGTGGAAACAGTGGACATTATTCAAATAGATGTCCACAATGGAAGCATAATAAGAGCATCAGAATTAAGTGTTATAATTGCTGGATAAAGGGACACATGGCAAGATTTTGTCCAAAACCCAAGAAATTTGACCTAAGGGGAACTCAAACCCTCAACCAATAGGTGAAGGAAGTGGAGACGTCCAAAATAAAAGTTAGATTTTGGGGGTATTTGAAATAGTAAGAATGTTAAAATAATATTTTGAATAGTATATATAAATACATCTATATGTACGGTAGAGGTTACAACTTTTGGTATAAGTTCGGTAAAGATAATAGATTTTGTTAGTTCCCAGAGGCACAATAGTTATCTAGAAGGGGGGTTGAATAGATATTTAAAAATTTTTCTTTTTAATTAGTTAGTTATGATAGTGATTAAAACATAGCGGAATGAGTATTTGTTTAATCTCCTTATAGATATCTTTAATTAATGAGAGTGAGGTTGTTATGGCAGTTATAGCAGTTATAGCAGTTATAACACAAATATAATAGACACAACAGTTTTAAGTGGTTCAGAGCACTTAAAGCTCCTAATCCACTCTTCTACTCCTCGAGTAGGAAATTCACTAAAGATGTCTATTACACTTTCTGAATCTCACAGATTCCTTCTAGACCAGCAGTCTAGGCACTTCTTAGTTCACTCTTGAACTCTTTAAGTCCAGTAGACTTGGTCCTTCACAGTTCACTTAGAACTCTTCAAGTCCTTCTGACTTGGAACTCTTACTTCAGTTGGTTGGTAGTTGTTGAGTTCGTGATTGATGCTACTCAGTTGCAGTTAAGCACTTGTTCGAAAGAACTGAGTAGCTGAGCAAGCTTCCTCTTTTTCTTAGATCGTAGAGTTGAGCGTTGAGTGTTCTTATGCATTTTTGTTCAATGCTTGCTTAGATTTCTCATCTGCATAAGTTCTGTATATATGTAATCCTTTAAATCTATACATTGAAGCCTTTTGTTGAAGTATTAGATGTGTTTGACATTTCTGAACTTTGATGGAGACTTTTCTGCACAACTTCTGAATTGTATTCTGGCCCACTGACACAGCAAACTGCTTTCTCACCTAACACCTGAAAAAGGTATTTTTCCTCTGTCCTATGGTCATTTCCTTAACTTCTTGAATACGTTCCTTTTTATTGAATACTAAGGATATCTTTTGTACCGTTGGGACTGGAGAAGACTTCAACATTTCAAACCCATTCCACTTTTGTTGGAATTTATCTTTAAACAAAAGTAGGGCTCGATGCTTCTGACACAAGACAAATTATACTCTATGATCCATATTGTGGTGTCTTGTCACATTGGTGCTTGGGCTAAAGAAAACACTACGATCTCTCTCAAGGATTTGCACACTACGATCTTTGCACACTACGATCATCACTTGCTCGTCTTGCAGGCTCTATATTTCCAAAAGCACACTACGATCTCTGAGTTAGCTTCGGCAAACGTCTGGACCACTCTATGATTTTTAGAGAGGCCCTTCAGGCAGATACACTACGATCTTCTATTGCTCTACGATCCTACCTTGGATTCTGCAGACTGTTGATCTGCTCGATAGACTGCGATTCTTGTTGAAGCCTATCTATTCTTTTCAAGTCATAGATCAACCTAACATATTTGATCTCTTTATCTATTCATTCGTTTATAGAACGATGAACATTAAAAACTAAGATCAACCTAACAAATTTGATCTATCGCTAAGTCCTTGTACATATATTCCTTGAAGGACTTTACATATAATCATGAGTATTTACTTTAAACATCAAATCAAAATATGCATTCTTCCAAAAATCTCCCCCTATTTGATGTTGACATAACCAAGGAGATTTGTTGTCATGATTATCAAGTTCTAGATGCATTTTCAGGAAAGCAAACATGACTTAATATTTTAGTGAGCAGCTGAAATTTCTAGAGAATAAGGATGAATTTATTGATGTTTGAAGAATAGATATTACAGTTAGGCTTTACATCAATAAGAGTTTAAGTTTCACCTTATCTCTATTTCTTCGGCCGTTTGCTTTTTAGAGGGTTTGCATATTCCTCAGCTCTTCTTCTACTGCTAGTTTCATCTCTTCTAGATATTTCCTCTCCCTCGCTTTGACTGAGTCTTTCATTATGATCATGTCTATTCTTGAATGCGGGATCTCCTATTCGCATTCTTAGACCTGTTGTTGTCACCTCAGGAGAGCTGGGAGAAGGCCTTTGACTCCTTAATGGTTGAGCCATTAACACTTCCTGCTGATTAGATTGTTGAGTCTGATGGCTGGTTCATGGAGTCTGTTGGTGGAATTTACGTGCAGGAGGATTCCTCTAAGATTGAGTTTAAAATTGACCTCTGCCTCTGCCTTAAACTCTGCCTTGAATTCCTTTTCCTTTATTCTCCCCCTTTATGTCAGCATCAAGGGTTCGAATGTCTTCTGAAAGGCGAGTCACTCCTTGGACAAGCTCGTTGAGTTGACTCTGAGTTTGAGCAACATCCTCTCAATTTTCTTAAATCAGCGCATTAGATCGAGCATCCCGTTGTTGAAGAACAACTAGTATATTGTCAGTCTGTTGTCCTTGGCTGACGTAAATTTGTTGAAACTCTTTTACGGCAGTTTGCAGATTAAAGAAGTTCTTCATCATCAGTTTATTCTGAGCTTCCTAAGTGGACTACAAAACAAGAACAACATCTCTGTATCTTTTGGATGCTAGAAAGTGAATGTCATCCTTGTCCTTTATGCTCTGAATCATTTCCTTGATAAGCTCTTTAAGTATCTTAGTGAGTATAGAGCTTAGAGAGCTTGGGAGATTATTTCCAGCATTGATTATTGTTGTTAATCTCATCTAAATGAGTTTAGTATGTTCTTCAAGACTCTCATCGAGTTCCTTGATCACTTTCTTGGACATGGCTGACAAATCAACTTTGGTGGGCAGCTCTGACAGAAGTTCATTGAGATGGGGAATTTGTGAAGGAGGTGGTGTGCTCTTGAATTGATCTTGCAATGAGTAGAGGATAAGATCAAGGTTGCAGTATTCGTTGCTGGATGAGGAGGGAATATCGGATGGAGGGGCCTGTGTTTGGGTGTGTGTAGTAGGTGGCTCTACGATTTGGACTTGGGACTCTATACTGGGGTTAGAGTCTGTAATCGTAGAGATGATAGGAGGTGGGAGCAGTATAAAGTTGGTCATATTTGGTTCATCAGTTAAAGAATTTTGGAATTCTGCAACTGAAAAATGATTTAGTGGATGTAGAATCACTTCCATCCATCTTGGGAATTCATAAAATTGATTTAATGAGGATGATGGAAAGTGATTGACTCTAAAGAGGGTTGGGATAGACAGTACCTCATGTTCATTCTTTGAATAAGAGTTATTTGTGAGTAACTTCTTGGCAAAGTTGAAACTTCATGGGAATCCATGAGCTAGCACAGAGATGGCTGGATATTCTTTGAAGCTCCAAAATATGTGATTTCAGGAGTTTAGAATTTAAGCTTGATGGAAAGGCATCATGGGCAGATAGGAAAACAGTTGCTCATAGTTAGCTTTTCTATACCCATCAATGTCCACAGCTATGATCTCGACCTCATCACCTTCATCCTCTTCTATGTTTTCGTTTAATGAGGATTCCATTATATCAATGGCCCCATGATGTTCTTGCACTGGTTCTCCATCATTTTTTGCAGGAACCTCTTCTTCTGTCATGGGGATATCATGAGCCTCCCCTCAAAGATGATCATCCTCTAAGACGATTAGTAGCTCCCCCTCATTTGGAGCATTTTCTAGGATGAGAGCTTCTGCATCTCCTCACCGGCGATTCTCTATGATTAGAACTTTAGGTGTCTCCCCCTCAGCTTGAGCTCTTTCTTTTTGGCTCTCTTTGGATAGTTCATATTCAACAGCCAACTCTTTGTCTTCCTTCTTAAGTACTCCTTCATTAACAAGGATGTACTTCTTAACCAATTCTCATCTTGGTTTTCTAGGCTGAGCCACAGCCTCAGGACTTTCTTGAGCTTTAGCTTTGTCTTGTTGATTAGCCAGAACATCTAATGCAGCAGCTTCGGTGTTCAATCCGGTCTCTATGATCGGTAGAGACTCTACGATTGAAGAGACATATGGCTTCTTAGATTTGTGACTGATTTTATTCTTCTTCAGCAGCTGGGATATTGTAGCTCTGTCTTCTTCTGCCTCAGCCTGTTGTTGCTTCCTTCTCAGGATCCTTAGAGTCTCAATGTCAGAGGACTCTACAGGTTTATCAGTTGTTGATCCCTGGGGTTCTTCTGTTATTCTGGCCTTTAACTTTCTCTTGCCCTTATTTTTCTGATCAGGGCAATGGGTTCTTCTTTATTTGTTTCTTCTTCTTCTTCTTCTTCTTCTTCTTCTTCTTCTTCTTCTTCTTCAGTCTCCCTGACAACGGACATATTTCCTGGAATCCCTGACTCCTTTACATCAGCAGTTCTACCACTGGATTCAGACATCATACACACATTTTCTACTGGATTCTTTTTCCAATTCTTGAATAGTTGATTGGTCATTCATCTATTTGGATTTATGGACTCTCCTTCATCGTCCCCAATTTTGTCACTTAGAGCAGATTGCAGGATGATGCTTATAAATCATCCGTAGAGCATCTTTTGAGAGCTCTTTGTCTTCTTTGAGCTGGTGATCCACTTTCCAATCCATTCAAGCAATAGAGCTCCATAGTTAAGTTGTATTCCATAACATATGGCAGTCATGAGCTTGAGTTGCACTTCATTTATAGAGTCGTGACCAGAACTCTTGTAACATATACATTTTCCAGCAATGTCAGCCAGAAATTCGTACCTTTGAGGAAATTCTTTCTTCTTGTATCCTTTGACAGAGGGGGATTTCTTGTGATGCATCCTTTTAAGTCCCTTATGGAAGTCTATGCCATTTATGGACGAATATCCTTCAAATTTGAAACCTAGGGCTAGGTTGATGTCTTCAGCCTTTAGCTTGATTTCCACGTCCCTGAGTTTTGTAGTGATGGCGTCATTTTCAAACACGCCATTTATGTAGAATTCTTTCACTACCTTAGGGTAGATCAATGTGTCTATACCCAGACCCTCTTTGAGACCAGCCTTCTTTAATAGTGACAGAGTTTTGTGAAACTTGGGTTCAGCTGTTTTGAACTCATCAAAGCAGAGTCTGTAGCCAGATATGACGTTGGAAGCTGCCATTGATTTCTTTGTTGGGAATATGACTGTCTGAGCTTTCTTGAGATTTAGGGTTTATGGCTTGAGAGAGAATGAGAGAGATAAGCTTTTTGAACTTCCGATTTCAAAAAGGAAATTTCAATTTATACTTGTAACTTCCCTCTCTTCATTTAGATTAGTGGGACAGGTGTCAAAATCTTCTTGGCTCTACGAATCTGACTTAGGAGGATTGTACTAAATCGCCCTTAACATTTTCTGAGCTAATGTCTCCTCAGCAAGGACTATGATCGTTGAGATGGTCCTTGTAATCGTAGAGTCTGTTCTGCGTTCGTCGAGTTTGAACTTTAATCATCAATTCTGTTCTTCGTTCGTCGAGTCTGTTTAGCAATCGTCGAGTCTGAACTGTAATCATTGAGTCTGAATAGCAATCGTCGAGTCGACCGAGTCCTTTTGACTTAACATTCTTCTTGGTTTAAGGTACCTTAGGAAGGTCCAACCTCATTGAATGAATCAAGGGTTAGGTTTGTCCCTGAGGAACTTATCAGAGAGATTGCTTTATTTTGTACTTCATCATCATAGGATGCTCCTTTGGTTTTGTTGATGGAGCTCTGCTATCATTGAGTCTGCACCGCGATCGTTGCGTCTGCACTGCGATCGTTGTCTTTCATGACACTTCAGCTCTACGATCATAAACTTCCTTTGACCATGTCTATGATTTCGAACATAGACTTTACATCTGTATAGTTAGCACAAACTATAGCATATTTTTCATGGTTGTAAGTTAAGCATGCCTAGCTCACTTATTAACTTGTTAAATCTGGATTCATCTAGGGGTTTTGTAAAGACATCAGCAAGTTGGTTTTTAGTAGGGATATATTGTAAAGATATAGTTCCATTTTCCACATGATCCCTAATGAAGTGATACCTTATTTCTATATGCTTAGTCCTAAAATGCATGACAGGATTATGAGTTATCGTAATTGCACTTGTGTTATAATAGTGAATATGTATGGATTTGAATTCAAACCCATAATCTGCTAGCGAATTTTTCATCCATAGGATCGAAAGCACAATGAATGCCAAAGAAGAATGTATTCAAACTTTCCGCAAATAAGTAGATATTGAATTTTGCTTTTCTTGCTAAACCAGACACAAGTCATTTCCTAGTAATCGACAAAAGCATCCACTTGGTACTTTTTATCTATTTTGTAGCCTGCAAAATCAGCATCTGTATATCCTGTTAGTTCAAATGAGGACTCCTTGGGATACCAAAGCCCCAAGTGAGGTGTACCCTTGAGATACCTGAAAATCCTATTTATAGCAGTTAAATGAGATTCTTTAGGATTAGCCTGAAATTTAGCATAAATGCATGTTACAAACATTATATCTGGTCTACTGGCAGTTAGATATAAAAGAGACCTTATCATACCTCTGTATTGACTTACATCAATACTTTTACCTTTTTCATCTTTGTCAAGCTTGGTTGTAGGAGCAATTGGGGTTGTCATAGGAGAGGCTGATTCCATGCCATACTCCTTAAGTAAGTATTTAATGTACTTGGCTTGGTTTATGAAGATTTCTTCATTAGTCTACTTTACTTGGAGTCTAAGGAAGAAGTTCAACTCTCCCATCATGCTCATTTCAAACTTGCTCTGCATAAGCTTGATGAATCTCTTGCATAACTTTTCATCAGTAGATCCAAAAATAATGTCATCAACGTATATTTGAACTAGTAAGACTTTATCTTTATGCTTTCTAAGAAATAGTGTGGTATCTACTCTACCTCTAGTGAACCCATTTTCAATAAGGAAGTTAGTTAGTGTTTCATACCATGCTCTAGGTGTTTGTTTAAGACCATATAAGGCTTCGTTTAATCTAAAGACATAATTATAAAGAGATGGATTGATGAAACCTGGAGGTTGCTCTACATAGACTTCTTCTTGAAGTTCATCATTCAAGAATGGACTTTTGACATCCATCTGAAAGACCTTGAATTTTATGTGAGCAGCAAAGGCAAGGAATATTTTGATGGCTTCTAGTCTAGCAATCGGTGCAAATGTCTCATCGTAGTCAATGCCTTCTTCTTGAGAGTAGCCCTTGGCTACTAGTCTTGCCTTATTCCTGGTAATTACTCCATCTTCATCAATCTTATTTCTGAAGACCCACATGGTTCTAATAAAAGGATGATTCTATGGTCTTGGTACCAATCTCCATACTTTGCTTCTTTCAAACTGATTAAGTTCTTCCTGCATGGCCTCTATCCAGCTGGAGTCTTCCATAGCATCCTCTATCTTCTCCGGTTCCATTTGTGACAGGAAGCTTAGATAAAAGCATTCATTTTGGGTGGCAGCTCTTGTTTTGACTCTTGAACTCGTATCTCCAATGATTAGATCTTGAGTGTGATCTCTTGCCCATCTGCTTCCTGTTGGGACATCTGTTCTTATCCCTTCTTATCTTAGATCTTCAAGATTTATTTCTTCTTCTTGGTGTGGAGGCTCGTTGTCTGACATAGGCCTCTCTACGATCTCATTTCCTTGCTCTACGATTTCACTATCTGGTACTATGATCATAGTGTTAAGCTCAACGACCTCATTCGTAGTGTCTGAACTGTTGGTCATAGTGTCTTGAGGCACTGTTTTGTCTAAGTCTCTCTCATCAAAGATGATGTGAATCGAGACTTCAACACTCAGTGTCTTCTTGTTAAACACTCTGTAGGCCTTACTGTCTGTGGCATAACCAAGAAAGATTCCTTCATCTGACTTTGGTTGAAATTTTGTAAAGTACTGCTTTCCATTGTTGAGAATGTAGCATGCACATCCTTTATTTAACGAAGTTGAACTTGGGTAAGGCTGCAACTAGATCTTTTGAAGCTAATTTTGACATGCTTTTGAAGTTGAGATGAGATAATCATCGATGCCATAGCCAGCTCATTACTTCAGATGCTTTAGCCAAAAAGCAAATTATCTCATCTGAGCTTAGTTGTCCAAGATTCACTATGTAGACATTTCCTTCTCTTATACCGGTTAACTTTACAGCAGATGTCTTCAGGTCTCGGACTTGACATTGATTGTTGAGGAATGTTACTTGATGACCCTTGTCGTAGAGTTGGCTAATGCTTAGAAGATTGGGATGTAGTCCTTCCACATAGGCCACTCTACTGAAAGATACTGCACCATTTCCAGCTTACCCATATCCTCTTGTCTTGCCAGAGCCGTTGTCTCCAAAGATGACCGAGGGACCCTCCTTCTCTATGTAGTTTGACAGAAGGGCTTTGTTCCCGATCATTTGCCTTGAGCATCCACTGTCCAGATACCAGGTTGGGATCGTGGAGCTCTTTTCCTGAAGCAACATTAAACCTTCATTTTGGTACCCATACTTGCATGGGTCCTACTTTGTTAGTGCCCTTGGGGACCCAAATCTGGTTAATTTTGGGTCTTACATGCATGGAATTATAATGACATTTTGCGACCTGTACCTTGTAATGACTTTGTAGCACACAAAACATTTGATATGATGCATGTTTGTGTGTGTGTGAAAGTTCTTCCTCCATTTGGACTTTTGTGGGTTATTGGTCATCCTTCTGTTAAGCTGATTTTCCTTGATGCATATCTGAATGATAATGTTAATAGACATTGACTCTTTGATGCACTGAGGTAGCGCTTCACTTTATTCCAAGAACTCTAACATTAACACTATAGAGGTCAGATAGATAAGAATTATAGATATGGAAGAAATATCTATAAGATACTAAACCTATACATCCAAGTGAGGGTACTCAGTTACAATGATTGTTCTGACGAGAACTACTATTTACTATAAGTACTGTGAATCTTGGATTTATAGGAATTATTATCTATTAGAATATTTACGTGAGCACCAAATTGGCTACAGTGAATGTAGAGAATTTGGGGGCGTCACATTACCTCTGGTTGTTTATATCGACAAATGACATTGTTTCTGATGAAAGAAATGATGACTTCTTTGGTAACCTTGGGGAAGAAGGCTGCTTCTACCCACTTGGTGAAGTAGTCGATCATGGTAAAGATAAACCAATGCCCATTATTGGCTTTGGGCTCGATGGGCCCGATCACGTCCATTTCCCACATTGAGAAGGGTCATGGTGAACTCATATTGTAGAGTTCCCTTAGAGGGGCATGTATAGCATTCCCATGAATTTGGCATTGATAGCACCTCTTGACGTGATCATCATAGTCAGCTTTAAGCGTAATCCAGTAATGCCCTGTTCTGAGGATCTTTTTAACAAGTAGGGATCGCTCATGTGTGGGCAACATACTCCACCATGGATTTCATCCATGAGCCTCTGGGCTTGGTCTTTGTCCAGACATCTAAGGAGTCCTAATCCTGCATCTTTTTTGTAGAGTGCATCTCCGCTCATTTAGAATTTTATAGCCATTCGATTGATCCGCCTTTTTTCAGTCGGGCTCACCTCAGTGAGTGTAGATCTATCTCGTAGATACTCCTTGATATGTTGATACCAAGGGTGTTGGATGGGAGGTAGCTCATCCGATACTTCTCCAATGTAGTTCCCATAAGCTGGAGCCTTTTGTAGGGCAAATGGGATGCTTGGCATGTTTTCCTTGTCTTATACGTTGATCAAGGAGGCCAACGTTGCTAGCGTATCTGCAAAATCATTGCTATTTTGAGGAATGTAGAGGAAGTTTACTTCTTCGAACTTCAAAGCCATCTGTAAAACTTGTCGATGGTAAGGCAGCAAATGTAGCTCTTTGGTTTGATAGATTCTTGTGGTTTGCTTGATTACCAACTCTGAATCCCCAAAGACAGTTAACCATCTGATACCCATTGATTGGGCAAGTTTGAGTCCCATGATACAACCTTCATACTCGGATGTGTTGTTGGTGCTGACAAACTGCAATTTGACGGCGACGGGATGCTGCTCCCCCATACCGGATACTAGAACTACTCCAGCTCCATAACCTTCTATGTTAATAGCTCCATCAAAATACATTTTCCACTTATGTCATGCATCGTACTTATGGTGTTGCTGAATTGTCATGACCCCTTCATCGGGGAAGTATGTTTCTAAGGGTTTATAATCCCCTGCGGGTGCGGCATCCAGTTGATCAGCAATTCATTGTCCTTTAATGGACTTTTGCGTCACGTAAACGATGTTAAATTATTGTAGAATCAACTGCCATTTGGATAGCCGACAATTTAGTATGGGCTTACTAAACACGTATTTGAGAGGATCCTTGCGGGATATGAGATGGGTTGTGTGACCATGGAGGTAATGTTGTAACCTCATGGAAGCCCATGCTAAAGCACAACAAGTCTTCTCAATCAGAGTGTACTTGTGTTCACTGCTGCTGAATCTTTTGTTGAGGTAATAGATAGCTCGCTCTTGGCCTCTATCGTCTTTTTGTCCCAGCATGTATCCCATGACATTGTCATTAATGGACAGGTACATAAATAGGAGAACATCATCCCTAGGAGGTACCAAAATAGGAGCTTTAACCAACTGTTCTTTGATTGTAAGGAAGGCTTTCTGACACTCATCATTCCATTTCATGGAGGAGTTCTTCCTTAACAGCTTGAAGATGGGGTCACAGATTGTTGTGAGTTGAGAAATAAACCTGCTAATGAAGTTGATTCTTTCAAAAAATCCCCGTATTTCCTTCTCTGTCTGAGGAACGGGCATTTCCTTGATGGCCTGGATTTTGGTGGGATCCAGCTCAATCCCTTTGTGGCTGACTAGGAAACCTAGCAACTTACCTGATTTAACGCCAAAGGCGCACTTGGCTGGATTCAACTTCAAGTTGTACTTACGCAACCTATTGAAAAGCTTTCTGAGATGGTCTAAGTGGTCTTCCTCCCTTTGGGACTTGACAATGATGTCACCCACGTAGATCTCTATCTCCTTATGCATTAAGTCATGGAAAAGAGCCATCATAGCTCGCTGATATGTTGCTCCGACATTGATGCGGTCGAATGACAACCGTCTATAACCTAAGGTTCCCCAAGGCGTGATGAAAGCAGTTTTCTCACGATCCTCCTCAGCAACCATAATTTGATGTACCCCACAAAGCAATCCGCAAAGGAGTACATGTCGTATTGAGCAGTATTGTCAGTGAGAATGTGGATAAATGGCACGGGAAAGCTATCTTTAAGGCAAGCTTTATTTAGATCCCGGTAATCCACACAAACTCGCACCTTTCCTCCTGGTTTAGGCACGGGGACTATGTTTGATAACCACTCAGGGTATGTAGACACCATGATGATGCCTGCTTGAAATTATTTCATAATTTCTTTTTTAACTTTTAAACTCCACTCAAGTTTCAATCACCTGAGCTTCTGCATGACTGGCTTGACTCCCTCTTTAATGGGAAGGCGATGAAGGATAATGTCAGTGGATAAACCCACCATGTCTTCATGAGACCATGAAAACACATCTTGGAATTGGTTTAGTAGCGCAACCATGTCATTCCGTTGGTTTGGACTGAGGTCTGAACCAATCTGGGTTAGCTTAGGGTTTTCTAAGGTTCCGAGATTGAAAGAAGTGGTTTGATCAAGATTAGGTTTAGGTTTGTCTTCTACCCTTTCCTTGATCTCCTGAGGTGTCTCAATGTCCTCTTGTATTTCCATCAAGTCTGAGTCCAACTTTTCATCAAAGTTACAGTCCTTGTGGAGAAAAGGCACCTCATCAGCAAGTACAAACACATCTAAATTTAGAGTCCTGAAACAAAATATGCTTTCACTTAATATATGAAACTGTTCAATCATACAAAGTGTTAGCATGTACTGATAAAACACCTGCTAATACTGTACAGAAAAGTAAGTAGCAAAAGTTATCTACAGGGCAGATGGAATTTTTGCCGATTTTACCCTCGTCGACCAATGCATGGAGTGTTACTCCAATTGTCGAGGGTAAAGTCTTGATGGACTGCTGTGATGGAGGGGCTATTATCGTCCTCCTTCTTCCTAATGATGACCATGATGTCTGGGAAATCATCGTCTGGGGTGTATCTGTTTGTATGTTCATCATGGACAATGATGCGTATGCTTGACATCATCAGAGCGATGTCTTGTTTATGTTTCTATTCCCTCTCTTCCATTTCGGGATCAGGAATCAGGACCTCTTTTTCTTTAACCGGTACTGGTTTGGGAAATAGCATAGCCATAACATGGGCTGGCACCTTTACTAGAGACTGTTCAAGCTTAGGTGTAGAAAATTATCGTGTAGATGAGGTTAAAAGAATCTGTTTGTGCTTATGAGGATTCCTGTGACTAGAGCTAGTAGAATAGCCTAATCCAGCTGTCCTTGTTTGACTGGGCACTTGAATTGGGTGCTTAATGCCTTGATGCTCTTTGCCTAACCCTTCTCCTGGTTGATGACCCAATAAAATCATCTCTTGAGTGGCTGACATAACTTCGGCAAAAATCTTGGGTATGAGAGGTGGTGCCCCACTGGGATGGTAATGAGTGTTGCTCACTTCCAGGGCATGGAAATTGATCGGTTCAATTTTTGAATTGAAGTTGATTAGTGGTATGTCACATTATTCCGGACATTCTGGCTCCACATTAACAGTGACTAGGTTGTTGTTGATAACGTACTTGAGTTGCTGATGAAGGGTGGAAGGTACAACTCCAGCCATATGAATCCATGGTCTTCCCAACGGCAGGTTATATCATGTGGCTATATTTTGGGCACGTGAAAGGATACACTGAATGTATATGGACCAATCTCCACTGGTAATTCAATTATTCCAATGGCGTTTCGTCGGGATCCATCAAAATCTTTGATAATCATATGGCTGCTTTTGATCCTCTTGGGGTTGACATTCATCTTCTCCAAGGTAGCATAAGGACAGATAGTCAGAGATGAACCTCTATCTATCAAGACTCCTCCAACCATGTATCTAGAGGATAAAACCGCTATGTGCAACGACTTGCAATGACCGGCCCCTTCAGCGGGTATGTTGTCATCAGTGAAAGATATCACATTGTTGTTGAAAATGTGATCAACCATATGTTGGAATTTTTCCACATCCACTGATTTTGGTAAATGGGCTTCTTCCAAGACCTTTAGCAATATCTTCTTGTGATCTTCGGAAGCGAAAACCAAATCCAATATGAAATTTGTTATGGAGCTTCTTTCAAGCTTAAAGCCACTTTGGCTTCGTTATGGCCTATGGTACGGACAAATTCTTTAATTTTCTCCATGGGAACTTTCCCATTTGATTTCATGGTGGGTTTCATCACCCGATGGGGAAGATATAATGGATTATCCTTCGACACTGCAGCAGTTGTATGTGAAGTAGATCCTTCAGCCTGCCCATAATTCTATGGAACTTTGTGTAGGCTGACAACAGGATACTGTGGTCTGAATGGTAAGTTAATTGGCTCTGGTGCAATCACTTTCAAAGGATTGTCAGCTCCTTTAAGTTGAATTACTTGTATTATGGGTGGTCTGGCAGCCAAATCATCCTCGGCAGAGATAACTGCTACATCGTCATTTCATTTTGTAGGACATGTGTTCCAACTCTCGAGTAACAAAGTGTCATCGTCTGCCATTTGCAGGACACCGCTGTTAATTAAATTTTGAATAAAGGCGTGAGTGTCCAAAGATTCTTTGTCTTTGTGATCTTGAGAGTGGGAGTGATATTGGCATACTCCCTCGTAATTAAACCTATGCGAGGCAGGGGATTAATTGGAGGTAGAAGGGATGTAATTCTTCCTTTATTGATCAATATTTGAAATATCTCCTCCATAGGTTGGCCAAGATATGTAAATTCCCATTTGTTAGCAAAATCCCGACGGGCTTTGGCACTTGCTCTTTTTGTAACTTTATCCTCTAGTGTTTCACTTTCTGAAGGCGAGGATGGAATATTCATGACAAAAGGAAGGAGACTAGTATGCTCCTGACTAATTAATTAGCGTGTGACTTGGTGTTGATGAATCACAAGTTCTGCCAACGGATCTACTTATATGAAAAGAGCATTAATCTTTCGCTCCATCACAAATTAGAACTGTGCATAATCCCATCTGTCAACACCGTCTTTGTTGGTCTGGGAAGATTCAACAACGTAATTGGAACTCTGTCCACTGCTCCAATTAATCATATTGACCTCTCCTTCTTTATGTTGAGGAAGAGGATTATCTTGCACATGAGGTTGGTCGGGTTTAGTTACGACAATCTCTCAATTGTCAATTAAGTTCTGGATCTTGTGTTTCAAGGCCCAGCAATCCTGAGTGTCATGTCCAGATGCCCCGGCATGATAAGAACACTTCTGAGTAGCATTGAAACCCTTCCCATTCGGGTTTGCTGGTGGGAGAAGATGTGTAATTTTCTTTTGAGTAGTCAGAAGAGTAAGGGTATTCTCGAGCGAGTCCCCTAAGGGTGTGAACACTCGGGGTCATTTGACTTCTCCACTTTTAGGCATTGGAGGGTTTGAAGACTGTGCTCGCAAAGGGGAGTAGTTTTTCCTCTGAATAGGCATATTCTAACTGCCTTTTTGACCTTTTAGTACCAAGGAAACATCTTCATCTTTCTTTTTATGGACCCTCCGGGGGTTGTTTCCATAAGTTCCAAACTGGATGTGCTCAGCAACTGCTTTAAGAGTGGCTAGGTCTTGAATCTTTCCTGACTTCAATCCCATCTCAGCCATCTCTCCATGTTTGATCATTTTAGAAAATGGCTTGTCAATGCCATCTAAGACTCTTTCATAGAAATGAGCTTCTTGTAGGTCTATGAAGGTCATGGCCATTTCTGATTCTGTCATGGAAGGAATGACTTGAGCAGCAAGGCGCCTCTACCTTTGAGCATACTCTCTGAAAGACTCATTATACTGTTTCTTGACCTTGGTAATTCGGTACCGGTCAGAGCCATCTGAGATTGAAAGCTGCATTGAGTGAGGAAGGCATGAGCTAATTCCTCCCAGCTATGGATCTTTGAGTTGTCTAATCTGGTATACCACGATCGGGCTTCTCCAGTCAGATTCTTCTGGAATAGTTGCATTCTGAGCTTCTCATCCTCTACATAAGATCCAAGTTCTCCTATGAATATCTTCAAATGTGTGTAAGGGTCTCCTAACCCATCATACTTTTCAACGTCAGGAGTTTTGAACTTCTCTGGATAATGCACACCAGTGAATATATAAAGATCAGCATATGAAACACTCCCGTGTGTTCCAATCCCTTTGATAGAACGGATGGTTTCCTCCATTTAAAGGACTTTCTTCCTGATATCACTGGTGTCTGGATCTTCTTTAAGATGGGTGTTTTCAGGAATTTTGTTGGTTGTATCCAACTGCAGTTCAAGATTTGTTTTATATGAACCTTGTGCTCCTCCTTGTGCATAGGATTCTGTATGTACGGGTATTCATGAACCCTTAGTAGATTGGTGTAGTTCTTTAAGCAGAACAACTAAATTTGTGATTTTTTTGCTTAATCCATCAAACTCTTCTCGTGAGACAGGAGCAGGATTAGACTGGTCAGACAAAGACACAGTTGGTTGTAGGCTCGTGTCCTTTTTAGATTTTGAGCGGGTAACATGCCAAATTGTTTCCCTACAAAAACTTATTTAGTTTAGTCTTAGGGAAGGTATAAATGTTTACATGCTATTATAATGTGTCCATTTTAGGAATATTATCCTACGAAACGGATGTCATTTGATAGCATGTCAAGTCTTAATATGCATGTACAAATATTCTTCATATTTTCCATTACATAGAGATGAACATGGAATACAATTACAAGTAATTGAAAAATAGAAAGCATGAAGAGATTTTCCTCCACGTTTTGTTTATCCGAGGCTGACCTATCTTAGGTTACTCTCGCGGCTTTTTGGCATGAAGGTTCCCAGATCATCGCAATCTACTTGACGGGAAGTTAATCCGGTCTTTTAACTGGAGTGAATCTGGGTTGTACCTTTCCTGAGCCTCGTTGGAATTAGTCTTCCTATGAGTCCAGTAATCAAACACCGATAGGATAACCTCCTGGTGGAGGAACCACAAAACATACATTCACATACAACGTGTCACACCGTTTATGAAAATGATGACATGTGCGAAGAACTAATATCACAGATAGATATTTTGCAATGTAGTAAGTAAAATGCATTCTTACACATTCATCAAAAAATGTAAATGTAGAATTCACACACAAGCATATAACAGTTTTGAAAAGCTTGTAGTAGCGGCTTAAGCCCTCATGCAGGAATCCCCAGCAGAGTTGCCACCTGTCGACGTCGGGATTTTTATTTGTCCCTTTTCTATTCTTGTTCTTTGGTGTTCTCATGTTATGTGAGATTTGTTTGAAAAAACAAGTGAAAAAGGTCTGACATGTATATGTCGATGATTTGACTGTAAGAGTCGCCAGTTGGTGTTTTTAACTGGTTGCACCAACGAAACCAAGAAAAGGTTTGCACATTAACCCATTTATGTGACACTGCTAAACAGGTCTGTGAAACCGCAATTCATTTGGGTTCGGGGGCTTGATTATGTGGAGGGAAGGTGTTAGGCACCCCCCGACATCCATGTTACCACGGTGACCGCCACTTTTCAAGAAACTGTTAAATGAATGTGTGTGTGTGTATGTGTGTGGGTCAATGTGCTATTATTTGGAAGTAGTGTGAGGCCTCGTTCGCACCTATATACAAAGGGTTTGAATTTGTATGAAAAAATCAATTTTAAACATGATATAGCAGTGAGGTTTTGTAAAAGAGGTTTTTTCAAACCCCGTGCTCAATAGTAATTGAGACTTTTTCATACTTCCATTTTATTATTAAATGATCAGCTTGATTGCTTTTATTTTTGAGATGTGAAGCATCTTCGAGAAAATATATATAGCAGTGCCGAACTCCTCATGGGCATCAAAGCCATATAAGGAAATTCAAACACCGTGAATAATTTACAAGCTACTTACAGCTGAAATGTCCATCACGGGAACCGAATCTAGATTCAATGGACTTAATCTGTGATCACATGATTCCTAGGCTCACATGTTGTTGCAGTTTATATGAAAAGCAGTAAGCAGTTATATATATAAAAGCTTTATATATATATATATATATATATATATATGTACATACATGATCAACCACCACGAAGCACCACCATGGGGGATCGGAAATGTAAATATATAAAAGCGGTAAATATTTATATAGAGACATGATCAACCACCACGAAGCACCTCCATGGGGGATCAGAAATGTAAATAAGGCAGTAAATACAATCAATCACCACGAAGTAAACTTCAGGCGGAACGGAATGTAAATACAACAGTAAAAACGATCAACAGCCACGAAGTAAACTCTAGGCGGGACGAAATAAAAAATAAAGCAGTAAAAATGATCAACCGCCACGAAGTAAACTCCAGACGGGACGTGATGTAAATAAAGTAGTAAAAGGCCACGAAGTAAACTCCAGGCCTGACAAAAATGTATATATATATATATATATATATATATATATATATATATATAGCGATATAAAAGCATGTGAGATATATATCGATCCGGCTCGGTTTATCGTTTCAAACAATTTGTCATTATATATATATATATATATATATATATATATATATATAAGTAAACACTCGCACGTGAGTCGCACTCAATCGAGGCATAACTCGATAATGTTAGTCCATATATATATATATATATATATATATATATATATATATATATAGACACTCAAAATTTTACGCTTCAATTATTACTAACATTGCAATAATAGGCGTAATCGTCTTTCAGAGATAACCTTGGAAGAAAGTTCACATCCATTCCGGATACTACCGGAAGTTCATTTCAAACCTCGAAACACACACCGGGGATATCATTTCCAACCTTGGAGATAACCTTGAGTTTTGTCCTTGGAGATAACCCCAAGGAATGCTGTTATAGTTCCGGTGATAACCCCAAAAATGCTTGTTTCAAATGAAATCAGCTTCAATCTCAGACCTCCTGCTGAGGCACTCATACTGCAGACCCGTAGCTAACACCGGGTAGATAGGCACCCTCGTAGATGACATTGCGGCATTCAAACACTTGCAGCAGTCCAATCTCAGTTATAACCCTGAGCAACGTCTGCTTTCAACTCAAATTGGCGATAACCCCGATGAGGAGTCAAACGTCATCTTGCTACCTCAACATCTGCGCGTCATCTCAACATTTCATACATACATACATACATACAATAATGTCCTTCAAGAACCAGGGAGTTCCAATCTCGAGTGACTATTGCGCGTGGCAGCACACCGGATATAATTTAAAGCTTAAAGATCATGGGTATGGTCCCCTCTTCCTGACTTCTTACAACCTTTAATCCCATGTCATTGCGTAACTCTCGACACAAGGGGTCCGAAGAAGGTCTTATATACCTCATTCGGATGCTCGTATTGAAGTTCTGCAAGTTCGAGCGGACATCACAGTGCACGAGTACACGTACTTTGAGACGACAGGACCCATGGAGCCCGGGGCACCCCTGTGTAGTGAAAAGGTACACTGCATGCTCAGCAGTAGTACACTGCTGGCTCCCCTCTATAAGTAGAGGGCTTGGGGTAGCCATTTCAAAAAAGAAAAAAGGCGAGGAAGCCCTGTCCAATTTGCTTTATACACACCATATATTGAGTGCTTGCTCTTTTTAAACACCTGTTAGCTCACATATAGCTATACATTTACCAGCGGGAGCTGAGTGTTTATCCATTTAGAGTCATAGAAGCCTGCATTACCAGCCCACTATAAGCCTTCTAACACTCTATAAAGCCTTTCTCTTCATTTTTGCACACACTATTCTACACATTGAGAGTTGTGTTGCATTCGTATGTCCAGACTTCGGTCCGTGGTTTTTATTTCTGTCTGTATATATATATATACTTATATGTGTATATATTTTATATATGGACTAACATTATCGAGTTATTCCTCGATTGAGCCTAGACTTATGTTTGGAGCGTGTACCTGCTTTTATAAATATATATATATTTACATTTCTGTCACGCCTGGAGTTTACTTCGAGGCCTTTTACTGCTTTATTTACTTTCAATCCCGCCTGGAGTTTACTTCATGGCGGTTGATCGCATTTATTGCTTTATTTACATTTACGATCCCCCATGGTGTTGCTTCGTGGTGGTTGATCATGCATGTAACGCCCCTAAATTTGGATACTTGCAACCCAAAATCAGTGCATTATGATATCATTTCTATGAGCGGAAATAATAATATTATCATAAATATCAAATTTAATGTACATATCTGAGTCTAATCCCAAGTACGCGACTGTAAAACATTTCATTACATGATAGATAATAAATATAATCATCTTATTTAAGTCTAACTACTACATAAGATAACTCAAACTTATTCGGGTAGCTTTCCTTTCCTTTTGTTCTTAGCAGAGCCCTCTAGTCGTTCATAATTAACTGAAAGCATTTAAATTAAGCAAGGATGAGCATTTGAGTGCCCAGCAAGTAATAACAATTTTAAATATTAGCTGAAAGGATTAAATGTTTTCTTTGTACTACCCTTCTACAACAAATCAAAAGTTATGAAATAATCTGGACCGATAATAATAATATAACAATTCTCTATAAAATTTTTGAAACTACGTACTGACTATAAATAGGGTTAAGGTGACATACTATGAACATTATTCTCAATTTTTGAAAAGGTTTAATGAACTTCATCAGTAAACCATCATAACTTTACTTGACACGAGGGTGATCGCCTAACGTGCCTGTGATTGATCAATATTACATGCAAGAACGATATTATCGTTCACTCTGGCCGCCTTAGGCGGATAAAAGTTTTCCCATGTTTGGGATGTTCATACATTATCTGGAATCGGGACCAAAGCAATTTGATTGGATACAAAAGGTTTTATCATATTCAACGATATTTCTAAATCGTATTCAAAGTTGGGTCAAATAGCTTAGGATTATATATATATATATATATATATATATATATATATATATATATATATATCAACATGTGATTAAATACAATGATTATCCAAGTGGGGACACTTGTGTAACCATATTTAGGAATTAATGAACGAAATATATATCTGAATTACCATATACTAACATGTTGATAAACAATGATTGGATATAGAATATATCACAATAGGATTAATAATTTAGCATCATGATAATATAATTCTGAAACTTCTTACTCATATCCATTGCATAAAGGAAATGCAAAGGTAGGATACTTGCTCAATAATAATTGGAGTAAGTATAAGAAACTTGTCTAGTCTGCTGCTTACAATACGTAACTTAGTTTTATCTTTTATACCAAAACCTATCATTAATAAGATCATTCTATCGATTAGAATCACATATCATAACATATAGTACTGCTTATTGCAGTCAGCACATAACCTAACCACATTGGTAGTCATTAAATCACAAATAAACACATATACAGTCAAACTATCTAAGTCTGTATCAATTTCAAAGACATATCGGTGTACCGACGGTGTATCAGGTACTTACCGAGTTTAAAACTCTATTCAATACCCTTAATATTATTCTAGACAACCTAAGTATCAGTCATATTATTTTTCATAGCCTTATAACAATTTTCAAATAATTATTATAATTTATCATGAATTTTCGAACACTGGAATCATTATTAAATGATTTAAATAGTAAATAATTCAATTATCATTAATATTTAAATAATATTAAACTATTAATGAAACCATCGCCAAAATATTAAAGTTAGTTATAATAACTCGTAATATTATTAAAGTACTAATAATACCCTTAAATGATTTTTAAAATAATTAAAATCATTTTAAATATTTACCATTAATATTAAAATATTAATCTATTATCCCTCAAAATATTAAAAGTCATTAAGTATAACTTAAAAATATTTTTAATTCATTTATATCCTTTTAAATGATTTTTAAATCAATAAAACCATTTTAAAACTATTTATTTAATATAATCATTAAATAAATTTAATATCAATAATATTAAATAATTAATATTTTTCATGACAAAATATCAAAAGTTATATTTTATAACATAAAATATTTTTAAAACCTTTAAATCATATTTATATAATTTTAAATCTTTAATTCTATTTTTATAATTTATTTAATACATTTATTAAATAACTTAAATATCATTAATATTATTTAATTAATGAAATTCATCACAAAATATTAAAAATAACATAAAATATTTTCTTATAACATAATATAATTTTAAATGATTTTTCAAGTATTAAAATCATTTTTAATTAATTTAATATAATAATTAAATAAATTAAATACCATTAATATTCAAAAAAATAATAAATATTAATGAAATATATTTAAAAAATTAAAACCTATTTTCAGACTTTAAAATAATTTTTAGGAATTTATTTTGTATTTTAATAATTAAAACTATTTTTCTTTTTATAAATAAAAATAATAAATTCCTTAAATAAACTGTCGCTAAAGGGCCCTATAGCGACGTAACTGTCGCTATAGGTGTTCTTGAGCATGTTCATCACCAACCCAGAAACTCATGTCAGTTAACAGGGTGGGTAGTTTGACCAACTGCAATTCATATATTCGGAGGTATCTGGGTTTGATTAAGTGTTCAGAGTATAGTATTGATGCAATACTACAACCCTAAACAAACAACATGGCCATCTTATATCTAATCAGAGAGATCTGGGCTCTCAAAATCTTGTCAGACAGTGTTCTTGAGTTTCTGGGTTTTCCAGAAACTCGAGTAGTGTGAGGGTCCCTACTTTGCATCCTTATATCTTTGATTCTAGGAATGTTTTATGTGATCTATGAATTCAAAAGTGTAGTAGAGGTGTCAGGGTACCATTAGAAAACAATTTCATATCATTTTATCAACACATAAGATGGATCAAAGCCGGTTAAAGTAGTGGTCAGGAACTGCCTTTGAAGATTTCTGGGTTACCCAGAATCTTCATCCGGCAATTTCGTCTGGCTTACTTTGACCACAAATTTCTTAGATTCTGTGCATTATTTAAGGATTAGAAAGACATGGGTCGATAGTACTCATGTCAGTCTACACAACCATAACAATAACATAACACATATAACTAACAACAACAAGATCAAAGCCCTGCAAAAACATTGTCAGACTTTTCTGGGAAATCTGGGTTACCCATATTCGTTCGATTATGGTCGGTCAACGACTTTTGACCACTCATATCTTGAGTTCTAGACATGATATGACCCTGCTTCCAATTCCAGATCAAAGCTAACATTACATACTACAAGTCTATAACTTAAAACACACATAACACTTAACACGGAAAGATCTAAAGGCTCTAACATTCATTGTCAGTCCACAGTTTTAAACTTTTTCCAGATTTCTAAAATCATCAATTTTGAGCATCTAAGTGTTATGGATCTGAGTTATAACAACCCAGATCACTAAATGACACCTTCTAACATAACTTTAAACAATAAACAACAACAAATAACATGAATCACAAGGATTTCTAGGTTTAGGGTTTTTATACCTTTCTATGAACCAAATCTTGATCTAATGCTTCTGATCTGCTACAAGTGTTAGTTGGGCTTGAATAGTGACTGGTCTAGCAAGAAAATTTCGGATGTTTGAAGTTGAGAGAGTCTTGGTTAAGTGTTGTGATCAAATGTGTCTTGAATGTGACATTCTCTCTCTCATAATCTGTATATAATGTGGTGTAATGCTATGGCTGATCATATTTTGAATGATTAAAGCTTATTACTAAACCACATGGCTAGCTAGAGTTGGTCACCAACTCCTTACTAGGGCTAGATCTACACTCCACCTTATTAAAGTAATTAAAAGGGCAATTTGGTCATTTGACTCATAAAGTGAATGGCAACTTGGTAACTTCTCACACCCATTTGGTTTTAACCCTTAAGGTTTGACAAGCTCTAAATCTAAAATTGTGTATTAAGGGCAAATATGGAAATCTTAGTTTCTAAAATGTTGATTAGGGTTCCCTAATTACACTAGGTTTCCTAATTACCTAGGATTTTGTAAATTAGCTATTATATTATATTAATTACTATTAACCTTGCTAAATTAATACCTAGGGTATTAATTTATTATATATAATCTATATATATATATATTATTTACATCTAATAAATATTTTTATTTATATATATTACCTGCAAATATTTTCGCTTTATATATATAAAAAATGCAAAATTTCTTATGTGAAAATATTAGGTTAATCATGTGATCATATATATATATATATATATATATATATATATATTCCGCTTTTATATATATATAGATATTCTTTTCCCATGATGGACCTTTTGATCACAGATTCAGATCCATTGAATCTAGATTGATTCCCATGATGGACCTTTTTTATAGTACTTGTACATTATTTACAAGTTAATACGAATTTCCTTAGATGGCTATCATGCCCATGAGGAGTTTAAGATCATCAGATATTATTTTCTCAAGATGCCTCTCGATCTCAAAAAATAAAAGCAAACAAGTTTCTAACATTTAATAATAAAATGGAAGTATGAAAAGGTCTCAATTCCTATTGAGCACAGGGTTTGAAAAACCTCTTTTTATAAAACTTCATTGCTATATCTTGCAAAAACTGAATTTTTCTATAAATTCAAACCCTGCGTATATAGGTGCGAACAAGGCCTCGCATTACTTTCAAATAATTGCACATTAATCCACACACACACACACACACATTCATATAATAGTTTCTTTGGAAAGTGGCGGTCACCATGGTAACACGGATGTCGGGGGGTGCCTAACACCTTCCCTCCGCATAATCAAGCCCCTGACCCATAATGAATCTTGCTTTCACAGACCCATTTAGCGTTGTCAAATCATCGGGTCAATGTGCAAACCTTTTTTTATCACATTGGCAAACAAGCTTAAAACACCAACCGGCGACTCTTAATAATCCATCATCGACATTATACATGTCGGACCTTTTTCACTTATTTTTTCAAACAAATCTCACATAACAATGAGAACACCAAAGAACAAGTAACGTAAAAAAGGACAACTAAAAATCCCGACGTCGATGTGTGGTGACTCGCTTGGGACTCCAAGAAGAGGGCTTAAGCCGCTATTACAAGCTTTTCAAAATTGTTATATGCTTGTGTGTGAATGTTGCATTTACATTTATGATGAATGTGTATGAATGCATTTTACTTATCAGACCGCTAAATATCTATCTATGATATTAGTGCTTTCACATGTCATCATTTTCATAAACGGTGAGACACATTGTATGTGAATGTATGTTGTGTGGTTCCTCCACCAGAGGCTATCCTGCTTGTGTTTGATTATCGGACTCAGAGGAAGACTAATTCCAACGAGGCTCAGGAAAGGCACCACCTAGATTCGCTCAAGTTGAACGACCGGATTAACTTCCCGTCAAGTAGATTGAGATGATCTGGGGACCTTCATGCCAAAAAGCCGCGAGAGTAACCCTAAGATAGGTCCTCACCGATAATCCAAACGCGAGGAAAGTCTCTTCATGCTTTCCATTTTCAATTACTTGTAAAAGCATTTACTTGTAATTTTATTCCATGTTCATCCATATGTAATGGAAAATATGAAGAATATCTGCATGCATACATAATATGTTATCAATTAACACCCATTTTTTGCAGTGACAATATTCCTAAAATGGGCACATTATGATAACATTTACATTATCCCTAAGACTAAACTACATAAGTTTTTTGTAGGGAAGCAATTGGGCCTGTTTATCCGCTTCAAAATCTAAAAAGGCCACGAGCCTACAACCAATCATGTTTTCTTCGACCGCCTAATCTCTGCTTTCTCGAGAAGAATTTGATGGATTGAGTAAAAAATTACAGATTTGGTCGTTCTCGCTTAAAGAATCGCATCGCCTACTCAGGGACAAAAGATACCTACACATACGTAATCCTCTCACACAAGGAGGAACTCAAGGTTTGGAAAAAACAATTCCAGAACCTCAATTGGATACGACCAACAAAGACCCTGAAAACACCAATCTCAAAGGAGATCCAGACACCGGTGAAATCAGGAAGAAGGTCCTCCAAATGGAGGAAACTATCCGTGTTCTCAAAGGGATTGGAACACATGGAAGTGTTTCATATGCTGACCTTTGCATATTTCCTAATGTTCATTATCCAAAGAAATTCAAAACCCCTGATTTTGAAAAGTACGATGGATTAGGGGATCCTTATACACATTTAAAAGTGTTCATTGGGGAACTTGGATCTTATGCGGAAAATGAGAAGCTCGTAATGCAAATTGCTCCGTAAGAGTCTCTGACCGAGAAGCCCGCTCGTGGTATACCAGATTAGACAACTCAAAGATCCATAGTCCGGGAAGAGCTAGCTCACGCCTTCCTCACTCAATACGCTTTTCAATCTCAGATGGCTCCGACCCAGCATCAGATTACCAAGGTCAAGAAATAGTCTAATGAGTCTTTCAGAGAGTATGCTCAGAGGTGGAGGCGCCTGGCTGCTCAAGTTATTCCTTCCATGACGGAATCAGAAATGGTCATGACTTTCATAGACATACAGGAAGCTCCTTTATATGAGAGAGTTTTAGCTGGTATTGGCAAACCATTCTCTGAAATGATCAAGCACAGAGAGATGGCTGAGATGGGATTGAAGTCCGGTAAGATTCAAGACCTAGCCGCTCTTAAAGCAAAGTGTACGAGCACATCCAAATCCGGATCTTATGGAAACAACCCTGAGGGTCCATAAAAAAAAGAGGAGGATGTTTCCTTGATACTACAAGGTCAAAAAGGCAATCAGAGCATGCCTATACAGAGGAGAAACTACTCCCCTTTCCAAGCACAGTCTTCAAACCCTCCATTGCCTAAAAGTGGAGAAGTAAAGCGCCCTCGAACGCTCACACCCTTAGGGGACTCTCGCCGAATATTCTTGCTGTTTCTTCGACCACTCTAAGAAGAAAATCACACGTCTTCTTCCACCACCAACCCTAATGGGAAGGGTTTTGATGCTACTTGAAGTGTGCTTATCATGCCGAGCACCCGACATGATACTCAAGATTGTTGGGCCTTGAAACACAAGATCCAAGATTTAATAGACAACGGAGAGATTGTGGTCACCAAACCAGATCAACCTCATGTGCAAGACAACCCTCTTCCTCAACACAAAGAAGAAGAAGAAGAAGTTAACATGATCAGTTGGAGCACTGGACAGAGTTCCAGTTTTAACGGTGAATCATCCCAGACCATCAAAGACGATGTTGACAGATGGGATTATGCAAAGTTCTAGTTTACTATGGAATGAAAGATGAAAGCTCTTTGCAAGAAAATTGAGTAATCGCGTAATCGGTGACCCATCAAAGATCAAGTCACACGCCAATTAATCAGCCAGGAGCATGCTTATCTCCTGCCTTTTATTATGAATGCTCCACCCTCACCTTAAAAAAACGAAGCTATAAAGGATAAGGTTGCAAAGAGAGCAAATTGTAAAGCCCGTTGGGAATTTGCCAATCAGAGAGAATTTACCTATCTTGGCCAATCTATGGAGGAGATATTTCAAATGCTTATCAACGAAGGAAGAATTACTTCCCTTCTGCCTCCAATCAATCCCCGTTCAAGATGGTTCAACTCCGATGGAGTCTGTCAATATCATTCACATTCTCGCGGTCACAACACAGAAGAATGTTGGGCACTCCGCCATCTCATTCAGAATCTTATTGATAGCGGTGTCCTGCAGCTGGCAGACAATGACACTGTGCAACTCGAGAGTGGGAATACATGTCCTACCAAATGGAAGGGATCAGTAGCAGTTATATCCGACGAGGATGATGAGACTGTCAAAGCATTTCCCATACAAGCAATTCAACTCAAAGGAGCTGACAATCCTTTGAAAGTGGTCGCACCAGAGCCAATTTCTTTACATTTCAGACCACAATATCCTGTTGTCAGCTTACACAAAGTTCCATGGAATTATGGAAAAGCTGAAGGATCCACGTCTCATACTACTGCTACAGTGTCGAAGGAAAATCCATTGTATCTTCCTCAGAGGGTGATGAAGCCCGCCATCAAAGCAAAGGGGAAGATTCCCATGGAGAAGATTGAAAAATTCCTCCGCACTATGGGCCATAATGAAGCCAAGGTGGTTTTAAGCTTAAGAGAAGCTCCACATCAAATATCAATACTGGACTTGGTTTTCTCTTCCGAGGAGCACCGGAAGATCTTATTAAAGGTTTTGGAAGAAGCCTACTTACCGAAATCAGTGGATGATGTGGAAAATTTCAACATATGGTTGATCACATTTTCAACAACAATGTGATATCCTTTCATCGATGACGACATACCTCCCGGAAGGGACCGTCATTATCGCAAGCCATCACACATCGAAGTTTTGTCCTCGGGTATATATGTTAATTGGAGTGTTGATAGATGGAGGTTCATCTCTGAATATCTGTCCTTATGCCACCTTGGTGAAGATGAATGTCAATCTCAAAAGGATCAAAAGCAGCCATACGGTGATCAAAGCTTTCGATGGATCCCGGCGAAATTCCATCGGGAAGATTGAGCTGCTAATTAAGATTTGTCCAAATACATTCAATTTATCTTTCCATGTCCTCAAGATGGACTCAGGATACAACCTGCTATTGGGGAGACCATGGATACACATGGCTGGAGCCGTTCCCTCCACATTACATCAACAAATCAAATACATTGTCAACAACAGTCTAGTCACTGTCAACGCCGAGTTTGTAATGTCCCGAAGCAAGGCACTCTACCAATCATCGCTTCAATTCGTGAAGTTGAGTTTACTAATTTTCATACTTTGGAAGTGAGTAACACTCAATATCAACCTATTGGAGCACCACTTCCTGCACTCCAAGATTTCTGCCGAGGTTATGTCGGCCACACAAGAAATGATGTCATTGGGTCATCACACCGACAAGGGCTTGGTAAAAATCAACAAGGTATTAAGCACCCTATTCAAATGTCCAGTCAAACTGGGATAGCCGGACTAGGCTATTCTGCCAATTCCAATCATAGGAATCCTCACAAACACAAGCAGGTTCCTCAAGCTTTACGCCACACAGCGATTTTTCCATCTGCACCGCATGAGCTGATATAGTCTCCAGTGAAGGTGCCAACCCATGTTGTGGCTATGTTGTTTCCCAAACCAAGTACCATTCAAAGCGAAAGAGGTGCTGATTCCTGATCCCGAAGTGGAAGAAAGGGAGCGGAAACGTAAACATGACATCGCCTTGATGATGTCAGGCATACGCATCATTGTTCATGATGAACATACAAACAGATATACCCCAGACGATGATTGCCCAGATGTCATGGTTATCATTCGGGAGAAGGAGGACAATGACAACCCTCCATCACTGCAGTCCATCAGGACTTTGCCCTCGACAATTGGAGCAGCACTCCATGCATTGGTCGAAGAGGGTAAAATGGGCAGAAAAATCTCTCTGCCCTGTAGATAACTTTAATTGCTTACTTTTCTATACAGTATTAGCAGTTATTTTATCAGTACATGCTAACACTTTTGTATGATTAAACAGTTTCATATATTAAGTGAAAGCATCTTTTGATTTCAGGACTCTAAATTTAGATGTGCATGTACTTGCTGATGATGTGCCTTCTCTCCACAAGGGCTATAACTTTGATGCAAAGTTGGACTCAGACTTGATGGAAATACAAGAGGACATTGAGACACCTCAGGAGATTAAGGAATGGGTCGCAGACAAACCTAAACCCAACCTTGACCAAACCACTTCTTTCAATCTTGGAACCTTAGAAAACCCTAAGCTAATCCAGATTGGTTCAGACCTCACCCCAAACCAACTGGAATGACATGGTTGTGCTATTAACCCAATTCCAGGATGTGTTTGCATGGTCTCATGAAGACATGGTGGGTTTGTCCACTGACATTGTTCTTCATCGCCTTCCCATTAAGGAAGGATTCAAGCAATTAGCGTAAGCTCAAAGCGATTCAAAACCCGAGTGGAGTTTAAAAGTCAAAGAAGAAATTGTGAAACAATTTCAAGTCGGCATTATCATGGTGTCTACATATCCGAGTGGATATCCAACATTGTTCCCATGCCTAAACCAGAGGAAAGGTGCGAAGTTTGCGTGGATTATCGGATCTAAACAAAGCTTGCTTTTAAAGATAGATTTCCCGTACCTTTTATCCACATTCTCATTCGACAATACCGCTCAGTACGCAATATGTACTCTTTCATGGATTGCTTTCGTAGGTACCATCAAATTATGGTTGTCGAGGAAGACCGTGAGAAAACTGCTTTCATCAGGCCTTAGGGAACTTTTTGCTACAGACGGTTATCATTCGACCTCATCAATGTCGGGGCAACCTACCAACAAGCTATGATGGCTCTTTTCCATGATTTAATGCACAAAGAGATAGAGATCTATGTGGATGACATCATCGTCAAATTCCGAAGGGAGGAAGACCACTTAGACCATCTCATAAAGTTATTCAATAGGTTGCGTAAGTAAAACTTGAAGTTGAATCCAGCCAAGTGCGCTTTTGGTGTCAAATCAGGCAAGTTGCTAGGTTTCCTAGTCAGCCACAAAGGGATTGAGCTAGATCCCACCAAAATCCAAGCCATCAAGGAAATGCCCGTTCCTCAGACAGAGAAGGAAATACGTGGATTTTTGGGATGAATCAACTTCATTAACAGATTTATCTCTCAACTCACAGCAACCTGTGAGCCCATCTTCAAGCTGTTAAGGAAGAACTCCTCCATGAAATGGAATGATGAGTGCCAGAAAGCCTTCCTTACCATTAAAGAGTAGTTGGTTAACGCTCCTATTTTGGTACCTCCCAGGGATGATGTTCCCCTATTTATGTACCTGTCCATTAATGACAATGCCATGGGCTGCATGCTAGGGAAAAAAGATAATAGAGGCCAAGAACGAGCTAACTATTACCTCAACAAAAGATTCAGCATCAGTGAACACAAGTACACTCTGATTGAGAAGGCTTGTTGGCCTTTGGCATGGGCTTCCATGACGTTACAGCATTACCTCCATGGTTACACAACCCATCTTATATCCCGTGGATCCTCTCAAGTATGTGTTCAAGAAGCCCATACTAAATTGTCGATCGTCTCCAGATGGCAAGTTGATCCTACAACAATTTGACATCGCCTACGTGGACGCAAAAAGTCCATCAAAGGTCAAGGAATTGCGGATCAATCGCCGCCGCCGCACCGCAGGGATTACAAACCCTTAGAAACATACTTCCCCGATGAAAGGGTAATGACAGTTCAGCAATACCATCAGTACGATGCATTCCACACATGGAAAATGTATTTTGATGGAGTCATTAACACGTAAGGCTCGAGCCGAGCAGTTCTAATATCCCAGACGGGAGAGCAAGATCCGTCGCCGCCAAATTATAGTTTGTCAAGACCAACAACACAAACCCGAGTATGAGGTCAGTATCATGGGGCTAAAACTTGCCCGTTCAATGGGCATCAAACAGTTAACTATCTTTGGGGATTCTGAATTGGTAATCAAGCAATCCACAGAATCTATCAAACCAAAGAATTACATTTGCTGCCTTACCATCAGCAAGTTGTACAGATGGCTTTGGAGTTCAAAGAAATCTCCTTTCTACACATTCCTCGTAATAGAATGATTTTATGGATGCACTAGCAACGTTGGCCTCCTCGATTCACATACCGACAAGGAAAACATGCCAAGCATCACATTTGCCCCGCAAAAGGCCCCACTTATGGGAACTACGTTGAGAAGTATCGATGAGCTACCTCCCATCCACCACCCTTGGTATCAACATATCAAGGAGTATCTGCGAGATGGATCTACACCCACCGAGGCGAGCCTAATCGAGAAGAGGCGGATCCATCGACTTGCTATGAAATTCTACTCGAGCGAGATGCACTCTACAAAAGAGAGATGCAGGATTAGGTCTCCTGATGTCCGGACAAAGACCAAGCTCAGAGGCTCATGGATGAAATCCATGGTGGAGTATGTGGCCCACACATGAAAGCGCCCCTTACTTGTCAAGAAAATCCTCGTAATCAGGCATTATTGGCTAACACTCAAAGTCGACCGTGATGATCACGCCAAGAGGTGCTATCAATGCCAAATTCATGGGAATGCTATCCACGCCTCCAAGGAACTCCACAATATGAAGTTCGCCATGGCCCTTCTCAATGTGGGGAATGGACGTGATCGGGCCCATCGAGCCCAAAGCCAAGAATGGACATCGATTCATATTCACCATGATCGACATTACTTCACCAAGTGGGTAGAAAGCGCCTCCTTCCCCAAGGTTACCAAAGAAGTCATCATTGCTTTCATCGTAAACAATGTAGTCTCGTCGATATGGACAACTGAGGAGGTCATTGTGTCGACAATGCTAAGAACCTCAACAACAAAATGATGGAGGAGTTATGCAAGAAATTCCACATCAAACACCTTAACTCCATCATCTACCATCCAAAGATGAATGGTGTTGTTGAAGCGGCTAATAAAAATATCAAGAAGATCATGCGTAAAATGTCCGCCAATCACAAAGGATGGCCTCGACCTCTCGCCTCGACTTTTATTAGCCTACGTAACTTCAATGCGTACTTCCATCGGGGCAACCCCTCACTCATTAGCCTATGGGATGGAAGCAAGTGCTCCCCTATAGAGGTGGAAATGGAATCCCTCAGAGTGTTGATGGATGCTCAGTTGGATGAAGACCAATGGGTACAAGACAGGTATCACCAATTGTCTCTGATAGACGAAAAGGCGAACCGCGACAATCTTCCATGGTCAATTATATCAAAGAAAGGATCGCACGATCCTACAATGTAAAAAGTCCGACTACTTAAATTCAAACAACATGACTTGGTTTTAAAGAAGATCATCGACAACCAAGATCAATCTAAGGGAAAATTTGCTCCTAATCGGGAAGGCCCGTTTTGTTGTCAAGGAAGTATCGACAGGAGGTGCTCTCGACTACAAGAAATGGATGGCGATGAATTTTCACAACTTATCAACTCTGACACCGTGAAAATGGTACTATGTCCAAGTTACCATCAACAAACATCCCGGTATTGATCATCCAATCACCGGTCATTCCGATTTTTAACCCTCTTTTACAAACTCTTTGCCCTCGTGGAAAACATACACTTCAAACCAAAGAAACTGGTTTCACCATAATTCAAACCATGAGCCTAGTTTCACCTCATTTCAAACTGGTTTCACCTCATTTCAAACCTTCCATACAATTTTGGTATATCCTACACACGGATCGAACCTTTCACACCGCAGTTTATCCTAAATAAGGGATTAAACTTTTTTCACGCCATAGCTTGTCCCAAAATAGGATCAAACTTTTTCCACACCGCAGCTTTGTCCCCATTATGGGATCAAACTTTCTTCTCCCCGCAGATATAGCCGCGCACGGATTCACACTTCTCTTTGGTCGCGATTCGTCCCCGAGGGGCTTAACTACGTCGACCGATCTCCCCGATACACGAGGGAGTACGTAGGCAACCATATTCTATATGGCCCTACGCAATAAATAAAAAAAATAACAAAAAACATTTTCTACCCTTCTACAAAAACAAAAAACAAAAAAAAAAAACTTCAACAAAACATTTCTACACCCATCCGCTTTTCACATTCAGCATTGAACCTCTTACACCGTGTTCGAACCACGCAGACTTGATCTCCTCTTCAATAGAGTACACGAGGCGTACCATTTATGGTTCGCCTAACCCCTACCGTAACAAAAAAATACTTGTCACACTAAGATCGGGATCAAACTTCAATCCACCACATTTCATCGGTTTGCACCAAGGGATGGAATTACCCAACCTCTCCTCACAAATAGAGATTCTCGGTGACCATCTAAGTGCGGTTTGTGCCTCAAAGAGCAATACCAATCCATAAAAGATGGAATTAACTAGGCTTCTCACAAATAGAAGTACTGGCGACCATCTATGGTGCGGTTAATCTCAAAGAGGAAAAACCACACTCCTCTCTATATTTCCATACAGAAACCAGTCCCAAGACACCAAAGATGGTAGGGATACAAACATATCAATGATTCATTCTGAGAGATCCTACGATGGCTCAATGTCCACATATCAAGGATAAGTTTAGAATGCATCAAGATCATAAGCCTTGAAGAAACAGGCAAATATCAAGCAAATATCATAGCACAACTAAAAGGAAAGTAAATCAAAAAATATTTCTCTGCCATATATAATACTGTTTGATATATACATATGTGTTGTACATGTCAAAATGGTTAAGCTAGTCTGTACAGGAAAATACAAAGCTATCTACGGATCTGTGTGTATGCAGACTATCAGATCTAACATAGCATCCCTCTTTAAAGATGGAGGTAAAGCTGCAAGCTCCTACCCAAGGGTATTTACACGAGCTAGTAGATCTGAGGCTAACTGTATGATGGCATGATTCTCATCTATGTATGCACTCATATCGACAAGAATGCCAGTCGTCTGGGATCTCACGGAAGTACCATTATTCAGAATGGCCACATCCCCTAGCAGATAGGCAGCATCCTCTCTACAATCAATGCATCTCTGGCTGATCTAGCCTCATCCCTCTCTAATAGAGCGGTGTCTCTCCCATCAAGAGCTGTCAACATCGCGACCCTAGCCTGATCTCCCTCAGAGGTCATCAGATGTAAGCTCTGCTCCAAATATTGTGCTAAATACTGAGTAACAGTGGCACTCGGGGTGGGAGAATCCATCACATATGCTGGCAGCCCAGCAGTCAAGTCCCCATCGATGGAAATGTCAGCCTCCTCCATAGGCTCCTCATCGTCGAACTCAATATCCTGCACTGTGGATACTACCATAGTCGATGCAGTCTTTGTCTCCATCCATGCTAAATACTCTGCAGAATAACCCGATGACTGACAGAAAACTCAGCTAGCTCTCGTTGATCCCAACAGGCATACAACCTGGACTTGTCTGCTGATGATAGGTGCCGAGAAGCGAAGCACTGACTCACCGCCCCCTCAAATGGATGGAAATCCTGAAACTAGTCAAACTGACACATCACGACCAGTGGGTGGTAGGTGATCATCCCTCTTAAACTAGCTAGAGGAAGATAATCCATGCCCGGAGCATGAGTAATAAAGCTATAGGGTGAGCTAAGCCTTGTACACGGCAATATAGCGAATGGATCTCCAATCCCTGTAAGGAAAGCTGACCAAGATGCAACATCTGTACACTCCGCAAGCTGGAAGGAGTATGACATGGCTATATCATGGGTGCAGCAATACCCATGCCGTCTGAATGTACCAATTGGTCCAAAGTGTGACATAAACCACACGTATAGCATGACCGAGCGACCTATGAACACTCCCCGCCGGACAAGTGCAAGCAAGATGTAGTCAACCTCGTAGTCTCGCGATAATCATCTCCAGACGATGGTATGACCCTCCCCGAGAGCTCTCTCACCGCCATAATGACCCCGATGTCCAACTCATCCATGTATCGTGGCATGTAGACGTATGACAATACGCATAAGAAAAACAATACATCCACTCGCCAAACGCCAATGATCCTCCAACATGGTGAAATCCCTAATGTCGCGGCATAACTATCCTCGAGCCAAATCATCAATCAAAAATGTTGGGATATCACGTGGGCGGATGTAATCTCATCCTCATACCACTCTACGCCAAAAAGCCGGTGAGGGTCATGAATCGCCTACTCATGTCCCCAATCGCCATCTCGCACGCAAGGTCTCCGTCCAACGGCAAGATCATCAATCGTGCATATATACCTCCGTAGTAGAGTCAACTCCTCGGGTCCCAAACCTAAAAAACCGTCTGTCTCGGTACCCAATGTTTCAAAGATACCCTCTATGAACCCCTGTGGGAACTCAAACATCAACAAGGTCATAGTGTGTTATAATAAATGATCTACAAATCACCCCGTCTCGGTGGTGACATACTATCATACCCATGAGCAAGATACTAGATGCCACCAAAAATGGTGGGGTATGATCAATACGGCTTAACTCGTCAAGAAGACATCTCAGAGACGGCCGTGGTCATAAGACCATCCAGGGTCAATGTCGAATATCTCTCGACATACATACATATGCATAACATAATAACATGCATGATATAATAGATGGCAATATGATATAGGAATGGAAAACTGTACATACATTCCTAAGTATATCATCATCTAATACATCTCTCAGACAACTAAAATATGTGGAAATGGGGCGGCTACCCAACAACTAACAGAGGCCTATCAAAAGATATATACGAGAATGGGAAAAAGCTACCCAACATCTAATGTAGAGGCCTATCAAAAGAGATAATGAGAAATATACATCGAAGAAGTCAATGGTATCGATGTCACATCATCAATCCTATCCATCCGATGTAACTCCTCCCGAGTCACCGGATCTCTATCTATGTGGATGTCGTGCCTATACAAGGGAGGATCTGCACCAACAAAGCCATATGGGTCACCCGAGGGGCCAGCGCCAGAGCTGGAAGGATCAAAAGTATCTGCCTCTGAAGGATCTCTACCCAAATGCCGGATAAAGAAAATGCCCTATCCAACCGCCGGGTCAAACTGTCAATAATGTGTCACATGAGTCAGATCTCTGACACAAGCTAGCCAATCCGTCATCATCACGGATCCTGGAACCATATCCCCCATAAACTGTGTGGCGTGGGTCTGAGCTCCAATGGTACGAGGGAACCAACAATGCTGGAACATCTCCTGAGTGTAGGGGCCTCCTGATAATGTGTAACCGTCAATCCCCAACAATGGGATATCAATGATGGGTGATCGCGAAAACAAAGCCAATAACGCTCGGCAGGAGGCAAGATCAAGACGCGAATCTCTCCTCAGTAGTGCTCCTCGATAGCACACTCTCCTAAGTAGAGCTCCCATCCTCCATTTGTGAAGAGAGGAATCCTACAGGTGGAAATCACGTGCTCGACACTAGTCGGGTTCCCATCCTCAAATCCAATGCTCAAATGCTTCCCAGAATAGGGAACCCATGCGATGACATCTGCGGTCAACAACTCCAGCTGTAGGCGGCAATGGGTGAAACCCTCAACAACAGGGACCTCCGCCAGTATGGAATGATGCCATCTCTTTCCTCGTGGATAACTATCTAAACCTAACACGCCCACAAGACGCAAACATGGAAGCCTCTCATAAGACCAGAACTGCCAACATAAAGGCAACATCTGCTGTCAGTCAACGCTCTTAACTTGTACATGGGAAAAGACAAGAAATATACTCACCAGCAGAAATGGGTAGAATCCTAACCAAGCCTCGGTTAAGCCTTACGATCGCATGCGCATTCCCCGAGGAAGTAGGCAAAGGTGTAGGAACCCCAATCATAGTCTCCTATATGGTCCCACGGTCGAGTGTACCGATCAAAGCGAAGGACACCCGTAGAAGAGTTATCTGCTCATGATGGCAACCCCTAATGATCATCAGAACAATCGCCAAGAATGCGATCCCCGACTCTCACATCATCGGGTATAGGCTCACTCAATAGCCCGCCATAGCATCTACGCTCAAAGGACCTCAGACGCATAGCCCCTACCTCGAGCGCCCCGCCGAACTCCTAACAAGGATCGACGACAATAGGGTGATATCCGCCGTGCAAGGCAATCGATCCCCTTCAAACTCCATACCGTGATAAATCGCCAATCCATCGGCATCATCATCACCTCATAGTCCAACAAATGGAGGATCGAAGTCCGTGAAACCTAGCCGACAATGCCCCGAGGTAACCCTGTGGACAACGACGGGAAGGATGGAAAAGAACGTCCCGAATCCCTCAAACCATCTACAATCGCTTCTATAGTCATCATGCAAAGCTCGATACATAGAGTGGATGTTGAACCAATTCCCTCGAGGTCGTGTAAAGCCGGAACCTACATCAAATGCAGATCAACATCGTAACCCTTTACTCCTCATCAATAGGAAATAAGGAAGATTAAGATCTAACTTCATACCTCATTTTGCAGGTGCAGTAAATCAAGGATGCCGACTCAAGTCACCTAGTAAGATCGGGTTCGCCACTTGAATACCGCAACTCCCTACTGGGGGAACACGCAAAAGAGCAGAGTAGGAACCTCAACCGCAGTACATCCTCCTCCTCGTCCTCGACATCCGACACTTCAACCCGGATAGATTTAATCACCGCCTCCACCAAACGATGAGGTCTGTCTAATGTAATCGGGTCGAGGTACTTCGTAAGCCCTCCTCCAGACACCGTAAGTGGTCCCATGGAACTACTCTACTGATCCGGATCCATAATATCCGGACAACAAGTCTCCAAATCACCTCGTAAAGGGTGTGGTAAAATCTTACCCTGAGCTTTTCAAAATGCATTTTATGACTACATACATGCATGCATTATTTTAACATACATCTACAGTAGAGTTAAAAATGCATGGCTACCCAATGCCTACGTTTAAGAAAAATTTTGCCATAGCCCCCTTTGTAAATGGGACTATCCACATGCACATAGGTATGACTAGGTGGCCATTCAGTAACACACCTACCAACAATCATATACATCCGCATTTAATATATCACAGTAAAAAATCCATAAGTGTAATCTAATTACCAGGGTTATTTTACTTTTCTACCTTTACTCATTTGTCCTCAAAAAGGATAAGAAATGACAAGAAAAGGTGCCAATTTGACTGCTTCAAAAGTCAAATTTTTTCACATCATTATGTTCAAAGATGGTTTAATACTAACATTTACTATGTTGAATATTTTTATCAAATCATATCGCATGCATATTCACTACTATGTGTCTAAATGCATTTCATGTGATAAGTCATTTTCCAACGGATAGAAACTCGAAAAGAATACATGCATATGTTACCCTGGACAGTGAAGAACGCTTGTACGGTGGCGTAATATGCGAAAGTTGCTCGAACTCAACAGAGTCTCAAGAAAAGCTCTAGATTTCCTTCATCGTGCAGCTTGAAAATGACTTATGAAAGTAACCTGTGGGCTTTGTAAACCCACAGTTGGTCGCAGGTCCACCTGCGGCTGCTGCAGGTGTACCTGCGGCACCCCTATGTGGGTACCACACCTCCGGATCGCTCCAGTTAGAGTTGCAAAGGAGGTCTCGAGCTGAAAAGGCCAAATCAGGAGTAAAAACGCTACACGATTGAGCGAAATAGCCTGAAATCCTGGTGTTCATGGGCTAAAATCTGGCTCCACATGTCACACATTGGTATTCATCTGTATACAAGGTATACTATACCAGTGGCCTCAACTTTCACAAATCATGCTCGGCAATACCTCACAAGGTCCGATGCCGTCAGTATAGGGTCAAGCAGCCTTGACACCTTCCCTGGCGGGGGTTACAACGCCGAAGTTATGAATTAAAGACGTATCCACGGCGGGGGTTACAACACACAAAGCTACGAACATCTACGTCTCCTCGGCGGGGGTTACAACGCACAAAGCTACAAACATCTACGTCTCCCCGACGGGGGTTACAACACAATTCAACCATTGATACACAAATCAATGAAGGTCAAGCAACCTTGACGTTATTTCAACCGGTGGCAAGTAAACCCATCGAAGAAACTCATCAACACACTCCCCGGCGAGGGTCACAACGCGATACACCTATTGATATACGCGTCAATAAAGGTCAAGCAGCCTTGACACACTCCCCAACAAGGGTTACAATGCGATGCAACCATTGATACACACATCAGTGAAGGTCAAGCAGCCATGACAATGCACCCAACAGGGATTCATCCGGTGATGCATACATACAACGTCAAGGTCGCAACCTCGAAAAATACATACAATTGTTGGTAGTAATCGATGAGAGGATGGTGGGATATGTTATACACATCCTCAAATGATAAAGCTTTCTCCCACGCAGATCTCTTATACACAAGAGGCACCTCTATGGAGTTGAAGTCTGTGTCTAGGATTCACGACTTTGGTAATAGCCCCAACATCAACATCCTTGAAGACTTGGATCGCATGTCCAAGACATCATTAATTTTCATCCCAACAGGATTAACAGGGAACTGACAATCATCTCAATCATACATTTGCATCATGTTGCTGCACATAACATTATGTTTATCTGTTGCATTTCAAGTGTCTAGGATTCTTTATCCTATCCATGCCTTGCATTGCATGAATATGATAAAGAGGGCATCTGTAGACACTCAAAATTTTCTCGCACACCTGTTATTAACATCAGTAGAGGGCGTAATCATCTTTCGGAGATAACCCCGAAGATAGCTCACATCCATTCCGGATACTACCGAAAGTTTAATCTCAACCCCGAACACACACGGAAGTTCATTTCAAACCTCTAACACACACCGGGAACATCATTTCCAACCCTGAGATAACCCGAAGTTTCATCCTGGAGATAACCCCAAGGAATGTTGTTGCAGCTCCCATGATAACCCCTAAATGCTTGTTTCAAAAATGCAATCGCCTTCAATCTCGCACCTCCTCCGCCGAGGCACTCATACCGCAGACCCGAGCTAACACCGGCAAAGACAGCACCCTCACAGAGATGACATTGCGGCATTCAAACACTTGCAGCAGTCCAATCTCAGATATAACCTTGAGCAACGTCTGGCTTTCAACTAAAATCGCTGATAACCCGATGAGGAGTCAAACGTCATCTTGCTACCTCAACATCTCGCGCAAGGTCATCTCAACATTTCATACATACATACATACATACAACAATATCCTTCAAGAACCAGGGAGTTCCAATCCCGAGTGACTATTGAGCGTGGCAGCACACCTGATAGAATTTGAAGCTTGAAGATCATGGGGATGGTCCCCTCTTCCTCACTTCTTACAACCTCTAATCTCATGTCATTGCACAACTCTCGAAATAAGGGGTCCAAAGAAGGTCTTATATACCTCATTCAGATGCTCGGATTGAAGTTCTGCAAGTTCAAGCGGACATCACAGTGCACGAGTGCACGTACTTCGAGATGATGGGATCCAGAGAGCCCGGGGAACCCCGTGTAGCCGCAGGTACACCTGTGGCTCCCCCCTCTATAAATAGAGGGCTTGGGGTAGCCATTTTAAAAAAAAAAAAAAAGGCGAGGAAGCCCTCTGCCCAATTTGCTTTATACACACCATATATTGAGTGCTTGCTTTTTAAACACTGTTAGCTCACATATAGCTATACATTTACCAATGGGAGTCGAGTGTTTATCCATTTAGAGTCATAGAAGCTCTGCATTAGCACCCCACCGTAAGCCTTCTAACACTCTATAAAGCCTTTTCTTCATTTTTGCACACACTATTCTACACATCGAGAGTCGTGGTTGTATGCGTTTGCCGGGACTTCTATTCTGTCGTGGTTTTCATTTTTCATATATATATATACTTATATATGTATATATTTTATATATGGACTAACATTATCGAAGTTATGCCTCGATTGAGCCTAGACTTTATGTCCGAGCGTTTATTTTCGCTTATATATATATATATATATATATATATATACTATTATATATATATCGATGAGCTTCGGATTTTACATCCGAGCATTCCATTATATATATATATATATATATATATATATATATATTTTTATTTACATTTCGATGAGCCCGGAGTTTACTTGAGGCCTTTTACTACTTTATTTACATTTACATTCCACTTGGAGTTTACTTCAAGGCCTTTTGGCGGTATTGATATCGATTTATTACCGCTTTATTTACATTTTTACGATCCCCCATCGCTTTAGTTGCATTTCGATGGTGGTTGATCATGCACATATATATATATATATATATATATATATATTTATATATATATATATATAACTGCTTATCGCTTTTCATACAAACCGCAAGATATCGTGTGAGCCTAGGAATCATGTGATCACAGATTCAAATCCATCGAATCTAGATTCGATTCCCATGATGGACCTTTTTTACCAGAAGTACTTTGTACATTATTTACAAATGTACAAATTTCCTTAGATGGCTATCATGCCCATGAGGAGTTCTAAGATCGCTATATATTATTTTCTCAAGATGCCTCGCATCTCAAAAAATAAAAGCAAACAAGTCTAACATTTAACAATAAAATGGAAGTATGAAAAGGTCTCAATTCATATTGAGCATGTGGTTTGAAAAACCTTTATTATAATAACATTGTATGTTAGATAGGATATGAATTGTGTATAAGTTATGGTTACTCGACCTTGGGGATAGTGTATAATATTTAATGTATAAACAATTTGTTTATATCTTCCGCAATAGTTATAGAAATAGTGCACCAGATCCGTGGTGAATTAGGACACGAATTTGGGGGCGCTACATTTGGTATCAAAGCCGTTGATTATAAACCTAGGGTAGAGTTACCTTAGACTAATAACCGCAGTGATTAGGATAAGATCTAACTCACATAGAGTTAGTGTGTCGGTATGATTCAAAGACAAATCTCGGCGAGTTATAAAGATACGGAGTTCCCTAACTCTGATAATAAAGGTGAACAGTAGTGATGAATAGATAGTGTCTAAAAGACTAAAAGTACAGTAATAGGAGATCATAAAACAAAACGATCATAGCATAGAAATGAATCATAATATATACGATGAGATCACCCCATGATCTGATAAGGTGATAGCAGGGAGAAGAATCAATCTGATGATTAGAAAGCTTATGGCAAGAATGTCGTGTGTATGTTTTACTATGAATTGGTACAGATTCAAGAAAGGATTATGAATACGAGTTAAATGAAATTCATATTGAGAAGGGGATTTGTATTAGGTGGGAATTTCAATTGAGAACTCATGCTAGCAGCTGAGTTGTATGATTTTTCGTATGGGAGTTGAATTGTACTTGGTGTAAAAACCACTTAGTTTCTGGCCCTGATAATCATTGAAATGTTTGAGTCACGCTATTTGTTATATGCATGTTAAGAGGGTGATTCCTTTCTCGTGTGTATAACAAATAGATAGGTTATAGGTAGAGGATACAAGGTTAAGTACGAGTTCTTAAAACTCATACTTATGTTACGTTCGTGACTCATGGTTATATAAAATGTTTATGGACCCCTCAGCGAATGGACGTTAAAATTCTGACTAGGACAAGTTCTTAAACTCATATAATTGCGGAAAGATCCTGAACTCATAAGTGTGGTAAGTTTGACGAACTGGGTAGAATTAAATGTGAATGTAGTATTGAGGATAATAGGAATAAATAGACTGTTTAAGAAAATGATTATTAATGGAGATATAAGTTTTCCAAAATTCATAGCTATGCTAGACTTCGAAATTTTGACATCAAGCTAAATACGCACTATGTGCTTTTAAAAAAAAATGTAGACTCGTAATCATTTTTGAAACGGTTTAAAGTATAGTCTATGCTACTTATTTCGGCTAGACGCAAATGATTTGAAATATCAAAATATATTTTATTTATCCTCAAACGGACTGTTAAAACAGTACGGCATAATGACATCATTCTCCAAAAATATTTTCAAGAATTTAATTTGCCAACGGGGATTGGCTACACGTAAATAATTCGATTGAATTGAATTATTGATATGAGTCTATACTATTACATTCAGCTAGACTAATGTTTATGAAAACTCTTAAGTGTTCATTGAAAGAATTTTTCTGAACCAAATTGTTTTGGTGCGGAATCCAATAAGACTGAGGTAAGAAAGTTTGTGCGCCTAAGGCGGATAAGAGGAACAAATTGTTCGACCAGTGATACTTAGCGATCAAGAGAGGCATATCGGGCTAATCACCCTTTGTGTCCGTAAGTTGTAACGGTTTGCGGATGAATTTCTATAAAACCTTTGCGAAAATGACAGGCAAATATTTTATATGACTCCTCAGCACAATTTGAAATTTTTTACTCTTATGAGTGATGTATTGGGTAGCATGTGATGTTGTGTATGCGAGGTATGAGGTGTAAGTTAAATTTTGGGGACAAAATTCTTAGAAGAAGGGGTGAATGTGATAACCCGAGAATTTAGACAATTTTATAAAATCTTAAAAGATTGAATAGAGGTTAAATAATAGACCTAGACAGAAAATAAGTGTATGCATTTTACATTTTTAGGAATGAATCTTGTGAATTTAAAAACTCTTGGTAAAGGTTTATAGTGTTAAGAGTGTTTGTGTATATGGTCATATATGTGTACAGTATGTGGTTAAGGGTCAAGGGTTGACCGGATAAATTATATCAGTCACAAACCCTAATAATATACTAAGAGCCTCGACGTTCAGTTAGAAAACCCTATCGACTGATAAAAAACCCTATTACCGGCTATGGAAACCCTAATTTCTGTTTCGGGAGTCTGTAACCCTAATTCGGAATATTAAAACCCTAATTGGGAAGCTTGAAGATAAGTATAGAGTTTCTATGTTATTAATTGTAAGTATAATTAGGGATGACCCTAATTGATTACTTAGAAAGCCCTAATTTCTAATGTTGGAAACCCTAATGTACAATTAGAGAAAACCTAATTATTAATTTATAGAGTTTAATGTTAATTAGGAAGCCTTAACCCTAATTAGCAAGCTTGAATGTGATTAGTAAACTTTATTATAATTAGGGAACCCTAATTATAATTTTCTATTTTTAGAACCTAATTAGAAAAGTCTAGAATATTAATTTGTGTAATCTTAGGGTTATACCTTAAGGGTCAAACTCTAAGGGTTAAAACCTAATAATTGTGAGAAGTTACCAAGTTGCCATGCACTTTATGAGTCAAAAGACCAAACTACCCTTCTTTATATTTTAATGAGGTGGAGTGTAGATCTAACCCTACTTGTGGTTGGTAACCAACCCTAGGATAGCCATGTGGTCTAGAAAGCTACTTTAATCAATCAACAACTGATCACATGATCAGCCATTGCATATTATCATTTTATATATAGATCAAAGAGAGGAAAAGTCACAAAACCAAGCTCAATTGCATCCTTACACTCAACCAAACTTCTCTCTCTCCTTAGCCATGAAAATATTGAGCAAATTTGTCACTAGTAAGAGCATTAGCAAGCCAGAAACAGATCACAAAGATCAGAGGCAAGATCAAAGCATTTATGAGGTATAAACCCTAATTTTAGAAATCCTTAGATCTGATGTTAGATGTTGTGATTTTATGTTTAAATGTGTAGTATGTAGTATATATTAGTGATCTGGGTTGTAATATCACAGATCCATAACACTTAGATGCTCAAAATTAAAGATTTCAAAAATCTGGAAATCTGAAAAAATGTGGCCTGATAGTCATATGTCAGAGGCCTTAGATTTCTGTGTGTTTGATGTTTGGTGTACTTTATGATATAGATCTGTTCTTTGATGTTAGGACTTTAATATGAGACTTGAATCAACCCCATAGCATGTTTAGATTACAAGATATGATCGGTCAAAGACCGTTGACCAAGCATAAAACTTAGAATCTGGAAAACCCAGATTTTCCAGGAATGGTCTGACAAGCTATTTGAGGCTTCTGATTTTACTTACTGTTAAGTGTTTGGGTCATGTTGTTGTTATATACTTGTATCCTGACATGTTAACTACACACTAAAACTTTTAGATCACTCATATCCGTAACAGAATCATATATAATCATGGTCAAACTAGGTTGACCGAAATGGCTCATGAAGGTTTTCTGGAAAACCCAGATCTTCATCAGCTGAAATTTCTGACAACAGTTGACCGACCTTGATCTCTCAACTGTGACGTTGTTAGACTGATTTAGTGTGTTAGATATGTTCCTTGACATCACTACTACATGTTGGAACTCTTAGATCACACAAACTAGACCTATACTGCAATATATAAGGATGTAAAGTAAGGACCCTCACACTGCTCGAGATTCTGGAAAACCCAGAAACTCAAGAACAGCGTTGTTAGAATATATCAGAAGGCTTTGATCTCTCTGATGTTTTGTTGTATGGATATGAACTTAGGTATTTATTGTAGTATTATATTAATACTACATGTTTATAACATCAAGCAGCCCAGAAAACCTTAGGATCACATATCAAAATTTGGTTAAAGTAGGCACCCGGTAAACTGATATGCTTTCTAGGTTTCTTCAAGAACATGCTTAAGAACACCTATAGCGACAGTTTCGTCGCTATAGGAACCTTTAGTGACAGTTTATTTATGAAAATTAAGTATCTTATTTATTAAATAGATAAAAATGGTTTTTAATTATTAAAAATACATAATAAATTCCTAAAAATTATTTTTAAAGCCTAAAAATTAGTTTTTAATTATTTTGAGTATATTTCATAAATATTTAATATTTTTGGAATATAAATGGTATTTAATTTATTTAATTATATTATTAAATAAATTGCTTAGAAATGATTTTAATACTTTAAAAATCATGAAAAATTATATTATGGTGTTAGAAAATATTTTAAGTTATTTTTAATGACTTTTGATATTTTGTGATGAATTTCATTAATAATTTATTATTAATGGTAGTTAATTTATTTAATAAATATATTAAATAAATTATGGAAAAATAAATTAATGCTTTAAAAATTATATAAAAATAATTTAAGTGTTATAAAATATTTGAAGTTATAAAATATAACTTTTGATATTTTTTCATGAAAATATTAATATTTTAATTTTAATATCAATTATCGGATAGTGGATTTAAGTGTTTAAAATCATATAAATATAATTTTAAAGTATTAAAAATACTTTTGTGATATTATTAATATATTATAATATTATGTTATGATTTTCATTGATATTTAATATTAAACTAATATTAATGATTAAGGAATTATGTGGTATTTGAATTATATAAATACGTTACTAATGATTGAAAAATCATGATAATTACTTGAAAATTTTATGAGCCTATGGAAAATTATTTTGACTGATTAATAAATTACCTAAGATAATTTTTAAGTGTTTAGACAGAGTTTAATGGAACTTAAACTCGATTTTTGTCCGACTGGACCGTTGGGATGATAGAATTGTGTCAATTTCAACTCGGACTGAAATAGTCTGACTTGATGCTAAGTTTTATGTGTTGTATAGACTGATAGGGTTATGTGATATGTGTTATGTGTTATGTGTTTAAATTATTCTATGTATATATATATAACAGTATTATATTGTGATGATATTATTCTAATATTTGGAGATTGGTATTATCTATATTAGGTCTTCGGATAAAGCTAAGTTATATTTTGTAACGGTAATCAATGGAACAGACAAGTTTTACTAAACTCTACTAAGAGTTGGTTCATTCAGATATGCTTATGGTTAATCATTGTTGATTGTCATGTAGAATTGTACTCTGTACATATTGCATGTATAAGTCAGGTATATTGGTACATGTTCAATACTTGTATAGTCAAAAGTTTGTTCGTGCTAGTTCTCAATTATATTGATGAATTATAGCCAGCTTATTATTCTGACTCTTTCAATCATGATATATCCTCAAATAAAATTTAAACTTGCTGGGCAACTTTCATGCTCACCCTTGCTATATCATGATAAAAAATTGCAGATTAAGGCGAATGCGTCGGATACAAGGAAAGATAAAGCCAAGCTTAGCTTGGGATTATGTGTGCAGCTAGATTTATAAAAGTAATTTATTATAATAACATTGTATGTTAGATAGAATATGAATTGTGTATAAGTTATGGTTACTCAACCTTGGAGATAGTGTATAATATTTAATAAATAAATAATTTATGTTTATATCTTGCGCAATAGTTATAGAAATAGTGCACCAGATCCGTGGTGAATTAGGACACGGATTTGGGGGCACTACAATTGGGCTATTATCATTACTCTCCGTTATTTAACCTAATTTCTCCCTATAAATACATGTTAACTATTACACAAAAAATCATGCTACTAAGAATTCTAAATACTGTTGAACGTGCAAAGGAGTTATATGGAGACCTTTAGATTATGGTGTTAATGCATTCAATGGGAGGGGTTATAGCTTCATTTTTTAGACTATATCTCACGGTGTTTATATTTATGGCTTCTTTATCTATTGCATTCTATTATATGGATTATGAATTTGCATGATTTATTAAGTACTAGCATCCGGTAAATCATTTTCATCATCATTAATAGTTTTTTTTGGCATTATGGTAATACCGTGAGTGCCTCTACAATTGCCATAAATGGATAAAAAAACTAATGAGACAATGTATTCATTTTTTAACTATAACATTGTGTTATGTATGACACGGTTCTATACTGCTATATTTTTGGACATGGTGTTTGTTTGACATGAAGATCTAACATAATTATTAATGCTCGTGCTTTTCAGTTTCCGCATGTAATATGTAATTTCCCTTAAGGTCTAAGGACCGAAACTGGGACATTCTTCATTTGTTTCCCCTTTCGTTTGGATGTTTGAATTTTGTTGTAAGTAAGCGTATATGAGACATGGACTCTTTAAAATTCATCAATTACATGTGTCAGATATTTGAGGCTTGATGAGGTTTGTGTAATGTGTAACATACTTCAAATATGGCACTAACATGTATATCAATATAACAACTCGATGACATTGTGCATTACACTTTCTAAATATTTGTTAGTGCTTTATAATGAAAGAGGCACCCATTTTTAATCCTATTGGTTACATTATAAATAATTTTATCAAGAAATTAATATATATATATATATATATATATATATATTATATATACACACACACACAATTGTTATATAATGTCATGTGGTTTAGTAATCAAATTAATTTTATACTTGGATATGTATTTGCGCACAAAACTTTTATCCAACTCTATGTAACATATGCTACCAAAATTTGATCATCGCACAACAATCTACCATCTTCTTATTATATTTTAATTTATTAATTCCACGTATAAATTTATTATTAACAAAATGAATAATCCCGCTGCAACACGCGGGTTTATATCTAGTTATATATACTAAATTGCAGTACATAACACTACTGAATGACATAACACTACTTAATGACATTTGTCTTTCCCATATTGCAACACTTGTCCTACATAATTAATTTGCATCCCATACTAATATGTTTATTATATAGTTCATAATTATACCTAAAATTATATATTGTCCTACATACAGTTTAAAATATTTAAAACAATTATATCCTTAAATCACTACTTTCTCAATCTAAACGGTTTTATATTATTAATAATATTTTGATTTTATAATCCCTAAATAACTACAAATTTAAACTTTTACGATAATGTTAAGCGTTCTAATATTATCATTACTAAATTAATTATTATCCCCTAAATCACTACTTTCTCAATCTAAATGGTTTTATATTATTAATAATATTTTGATTTTATAATCCCCTAAATTATTACAAATCTAAACCATTACGATAATGTTAATCGCTTTAATATTATCATTACTAAACTAATTATTATCTCCTAATTAAAATCACTACTTTTTAATCCCAAATTAATATTTTGAATTTATAATCCACTAAATCACTACAAATCTAAATTGTTTTGGTAATGTTAAGCTGTCTTTGATATTATCCTTTCTAATTTAATTATTATCTCCTAAAATCACTATTTTTTAATCCCAAATTAATATTTGAATTTATAATACCCTTAATCACTACAAATTTAAAACTGTTTTGGTAATGTCAACTATTATGATATTATCCTTTCTAATTTAATTATTATCTCCTAAAATCATTAATTTATAATATTTTCATTCTTGAGCTATTATCATTACTCTCCGTTTTTTAACCTAATATTCTCAGTATAAATACATACCAACTATTACGCAACAACTCATGATACGAACAATTATCTTCTTATTATAATTTTTTGCTAAACATTTATCTTATACTTTAAAAAAATGGAAGATTAAAGTCAAGATAACTCGGCTTTGGAATATGTCAAGTTTCAACAAAACATACTACATAAATATCATTGAGATGGTATTGTTGGATGACAAGGTATATATATATATATATATATATATATATATATATATATATATATACACACACACACACATACATACGCAACTCCAAATTACAACATCTTAAAAAATACAAACGCGTATCAAAAGGTCACTTTTTACTAAATTTTAAACAATAGTCAAGCAACAAAAAGTTTTTATAATCACCAATTTCGTTGTCAGTCAGAACAGTGGTTCTTTCAAGGCTACTCAACATCCATACAAGATTAATTTTTTGTACTCCACCTCACTGCGAGAGTTATATGAGGCTCCCATTCATACATATGGATTTTAATTCACTTCATACGATCAAATACTATCCACACCGGTTGATGACTTATAAGTAATTAATTTTCTTATTCTATTATAATTAATAATATTAAATATAAGTAAAACCAAATAAAGGGCTCCTTCTTTGGAAGATTTTTAGGAGAGTAACTGTTTTGAAATTATTAGTATACTACAAAATTTTAGCACATAAATAGCTAACCCAATAAACATGAATTGGGGCTTCCTAGCTTATTACTAATGTATTTCATACATTTTATGTTGTTGCAAAACAATTATTATTTTTTAAATTTCTCTTAAAATTATTAACTGACTTTAGTTAACATGTAATAAAAAAATTCAAATAAAATTAAGTAACTTATGTCTACCATTCAAAACAAAAATTCTTATTTAACTAAAAAAATTATACTTAAATTATAAACCTCTTTGAACCCTAACCCAACGCTCCCCCCCTCAAATCTCTCCCTACACCCACAAAAAGTAATCCCCTAAACCTCCTAAACAAAAGGCTCTCATGATCCCCAACCATAATTTAGGTAATATTCCTCTTCATCACCATCAATTTAGACTCTAATTTGCATAAACTGTTGTAAGCAACTGCAAAATAAAGACCTTCCTCCTGACCCTATCTCCTTCACGTCTACCTTTGATTTTCAATGGTTGCTCCAATTTTTGGTACTACATGAATCTGTAAGTCTTATTTTTATTTATGTGTAATATGTACATTTATGTTTTTTTGTGGCAAAAAAAATTAGTTACTTATGGTCAAAGATCGCATTTCGGGATTATATAAGTAAAATAGTGAATTCGATCTTTACCAAGAATTTGATTGCATCATGTTTTGTGAAATTGATTGGATGAATTGGTATAACATTACGTAAAGTATTCGTTCTTTAACTATAAAATTGTGTTATGTATGAAATGCTGTTATACTACTATGTTAGTGAATTTGATCCTTACCAAGAATTTGATTGTGTCATGTTTTGTGAAATTGATTGGATGAATTGGTATAACATTGTGCAATGTATTTGTTCTTTAACTATAACATTGTGTTATGTATGACACTGAAACGCCCCCAAATCTGGGTATCCGTTACCTCGGACCTGGTGCGTCATAATACTATCTTCGTCTAACTATTAACAACTTTCAGTCATAATTTAATGAATACAATTTAGTTTTGATACTAATTAATATATTAATTCCTTTTTCATTTCCAGGATCTATGAATCGATCATAAAACCTTCATAAGTTAATTCCAAATCTTGGTCATTAACCATTCTTGTCTTTACATCGTATCCAATGTTATACTTAATAAAATGCGGAATAAATAAAACTTTTCTGAATTCTTTATTCATTTCCCTGAATCACAACCTTCATCATTTACATATATTTGAATCAAATTTATTCTATGCTTCGATTCATCAGAGTTACATTATAGATTTTACATCTCAATTCGATGTTCTTTATAGATTAAATAGTACAGTTTTATAACTCCACAAGAGTTAAACAACTATCAAGTACATTATCTAAAACCTAAAACAAGGTTCGAGATCATAATTTAAGGTAAACAAATTAATCTTCTTGTGATACTATTGAACTCTATCAATCAAGTAGCACATAACTTTATCGTGAGTACTTATCTTGTAAAAGTGGTTATTTGCAAGTGTGGGCTCGACATCCCAGTAATTCTAATAGTTTTCATGCATCACATAACACATAATATCATGTGCATTTTATAAAATCATAATCATTTAAACTCAATACACATGCTTCTTCTCACATAGCAAGTATAGAGATTAACTTCTTAAACATATAATCATATATTGACTTTCAAATTTCATACATATCTCATATACATTTCATGTATATAACTCAACATTTTCATGGAAAAATATAATTCAACCAACAGTTGTCAAATTCATATAATAAATAGGAACTGAAAGACTTGCCTGGCTCGTAGATTATCAATTGCATCTTAACTGCTTATCATTATTTGCACTACGTGTATTCCTACACAATTTTATAATCATGGATTCATACTCATCAGTCATATATTTTCTTACATTCTCAATGTAATAATAATTGTTACATTGTCTTCTAACTCGGTTCTTAAAACCTTCATTTCACTTTCTTATCATTCCTTTAGGATAGTTATGTATGAATAAGTATACTGTAGCCACACTTACTTGACATCAATATTCATAAAACTTTATCACACACTTGACTAGCTATGTTTCGTTACACATTTAAAACTCATAGATGTATGATTCACATTATTCTTGCATTTTGCAAACCTTAATAAAACTTAACAAATCTGGGTTTTATATAACCATTACATGCTCATACACTTAAAACATCATTTAAGTCAAGCATCGAAGCTTAAGACATTCATATACATATGCTTAAAAGTTCAGATTACAATTTAAACAGTCAAGCAACACTACCTTAGCTCGGCCTTGTTGTCTTCTTGATTTAGCCCGAGAGATAAAGCGCTACTACGCTTATCCCCCAGCCGGACAGATTGGAATCTTTATTTCCCAATTTACACCTCATTTCTTAATATGCATGAATTTTAACACATAATATATACACACGTTAAGAGGTCTTGGTTCATGTTTGGTGCCTCTTGTGTTTATTTTAAGCTATATTCATACTTTATAGACTTATTGCCATTTATTTCACGGCGAAGCGAGTTCATGCAATAATGGTCTAACTATATAACCAATAACGATGTTAAACAACTTTAAATACGCATGCTAACATATATTTATTTTATCTACATATGTCTAGCATAGTTTTTCACTTGAAAACATACTTTTAAAACATGCTTGAATGACTTTTATTTTGCCAAACTAGGGGAGTGCACTTGTCAGCCATGTTTAGTGACCTAAAAGATACTAGCATACAATCCCTGTAAGTCCAAAAAAGTGAGCAACACACTACTCATAGATATAAGTTTGCAAAGCGTTCAAGTTCAATTTTAAAAGTCATTCTAGGCCAAGTTAAAGCAACTCGGTGCAACTTAAATCACATTTCCTAGCTAACTAAGCCATGTTTGTATGTTATCACATTTAAACTTCAAGTACACAAGTTTTTTTAAATTCGTTCTCAAAGTTTCACATTTTCTTTAAAAATATACACTAAAGTGACTAAGAGATTCAAGGTATTCAAAGGGGCTTGAAACCACATGTCATGCCTATTTCCACCCATAAGTAGGTCAAAGTAATCATGCAAGGAAACTTTGAATCACATGTCATACTCATTTGTACATGTTTCTACACATGCTTCCAAGGTCAAAATATAACCACTCTATGTTTATAAAACTTAGTTTGCAAAAATATCCGATTTTTCCTTTGAAATTATTTTAAACTAAGTCAAAGCAATATAACACATACGAAACAACTTTTAATCTTATGTCATGCATAGTTAAACTTTGTATACATGCTTTCAAGGTCAAAATCTAAGGTACCAAAGTTTCGTCAAAGTTTGCTTTCAAAATCTTTATATTTCTTTGGAAAACAACTATTTAGGCAACTCATGATACACAAATGTATTCAAGACCATATGTCATACTTATTTATATGCATGATTAAGCCACTTACACAAGCTACAAATATCAGAAGTCAAAAGACTCAAGGTTCGTCTAGATTTGTTTTCAAGATTTAAATTTTTCTTTAAAAATAAAATAAATCATGCTAAGGCAATTCATTTAAAGTAAGATAGCCTTAACCCACATGTAATACTTATTTTTATCTATAACCAAGTTAAACCATCATGATTGGAATAACAAAAAGTCAGTATTTCTTTCTGGTTCATAGTGCAGTTGCGCTGTTTTATACTATGGGAGCGGCGCAGCTGCACTGCTCCATAACATTCTCAAAAAATGCATCCGGCACAGCTGCGCTAGAATATCTTACAGAGTGGGCGCAGCTGCGCCCTTCCTGGACAACTCTAGAAATGGCTCTGCTTATGCAAAAACCAAAATCCAAACACATAATTACTTGATTATAATGCTTAAAATCAACCACATTGTTTTCATACATGTATTTAATACTCAGATAATATTCTAGCAATTCACAAACTCTATAAATAACCAATTTGATTACTCAAATTCATGGTTTATGCTATTTTTTCATAATTTCACATGTTTAGCGAATTTCATCACTATTGATTTGTTTATAAAACAAATTGGTCTGTTTAACTTTTGTTGTTTTTTGTATTTAGCTGCATTATCAATATCTAACAACAATTCATGGATTAAAACAATCCTTAGCCATCAATTTTTGACTAAAAAACTAATATTTCTTGGCATTTCTAAGAAATTGCAAAACTTAGGAATCAAGAGCATATATGTTAGTATTATTACCTCTTGATTGTTTGAATTTGCTAACTATATCTCTTCAATCCTTCAATTGCTCTCAATTCTACTAACCTTCCATAGCCAATTTCTCATATATTCAACAAATATGAAGGAGAAGAAGGAGGCTCTATTTATAGGGATTTCAATACACAAACAATACCTTTACACAATGTTTTAAACTAGTAGGGAGAAGAAGAAACCAATGGGCAATGGAGAGTTGGTCATGTTGATCGTTTTACTGATCAATATCTGTGTGCAAGTATACACGGTCAACAAGTAATAAAGAGTAAGTAAAGTATCATTCCCATGGAGAATTAACTAATAAAGTTCACCAAGCACTAGCTCATAAACATTTCAGTCTTATTTAAATGATTGATTTGATACCTATATATTTAAACTATGAAATTAAATAAGCCTAACTATCCCTAGGATGAGACTAGATAATGAAGACTTGAGATTACAATTTTACCTATTGAATCACTTAAATCAACACACTTCCTATTAAGCCAAATTAATTGCACCGGATTGTTAGTCGAGAACACAAAAGTAAAGTATAGCCATCTCTTAATGTACCGTACCCATATCATATATAATCCACAATTGATAGAATACACATGAACACCCACATTACCTAAACCACTATATGTCTATGTTATTTACAAATAATTAGGGTTTATGTAAGACCCCAGCTTTTATAAATAAAGATGAATTTTCTATAAATATTATTTTTGAATATTATGGAATAAATTTGATATAATGTTATAGTTGTTGGAAATATTTATAAATTTTGCAAAGTAAGCAAGTTGTTATAAAATATTCGTTTGGTTGGGGAATATTCTTTTTGTCGGGGAATATTCAATGCATGGCTCAATCATTGGTGGACCCCATTAACGGAAGTATTATCGTAGTTAAAAACGACAAAATTATCTTTCTATAAAAATAACTACTGAAGGTGTTATTAAGTTAAAACCATTGAACTACCTTATGGTAAAAGTACGATAATTCGGCGTGGTTGTATAGTAGCACACAGTATTGATTATTGATGCTTACGTGAGAAGTCACTTAGCTATACTCAATTATTACTGATAAGAATTTCGCATCATATCTCTTATATTATTGATTCAATTATTGTCACGAAGATCATCCGTATAATATTTTATATTATTAATTGAGACGACAAGTTATAAATGATTAATAATTGTTGAAAGATTAAAATGTGTTGATTAAAAATAAAATGATTTGTGGTAATATTTATTCAATCCTTGATGTATATAAAGAGTCTGTTATGAGACGTTTGTGGTAAGTTTGATTATTTTATGGGGGGCCCATATGTCATCATCTAAGAGTCTCTTCTTCAATAGTAATTACCTTTGTGAATAGTAATTACCTTTGTGAATAGTAATTACCTTCATCAATAGTATTTACCTTCGTCCATAGTATTTACCTTCGTCAATAGTAATTACCTTCTTCAATAGTATTTACCTTCGTCAATAGTAATTACATTCGTCAATAGTAATTACCCCTTCGCAAATAGTAGTTGTCCTTCAATATTACCAAGAGTTAAGCGCTTCTTGATTGTTCCAAAGGTTAATTACCCCTTGCAAATAGTAGTTGTCTCTTCAATATTACTAAGAGTCATTTTGACCCTTCGTTAAGACCAAGGGCCACCCTCGCTTTTTCAATAAATAGAAAGCTCATTCCTTCATTATTTCTTACGAATTCATTGAAACTCTAGAGAGAGAAACTATAGAGAGAAAGAAGAAAAGTATTCTGCTACTTCACTTTTCCAATATTCAGTTCTTCTAAGGTAGGGAATATTATTTGTTGTACTCGTAAGGGGTGTTATTCTTTTGTATTCATGAAGAGAACTTCTGTTGTTCCATTCTTTATTACTCTGTTGGAATAACCTGTATACGCGGACTCCCCTATACTTGGTGAAATCCTTCTGTTATTCCATTCTTTATTATTATGTTGGAATAACCTGTAAATGCAAAGTACTGCATACATGGTGAAATTCTTCTATTATTCCATTCTTTAATATTCTATCGGAATATCCTGTCGGTGTGAATTTCACCTGACCTGGTTCCATTATTTATTATTCCGTCTTTATTATTATTCTGTTGGAACATCTCGTCTCGTGTGTTTTTACAGGACTGGTTCCATCTTTATTATTATTCTCGTTGGAACATCACATGCATGTGTTTTTAGGACCGGGTTAAAATCTCTATTATTATTACATTGGAACATCCATGCGTGTGTTTTACATCGGACTGGTTCCGTTATTTATTATTCTGTTGGAATAACCTCGCTGCTGCAATGCCTATCGCATGCATGGTGATTTCTTTTATTATTCCATTCTTTATTATACCCAGTTGGTTAAAACTTTGACTTCTATACTCCATGAAATTAGTGGAATATCCTGGATATTTGCGCTTCATCCAGTATCCTTTCATGGAAATATTCTTATCAGTATTCTTGAATTTTACTCTACAAAGTGTTGATAGTTTGGATGTTATTGGTTCCTAGATAAATTAATTCTTGAACTTGTTTTATTGAATATCATTGTCATCATCCTCATGTTTATATTTTTTTGAAAGTCATCTGTGGCCTGTAGTGCATAGATGGACTTGGTATGATTATGACCAGAGACTATTCTTGTAATCATGACCATAATGTTACAAATGATGTAATAAAAATCTCAAATGGTCAGTAGTGCATTGATGGACATATGTTGGCATGATCATGACCATTAATGAATACACAACTATTCTCGCCCGTAGTGCATGAATAATTGTGGTCGTGATACTAAAGAATATCCTCGCCAGTAAAGTGTGGGGTGATTCGATGATGTGGAATATTTATTAAAAAGTCGAGTCTCGCTATAATGATGATGAAAAACCTTTTAAATCATAAAAGATTGTAGATTTTATTTTCTACTTGACTCTTTTAATGGATTCTTTGGGTTTCGGCGTAGTTAAACTTGATGTTCATTATATTTTATCGGTTTAACATCTTTGTTGTAGGCTAATGATAATTTATTACGCATTATCTTAGTCATAATATTTCTTCTTGAGCTAGTTGAGCTCACCCTTTCTTTCTTCGCGTTTCTTCGTGAAATGAGAATATATTTGGGACGAGTTGGGGAATGGAGTAATGGTCCAGAGGATAACATTAGTAGTCCTCACTATTCTGTGAAATAGTGTGATAATAATTGTAATGAGGACTCCTTTTGAGTTTGTGTAATATCTAGTAGACAATATTTGTATTCAAACTCACAGTTTATGTCATATTGTACACGACAGTTATATTAGTAAGTTGTATTTAAATTCTGTACCATGTATCTGACTACCCAAGATGGGTGATGTATACCTAATTTTGGGGCGCCACAGTTGAGTATCAAAGCTAGGGATATGATCCCGGCTAAGATGTGAGAATAGTACTAGGAGGGAGAGCGGGGAATACCTTCGCTAGTATGACCTACCTAAGTTTATGTGCTATTTTATTGGCTATCGTAATATAGAGATAAATTGTTACATGTCAATTAACCTTTTGTTTTGTGGCGATCTCGAAAATGACATCCGAGAATGTTGAGAATAGCAATGGAGCACAAAGCGATCGTTGATTCACCACATATCAATAATCGAGGATAATGTGCATCGAAGGCGACAATCCTCACGTAAACAACAACACCGACCAAATGATGAATGATCAAATGTTCGAGACTTTATGCAATTTATGCAACAAAGAAAGTAGAGCGACTCTGCCCAAAACGTAGGTGGAAACACGGAAAACTCTCGGCGGTCACCGCTAAACAATTCAAGGAGCTGGGACCACCGGAGTTTAAGGGAGAGCCAAAACCACTTCTGGCGGAAGCATGGGTAAAGCAGATTACCAAGATATTTGATGTCTTGGGATGCTCCGAGGAGCAAAAGGTTCCCTTGCCGCCTTTATGTTATGCGGAGAGAGGCAGACATTTGGTGGGAATCAGAAACGTACTCAACCTTCTTTGCATCAAGATATCTTGGGAGAAGTTCCAGGAGCTGTTCAACGACAAATACTTTCCTAAAAGTATTCGCCACATGAAGGAGTTGGAGTTTATCAAGTTGGAACAAAACAATATGACCGTGTCGCAATACGAGGCAAAATTTGCGGAGTTATCACTGTTTACGTCCCACTTGGTGGATAATGAAGAGAGAATGGCGTGAATGTTTTTAAGAGGTTTGAAGTCGGAGATACGTCAACATCTTATTTCTCATAAACTGTGCTTGTATTCAGATGTTGTAAATAGGGCTCAGTTAGTGGAGCGCGATAACGAGTCAACGCAACTAAAAGAGAGCAGCCGGCAAAATTATAATACCAAATGAGAGTAATCATCAAGCGGTGACAACAAGCGTGGAGGGAATCAGCGGGCGGATATGGTAACCACTTACGTGGTAATCAGGCCAAAACAATAAGAATGGACATTTCAAGAAAAGGAGATTCAACAATGATGGAAAGAGCGTCAAGATCAAAGACCGTTGTTAAGGAAGGAGAAAGACCACCTATCATATGTTTCAAATGCGAGAGGAGAGGGACACATCATCCGAATGCGCCACGCCCGTCCAAAGCATGTTATAATTGTGGAAGAGAAGGTCACTTAGCTCGATTTTGTCGTTCTGAGAAGACAAATTCAACTAGGATAGAGGCACCAAAGGCCGTTCCGAGAAAAAGTCAAACCTAGAAGTGCAAGGGAGAGCGTTTGTTGTGACCTCCCAGAGAGCAAGGAACCCGAATGAGGTCATCACAGGTAAGCTTATCATAAACTCTAATGAAGTCTATACTTTATTTGATACCGGTTCTACCCATTCTTTTATTTCTCCTACTTGCGCTCATCGATTAAATTTGACTCCGGAGAAATTAGACTTTGACTTATCTGTGGAAACTCCGTTGGGAGAAACCTTCATTATATCCACTATTTATAAGTCTTGTTTGGTTCAAATCGGTACCCTCACATTACCTGTCGATCTTATTTCATTAAAAATACTTGCATTTGACGTGATTCTAGGGATTGATTGGTTAACTACTTATCATGCAAAAATTGATTGTTTTCGTAAGGTTGTTAGCTTTCATATTCCTAATCAACCTATTATGCGAATTCAAACAACCAAACCATTAAAATCAATCACGGTCATCTCAAGCCATAAAGCTATTCGTTTATTGAAAAACGGATGTCAAGCTTTCTTAGCTCATATCACGATTTAAACAAAAATACATCGATTTTGAACGATATTTCTATTGTTAATAAATTTCGACGTATTCCCAGAAGAACTTCTCGCCTACCCCAGAGCGTGAAATTGAATTTTGTATCGACCTTGAACCCCAGACAAAACCTATTTTCAAAGCCCCATATCGAATGGCTCTATTGAACTTCGTGGAGTTAAAGACCCAACTGCAGGAATTGTTAGACATTGGCTTTATTCGCCCTAGTACTTCTCCTTGGGGTGCTCCTATTCTATTCGTGAAGAAGAAAGATGGGAGTATGCGACTTTGTATTGATTATCTGGAGTTGAATCATGTCACCATCAAAATAGGTATCCATTGCCACGTATTGATGACTGTTTGACCAATTGCAAGGAGCCAAATTCTTTTCAAAGATTGATCTTCGTTAGGATATCACCAATTGAAGATTAGAACCACCGACATTCCAAAGACGGCTTTCGAGAACTCCCGAGACGGGCATTATGAATTCCTAGTCATGTCCTTTGGATTGACTAATGCTCCTGCTGCCTTCATAGATATGATGAACCGAGTATTCAAGGAATATTTAGATCACTTTGTGGTCGTCTTTATTGATGACATCCTTATTTATTCCAAAAGCCGTGAAGATCATGAGCAACACTTGAGGTCATCACTCCAAAAGCTTCGTGAATATAAGCTTTATGCCAAGTTCAAGAAATGCGAGTTCGGTCAAGAAGTAGCATTCCTTGGGCACGTGGTATCAAGTCATGGAATATCTGTTGACCTAGCAAAGATTGAAGCTATTCAAAGTTGGGAACAACCTAAATCAGTGAATGAAGTACGTAGCTTTCTCGGTTTAGCTGGTTATTATAGGAGATTCGTGGAAGGATTTTCTCGAATCGCTACTCCATTGACTCAATTGACTCGAAAAGATACAAAGTTGATTGGAGCGAAGAATGTGAGAAGAGTTTTCAAGAACTCAAGAGGAGACTTATTTCAAAGACTGTTCGACAATACCATCTCGGCTCGGAGGATTTGTCATCTACTGATGATGCTTGGGCAAAGGGTTGGGATGTGTTCTCATGCAACATGGAAAAGTTATAGCCTATGCCTCGCGATAACTCAAAGAATATGAGAGGAATTATCCTACTCATGATCTAGAGTTGGCGGTTATTGTCTTGCACTTAAAATTTGGAGGCATTACTTGTATGGGGAGAAAGTGGAGATCTTTACGGATCATAAAAGCCTCAAATATTTCTTCACTCAAAAGGAACTCAACATGCGACAACGACGTTGGCTTGAAGCTATTGAAAGATTATGATCATACCATCCAATACCATCTTGGAAAAGCGAACGTGGTAGGCGACGATTGAGTAGAAGATCATATGCAAGCACGAAAAGGATATTGTCAACGCAAAGGCCCATTTTGTGTGACTTGCAAAGGATGGAGATAGAGTTAAAGAATCCAGGACACATGTGATGATAGCGAAGTATGAGTAGAACCGACTTTAATCGATAAAGTTAAAGTTGCTCAAGCTCTGCACACGGAGGCGATGCGTATGAGGAAGAAAGTACAAGAAGGTGCTATCTTAGGAAGCAAGAATCGATGAAGAAGGAATACTTCGAGTCAACTCCAGACTTTGTGTTCCTAACGACCCTAATTTAAAGTATAATATCATGATGGAGGCGCACAACACACCATTTGCAATCCATCTCTGGGAGTACCAAATGTATCATGATATTAATGGCCATACATTTTGGTGGAGCAATATGAAGAGAGAGATAGCGTTGTTTATCTCAAGGTGTCTAACTTGTCAACGAGTTAAAGCGGAGCATCAAGTACCAAAAGGTCCATTGCAACCACTTGAAATTCCAGAATGGAAGTGGGAGCACATTACCTCGGATTTCGTTACCGGTCTTCCTAAGGTTTCTCAAGGCATTGATGCAATTTGGGTCATTGTTGATAGATTGACCAAGTCTGCTCATTTCTTACCTATACGAGAAACTTATACACTTGAACGTCTTGCTCGTATGTACATAAACGAGATTGTAAGACTGTATGGTATGCCGGTATCCATAGTTTCTGATCGAGACCCAAGATTCACTTCACGATTTTGGGTTAGTTTGCAAAAAGCTATAGGCACAGATTTACGATTTAACTTCGGCATATCATCCTCGAGACGGACGGACAATGGAGAGGACTATTCAAACTCTTGAAGATCTATTAAGACTCGTGTCCTTGATTTTAAGGGAGTTGGGACAAGTTCTTACCATTGGTGGAGTTTTCCTACAACAACAGTTATCAAGCAAGTATTGGCATGGCTCCATTCAAGCGTTGTATGGAAGAAAGTGTCATTCTCCAATTATCTTTGGGATGAGGTGGGTGAAGCAACGTTGTTGGGACCGGAGTTGATACGTATGACTACGGAAAAGATTCAAAACGATCCGACAACGATAAAAACCTCACAAAATCGACAAAAGAGTTATGCTGATCTTCATCGAAAGGACGTGGAATTCGATATAGGAGATCATGTGTTGTTAAGAGTTGCTCCATGGAAAGGAGTTACAAGATTTGGAAAGAGAGGAAAACTTAATCCTCGATTCATCGGTCCATTTTTAATCCTCGATCGAGTAGGGCGTGGCCTATAGACTCGCTTTTACCGCCAAATATGTCTCAGTATTCATAACGTTTTCACATATCCATGTTACGTAAATATGTGAAAGACCCGAACCATATTATTGAGTTAGAACCGAACGAAATAGCGGAAGATTTGACGTATGAAGAGGTTCCTGTTCAAATTTTGGATAAGAAGGAACATATTCTACGCTCCAAGGTTATACCTCAAGTCAAAGTTTTGTGGAGGAACCACGATGTTGAGGAAATGACATGGGAGTTAGAATCTGAAATGAAATCAAGGTATCCTTACCTCTTCGACATACCAGTGCGTACCCCTAATTTCGAGGGCTTAAATTTCATAAGAAGGGAGGTTGTAAGAAGACCCAAACTTTTATAAATAAAGATGAATTTTCTATAAATATTATTTTTGAATATTATGGAATAAATTTGATATAATGTTATAGTTGTGGGTAATATTTATAAATTTTGCAAAGTAAGCAAGTTGTTATAAAATATTCGTTTGGTCGGGAATATTTTTTTTTGTGGGGAATATTCGCACGACGGCTCAATCATTGGTGGACCCCCATAACGGAAGTATTGTCGTAGTTAGAAAAGCGACAAAATTATCTTTCTATAAAAATAACTGGCGGAGGTGTTACCGTTAAAGCTGTTGAACTACCCTATTGGTAAAAAAATACGCGATGTCTGGCGTGGTTGCATAGTAGCACCTGCATTATTGATTATTGATGCTTATGTGAGAAGTCACTTAGCTATACTCAATTATTACTACTGAGAATTTGCCGCATCATATCTCTTATATTATTGATTCAATTATTGTCACAGTATCATCTGTATAATATGTTATATTATTAATTGAGACGACAAGTTATAAATGATTAATAATTGTTGAAAGATTAAAAATGTGTTGATTAAAAATAAAATGATTTGTGGTAATATTTATTCAATCCTTGATGTATATAAAGAGTCTGTTATGAGACGTTTGTGGTAAGTTTGATTATTTTATGGGGGGGCCATATGTCATCATCTAAGAGTCTCTTCTTCAATAGTAATTACCTTTGTGAATAGTAATTATCTTTGTGAATAGTAATTACCTTCGTCAATAGTATTTACCTTCGTCAATAGTATTTACCTTCGTTAATAGTAATTACCTTATTCAATAGTATTTACCTTCGTCAATAGTAATTACCTTCGTCAATAGTAATTACCTTCGTCAATAGTAATTACCCCTTCGCAAATAGTAGTTGTCCCTTCAATATTACCAAGAGTTAACTGCCTCTTCGGTGTTCCAAAGGTTAATTACCCCTTCGCAAATAGTAGTTGTCTCTTCAATATTACCAAGAGTCATTTTAACCCTTCGACACTAAGGGCCACCCTCGCTTTTTCTATAAATAGAAAGCTCATTCCTTCATTATTTCTTTAATTCATTGAAACTCTAGAGAGAGAAACTATAGAGAGAAAGAAGAAAAGTATTATGCTCCTTCACTTTTCCAATATTCAGTTCTTCTAAGGTAGGGAATATTATTTGTTGTACTCGTAAGGGGTGTTCTTCTTTTGTAATCATGAAGAGAACTTCTGTTGTTCCATTCTTTATTACTCTGTTGGAATAACCTATATACGCGGACTCCCCTATACTTGGTGAAATCCTTCTGTTATTCCATTCTTTATTATTATGTTGGAATAACCTGTAAATGCAAAGTACTGCATACATGGTGAAATTCTTCTATTATTCCATTCTTTAATATTCTATCGGAATATCCCGTGATTGTGTGAATTTCACCGACTGGTTCCATTATTTATTATTCCGCCTTTATTATTATTACATTGGAACATCACATGCGTGTGTTTTACAGGACCTAGTTAAAATCTTTATTATTATTATTCGTTGGAACATCTCGTCTGTGTGTTTTACAGGACTGGTTAAAATCTCTATTATTATTCGTTAGAACATCACATCATGTTTTACAGGACCGGTTCCGTTATTTATTATTACATTGGAATAACTTCACTGCAAGGTCTATCGCATGCATGGTGATTTCTTTTGTTATTCCATTCTTTATTATACCCGGTTGGTTAAAACTTTGACTTCTATACTCCATGAAATTAGTGGAATATCCTGGATATTTGAGCTTCATCCAAAGATCCTTTCATGGAAATATTCTTATCAATATTCTTGAATTTTACTCTACAAAGCGAGATCATGTTGATGATTTGGATGTTATTGGTTCCTAGATAAATTAATTCTTGAACTTGTTTTATTGAATATCATTGTCATCATCCTCATGTTTATATTTTTTTGAAAGTCATACGTATTCTGTAGTGCATAGATGGACTTGGTATGATTATGACGTGAGACTAATCGGTGTAATCATGGACCGTAATGTTACAAATGATGTGATAAAATCCTCGATGGGTTGTAGTGCATTGATGGACGATTGTTGGCATGATCATGACCATTAATGAATACACAACTATTCTTGGCCCGTAGTGCATGAATAATTGTGGTCGTGATACTAAAGAATATCCTTGGCCAGTAGTGCAGGGGTGATTCGATGATGTGGAATATTTATTAAAGTCGAGTCTCATTTATAATGATGATGAAAAACCTTTTAAATCATAAAAGATAGTAGATTTTATTTTCTACTTGACTCTTTTAATGGATTCTTTGGTTCATTGTAGTTAAACTTGATGTTCATTATATTTTATCGGTTTAACATCGTTGTAGGTTAATGATAATTTATTCTCGCATTATCTTAGTCATAATATTTCTTCTTGAGCTAGTTGAGCTCACCCTTTCTTTCACTTTGTTCTCTGTGAAAATGAGAATAATTTGGGATGAGTCGGGAAGCGGAGTAATGGTCCGAGAGGATAGCATTAGTAGTCCTCACTATTCTCGTGAAATAGTGTGATAATAATTGTAATGAGGACTCCTTTTGAGTTTGTATAATATCTAGTAGACAATATTTGTATTTAAACTCACGATTTATGCATATATATGTACACAGTTATATTAGTAAGTTGTATTTAAATTTTGTACCATGTATCTGACTACCCAAGATGGGTGATGTATACCTAATTTTGGGGCGTCACAGTTTAAGCCCAATTTCTCAATTGACTACGAGCGGAGCTTCGGTATATATCTATCCTAAACATGAATCATACATCCAATCACCATGTAGAACATACAAACATAAGCTATGAAGATCAGATCTAAACCCATACTTCGTCTTTCAAGTTCATATGGATTATCACAATAATTGATGGCCAATCAACTAAGCAAATAAGCGTGAATCTTAATAGACAATCCCAATACAATCAATAAGGCTAACAATGAAGTATATAAAAATAAACTAGCAATAGAATCCATTGCAATCCCAAAATAGAGTTTAACTCAGAGATAAATTAAATCCATCATCCATAAATTGAATGAACATCATAAGAATACAAATAGAAATCAAAGAGAGGATAAGAGTAGAGAATTGAAGTCCAAATCTGTTCTCTTGCTCCAAGATTAAATCTTTAATGCTATCCAAGTGCTTCAAGTCTTTAGATCTAATCAGATCTAGAAAATAACTACTCTAATCTACTCTATTATAATATTAAAATTGAAGAGAGAAAGCAATAATAGCTAAGTGATCCCCCAAGGGGTGGAATCTCTATTACATCTGATATAAGTCTCAAATATATAAGAGTCTAGTTCGTATGTCCCCCTCTCCAAGAAATAATTCTATTGGACAACTTAAATCAAAGTCAGCCGCACAACATAGACTAAGCGCAAATTGTCTTTGTGTATAAGCCTTAAAGTGGCAATTGCTTGGCACTGGGAATCTGGGAATGTTGTCTGGTGAGTCACACAGTGTCAAAGGCCAAGTTGAGCACAATTGTTGTCAGGCACTGATTGGCCTGACGATTTGTTCTCTCTCATTGCAATCTTCTGATGTCTTCCATTACATAGCTGCTCACTCCAAGTTTTCCTTCCATCATCAAGCCTTCATACTTAGCTCCATTTACACCAAAAGAGTTCCCATTGATGAAACTACAAATGCATAAAAAGCTATACGATAAAATGAGTTTAAACAACAAATTAAGTCAGTTGATATCTAAATAAGTGGTTGTAAAATCACTTATCAGGTCACCAACTCCTTCTTCCTCCATTCCTCTATTCATCATCACCTTTAACTAGCGATTACCGAGTTTGAGAAATAGAGGGGTAGGCCACTGGCCTATACACGACTGATAATTATTTGGGAAAATGAATTTAGGACAATGAATTTGGGACATGCTCTATTTCTTCCTTACTTATTAGTAAAATGGCCCCCATTCTACTAAAGTTAATTCCTTTTGAACTTATTAAATTAATTATAATAATTGAACTTTACTACATTAAATTAAGTTATGGGCACATATATACACATATATATGTACATACCCACATATAGGAAGTATATTTTTATTTTAAATATACACCAATATATAATCTTATATCCCATATATATTGTGCTAGTCCAAATAATATTTTAATTGGGCTAAATATAATTCAATTGGTTACTATCAACCCATTATTTCTTATCACACATAAATATCACAATGATTAATTAATATTAATCATTTATTCCCTTACCATTAATTCTCGTTGAATAATTCCAGTAAACATTTCGTCTGGTTTAACTTTAATACTCATGCCACACAAGGCTCATTTATCCCACATACTAGAGTTATATAATTCAAGCTCATAATCTCAACAATAAAATATTAGGGGTCTAGGCCACGTTTGGTTTTTCCCCAATTCTACATTATTTGAATATTCGTTTAATATAAAGTATGGGTGACACACTGTACTAAATTATTTAACCACCTTAAATAACTATACCCTATGAAATTGTAATCATGACATCCTTATTTAAAATAATCATTTTCCTTAAAATAATTAGTATGTACAATACCAATATAATATAATTCCTTAATTTCTTTTATTCTATAAATTGTCTCAACACATTTTCAGTTAGCCATAACTTAAATATTAACTTAATGCATAAATCTTTAACCAATATTTATTTATAATTATATTGGTTCTCTTCTTTATTAATCACTCATCTTTCAAATATTAACCCCTTTTATATATTACAATACTATGTAATATATTCAAAATATCAAATTTTAATTAACATATTCCTTTCATCCTCTTATGTAAAAACACATATATTAATTCACCGTCTTATGTAAATGAATTAACTCTTTTTATTTAATTTACCATCATGCCACTGCCACACAAAGCTTTATATAATATTCCATAATATCACTTAATTAAACAATATTTATTTTAGGATAAATAATTCCATAACTATTCTCATCCATTTCATGTATTGCTATCTCAATCCATTCTCGGGCAGCTTAAACACTAATTATGACTTTTATTACATATGTTAACCATTAATATACATGTCTTGAAATTTAAATTTCACAAACTTACTCAGAGCTTTTTTGCGAGATCAGTCAACAATTTCTTTGGTTATAAGCTTGAAGTAATGCAAATTGCACCACCTCAAGTTCGAGACTTGAGACAAATTATACTTTAGTAGAAATAGAATCTAAATTCCTAAGTACTTTGCACATCATTCTTAAGTGTTAACTCATCTAACATCAATCTCCCCTTTGATTTCACATTATCGATTACTACTTTCTTTAATAATTTAAAGATCAAACTTCAAGTTTTAAGACTCTATTTTTCCTTAATAGTTTAACCAACTATAAAATTTTATTTGTGGGTTTCTTTCAATCAATACCAAAAAATTCAAAATATATAACTCCTATATATATTCTTATTCAAACCCGAAACATCCTATAATGAGAATTTTATTTATTAAATTCTTATTTTAATAATTTCTAAAAATTTGGGTTATCACATCCACTCCTCCTTATAAGGATTTCGTCCTCGGAATCACTGAAACCTCTCTACTCGGTCCTTTCTGGAGATTACATATTCTTTTAAATAACTTCATCTTTTTTCTTTCAGAATTTTATTCTTTTCTTGGAATTATTATATCTTATACGATTCATTCATTATTACATGTCGTATTCTACCACTTCCTCCTTCTAACGAATATCCTCCTTATCCCATTCACCCTTCAAAAGAATAAGAATATTTTAAAATCATTCAATAATTGGGAAGTAGTATGAATAACTTAGATTCCAAATTATGTTGAGGGGTCATAAGACTGTGAACTCTTCTCTAGGTTTAATAGTGCTTCAAAAAAATCCTTCACATTGTAAACCCTTTCCACATAATGTTTATCAATCTCAAAGATTGTAAACACCCTCTACAAGTACTCTAGGTGATCAACCTATCGTACCACTACGTTGTGTACAAACGTAGCACACTATAACGACTATATGTATCACATTTAGAACTATTATCTTTGAAAACATGTCCCCTTTATAGGGTTGTTCACCTCAGCCTTTCAACATCTGAATTCGCACCAGAGCAATCTAGTTTGACATAAATACTCGAGAATGCTTGAATTCCATAAATATTTATTGACAGTCGTCTAGCCGAATCAAGTAGCTTAGACTTTCAACAACTCAGACATCGATTAAAATAATTTATCCAACTTAATTGACCTTCTTCATAATTTAAAAGAAAGCCAAAAATTCTTTTATGACATCATGATACCATACCAGATTAGTAGTACGTTGAGGATTTCATCATTTTATGACTTCATCCTATTACATCATACCATAGTGGGCTGGCGATCTTTCGATCACATCCAACACTAGGTTCGATTGCATTGATGACTCCATCGTTTACCATTTTCTACACCATATTAAATGATGCACATGGTCCAAAAATACATTTTGAAAAATTTTAAATCATTTTTGTCTTAGCCGAAATAAATAGCATAAACATACGAATAACGATATTATTTTTAAAACTCATTGGTTCAATCATCTGATCAATTATTTTTCAAGAAAATAGAAGTGCAACCATCAGCACGAAGTCAATAAAATTTGAAAATCTAGCATAGCTATAAAATTTAAAAAATCTATGTTTCTCCTTCAACTTTAATCTTTAATCCATTGCTTCATTCTATTAATCTTCAACACCATCAATGCTTACTATACCAAAATTTCTTAATTCATGATATATATAACTTATCTATTCCCAATATAGTTCATCGAACTTACCACACCTTGGAAGTTCAGGAACTTACCACAGTAATATGAGTTTAGGAGCTTATCCTAGCAATATGTAGTCCAAGAACCAATCAGGGACTGTCCATACACTTAGAGGCTAAAAAACATGCATACGACTATGAGTCATAAATGTACCATAAGCATGAGTTTTAAGAACTCGCGCCTAATCTTAATATTCTCTAACTTAATTTTAATAGCCTCTAACTATCAAATATAAATATGATTCTCACCATAAGCATATCGATAGCGCAACACCAATCATTCCAATAATTATCACTATGAGGAACCGAGCGCGAGCACAAAACCTTCGATCATACAAAGGTTTTTACAACTCAGCCCTCACATGAGTCCTCAATTGAAATCTCACTTAACTCTATCTCACTCTTAACTTGCTCTTTGCTCGATACAAATTTTTCGTATCTCATCATTTACAACTCCTCGTGAATTTATCTCGTATTATTTATAGTACCTTCTCTTTTTAACATCAAGCTATAACTACTCAGTCATTACAAATCGTCTATCATTTCATAACTCAATCTGAGTACGTCGTGATCTTATTCTACCTTCGATTTACCTTATGATTCTTTCTATTTCAATCGTTTAATATTTTACAACCTTCTTTCCTTTCTTTTTAATCGTAATCTTTTGATTATTTAACTCAGGTGTTCCCTGGTCCTCTGGCTTTTCAGGTTCTTCTTTGAACCTATCATATTATCTTAACTTGTTTCACATGAATTTTTTGAATTCATCAACTAAACTCAATTTTGAGGATGAAATTTCATAAGGAGGGGAGGTTGTAAGACCCCAACTTTTTTATGAATAAAGATTTAATTTCTCTAATTATTATTTTAAATAATAAGGTGTTGATTTGATATAGTGCTTTAGTTATGGGTGAAATGTGCAAATTTTGCAAAGTAAGTAAGTTTTCATATATTATTCGTTTGGTCGGAGAATATTCTTTTTGTTGGGAAATATTCATACGACGACGCAATCATTGGTAGACCATATAACGGAATAACTGTCGGATATAGAAAGCGACAGAAATAACCTTTTTTTATAAAAATAACGGCAAAACTTTTACCGTTAACTATTGAAATACCCGGTGATAAAAATACAGTAATACGCGTGGTTGCACAGTAGCACACAGTATTGCACATTATTTTTGATTATTGATTCTTACATAAGAAGTCACTTAGTTTTGTTCAATAATTTCAATAGTAATTGTTGCACAGTATCTCATATTATTAATTCAATTATTATCACAATATCATCTGCACAATATTTATATTATTAAATTAATAATTGACACGACATAATTATTCATATTATTAGTTAACATTATTGACAATGTCCGAAAAGTTATGTCGAGGAAAGGGGTTCGGTTATATAATTATGTGCCAATAAGGATAAATTGTAACGCCCCCAAATTCAGGTACTTGAAACCCAAACTCGGTGCTTTACGATACCATTTCTATGAGCGAAATAATACTAATAAAAATAATAATAATATAAATATCAAACGTAGCATATCTTTATCAGAGTCTAATCCCAATTACGCGATCTTTACTACATTCTTTACATGATATATAATACATATCATTATCTTAATACCGTCTAACTATTACAAAAGATACAAATAAACATTTTCTGCTCGCTTTCCTTTTCACTTGTTCTTGTCTGAACCTTCGGGTTGATCACGCTTAGCTGAAAACATTTAAATTTAAAGCAAAAATGAGCATTTGGGTGCCCATCAAGTAATAACAATTATAAATATAATTAGCTGGAAGAATTAAATATTTTCTTTGTACATCACTTCTACAACAAATCGATAGTTGTGAAGTAAACTGAACCGATAATAACATAACATAACAATTCTATCTCAAATTTTTGAAACTACATATTGGCTATAAAAGGGGTTTGGTTGACATACTATGAACATTGTTTTCAATTTTTGAATAGGTTTAGCAGAACTTCATCCGTAAACCGTCATAACTTACGGGCGCGAGGGTGTGCATCCCATAGGCCATGTATTGATCAATCCTACATGCAAGAACGATATTATCGTTCACTCTGTCTGCCTTGGGCGCATAAAAGTTTTCCCATGTTCGGGATGTTCATATTTAGTCGGGAATCCGAACCAAAACAATTTGATTGGATACAAAAAGGTTTTATCATATTCAACGACATTTCTAAATCTGTGTCTAGCTGATCAAATAGCTTAGAGGTATATATATATATATATATATATATATATATATCAACATGTGATTAAATACAATGATTATCCAAGTAGGGACACTTGTATAACCATATATAGAAATTAACGAATAGAATATATATCCGAATTACCATATACTAACATGTTGATAATCAATGATCAGATACATATATATAACAATAGGGTTAATAATCTAGCATAATAATAATATAGTTCTGAAACATTCTTACTCATGTCCATTGCATAAAGAAAATGCAAAGGTAGGATACTTGCTTGGTCTGCAGCTTATACTTATACAACTTAGTTCTATCCTTTATACCAAAATCTATCATTAATAAGATCATTTGATCGATTAGAATAACATACTATAACACATAGCACTGCTTATTGCAGTCAGCACATAACCTAATCACCTTGTCACACATAATCAACAGTCATTGAATCACAGACAAACATTAATACAATCAAAATATCTAAGTCCAGATCAATTTCTAAAATATGTCGGTGTATCGACAACTTTATCGGGTAATTACCGAGTCTAAGACTCTATATCGAAGTTCAATATCTATTTAAACTATTTAAATAACAGTCATATCATTTTTAAATGACTTACAATAATTTTTAAATAAATATTATAATTTATTCTAATTTTTCAAACATCGAAATCATTATAAAATGATTTAAATATCAAATGATTCTATTATCATTAATATTTAATTAATATTAAACTATTAATGAAACCATTGCCAAAATATTAAAGTTATTTATAATAACTTAAAATATATTTTTAAAGTATTAATATTACCCTTAAATGATTTTTAAAACATTTAAAATCATTTTAAATAATTTCCATTAATATTTAAATATTAATATACTATTTATCAAAATATTAAAATTCATTAATTATTACTTAAAATATTTTTAATTCATTTATATCCTTTTTAAATGATTTTTAAATTAATAAAGCCATTTTTAAACTATTTATTTAATATAATTATTAAATAAACATAATATCATTAATATTAAATTATTAATAAAATTATCCTTTAAATATTAAAAGTTATATTTCATAACTTAAAATATTCTTAAACACTTTATTTTCATTTAAAATGATTTTTATAATATTAAAATTATTTTTAAACTAATTTATTTAATATAATTATTAAATAACCTTAATATCATTAATAATAATTAATTAATGAAATTTACCTTTAAATATTGAAAGTTATATTTTATAACTTCAAATATTTTTAAATACCTTATTATTATTTAAAATAATTTTTAATATAATAAAATTATTTTTAATTTATTTATTCAATTCATTTATTAAATAACTTAATTATCATTAATATTTATTTCTTAATGAAATTTATCACAAAATATTAAAAGTCATTAAAAATAACTTCAAATATTTTCTTATACCATAATATAATTTTAAATGATTTTTAAGTAATAAAATCATTTTTAAATAATTTATTTAATATAATAATTAAATAAATTAAATAACTTTAATATTCTAAAAATATTAAATATTTATGAAATATATTACAAATAATTAAAAACTAATTTTCAGACTTTAAAATAATTTTTAATAATTTATTTTGAATTTTTCATAATTAAAAACTATTTAATACTAATTATTTAATAAAAATAATTAATTTTGTAAATAACTGTCGCTAAAGGGCCCTATAGCGACGAAACTGTCGCTATAGGTGTTCTTGAGCATGTCAGAACCTTCAAACCCAGTTAGCATGGTGGTGTGTTTGACCGGATTAATTTAAATGTATATAATGTTTCTAGGCTATCTGTTGATCACAACTTGTAAAATGAATGCAACACTACATGATACATCAATAATAATGATCATATATTATATAACAAAGGAGATCTGGGCTCACAAAATAGTTGTCAGAGCTGTTCTTCATTTCTGGGTTTGCCCATAAATGAAGAACAGTACAACTGGCCTACTTTAGGTTTCCATAACTTGCAATCCGTTATGATGTTTTTGTGATTCAAGGATTTTAATATATAGCCAGCATGTAATTGAACATATGTAACACATAAAAGTGATCTAACAACATCATAACAGCTAGATCCATGCCCGTCAAAGGCTGTTAGAGACATTGCTCTTGATTTTCTGGAAATTCCAGAAAATGCATTTCGTGATCATTTCAGTCACTTTGACCATCCACACAATCCATTATATTTATTGTATAAGTGATATAAAGACATGTATTTGAAGCCCATACAACATACTATAATACTGATACAACAACAACATCAAAAGACTTAACATCTGACAGATTTAAGCCGTGCAATATCTTGTTAGACACTGGAATGGAGTTTTTGGGTTGCCCAGAAACTCTTGGTCATGCTCGGTCAACTAAGTTTGACCACAAATATCTAGCAACCTGGATCTGATTCAAGCATGATTTCAAATCCAGATCAAAGATATAATTACAGACTACAAGTTAAAACATTTAAACAACAAAAACACACAACAGACTGAGATCTACAGGGTCTGACATTCATTGTCAGACAACAAAAATTTATTTTTCCAGATTTTTGAAAACATCAATTTTGAGCACTTAGATGTTATGGATCTACAAGATACCAACCCAGATCATCTATAAAGACTACAAACAACAAGTTTTAACATAAAAACACAAGATCTAACAGAGGATCAAGGTCAGATTTTTTAACTAGGGTTTATACCTTTCTTAAGCTATGCTTGATTCTAGCCTCCTGATCTTTTAATGGAAATCATGGGGCTTATTTTTGGGACTGATATACATATTTATTTCGTGGGTTTTAGAGATAGAGGGTCTAGGATGAGCATGGTGAATAAATGAGGCAAAATAATGCACTTTTCTCTCTCTAATGCTATATATAATAAGTTGTAATAAACTTGGCTGGCAATCCTTGGCTGATAGGAGTAGATTTCAATCACATGGGGTTGGTAAGAGTTGTTGAGCAACTCCAATTTTGTTAGATTTACAAGTTAGCTTCAAATAATGCAAGAGGGGTAAAATTATCATTAGCCTTATGATTTTAATGGTAAAGTTGTAACTTGTCAAACCCTTAGGGTTTGATTATTAGGGTTTAACCCTAAGGTTTAGTACAAAAATTATAGGATTTCAATTTAGGGTTTGAAATAAAAATAAAAATTAGTTTCTAAAAACCCAAAATTAAGGTTTCTTAATTAATCAGGTTTTAAATTACTTAACACTTTGCTAATTAGGTTTAAGATACACTAATTAGCATTAACATTCCTAATTTAGCAATTAGGGTTTACCATAAGCAAATTAGGGTTTATAATTTAGTAAAATAATAAAGGTTTATACTTTTTTTAAAAAAAATTGGATTTTGAATAGTAAAGATTCTCCCTAATTAGGGTTAATATCTCTAATACCGATCATTACACACATTAATATGATTACATAACAGTCTTAAGCTTGCATTCGATTATTGAATTAAGGTTTAATAGCTGAACTAGGGTTTTCTAATTTTTTAGAAATTATGGTTTCTAAATATTAATTAGGGTTTACCCAATTAATCATAAAATTATATAATACACAACATAAATCATATATCACAGTTATATAACAGTCTTGAATTTCCCCTTTAAATTAGGGTTAAACAAATTAATGTTAGAGTTTGGTCACAATATATTAAAATCGTTCCACACATTAACATTACACACATACAGTACACATCTATAACACTGACAAATAATAATATAATATTATTATTCTCATTCTTTGTTCCAAAACCGTAATTAGGGTTTGCATTTCATATCGATTTATCTCATATATATATACCATTATTAATTAAGTTAATTAATTAACTTAATTATTCAAATAAATTCATATAATAAAATAGTTATTATAATAATTCTATAATCATTTTATATATTATTTAAATAATATAATAATCATATTTTCATTAAAAATAATTAATAAAAACATTTTTACTATAAAATTAATTATTATAAGAATATAATTTATAATGATCGATAGTTCTAAAAAAAATTATTTGTAATTATTCATGTAATAAATAAATTTTATATTCATCACATAAATACATACACATTACCTTGCACGCATTCTCACCTTTAAAATATATAATAATAAAAGAAAAATTTATATGCAAAATTTCTGATTTAATTATATAGAAAATATCGGGTTATTACATTCACCGTCCTTTATAAAGATTCTGTCCCCGGAATCACCATTTTAAAACATGTACATACCAGGGTACATAACATACACAATCATTGCGATTAGATCTCGATCATAATTGATCGAACCGATCTTTAACTATTCAGCATAAAACTTATCTATTTGATTAAACAAAAAATTAATTTCTAATAGATCTCAATTTCCTCCTTCAAAATAATTTATAAAATAATATAATATATATATAAGAAAATCATATATATTAGAATAATACCTGGAGTTGCATCCCCAGTTGCCACAGTATCTTGAACGGTCATGTTGAAGACGCTTGCGGTTGATTTCGTTGGTTTGTTTGTTGATGTTGGTCCCGTTGTCGCCAATATCCTGCTGCCTTTTCTCGTATTTGCATTCATTGCCTCCCTTCTCCTTCTTGGACAGTATTTCACCCTATACTCCATTGATTCACAAATAAAACACCCACTATTCATTCTTCGATTAGGACAGTTGGGAGAGACACGTCCCTTATGAATACACTTATAACACACAAACTTTCCCTTTATCTCCTTCTATTTTTCCAGTTATATTACCACTACTCCCTTTTCCAGCTCTAGCTTGATTTTCCTTCCACCAAAAATTCGTTTTCCCTTTCATCACATAGGTGGCAAAAATTGTATTTTGCCCCTCCGTTACCCTAGCTATCACAAACGCGTCTATAAGGTCAGTTGATCTTCTAGATCCTGGCGATCCGATTTTCTTGAAGTCTTTAAAGTTTGTCGATCGATTATTTGGCTGATCTTCCGCCGCTGGTATTCCATTCTGCATATCTTGAGCGACCATAATCGTAAAATTCTGTATCGGGTCTGGTTGTCCTCCAGCTTTGTTGACAGGTTCTTTTTCCCTTTGATTTCATTTTCGTCTCTTTGGTGGCATTATCACAAATTATTCTTATTAACTTACATTCCAAGCCTTATCGTTTACGCTTAACATATAACGCGAAATTTTCTACTCAAATAATCATTTATTTGAAAACTCGGTTTACTGTATTAACCAGTGTTCAGATAAATAAATACTATCTTTATACCAACTTATTTCATTAATCCATCATAGATTCATATTCATTGCATTTGACATACCAAAGCACATTGTGCTTTAAACATTCGTTATCCCTTTGTAACTCAAAAGTCAGGAATCGCTGCCACAACTTATACAAAAGTTAAGAATATTACCTTATACAGATACCTATCATATAGACAACATAGAATCATGCATATTCAAGTAATACTAATACTACTCATTTCCTACGCCTTCACTAAGGATTAATTGCTTAGTATTCTATATATTCCTGTTATCCTCAATAATCCATTCACACATAACTATACCTAGTTCGTCAAACTTCCCACACATTATGAGTTTAAGAACTCATCACAATATATGAGTTTAAGAACTCGACATTGACCACATATTCTTTAACTATACTCTACCCATCAGTTATACTATCGTTTCTGGGTCCGGTACTACATTTTCCAAAATAACCACCTCATTGAGGTAACTTTCAATGTGAGCCTCTATTTCAGCTATTGGCTTTGATATTGGCTCAGTCATGGAGATCAGCTCTTCTTTACGATCTAAAGCTATCTTAATTCCTTTCCACCCAACCTTTACACACATAGATTATCCTGATCAACAATTTATAATATACACACAGTAAATAATAATTTTATATAAGTTATCTTTTATTTGATTTGACGATGAATTTATTCAATTCATCTCCTTTTTAAACTCTATTTGAGATATTTGTATTTTTAACGTTTCCCTCTGTCCCAAGGTTATAGCCTAAGGTCTAACCCACCTAAGGTTTTTAACCTTAAAGCTCTGATACCACAATGTAACTTTCATGGTGCTTCCAACCATAGCACCTTGCAAGGGTACCTATCAGCTTGCCACCGACTAGCTCGGCGTCCCCTACGGAGAGTCTGGCTTCGGTGCATTCCACACAAAGAAGTCACCAGCGAGAGGCTCGGGGCTCTTCGCAAATTCATGCTTATAGCTCTGATACCACAATGTAACACCCCCAAATTCAGGTACTTGAAACCTGAACTCGGTGCTTTACGATACCATTTCTACAAGTGGAATAATACTAATAAAAATAAAAATAATATAAATATCAAACTTAGCATATCTTTATCAGAGTCTAATCCCAATTACGCAACCTTTACTACACTCTTTACATGATATATAATACATATCATTATCTTAATACAGTCTAACTATTACAAAAGATACCAATAAACATATTATGTTTGCTTTCCTTTTCACTTGTTCTTGTCTAAACCTTCGGGTTGATCACGCTTAGCTGAAAACATTTAAATTTAAAGCATGAATGAGCATTTGGGTGCCCAACAAGTAATAACAATTATAAATATAATTAGCTGAAAGAATTAAATGTTTTCTTTGTACATCACTTCTACAACAAATCGATAGTTGTAAAGTAAACTGAACCGATAATAATAACATAACAATTCTATCTCAAATTTTTTAAACTACGTATTGGCAATAAAAGGGGTTTGGTTGACATACTATGAACATTATTTTCAATTTTCGAATAGGTTTAGCAGAACTTCATCCGCAAACCGTCATAATTTATGGGCGTGAGGGTGTACATCCCATAGGCCTTGTATTGATCAATACTACATGAAAGAACGATATTATCGTTCACTCCGTCCGTCTTGGGTGCATAAAAGTTTTCCCATGTTCTGGATGTTCATATTTAGTCGGGAATTCGAACCAAAATAATTTGATTGGATACAAAAAGGTTTTATCATATTCAACGACATTTCTAAATCTGTGTCTAGCTGATCAAATAGCTTAAAGGTATATATATATATATATATATATATATATATATATATCAACAAGCGATTAAATACAATGATTATCCAAGTGGGGACACTTGTATAACCATATATAGAAATTAACGAACAGAATATATATCCGAATTACCATATACTAACATGTTGATAATCAATGATCGGATATATATATATATATATATATATATATATATATAAATAGGGTTAATAATCTAGCATAGTAATAATATAGTTCTTAAACATTCTTACTCATGTCCATTGCATAAAGAAAATGCAAAGGTAGGATATTTGCCTGGTCTGCTGCTTACACTTATGCAACTTAGTTCTATCTTTTATACTTAAACCTATCATTAATAAGATTATTTGATCAATTAGAATAACATACTATAACACACAGCACTGCTTATTGCAGTCAGCACATAACCTAATCACCTTGTCACACATAAACAACAGTCACTGAATCACAAACAAACATTAATACAGTCAAAATATCTAAGTCTGGATCAATTTCTGAAATATGTTGGTGTACCGACGGCTTTATCGGGTAATTACCAAGTCTAAGACTCTATATCGAAGTTCAATATCTATTTAGACTATTTAAATAACCGTCATATCATTTTTAAATGACTTACATTAATTTTTAAACAATTATTCACTTCACCAAAAATGGCCTCTAGCGAAGGAAATTTTGTGAAGGAATTTATTCCTTCACATGAGGAGTTGTTTAGCGAAGGATCAGTGAAGGAAAAAAGTATAGTGACAATATAGTTATTAGCGAAAGAAACATCCTTCACAATTTATATTTTTTTCCTCGCAAAATTGGGGCGATAGAAAGATTTTTGGAGCCAATTTATGATGAAAATTTGCGAGGAAAAAATTTATTTAGTGAAGGAATTATTACTCACTATATATCATTATTCAGAAGTTTTTTACGAGGAATAAAATCAGTGGTTGTTTTGTTCTAAATAATTTTTTAAAATTAATTGTGTTGAATATAAATTATAATATAAATACATTAAATTTTTTGAGATTAAATTAAAGTCGATTATACAAGAACCAAAGAAAGTCGATTATACGACGTCGTTCAAGGAAGATCTCGTTGCCATCGATAAAGCTTCCTCGTTGAACTAACGCGAGTTACTTAACACGATGATCTTTTGCTAAACTAAAAATCGATCGGGAAAAATGGCGGGAACATTGAGCCATGTTGCTTCTCGGATCATGGGAGGAAATGGCGTAGTTTCGTTCGTCACTCTCTATTCGCCTCCGCTCCCACGTGGGCCTCCCTGTTGGCAAACACATCGTCCCCAATAAACTCAGTAATCTTTTTCACCTTAAATCACATACTTCATACTTAATTATATAGTGTTTGTATGTTTATATGATTTAAATGATTTCTTTGGTATTATTCCTAGTTTTCTCTTGAATTTGCTACCCCAATTACGAAACCCTAACAAAATTATGTCTATTATTCGGCTTGCTCATAGCTTTCTATAAATGACGAGCTAACTTGGGACAATGGGATTGCATTCTCGAACTGTGTATCGATCGTATGCAGATCTGATAAATGAAGGTGAATTTCTTCACTTAATTTGACTTTTTTTTCTATTGGGGAATCAAAGATTCCAGCTTTATAATGGTTCTATAATTTTAATTTGAATATTTTATTTTTCTCAGTAGAAGGGCTGAGAAAAAGCACAAGTTCATAGAGGACTAGTTCCTTGAGAGTTCTATAAAGAGTGGAATGGGAAGGCTTGAATGAGGTATTCTATTTCATTACTGTTAAAATGTTCTCTCAATAATCTAGTTCTTTAAGAAACTAGCAAGGTGGTAACTTATTTTGTATTTAACAGTTCAATATGTAGAAAATTGCTCATCAGCTTAAGCATTACATCCACCATCTCTGCTCCTTTAATATTATACATAAGCTTGTTGTAATGTATACAAGCCAAAATTCAATATAATAGCCCAACAAATCCGGTAGTTTTTATGCAGAAGACCTACCTACCAACTAACAAGGAGAAATATGGCTTGAAGATTAAGTGATATTTACTAATATATGTAATATATTGAATAATGATTGATTTTCTTGATTTGTATTCAGGACCACAATTGGATTCCATGACACATTGTTCACCACTTATTTTCGAATATTGAAGTTTTGAATATGGTATTAGGCTCCCCCAGAGTGGCTTCTACATGGCCAAATTTAGTAAAAAATCATCCTCTGTTAGATAACCTATATTTTTTACACCATAATCTTTATAATATTTTCATTAAACCTTGTACCTAGAATTCCTTTTTAGTGTATCATTTATGTTTATGGGAGAAGATGTTTTAAAATCCATATCTAAATAGAATTGACATAATTTTGGCATTACAATTTGGGGTTTAATGCAAGTCTGTATGTGCTAAGTTTATAAGGTTTCATGGAAGAAATATTATGTTGACAAAGATAATGTAAAGACCGTAAACATGGATTAATCTAGCGAGTAGACTTTGGAATTGTACTTGAATATCTTTACAGTGGAAGTTGAAATGTAATTATGCTGGACTACCTTGTGCTTTTTACATGCCCGCCTAAGTAAACTAATTATACCAAAAGGGGCTTCTGTTATTGATGAATAAACAAATTAGTCATGTATTTAGGTTGCAGACTTAGTTTGAACTCTTAAAAGTTATTGCAAGTATCATTATGCAATTGATGTTTCTTCAGCCAACTGAGGTTGGGGCTTCGATATTTACTAGTGTAATTGCATTTATTGTATAAAATTAGTATTAAATAGCTATAAGAAGAAAGGAAATATGGAAAAAGATAGAAAACATAATCAAATTATTTCTGGCTTTATCAGATAATCTTAACTCAAGCTGTGTATAAGTGTTTTTTTTCTTTTTATGGTGGAATTCGTCTTCCTTCTTTGTTTCTTTTATGGGTTACTGTCACAGAAGAGATACTCTTTGTGGATAACAGATTGCTTCACCTTGGGTTTGTTGCTGTTGTCTATAGACTCTGGTATGAATGCAACTCGCGGATTCATTTTAACTCAACCATTCCTGTTCGAACCATTGTTCAAGATATTCTACAGATTATAAAATGTGCGCTTCATACTAACATTAAATTTTAGTAAGTTAAAAATAATTCTTGTTATAGATATTTAGCCTTGTAATTTGGGTTCCTACTTTTCTTCGTCTGTTGTGTGTTGTATGAGGGTTGAGCCCCTGTTCCTCTTTGTTTTGGTTGGGTTATGCCCAAAGGAAGTTTTGGGTTATTATTATTCGCTCTTTCTTGGCTTAGTATGGTTTGATGGGGTTCTCGCTATGTTGCCAATTATAACTATTTTGAGGTCGATGGTGTGTCTTTCTTTTTCTTTGCGCTCATCCGGTGCTCGCTACTTACGCAAGTATATCGTTGTTGTTGGCTTCGCTTGTTCCGTTTGGGCCTTGGTGCTGCCCTGCTACCTGTTGTTGTTGCAACTTATCTGCTGCATGACAACATTGGTGTTTCTTCTGGTGCAGTCTATTTCATGCGGCTGTTGTCATGTGCTCAATCAGCTGAAAATGCGATGCGAACTTTTGAAGAGTCTGGAAAAAGAGATCTTATCGCCTCACTGCGGTTCTCTTTAGATAGTGTAGCAGAACCTTAGTCAAAGCCGGCATCAAACCCTCCTTGTGAAAGAGCTAAAATAATAATTTCAATACAGGACAAGGATAGACTAAAGAACTTTCGGGTGTACATGGTATATACTTCTCTGCAAAAAGTTTGTTTGAATTAGTTACTACATTGCCATAACATGTCTGCACCTAATTTCAATTGGTGTTATACTATTGAGCAGCTTGAAAGGAAGTGATTGCCATATATTGGCTTGATTTTTCCTAAGTCTGCCATTTGTGCAAGCAAAAACTGAAACAACCAAAGTGGGTTGATGAGTAACAAAACTTGCATAATTAGGGGGATTTAGGTAATGTTATTTAGTCAATAACCATCATAGTAGACTCATGTGGACCTTGCTGAATGATATATCTGCTTGAACTCAAATCTCTACACACACATTAGTAATTTAATACTAGGACAATGAAGAATACTTGTTACTCTCCTAGAATCGTATGCACTCCATATCTTTTTGACTTGGGATACATTATTCAATTTAACGGTTGAGTTTGCACGATTGCATCTTTTAAGAATTAAGACACGGATAACACATTTATTATGTATCTCACGTTTAACATAGTAATATTTTGACATTTATCCTACACTGTTGTTCTGCTGTAGTAATTTGCATTATTTATCATTTGTAATTGTTACCTTGGTGCATATGAGTTATTAAACTATATCTTGGTAATTGAGATTATCTTATTCATGTAGGATGATAAGTTGGAGAGGCTCTTCAAGATATATGCTGACAAAGTTAAGCTTGATATGCAAAACTTAGCCTTTTATTTTGATGGTGATAAAATTAGTTCCACAGCAACACCTGTTGACCTTGGGATGGAGGACAATGACATCATTGAAGTGCATGTGAAGTCAAGCTGATCTTGGTATCGATAATTACAGGTTATTATTATTTGGTTAATTTCTTTTCTTCTTTTCATATTCCCAGTTTTGTTAAGACATTTTGTCCTCCCGTGTCAAGATATTCTAAATTTGAAACTTCATGTTAAGCATAACATATACACATCATCTTAAGAAAGTACCACTTAGATTACAAAAGCAATTAAATGAAGGTGCAGAAGATGGACTTAGGTTCCGTGTTCTTTCTTATTGTTGGGGCCCTTGATGGGTGATAAATATTCGAAAAGAAGAAAAGACATCCTCCGTATTTCGGTTTTAGATAAAGACCTTACCATGTAGCATTTTCGATGTAGTATTATATCGAGGTCTGTGAGATCCTAGTCATGCCACAGTGGAGTAGATTAAAGTAGCACCTTGTTACAAATAGTATCTTAACATCCTTCCCGTGGTCATTCTTTGTCAGAAGTGCAACAGATGCAATCACATGCTTTTTGTATTTTAGATTTCTAGTATAACATTGAGTTCCCAAGGTAGGTATCCACTCAAGAACGCGTGTGGATCTTATGTGAATTGTATTTGGATCTAATGTTATGTGATCATTCTCTAGACAATAAAGGAGCTCTTGGGAGCATGTTCCAAGCGAGGGAAGGATTTTATACTTGTCACGAAAATTTTCTATACAACCATGGCAAAGGTAACTGTTGTCCATCTCTTTTATAGCACGAGGGTGTGTGAGAGAGATTGTTGAACTTCCCCGCAGATTGAATTTTATTTCGGGGAGGATCCATAATTCTTCTTCAAGGGGTCAAAAGACACAAGATACTAAACTATTTTATCGAGCAAATATTTTTTTTTGGAATAAGGGTCAAGCTATTAATAAAAATTTCAAGATAAGGTGCATAAAACTTATTATGTACATTATTATCTCATTTTTCCGAGACAATTTTTATTTTGGCTATTATTTTTCCATTTATAAAATTATGGGGTCAATTGAATTTCAGATTATTACGATGCTTACGCCTTGCAGAATCATGATGTATACTTTTTCATAATGAACATTAAGAGATGAAACAATAGAAAGTCAAGATTATAGACACCAGCAATAAGAAAAAAAGTTAATTTCCACTTTCAAGTTATTTTGTTAACAAAGGAACTATACATTGATGTGTTGTAGAAAAGATGAATTGGCCAATTATAGTTCAGTTGGAGTTTCTAGTTGGATGTTATTTATGTTCTTGCTCATATCTTTTTTATGTTACTAATATGGGTTTAGGTTTCCTTATTCCACATGTAATGATGTCATAATGTTGTAACGAATAAGAAGGATACTTTAGATTATCAGGACATAATAACTAATGATGCTGCACTCCATTCTGTTCCATTTGAAGGTTACCATTAGGAATATACATAAACAATAATCATTGCTTTTAATAATTTGTTGAATTTTTTAATATATTTGAAGTTTGAACATGCCTTCACTGCATGACAACATAGTTCACTCTGTCAAAGCCTTTAGATGTATTCTTTCATAGTGATGATAATTTTGTTTTTTGTTTTCCTCTTGTCACTGGTTTTAGGTATCAACAAAGAACTTGTTCTGTGTATGAGGCCCTGGTGGAGCTCCCATGTCAATTTTTTTTTTGCCATCGGTTCAAAGAAGGCCAAGAAGGTCGACGCCCTAGGGAAGACATACCAAATCAGTTATCGGGCAAAGAACCACAATAAGATATGTTCCATTAATGCAAAGAACAGGTTGGTGGAATGTCTAACTTACGTTTTCCTTCCGTTTTTCGCATTTATAGTCATATTCATTCTTCATCTGCTGGCTTGTTTGGACAACTGATGCTTCCAAGGGGGCGTGTCTATCCTTACCTGCCAGGTCGTGGCATACCAGATGTTTCCATGCCTGGTATGGCTGGAGGAATGCTTTTTGTTCAAGACGTACACTTTATTCCTTCTAGTTGATTTTTATTCGTTCAGTTTTCTTATGTTAGTTAATAAATATTATATGTACTATGGTCCTTGGGAGGCCAAGATACAATAACAAATTATGTAGTTATCGTGAGTTGAGAATTATCTATTTATATGTGGAGTATTGGTTTTAATTATTAGCTCTTTATGTATTAGTTTATCAATTAGTTTGAAATAAGTATGACATTTATATTAACTTGAAATATTAAATTTACTATTTATTATAGCAATTAATAAAAATAATAGTAATGATAATAAATATGAAATCACCGATTTGAAAATTAATTATAATTTGCAATGAATATTGATTATTTATCAATTTATTTTTTATTTATAATTTGTGAATGATTTCACTTGAGAAATTGACATTAATGAAGGATTATTTCTCTCACAAATTTGAAGATATATTCTCTGTAAGACCCCAACTTATTATTAATGAAATTTAATTTTCTCTATTTTGAAATAGTAAGGGTTGATTTGATTAATGTGGATAGTTATGGGTAAAATACGCAAATATTTCAAAATAAGCAAGTGGTTATAAAATATTCATTGTTGTCGGGGAATATTCGTTTGGTCGTGGAATATTCTTGCTGTCGGGGAATATTCGTACGACGATGCAATTTTTGTGGGCCCCATAACGGAAAGCGATTGGATGAAAAAACGACAAATATAAGTTGTTTAAAAATAACTACAGTAGTTATTATCAATTAATATCTTTGTTAAAATACTCGGTGGTTAAAACACAGTAGCACACGGTATTTCACCAATTATTGATTCTTACGTAAGAAGACACTACTCAATAATTGTTACAGTGAAGAGTTATCGCTCAAAGATTTTATTTTATTGATTCAATAATTCTTTGCGTTGATATTTTATATTACCGTTGTTTCAATAATTGTCACTACACAAGATTTTTCATTATCAAAGAAATAATTCATATTATCTGAATAATATTATTAGATAACATTATTGGCAATGTCTAGAAAGTTCATCTAAGGAGAGGTTTGGTCACCTAATCAAGGCCTTGAAGAAGGAGAAATTCTTATTGGAAAGCCCCTCTTTCCAGGGAACCGCTGGTTGTCAATATTGTGATTCTGTAATATTATATGTGAATAATTAATTATTGATTTATATGATGAGAAAAATATTGATTTTATGTGGATATAGATGGAGAAAATTTTTAATGTGACAATTGTTGAAAATTAATATTTTATCTTTTTCTGATAAAATAATTCATTTAAATATATTATTTTAATAATATAATAATGATGACATTTTTACGATGAATGTGGGATATATGAGTATATGTGGAGGAGGAATATTTTTGTTACCAAAAATATTTAAATCATGTTTTATGTGTCGGTGGACCCCATTTCTTGACTGAAATTTGATTATAGCCTGTAAAATCACCCGTTTGTAGATTTCGGTCAATTTTTATTTGGAATTTGGAAAAACTTTCTTCTACAAAGTTGTAGAGAATTGAATTTCCAATAAAAATTCGTGAGATTCGAATTTTCTGACAAAAGGGCTATTTATTATGAATTATTGAAGTTCTGAAGCTCTAAAATAATTAATTTTTGAAGTTTTAAATATTTTTTTTTTACAAAAACGTTTTTTTTCATGTGTGAGGCATGTGTTCAATTCTTGAATTTCAGATTCAAAGGTGTGCGTGAAGATTATATATATATATATATATATATATATATATATATATATATATATTAATATTTTAATAAATTTTCTACTTTGGTGTTCTAAGCATTTTCCTATAAATAGGGTGCTTAGGTTAGAATTGAAAATCACACCAGAAACTGAAGTTTTCTCTCTCTATATTATCGAGCATATTCTTGTGAGTATTTTGAGTATATTTTGAGTATTGCTATACGGTGCAAGTTCAAGTCATAGCCTATATCTGGTGTTTCAGCTAGAAGTACCGTCTTTACGAGGTAAGGGATATTATTTTTTAATGATATTATTTATTCTAATATCATTATGCCGAAGTATTGATATGAACTTTTTAATTAAATTTGGAACTTTTAGTGTTGGGGGTTACTATTCACGATATATCAGAAGACTATCCACGATATCTGGTATTATTCACGAATCTGGCACTATTCATCGAAAAATAAAAATTTTCCTTTTCGTCCAAAATATCTATTCGGATAATAGCTTTGATTGTATCCATGTTTTGATCATTCTTGAATTTTACACCACTATGATTATTTTTGAGGTATTTTGGACATGGATAAAACAAAGTCTGAATCCTTAATCCTTAATCCTTGTCATTTTGTTTCTTTGGATTCGTTTCTTTAAAAATATTTTTCATCATCATCATCTTAAATGATGATATTATTGAATATCTTTGCTTTTGTAGTGCAAAAGATGAATGATTTCGATGAATATCTTTGGCCCGTAGTGCAAAGATGAGCAGTGTTTAGATGAACATGATTAATGATGAATATCTTTGGCCTCGTAGTGCAAAGATGAATATTTGATTCGAGATATATATTGATTGATGTTCTGAGGGGATAAAAGATGAGCGATGAACTTTTAAATTCATACATAGAAGATAGTAGTTTGCATTCTCTACTTAACTCTTCTAATGAATTATTATTTCCGTTGCGAATATTGATTTAAAACTTGTTGTCTATTGTATTCTATTAGATTTTTTCCCTGTTGAAGACTAATGATAATTTGTTGTATATTATCTTAGTCATAATATTCTTTACTGGGCTAGTTGAGCTCACCCTTTTCCTTTTTGTTCCATTTTTCTTCTCAGGAGGCGAGAATATAGCGAGTATTTAGCCTGGGGTATGGAATGAAGGTTCTAGAGAGAGTTGTTTAGTAGTCCTCACCATTTTTGTAAAATAATGTATCAATAAATGTGATGAGGATTTATTTGAGTATAGATATTGTCTAGAAGATAATATTTGTATTCAAACTCACAATTTTACTGTTGTAATAATAAAGTTGTAGTTGTTTCTGTACCATGTATTGACAACTCAGAATGGGTGATGTATACCTATTTTGGGGGCGCCACGGTTGGTATTAGAGCTTAGGATATGATCTCTGGCGGAGATCGGAGAATAGAACTAGGAGGGAGAGGCGAGTAAATCCTTCGCTAGTGTGTCCTACCTAAGCTTATTTGTTAGTTGGTCAATATATAGGGATATTATGTGATATATTGATTTCCTTAATTAACCCTTGTTTTATACGATGATTTGAGAATGTCGAATGAGAATATTAACAATGGAAATGAGACCGTGGAAACGCTCTGTACTCACCAACGAGGAGAGCGTGCAACAGTGGCAATGTTCCTCCTGTGAACAACACCTGCTGAGCGCAGATGATGAGCGAGGGATGTTTAGAAGCTTTTTGCAGTTCATGCAAAAATCGACGAGGAGACTCGTGTTCAAAATCTGAGAGGAAATGATAGCAATTCACGGGTTGTCACACCCAAGCGATTCAAAGAGTTGGGACCACGAATTTAAGGGAAAGCCGGATCCGATCATGGCGGAAACATGGGTCAAACAAATTACCAAGATATTCGATGTCTTGGGATGCACGGAGAACAGAAGGTTCCATTCGCCACCTTTATGTTCCGTGGCGAAAGGCGAGACTCTTGGTGGGAGTTTGTGAAGTGTACACATCCGGTACAAGCAAAGATGTCTTGGGAGACGTTTGAAACTATTTAATGACAAATACTTTCACGAAAGTGTTCGTCATATATGAAAGAAGTGGAGTTCATCGATTAGAACAAAACAACATGACGGTGTCCCAAAGATGAGGCAATGTTTGCAGAGTTATCGAGTTTGCACCTCATTTGGTGGAGAATGAGGAACGATGACGCAGATGTTTCTTAGAGGTTTGAAACCCAAGATACGTCAATATCTCATTTCTCATAAATTTTCTCTCTATTAGGATGTTGTTAATGTGGCTCAATTGTTAGAGCGAGATAACGAGTATGTTCAACCAAGGGACCATAACCGAGGATCATACCGTAGATAGCGATCAGCGTAATAATGATAACCAATGGAGAAAGAAACAGACGGACAAAATGGTAACCACTCTGGTGGTAATCATGGCCATGAAAATAGAAGAAGTTTAATTAGGAGGAGATTTTAAAAGAGGAGATTTAACAACGACCATGTGAAGACGGCAAAGGTACTGCGCAAAGAATCCGGTTCTAAGGGAGGAGAACGACCACCCGGTCATATGCTATAAATGCGGAAAGAGGGACATATCATCCAAACCGTCCACAACAGTTCAAGGTATGCTATAATTGTGGAAAGGAAGGACATATCGCTTTCGAGATTGTATGGTAGCGAAACCTAGTTCAGTGGGGATGATGACTCAAAAGATCGTCCCCGTAAAAGTCAAAGTCAACGGTGCCCGGAAGGCGTTTGTTGTGATCGGGTCAAAATGCGAGGAACCCAAACGAGGTGATCACGGGTAAGCTATTTATAAATTCTTGCGAAGTTTATACCTTACTTGATCACCGGTGCTACCCATTCATTTATCTCTCCGCTTGTGCTCAACGCGTTTAAACTTGACTCGGAGAAATTAGACTTTGACCTATCTGTGGAAACTCCGTTAGGAGAAACTTTCATCACATCCTTCATTTATAAATCTTGTTTGATTCAAGTTGGCACCATCACCTTACCATTGACCTTATCTCTTTAAAGATACTTGCTTTTGATGTGATTTTAGGTATTGATTGGTTAACTACTCATCATGCCAAAATTGATTGTTTTCGTAAGGTTGTTAGTTTTCATATTCCTAACCAACTGTTGTTATTTAATTCAAGCAACTAAACCATTAAAATCAATCACTTCGTCATATCTAATCATAAAGCTTTTCGTTTATTGAAAAACGGATGTCAAGCTTTCTTAGCCCATGTTATGGATTTGAATAAAGACACGTCAAATTTGAATAATATTCTGTTGTTATTGACTTTCTGACGTAATTCTCAAGAACTTCCTGGCCTACCCCTTAACGTGAAGTTGAATTCTTTATTGATCTTGAACTGCATACAAAGCCCATTTCTAAAACCCCATATCGAATGGCTCCTATTTAACTTCAGGAATTAAAGTTCCAACTACAGGAATTGTTGGACATCAGTTTCATTCATCCTAGTACATCTCCTTGGGGTACTCCTGTTTTATTCGTAAAGAAGAAAGACGGGAGTATGCGACTTTGTATTGACTATCGGGAATTGAACCATGTCGCCATCAAGAATAGGTATCCTCTACCTCGTATTGATGACTTGTTTGACCGATTGCAAGGGGCACAATTCTTTTCAAAAATCGATCTTAGATTCGGATATCATCACCAAGATTAGGCGAGGATATTCCAAAGGCGCCTTGAGAACTCGGTATGGGCATTATGAATTCTTAGTCATGTCTTTTGGATCGACTAATGTTCTGCTGACTTTCATGGATATGATGAATCGAGTATTCAAGGAATATTTGGATCAATTCGTTGTTGTCTTTATTGATGACATCCTCATATATTCCAAAAGCCGTGAAGATCATGAGCACCATTTGAAGCTGGTACTCCAAAGGCTTCGTGAAAACAAAATATATGCCAAATTGAAGAAATGAGAGTTCTGGCTTGAGGAAGTAGCATTTCTTGGGCACGTGGTGTCAAAACATGGAGTATCCGTGGACCCGTGAAGATTGAAGCAATACAAAGTGGGAGCAACCAAGTCGGTGATCAAGCACGTAACTTCGGTCTAATTTGGTTATTATCGGAGATTCGTGGAAGGGTTTTCTTGAATCGCTTACTCCATTAACTCAAACTAACTCGGAAGGATACAAAATTCGTTTGGAGCGAAGAATGCGAGAAGAGTTTCCAAGAGCTTAAGAGGAGACTTATTTAAGACTGTTCTAACAATACCATCTGGTTCGGATGGATTTGTTATCTCTGGTGATGCTTCGAGCAAAGGGTTAGGATGTGTTCTCATGCAACGGGAAAGTCATAGCCTATACCTCGCGACAACTTAAGGAATATGAGAAGAATTATCCTACTCATGATCTAGAGTTAGCGTGATCGTTTCAGCGCTAAAGATATGGAGGCACTATCTATATGGGAGAAAGTGGAGATATATTCGGACCATAAAAGCCTTAAATATTTCTTTTTACTCAAAAAAGAACTCAACATGCGGCGCAATGACGTTGGCTCGAGCTATTGAAAGACTACGACCACACTATTCAATACCATCCCGGAAAAGCGAGCGTGGTAGCCGACGTGTTGCGTTGAGTAGAAGATCATATGCATGAATGAGTGCGATGATGTCAAGTATACGATAGAGCCAACTTTAATAGAAAAGTTAAGGTTGCTCAAGCCACCCACCCAGGAAATGATGCGTATGAAGAAGAAAGTACAAGAAGGTGCTATTCCAAGCGAGAATTGATGAAGAAGGAATACTTGAGTCCACTCTAGACTTTGTGTTCCTAACGACTCGATTTGAAGTACAAGATTATGATGGAGGCACATAATACACCATTTGCAATCCATCTCGGAAGTACCAAAATGTATCGTGATCTTGACATACATTTTGGTGGAACAATATGAAGAGATAGATTGCAAAGTTTATCTCAATGTGTTTAACTTGTCAACGTGTAAAGCGGAACATCTAGTACCTAAGGGTGCATTGCAACCACTTGAGATTTGAAATGGAAGTGGGAACACATTACCATGGATTTCGTTACGGGTCTTCCTACGGTTTCTCAAGGCATCAATGCTATTTGGATTATTGTTGATAGATTAACCAAGTCTGCTCATTTCTTGCCGATACGGGAGACTTATTCCCTTGAACATCTTGCTCGTATGTACGTAGATGAGATTGTGAGATTTCATGGCATGCCGGTATCCATAGTTTCGGATCGTGACCCAAGATTCACTTCAAGATTTTGGGTTAGCTTGCAAAAAGCTATGGGCACAGATTTACGATTTAGTTTGGCATACCATCCTCAAATGGACGGACAATCAGAGAGGACTATTCAAACTCTTGAAGATCTATTAAGACTCTGTGTCCTAGACTTCAAGGGCAGTTGGGATAAGTATTTACCATTGGTGGAATTCTCCTACAACAACAGTTATCAGGCAAGTATAGGTGTGGCTCCATTCGAAGCATTATATGGACGAAAATGTCGCTCTCCAGTATGTTGGGATGAGGTGGGTGAAGCAACATTGTTGGGACCCGAGTTGGTACGTATGACTACGGAAAAGATCCAAATGATTCGACAACGTATACAAACGGCACAAGATCGACAAAAGAGTTATGCGGATCTTCATCGAAAGGACGTGGAATTTAGTATAGGGGATCATGTATTGTTGCGAGTTGCTCCATGGAAGGGAGTTACAAGATTTGGGAAGAGAAGAAAGCTCAATCCACGATTTATTGGTCCATTTCAAATTCTTGACCGAGTAGGAAATGTAGCCTATAGACTTGCGTTACCTCCGAGTATGTCTCGTGTTTATAATGTGTTTCACATATCTGTACTTCGTAAATATGTGAAAGACCCGAACCACGTTATTGAGTTAGAACCGAATGAGATAGCCGAAGACTTAACGTATGAGGAGGTACCTGTTAAGATCTTGGATAGGAAGGAGCATGTCCTGTGCACGAAGGTCATACCACAAGTTAAAATTTTGCGGAGGAACCATGCTATAGAGGAAATGACCTGGGAGTTAGAAACGGAAATGAAAGCGAGGTATCCTCACCTTTTCGAAACACTAGGTACGTACGTCAATTTCGAGGACAAAATTTCATAAGGAAGGGAGGTTGTAAGACCCCAACTTATTATTAATGAAATTTAATTTTCTCTATTTTGAAATAGTAAGGGTTGATTTGATTAATGTGGATAGTTATGGGTAAAATACGTAAATATTTCAAAATAAGCAAGTGGTTATAAAATATTCATTGTTGTCGGGGAATATTCGTTTGGTCGTGGAATATTCTTTCTTTGTGGGGAATATTCTTTACGACAACGTGAGATTTTGTGGGCCCCATAACGGAAAAAGCGATTGGATGAAGAAAACGACAAATATAAGTTGTTTAAAAATAACGGCGTAGTTGTTACCATTAATACTGTTAAAATACTCGGTGGTTAAAACACAGTAGCACACGGTATTCCACCAATTATTGATTCTTACGTAAGAAGACACTACTCAATAATTGTTACGATGAATTCTTATTCAAATTATTTTATTTTATTGATTCAATAATTCTTTGCGTTGATATTTTATATTACTGTTGTTTCAATAATTGTCACTACACATTATTTTCCATTATCAAAGCAATAATTCATATTATCTGAATAATATTATTAGATAACATTATTGGCAATGTCTAGAAAGTTACATACTAAGGAGAGATTTGGTCACCTAATTGCGGCGCCAAGAAGGAGAAATTCTTATTGGAAAGCCCTCTTTCACAGGAGGCGCACGGTTGTCAATATTGTGATTCGTAATATTATTTGTGAATAATTAATTATTGATTCATATGATGAGGAAAATATTGATTTTATGTGGATATAGATGGAGAAAATTTTTAATGTGACAATTGTTGAAAATTAATATTTTATCTTTTTTGATAAAATAATTCATTTAAATATATTATTTTAATAATATAATAATGATGATATTTTTACGATGAATGTGGGATATATGAGTATATGTGGAGGAGGAGTATTTTGTTACCAAAAATATTTAAAGCATGTTTTATGTGTTTTAAATGGACCCCATTTCTTGATTTGAAATTTGATTATAGCATGTAAAATCGTCTGCTTTTTGGATTTTGGTTAATTTCTATTTGGAATTTGGAAAAACTTTCTTTCCGTAAAGTTGTAGAGAATTGAATTTCCTATCCAAATTCAGCGAGATTCAATTTTCCGACAAAAGGGCTATTTATTATGAATTATTGAAGTTCAAGCTCCAAAATAATTAATTTTGAAGTTTTAAATATTTTTTTACAAAAACCTTTTTTGCATGTGTGAGGCATGTGTTCAATTGCTGAATTTTAGATTCAAAGGTGTGCGTGAAGATTATATATATATATATATATATATATTAATATTTTAATAAATTTTCTACTTTGGTGTTTTAAGCATTTTCCTATAAATAGGGTGCTTAGGTTAGAATTGAAAATCACACCAGAAACTCAAGTTTTTCTCTCTATATTATCGAGTATTATTCTGAGTATTTTGAGTATTTTGAGTATTTCTATACGGTGCAAGTTCAAGTCATAGCCTATATCCTGTTTCAAATTTAGAAATCTTTTGTCTTTACGAGGTAAGGGATATTATTTTTTAATGATATTATTTATTCTAATATCATTACGCCAAGTATTGATCTGAACTTTTAATCAAATTTAGAACTTTTAGTGTTTGGGGTTTACTATTCACGATCAAGACTATCCACGATATCTGGTATTATTCACGAATACTAAGACTATTCATCAAAAATGAAAATTTTCCTTTTCGTCCAAAATATCTATTACGGATACTAGCTTTGATTGTATCCATGTTTTGATCATTCTTGAATTTTACACCACTATGATTATTTTTGAGGTATTTTTGGACATGGATAAAACAAAGTACGAATCCTTAATCCTTAATCCTTGTCATTTTGTTTCTTTGGATTCGTTTCTTTAAAAATATTTTCATCATCCTCGGTCTTAAATGATGATATTATTGAATATCATTGGCTTTTGTAGTGCAAAGATGAATGATTTTCGATGAATATCTTTGGCCCGTAGTGCAAAGATGAGAACAGTGTTTAGATGAACATGACCAATGATGAATATCTTTGGCCCTGTAGTGCAAAAGATGAATATTTGATTCGGATATATATTGATTGATGTTACAGGGATAAAAGATAGACGATGAACTTTTAAATTCATACATAGAAGATAGTAGTTTGCATTCTCTACTTAACTCTTTTAATGAATTATTATTTCCGCTGCGAATATTGATTTAAAACTTGTTGTCTATTGTATTCTATAAGATTTTTTCCCTGTTGAAGACTAATGATAATTTGTTGTATATTATCTTAGTCATAATATTCTTTACTGGGCTAGTTGAGCTCACCCTTTTTCCTTTTTGTTCCATTTTTCTTCTCAGGAGGCGAGAATATAGCGAGTACGAGTCAGGGTATGGAATGAAGGTTCTAGAGAGAGTTGTTTAGTAGTCCTCACCATTTTTGTAAAATAATGTATCAATAAATATGATGAGGATTTATTTGAGTATAGATATTGTCCAGAAGATAATATTTGTATTCAAACTCACAATTTTACTGTTGTAATAATAAAGTTATAGTTGTTTCTGTACCATGTATTGACAACTCAGAATGGGTGATGTAATACCTATTTTGGGGGTGTCACATTCTCAATTTATAATTAGCGAAGGAAAATTTTCTCTCGTTAAATAAATTTGTTCTTCACAATATATTATTTGTGAGGGAATAAAGTTATTCACTAATTTTAAATAGTCCTTATTAAAATATTATTTGTGAAGGAAACTAATCTTTCACTAAATAACAATATTCCATTACTAAATGCAATTTAAGAATAAAAAAGTTATTCACAGTATATCCTTCACAAAAAACATTTAGTTACTACTTATCGAATGATACTCAATTGTGAGGAGGTCTAATGTGAGCACTCGTGTGAAGTAAATATTTCTTCACAATAAATCACTTGTGAGTGATATAGGGCCTCTAGTGAAGGATTTGTCCTTCACTAGAGGCCATTTTTGGTGTAGTGATTATAATTTATTCTAATTTTTCAAACACCGGAATCATTATAAAATGATTTAAATATCAAATAATTCTATTATCATTAATATTTAATTAATATTAAACGATTAATGAAACCATTGCCAAAATATTAAAGTTATTTATAACAACTTAAAATAGTTTTAAAGTATTAATATTACCCTTAAATGATTTTTAAAACATTTAAAATCATATTTAAATAATTTCCATTAATATTTAAATATTAATGTACTATTTATCAAAATATTAAAAGTCATTAATTATAACCTAAAATATTTTTAATTCATTTATATCATTTTTAAATAATTTTAAATTAATAAAATATTTTTAAACTATTTATTTAATATAATTATTAAATAAACATAATATCCTTAATATTATATTATTAATAAAATTATCCTTTAAATATTAAAAGTTATATTTCATAACTTAAAATATTCTTAAACACTTTATTTTCATTTAAAATGATTTTTATAATATTAAAATTATTTTTAAACTAATTTATTTAATATAATTATTAAATAACCTTAATATCATTAATAATAATTAATTAATGAAATTTACCTTTAAATATTGAAAGTTATATTTTATAACTTAAAATATTTATAAATACCTTATTATTATTTAAAATAATTTTTAATATAATAAAATAATTTTAATTTATTTATTTAATTCATTTATTAAATAACTTAGTTATCATTAATATTTATTTATTATTGAAATTTATCACAAAATATTAAAAGTCATTAAAAATAACTTAAAATATTTTCTTATACCACAATATAATTTTATATGTTTTTTCAAGTAATAAAATCATTTTTAAATAATTTATTTAATATAATAATTAAATAAATTAAATACCTTTAATATTCCAAAAATATTAAATATTTATGAAATATATTAAAAATAATTAAAATCTAATTTTCGGACTTTAAAATAATTTTTAATAATTTATTTTATATTTTTCATAATTAAAAACTATTTAATACTAATTATTTAATAAAAATAATCAATTTTGTAAATAAGTGTCGCTAAAGGGCCCTATAGCGACGAAACTGTCGCTATAGGTGTTCTTGAGCATGTCAGAACCTTCAAACTAGTTAGCATGGTGGTATATTTGACCGGATTAATTTCCATGTATATAATGTTTCTGGGCTATCTGTTGATCACAACTTGTAAAATGAATGCAATACTACATGATACATCAACAATAATGATCATATATTACATAACAAAGGAGATATGGGCTAACAAAATAGCTGTCAGAGCTGTTCTTCATTTCTGGGTTTGCTCAGAAATGAAGAACAGTACAACTGGCCTACTTTAGGCTTCCATAACTTGCAATCCGTATGATGTTTTTGTGATTCAAGGATTTCAATATATAACCAACATGTAATTGAACATATGTAACACATAAAAGTGATCTAACAACATTATAACAGCTAGATCCATCCCAGTCAAAGGCTGTCAAAGACATTGCTCTTGATTTTCTAGAAATTCCAAAAAATGCATTTCGTGATCATTTCAGTCACTTTGACCATCCACACAATCCATTATATTTATTGTATAAGTGATATAAAGACATGTATTTGAAGCCCATAAAACATACTATAATACTGATACAACAACAACATCAAAAGACTTAACATCTGACAGATTTAAGCTGTGCAATATCTTGTCAGACACTGGAATGGAGTTTTTGGGTTGCCTAGAAACTCTTGGTCATGCTCGGTCAACCGAGTTTGACCACGAATATCTTGCAACCTGGACTTGATTGAAGCATGATTTCAAATCCAGATCAAAGATATCATTACAGACTACAAGTTAAAACATTTAAATAGTAAAAACACACAACAGACGGAGATCTGCAGGGCCTGACATTCATTGTCAGGCAAAAAAAATTTATTTTTCCAGATTTTTGAAAACATCAATTTTGAGCACTTAGATGTTATGGATCTACAAGATACCAACCCAGATCATCTATAAAGAATACAAACAACAAGTTTTAACATAAAAACACAAGATCTAACAGAGGATCAAGGTCAGATTTTTCAACAAGGGTTTATACCTTTCTTAAGCTATGCTTGATTCTGGCCTCCTGATATGTTAATGGAAATTGTGGGGCTTGTTTTTGCGACTGATATACATATTTATTTCGTGGGTTTTAGAGAGAGAGGGTCTAGGATGAGCATGGTGAATAAATGAAGCAAAATAATGCACTTCTCTCTTTCTAATGCTATATATAATAAGTTGTAATGAACTTGGCTGGCAATCCTTGACTGATAGGAGTAGATTTCAGTCACATGGGGTTGGTAAGAGTTGTTGAGCAACTCCAATTTTGCTAGATTTACAAGTTAGCTTCAAATAATTCAAGAGGGGTAAAATTGTCATTAGCCTTATGATTTTAATGGCAAAGTTGTAACTTGTCAAACCCTTAGGGTTTAACACTAAGGTTTAACACAAAAATTGTAGGATTTCAATTTAGGGTCTGAAATAAAAATAAAAATTAGTTTCTAAAAACACAAAATTAAGGTTTCTTAATTAATTAGGTTTTAAATTACTTAGCACTTTGCTAATTAGGTTTAAGATAAACTAATTAGCATTAACCTTCCCAATTTTGCAATTAGGGTTTACCATAAGCAAATTAGGGTTTATAATTTAGTAAAATAATAAAGGTTTATACTTTTTTTAAAAAAAATTAGGGTTTTGAATAGTAAAGATTCTCCCTAATTAGGGTTAATATCTCTAATACCGGTCATTACACACATTAGCATGATTACATAACAGTCTTAAGCTTGCATTCGATTGTTGAATTAGGGTTAAATAGCTTGAACTTCTAATTTTTTAGAAATTATGATTTCTAAATATTAATTAGGGTTTACCCAATTAATCAAAAAATTATATAATACACAACATAAATCATATATCACAGTTATATAACAATCTTGAATTTCCCCTTTAAATTTTAAAATAGGGTTAAACAAATTAATGTTAGGGTTTGGTCATAATATATTAAAATCGTTCCACACATTAACATTACACACATATAGTACACATCTATAACACTGACAAATAATAATATAATATTATTATTCTCATTCCTTGTTCCAAAACAAGAATTAGGGTTTGAATTTCATATCTGATTTATCTGTCATATACATACCATTACTAATTAATTAATTAATTAACTTAATTATTTCGAAATAAATTCATATAATAAAATAGTTATTATAATAATTTATAATCATTTCATATATTATTTAAATAATATAATAATCATATTTTCATTGAAAATAATTAATAAAAACATTTCTACTATAAAATTAATTAGTATAAGAATATAATTTATAATGATCGATAATTCTAAAATAAAATTATTTGTAATTATTCATGTAATAAATAAATTTTATATTCATCGCATAAATACATACACATTACCTTGCACACATTCTCACCTTTAAAATATATAATAATAATAAAAAAATGTATACGCAAAATTCCTGATTTAATTATATAGAAAATATCGGGTTATTACATAAATCTTTATCGGAAAGCCCCCTCTTTCCTGGGAATGATCTGATTATTAATATTGTGAGCTTATAATATTATTTATGAAAAATTATTATGTGGTGGATATTGGTTCAATTTATATAAATGAAGAAAATTGTTGAAAGTTTGGCAATTATTTTCTCCGATAAAATATTTATTCAAGTATATTATTATAATATTACATTATAATAATGTGATAATATAGTAATATAATTTTTTTTTATATAATTTAAATGGTAATATTATTATTATTATTATTATATATAATTTTCAACATGTGAATAAAAGTGGAGTGAATGTTATCATTTTAGTTTTGAGCTCCTTTTCCAGAAATTATTTTGTGCACGTCTCTTCTCCCGCAATTCTTTTTTTCCTAAGAGGAGGCTTTGCCTGCAAAGTGTTTTTTTTGCAAGTGTGGGCCCTCAACTATTGTAAAATGAGAGTTAGGCAGGAAATGTTTGGCAGGGAGGTTTTGCAAAATTAGGCAGGTTGTTTATCCTTTCTCCCTCCGTTGAACTATAAATAGGAGGTAACCCTCCTTCCTCAACACACCATTACAATATCAGAAATTCTTATTCTATAGTATTATGAGTATTTCTCTCGAGTATAAAGATACTTTTAGTGTAGCTTTTTGTGCAAGATTTTCTCATAATAATATCCGATATTCCAATCAAATCTAGTTTTTACTAAGGTAAAGGATATTATTGTATTTCAATACTCGTACGAAATATCATTTTCTTTCATACTCCATATTATGTAAGTGAAATTATTTCATTTCATATTCCTAAATTTAAACTTACTATGGTAGGTATTTCTTCTATAATTCTTAAAATGATTAAAAATTCCTTAAGTTTTGTGTTTCATCTAATATCATTTCATTGGAATATTGGTCTGAACATTCTTATTAAATTTTGATCTTTTCATGTTGGGGTACTATTCATACGATACTATTCATACAATACTATTCATATGGTACTATTCACGAGTATTGTTCACAACATAATTTAATTTTCTTTTATGCCCAAATTATTTTTAATACATGAATGTCATTCTTGAATTTTACTTCAGAAATAGTTATCATGTTGACAATTTGGATATTTTTGAACTCTTGATAAATTGAATTATAATTATCTAATATTTATCCTTTATCTCACTTGATTGAATCTTTATATCACTGTCATCATCCTCATGCTTATATTGTGTTGAAATTCATCTTTGGCCCGTAGTGAAAAGATAGACTATTGATTAGTATGATTATGACTAGGAATTTTGTATTGGTATAATCATAACCTTTAATATTACAGATAAGGTTTGTGGTGAAAGTCCTCTTTGGCCCGTAGTGCATAGATGGACAGGTGTTTGGCATGATCATGACCACTGGTGATACTAATGAATATCCTTGGCCCGTAGTGCATGGATAATTCGTTGATTTGAAATATTTATTGAATGATGTTATAGGAATAAAATATTGATAATGGGCTTTTAAATCATAAAAGATAGTAGATATCATGCTTTACTTGATTCTTCTAATGGATTGTTGTTTCCCCTGCAGTTGTATTCTAAAACTTGTTGTCTATTGTATTATATCAGATTTTTCCCTATTGACACTACAAGAAAAAGGGCCATCTGCGACCAATGATATCAGCGACCGCCCTATCCGGTCACTGATATAAGTATTAGTGACCGCGAAGGATTTTAGTTGCTAGTATATATCAGCGACTGCATGTGGTCGCTGAGCGGTCGTTGAGAAGATTTTCCCACCCAAATTTTGGTGCAAAACTTTGGCGCGACGACCAATCTATATCAGCGACCGCTAGCGGTCGCTGATATGTCCACATCATTAAATAATAGCGACTGCACACGATCGCTGATGGCAGTCACTGATTATTATAACCTTAATCAGATTCAGGCATTCACTCGAACCAGTCGACAGGAAATAAAGAGAGGGAGAAATGCAACGAGGGAGAAGAGGGAGTAGGGGGGAGAAGAGAAGAGGAACCACCAACATCTGGCTGGCCGAAACCTTCACCACCACCGTACAACCGCCGGTAAACCCTATCTTAAACCCCTATAGCTCTACCCTTCTTAGCCATTCCTTCAGTTATTCTTCTTTGTAAGATTAGATTTTTACTTGATCTCATTAGATACGAATATGATTACGGGTTACTAAGTTGTGATTGTATTTTCCTTAGTTTCCGATTCATTTTCATAGTTGAAATGTTAATTTCTTTTTGTGAATTCTTAATATTTGGTATTCAATATGCCTGTAATGGGTATAAATATACTTTGAGTACTTTTTTACTATGAAATGAACCTAATCTAAGGCATTAAGGCTTTTTATTATATTAGTTGTGATCTATAAATTTCACATTTTTTCCCCAAAAGTCCTAAACTTTGTTGAGTGATTATATTCATTTATTTGAAAATTATGGGATTCTTGGCTATTATGAAAATAAGTTTTACCGGTTGCAAGTGAAAAAGGGCCATCTTTTTGTCTGCTCTCTTGATTTCCCACGTAGTAATGAAAATTGATTATGCTAAGGCAATATTTTTTGGTCTGGATATTTCTTAAACTTGAATTGTACCTTTTGGTAGATTCGGTTATAAAATTATGGCTTATCAGTTTAAACTAATACCTTTCATGCCAGACACATTTAGAACCACAGACATTAAAAATCCCACCCTTTTTACCCCAATTTGGTTAAATTTCTGATATAGATTCAAATATTGGTCCTCTTGTGGAAAAATGCACTGTAAAAAATAAGACCAAGGCTTTCCCAAGTCTGGTATTGGCTATGTTTAGCAGTTTATTTGAATCCCTAAACTATGTTGAATCCCTTCACTTGACTATGTTTAGCAGTTTATTTTTAATACATATGGTTTCTTTAGGTTATGTTATATAATGCTTACTGTTATGTTGAATTTGTTTGACCCATATGAAAGAAGTTCATTTACAAACTAATGCGAGTCTCAAAACATCTATGTTTGTTTGTGACAACTTACTCGTGGAATATTTGTATGTCATTCAAAAGTCAATTGAGAAATGAAAATAAGCACAAGTGTACCCACAGTCACACGTACGCTTTACTCTGTCTAATGGCCATCACCATCTATCATTATCAATTTAGGTGAAAACATATAAAGCTTCAAATTATTTTCCTTGTAAATCACACTCCATTCTTTTCAAATTACACAATCACAAAGAAATATCCAAAGTCCACAAAAATCATTAGTCTTATTAATATAGCTTCTTAACATGTATGGAAGGGAGTTGAAAAATGAGGCAAAAACTTTACTGTAGACCAGAAAAAAGTTCAAAATAGCCATGGTTGTATGACATAACTGTACAAAAACTTTACTCTAGACCGAAAAAAGTTCAAAGTTCTCAACAGTAGTTGTGAAAAAAGACACAACTGTACAAAAACTGTCCCTCTTTCTTATGGTCATGTATGTAATGTGAACAAGACTGTTTTGGGTATCAAATGAGTTTATAGGACTAAAAGTCCCATATTAAGGGACTAATAGTATGCCATTAGTTGTTCTTCAAACTTGACCATCAAGATATTTTCATCACCTAATGTCCTATCCTATGTAGAAGAGTTTTTGTTGTGTTTAGATATGGTCCCTAGAATATATAAAGGCAATGAGTATATGTGATGTTATGTTAATTGCTTATACATTCTTGTTAATCTTATATACCTAAAAATTGTCAAGTATGCATGCCCTCGTGCATGTGGATAGTCCATATTATAGGGGAGATTCTGTCGAAATTTTTTCGTTGGCCGGGTAATTTAGACTTGTCCCAATGCATATGCAGACCATGCATGATGCAATGATTCATATATATACCCCTAGGAATCTATTATCTTTAGGTTGGTGTTAGTTAAAATATGTAGGATGACATAAGACTATACCTCATTCTAATTTAAGACCCATAACAATTTACCATGCCTTTGGGCAGTCGATCTCAAGCTGTGTAAATTTATTTCGGCATGTATCCTTGTTCAATTCTCGAATAATTATATATGATGCACACTCATGTTATATATATACATATACATCTATATGTATTTATAAGCATCATAAATGGCATTGGGCTGAATTGTAAATCTCTAACAAGGGAATACAATAATTCATGTCTACATAGGTACTGTGGTATCATGGACCTCTATTCAGACCATAGTTGGATAAGACGACAAAAGTCAAGTGCCCAGATAAGTGCTATAGCAGATCTTAAAGCTGGTTGCCAAGTATTTCTAGATTATGTCTATAGTCACTCGAAATGTGTTAATGGTCAGAACAAGATAAGATGTCCTTGTTTAAAGTGTAAGAATGTAAATTATATGGACAGAGACATAGTAAACTATCATTTACTTGTTCTTGGGTTCATGAACAATTACGAAGAATGTTGGTGGGCACATGGGCAGAGAAGAGATAGTGGCAATGCATAAGTACACAATCCAGGCAGCAGTACCGATCGTATGAATGACATGGTTCATGATATTGCAGGGTCGGATTTTGATTGGGAACAAGGCAGAGAGCAACCTATGAATTCTGATGCCAAAGCATTCTTTAAGTTGTTAGACGAGGGTAGCAAACCGGTGTGGCATGGTTGCATGAAGCACACTACATTGTCTGCAGTGGCAACATTACTTAACATCAAGGCTGATCACAACATGAGACATGAGTGTTTTGAGTCACTCTTGAGGGCCATTAAGAGTATGTTGCCTGTCGATAAAAAATTGCCCGATAACTACTACTATTTTAAAAAAATGGTCAAAAAGTTGGGTCTTGGATATCAAAAGATCGATGCATGTCCGAACGATTGCATGTTGTTTTATAAGGAAAATGAATAGATGACAAAGTGCACGTTTTGCAGTCATGATCGATTTAGGCCTAATAAAGAGGGTGTGAGTACAAAAAAGATGAATATACCTTTTAAGATTCTAAGGTATTTTCCAATTACACCTCGGCTCAAAAGATTATACATGTCTTCAAGAACAGCTGAACATATGACTTGGCATGTGAAATCTCCAACCAAAGATGGAGAACTGAACCATCCCGCAGATGGGCAGGCTTGGAAAGATTTCAACTTAGCAAATCCCGGGTTTGCATTGGAACCTAAAAATGTGAGGCTTGGATTGTCCACTGATGGTTTCAACCCGTTCGGTCACTCAACTGTTCTGTACTCCTGTTGGCCTATGATTGTTACTCCGTATAACTTGACTCCTTGGATGTGAATGAAACAGCCGTACTTGTTTCTTTCACTCGTGATTCCTGGTCCCAAGAGTCCTGGAAAGAACCTAGATGTTTACTTCAGACCTCTTATAGACAAGTTGAAGGTATTGTGGGAGGATGGAATACAGACTTGGTATGTTTCCACAAAAACAAATTTCAACCTTAGGACAGCGGTTATGTGGACTATAAGTGACTTTCCTGTTTATGGTATGTTATCTGGATGGAGTACACACAGGAAGTTGGCTTGTCCATATTGTATGGATCATACAAAGTCTTTCAATCTATTAAATGGTCGAAAGCCATGCTGGTTTGATTGTCATCGTCGTTTCTTGTCGGTAGATCACCCATTTCGAAGAAATAGAGAAACCATTAGGAAAGGGAAAGCAGATCATGATATGCCAGCACCGCGACTGTCGGGGATGGAGATGTGTGACCGTGTGATGAGATTGTCGTTCATTCCATTCGATAAGATTGTTGCCTCTGACATCATCGATGGGTTTGGTGTCTCTCATAATTGGGTTCGAAGAAGCATCTTTTGGGAACTGCCATATTGGTCTACAAATTTGATTCATCATAATCTAGATGTGATGCATATTGAGAAGAATGTGTTTGACAATGTGTTTAACACCGTGATGGGTGTTGCGGGCATGACGAAAGATAATGATAAGGCACGATTGGACATGAAAGATATTTGTAAGCGTCCTACATTAGAACTTTATGAATCTACTAATGGTAAGATGGTCAAACTATGAAAGCCCCAAATCTGGGTCCTAAATCACCACGGATCTGGAACAATCATTCTATAACTATTGCGGAAGATATAAACATAAATTGTTTATACAGTACACTTTACATTTAACCCCAATGTCGAGTAACCTTAAGTTATACACAATTCATAAACTATCTAACATATAACATTATTATCATACTATACTATTACAATTTAACTGCACACATAATCCCAAGCTAGACTTGGCTTTATCCTTTCATGTATCCGACGTATGCATCTTAATCTGCAATGTTTATCATGATATAGAAAGGGTGAGCATAAGTTTGCCCAGCAAGTATAAGTATATTTAAGGATATATCATGATGGAAAGAATTGAACAATAAGCTAGCTATAATTCTTCAATATACTTGAGAACTAGCATGAACAAATTTTTCATAGCTGAACGAACATTGAACATGAACATATTATTTATATCTGGACCAAATGGTAATGAAGGTGATGAGCCTTTCATACCTGATGAATACATGCAGTATGCACAGAGTGCGATTTAGTAATTCTTAGACATGACAATCAACAATGATTAACCACAAGTATATTTGAATAAACAACTCAAAGTTGAGTTAAGGAAGAACTTGCACAATAATTAGAAGTTCAAGGTTAGGAAGTTGCCTGTATCACCGACTACTGCTACAAAGTTTATATCGCTTTATCCGAAGACCTAATATTAGTAATATAGATCTCCAATATTAGAATAATAACATCACAGTATAATACTATTATAGATATATTTATAAAATAATCCTAAACACATTATCACATAATCCTATTTGTCTATAACACACATAAGACTTAACTTCAAGTCAAACTTTTATAGTCTGAGCCGAGTTCGGTACAATTCTAACATCCCAACGGTCTAGTCGGATAATGGTCGAGTTTAAGTTCAATTAAACTCTGCCTAAACACTTAACAATTATCTTAGCTAATTATATTATTAGTCGAAATAATTTTCCAAGTCTCATAATAATTTTCAAACAATTATTATCATTTATCATGAATTTTCAATCATTAATATTATATTTATATGATTTAAAATACTTTAATCTCATATATTATAAGTTTTTATTGAACATAAAAGTCAAATACCAATCTAGCAACCCAGATTTGGAATCCAACAAGCTAGATTCAAAATCCAGTATCTAGATGGCCAATCCAAAAAACTAAATCAGATCCAAAGAAACCGGATATCACATCCAAGAATTAGATTGCAATCCAAATAAGTGGATTAACCATATTTTCAATTCAGTAAACTTCTTTTCAATCCAGCAAGCCGGATTCATCAGATTTTTCAATCTAGCAAACTGGATTCATAAATATTTTAATCCAGCAAGCTACATTCCATATCCTTTTCACGAAAACAACAAATAAATTTATTATTTTTCTATCCTTTGTCCAAACACATATACATATATATCATACACAAAAAGTATTTTTCCATAATTTTCCAACTTCTTTAGTATTTTTCAAAAATCATTTTTAGTGCGTAGCTTAAGAAATTAGCCCTGTCATGCTCAACTCCAGAAATTCCAATCTCTTGACACAATCTTATACGTTTTAACGTGATCCTCCAGTTTAAATTTCGTGGCCATCGGAGTTATAGAACTCCGGTTATAGCGATTTTCGTCCGAAAAACCCAAATATTGAAATGGTCATAACTTGGTCATTTTAAGTCAGAATGAGCTCATTTTTGGACAATAGGTACTTTATACCATATATTTTCATGTCCTAAAAGGCCGGAATTTTTTTCACAAACTAAGTTGCCAAAACAACCCTTACAAAATTTTGTGCAATATCGTTTTGAAAAATTTTCATTTTTCCTACTTTGTTAAAAATAGTCCATACGGAAATGTACGACTCTTTTTTCAGTGATTCCACTTGGAGATGTTAGAAAACTTATTATATTATCCTCCCAAAGATTTCTAGAATTTTTGAATGTTAGAAAAATGATAAAACTGTCCCTACCCTTGACTATCCAAAACAGTCCGTTTTTCTTTAAAAGACACAAAAGTATTTTTGCTAAAAAAGTCGTTACGGACTATTTACTCAACATTTTTGAGTGCTACCACTTGGGTTTAGTAGATAACTTACGTATCTAGCACCTAAAGAAGGTGTAGATCAAAAACGGTGAAAATCCAAAGTACATTAAAATTTTAGGATTTATAAACTGGAAAATCACTTTTCTTTACTTTTGATTTCCAACTAAAACAACACCCAATATTGGTATAACTAAACATGAAACACTCGTAAACACATAGATCTAAGGTTTTAAGCCTCAAGATCATAACAACATATTATCAAAAATCACATCAAACCAAAAAGAAATAATACTATATTAAGGTTAAAATTTTATACCTTTGCTTACTCTTCTCTTTTCTTCTTCTTGCTAACTTTGATTATGGAGCTAGATGGCTTGCAAAAACTCTACCTCTCTCTCTCTATGGCTGACCGAAAATGGTCTTCCTCTCTCTCTCTCTTTGGTTTGGTTAACAACTTATGGAAATGAGAAGAAAGAGAAAGAAATTAGATTTTTTTTGTAAGGATGAAATGTATAGATATATGATGTATATCTAAGATATACACTCCCATCTACTCTCTTATCTTATGATGCTTGCACTCCACCTCTTGCTTGCACCTTTGGCTAAAGTGTTGGCTTAATTAGAAATTTGACACATATAGAGAGTTGGTGAAGAGTTGGTAAATTCCATAATTACATTCATTCCCTCTATAATTGGGCCAACATTTGGGCTTTAATTAAATTCTTTTGGGCTTCTAAATTAATTTCTTGTGCCATATGAAATTGACATAATCCAATACTTTTAAATTCTTATCCAACCCAAATCATTTAATTAGGGTTTTCATTTCCTCAATTATAAATTAAATCCTTACTCATGTACATTTAATTTCTTAACCCACTTAGACTTGCTATAATTAGGTTATAAAATTAATTAACTGAGTTGTATAAAATAAATATCTTAGGATTAGTAAATTTATATACTAATATTATCCCGTATCATAACCCTTAAGTAAATAATTTTTAATTCCTAATATATAATTAGATTACATTAATTTCTTTTATTTGTTTATATTATTAAAAATATAAACTATCACATAATATTCATATTCATTACTCACATAACTTTTAACCCTTAGGGTTTTATACTTAACATTATAGTTCCCAAATTAGGGTTTCATATAAATCGTAAGAATTTTATAACTGAACGTTGACGTTCTAAATATAATAGGGTTTGGACACTGATAAAATTTATCTGGTCAACCCTTGGCCCTTAACCACATTCTGTACACATATAATACCATATTCACAGAACATAAACAAATATACACTTAATTGTGAATAATTCACCAAAATCCTTCACAAAATTTTGAAATCCTTAAAATTTCTTCCCAAAAATGTCAAATTCATTTACTTATTTTCCGTCTAGGTTTATTATTCAACCTTAAACCAGTCAATTATGATTTTAAAATTTTTCAAAATTCTCGGGTTGTCACATTCACCACTTCTTCTAAGAATTTTTTCCCCGAAATTCACCTTACACCTTACACCATACTGCTTACACTATTCATACACATCATCACATGCTACCCAATACACCACTCACAAGAGTAAAAATTTTCAAATTGTGTTGAAGAGTTATATAGACTAGTGTCTGTCATTTTCACAAAGGTTATATGGAAATTCATCCGCAAACCGTCATAAATTACGGACATAGTGGGTGATTAGCCCGTTATGCCCTATAATGATCAAGTACTGCTGGTCGGAACCATTTTCTTGTTCCTCTTATCCGCCTTGGGCGCATAAAATTTTCTTACCTCAGTCTTATTAGATTCCGCACCAAAACAATTTGATTCGCGAAATTTCTTTCAATGAACACTTAGAATTTTCATAAACATTAGTCAAGCTGAATCGAATAGCATAGACTCATATCAATAATTCAATTCAATCGAATTATTTAGGTGTAGCCAAACCCCGTTGGAAAATTAAAATTTTTAAAAATATTTTTGAGAATGACGTCATGATGTTGTACTGTATTAACAGTCCGTTTGAGGATGCCGTCATTGTATGACTTTGTTATAACACATCATACAATAGTGGAATAATGATTTTTGGATCGAATTCACACTAACTATTCCTGTATTTATAACTCTATCAACTTTTTATCATCTCTGCACCATGTTACATGGTACATGAGTGATAAATAAAAATATATTTTGATATTTCAAATCATTATCGTCTAGCTGAAATAAGTAGCATAGACTAAACTTTAAACCGTTCAAAAATCATTATATATATATATATATATATATATTCACAATTATATGAGTTTAAGAACTTTGTCGTCCATTCGCTGAGGGGTTCATAAACATTTCACATAACCATGAGTCACGAACTTAACATAAGTATGAGTTTTAAGAACTCATACTTAACCTTGTATCCTCTAACTATAACGTAACTATCTGTTATAAAAATGAGAAAGGAATCACCCTCTTAACATGTATATAGAAAATAGCGCGGCACAAACATTTCATAATCCCCACTTAATTCTAATTCCCTTCTCAATACGAATTTCATTTAATCCGTATTCATAATCCTTTCCTAAATTTGTACCAATTAATAATACAACTGACACACATCATTCTTGCCAGAAATCTTTTCAATCATTTGCTTGATCCTTCTCCATACTATAACCTTATTAGATCACGGGGTGATCTCATCGTATATATTATGATTCATTTCTATATCTTGATTGTTTTGTTTTACGATCTCCTATCCCTGTACTTTTAGTCTTTTAGACTCTATCTATTCACCACTACTGTTCACCTTTATTATTAGAGTTAGGGAACTCAGTATCTTTACAACTCGCCGAGATTCGTCTTTGAATCATACCGACCAACTAACTCTATGTGAGTTAGATCTTATCCAAATCACTGCGGTCACTGGTCTCAAGTATTCCTACCTAAGGTTCATAACTAACAACTTTGATACCAACTTTGAAAGCCCCAAATCCGGGTCCTAAATCACCACTGATCTGGTATAATCATTCTAATACTATTGCGGAAGATATAAACATAAATTGTTTATACAATACAATTTACACATTTAACCCCAAGGTCGAGTAACCTTAACTTATACACAATTTATAAACTATCTAACATATAACGTTATTATCATACTATACTATTACAATTTAACTGCACACATAATCCCAAGCTGGACTTGGCTTTATCCTTTAATGTATCCGACGTATGCATCTTAATCTGCAATGTTTATCATGATATAGCAAGGGTGAGCATAAGTTTGCCCAACAAGTATAAGTATATTTAAGGATATATCATGATGAAAAAAATTGAACAATAAGCTAGCTATAATTCTTCAATATACTTGATAACTAGCATGAACAAATTTTTCATAGCTGAACGAACATTGAACATGAACATATTATTTATATCTGGACCGAATGCTAATGAAGGTGATTAGCCTTTCATACCTGATGAATACATGCAGTATGCATAGAGTGCGATTTAGTAATTCTTAGACATGGCAATCAACAATGATTAACCACAAGTATATTTGAATAAACAACTCAAAGTTGAGTTAAGGAAGAACTTGCACAATAATTAGAAGTTCAAGGTTAGGAACTTGCCTGTATCACCGACTACTGCTACACGGTTTATATCGCTTTATCTGAAGACCTAATATTAGTAATATAGATCTCCAATATTAGAATAATATCAACACAGTGTAATTCTATATTATATATATATATATATATATATATTTATAAAATAATCCTAAATACATTATCACATAATCCTATCTGTCTATAACACACATAAGACTTAACCTCAAGTCAAACTTTTACACTCTGAGTCGAGTTGGGTACAATTCTAACATCCCGACGGTCTAGTCAGATAATGGTCGAGTTTAAGTTCAATTAAACGCTGCCTAAACATATAACAATTATCTTAGCTAATTATAGTATCAGTCAAAATAATTTTCCAAGTCTCATAATAATTTTCAATTAATTATTATCATTTATCATGAATTTTCAATCATTAATATTATATTTATATGATTTAAAATACTTTAATCTCATATATTATAAGTTTTTCTTGAACATAAAAGTCAAATACCAATCCAACAACCCAGATTTGGAATCCAGCAAGCTGGATTCAAAATCCAATATCTAGATGGCCAATCCAGCAAACTAAACTGTAATCCAACAAACTAGATATCACATCCAGTAACTAGATTGCAATCCAGCAAGCTGGATTCAAGACATTTTCAATTCAGTAAACTTCTTTTCAATCCAACAAGCTAGATTCATCCGATTTTTGAATCCAACAAACTGGATTCATAAATTTTTCAATCCAGCAAGCTGGATTCCATATCCTTTTCACGAAAAAAACAAATAAATTTATTATTTTTCTATCCTTTGTCCAAACACATATACATATATATCATACTCAAAAAGTATTTTTCCATAATTTTCCAACTTCCTTTAGTATTTTTCAAAAATCATTTTTAGTGCGTAGCTTAAGAAATTAGCCCTATTATGCTCAACTCCAGAAATTCCCATCTCTTGACACAATCTTGTACGTGTTAACGTGAGCCTCCAGTTTAAATGTTGTGGCCATTAGAGTTATAGAACTACGGTTATAGCGATTTTCGTCTAAAAAATCCAAATATTGAAATGGTCATAACTTGGTCATTTTAAGTCGGAATGAGCTCATTTTTTGACAGTAGGTACTTTATACCATATATTTTCATGTCCCAAAAGGCCGGAATTTATTTCATAAACTAAGTTGCATAAACAGCCCTTACAACATTTTGGATAGTAGCGTTTCGAAAAAATTTCACTTTTCCTACTTTCTTAAAAATAGTCCATACGGAAATCTATAACTCCTTTTTCAGTGATTCCACTGGGAGATGTTAGAAAAATTATTATATTATCCTCCCAAAGTTTTCCAGAATTTTTGAATGTCAGAAAATATATGAAACTGTCCCTACCCTTGACTGTCCAAAACAGTCCATTTTTCTTTAAAAGACACAAAATTGTTTTTGTCAAACCAGTCGCTACGGACTGTTTACTCAACATTTTTGAGTGCTACCACTTGGGTTTAGTAGATAACTTACATATCTAGCACCTCTCTTTGACAGATCATGAAAAGAAGGTGTAGATCAAAAACGGTGAAAATCCAAAGTACATTAAAATTTTAGGGTTTATAAACTAGAAAATCACTTTTCTTTTACTTTTGATTTCCAACTAAAACAACACCTAATATGGGTATAACTAAGGTTTTATGAAACACTCATAAACACATAGATCTATGATTTTAAACCTCAAGATCATAACTTCATATATCAAAAATCACATCAAACCAAAAAGAAATAATACTATATTAAGGTTAAAATTTTATACCTTTGCTTACTCTTCTCTTTTCTTCTTCTTGCTAACTTTGATTATGGAGCTAGATGGCTTGCAAAAACTCTACCTCTCTCTCTCTATGGCTGACCGAAAATGGTCTTCCTCTCTCTCTCTCTTTGGTTTGGTTAACAACTTATGGAAATGAGAAGAAAGAGAAAGAAATTAGATTTTTTTTGTAAGGATGAAATGTATAGATACATGATGTATATCTAAGATATACACTCCCATCTACTCTCTTATCTTATGATGCTTGCACTCCACCTCTTGCTTGCACCTTTGGCTAAAGTGTTGGCTTAATTAGAAATTTGACACATATGGAGAGTTGGTGAAGAGTTGGTAAATTCCATAATTACATTCATTCCCTCTATAATTGGGCCAACATTTGGGCTTTAATTAAATTCTTTTGGGCTTCTAAATTAATTTCTTGCGCCATATGAAATTGACATAATCCAATACTTTTAAATTCTTATCCAACCCAAATCATTTAATTAGGGTTTTCATTTCCTCAATTATAAATTAAATCCTTACTCATGTACATTTAATTTCTTAACCCACTTAGACTTGCTATAATTAGGTTATAAAATTAATTAACTAAGATGTATAAAATAAATATCTTAGAATTAGTAAATTTATATACTAATATTCTCCCGTATCATAACCCTTAAGTTAATAATTTTTAATTCCTAATATATAATTAGATTACATTAATTTCTTTTATTTGTTTACATTATTAAAAATATAAACCATCACATAATATTCATATTCATTACTCACATAACTTTTAACCCTTAGGGTTTTATACTTAACATTATAGTTCCCAAATTAGGGTTTCATATAAATCGTAAGAATTTTATAACTGAACATTGACGTTCTAAATATAATAGGGTTTGGACACTGATAAAATTTATCTGGTCAACCCTTGACCCTTAACCACATTCTGTACACATATAATACCATATTCACAGAACATAAACATATATACACTTAATCGTGAATAATTCACCAAAATCCTTCACAGAATTTTGAAATCCTCTAAATTCCTTCCCCAAAAATGTTAAATCCATTCACTTCTTTTCTGTCTAGGTTTATTATTCAACCTTAAATCAATCAATTATGATTTAAATTTTTTTCTAAATTCTCAGGTTGTCACATAAACCGCATGCAAGGTACACATTGTCCAAAAATCAGGTTGAAGATGTGTGCACGTGGATAAAGTCTCTGAAACTACAAGATGGATATGCGTCAAACATTTCAAGGTGTGTTATGGGTGGGAAATTGCAATGGATGAAGAGGCATGACCGTCATGTGTTCATGGAGAGATTCATGCCTATATCATTTCGGGACTTGCTTGATAAACCAATATGGGATGCTTTGACTGATCTTAGTCATTTCTTCAGATACATATGTTCAAAAACGTTAAATGAAAAGGACATGTCTATACTTGAGAAGAACATCATTGAGATCACGTGTAAGCTTAAAAAAAATATTCCCTCCTAGTTTTTTCGACTCTATGGAGCATTTGCAAATCCATCTACCCTATGAAGCTCGTGTTGGTGGCCCAGTTCAATATAGATGGATGTACCCTTTCGAGAGGGTCATGGGAAACCTTAAGAGGAAGGTGAAGAATAGAGCTTATTTCGAGGGGTCGATATGTGAGGCATACAGTTTCGATGAGATATCTACGTTTTTCTCAGACTATTCTCCAGACGAAGTCTTGACTAAGGCCAATCGAGTCCCGAGACATGATGATGGGGGCAATGTTGAACTAAATGGTCGGCTTTCTATATTTGGTTTACCGGGTCACGCTTATGGAAAAGGAAAACGTATATTCCTTTCTGAGTAAGAATTACATGCGACACATACTTACATTCTTCTCAATTGCGAGGAGATTGATGAATTTGTGAGGTATACATGTAAAATTCATATGTATTAGACCTATATCTTAACCTGCATTCTTATATTAATATATGTTAATGTTTATAAAATTTTATAGAGCATACGATAATGAGTTAAAAGCAAATCAGCCCGACATCACTGATAAAGATATTCAAGTTAGTAGTGATAAAAAATTTGCTCTTTGGCTAAAGGACAAAGTAAGTTAAGTTAATTAAGAATGACATATATAGTATTAATTTATGAATGTATTTAATTTAATAGAATTTTTGTAGGCTCTTAATGAGGGAACGATTCCTCGAAATATACAAGTCCTAGCTATGGGTCTAGACAGGGACCAAGTCATTCGCAATGGTTACAAAATAAATGGATGTGAATTTCATACAAAGACATATGCTCGCAGTAAAAGAACAACTAATACTGGAGTGTGTGTTCAAGGAGATTGTTACAATGAGCTTGGTCGTGCCTTTTATGGGGAGTTGGAGGAAATCGTAGAGTTATCGTACAAGGGCACACACGGGGGTCATATTAACTTGTTCAAGTGTCGTTGGTTTGGTTCAGAAAAAGGGATACGTGTTGACAGACATGGAATCATCGATATTGACCTCCATAGGTCTATGTACTCCAATGAACCATTTGTTTTACCAATGAAAGTAGTACAAGTATACTACATTCCTAGTCCTATTAGGAAAAGGGATAGACCGCCTACAGATTGGCAAGTTATAATTCATACTCCCGCGCGCAGTCGTGTCCCAGTAATAGACGGGGATTTCTACCAAGAGGAGATGCTTTATAGACATCCTATAATAAATATAGAGGAAAATAATGAATTAATCCAGTTAGAGGGTGGAGATGAACCTGATGAATTGGATCCCGAGACAGTTATTGTGCCAGATGACAGTGATACGGAAGAAGAGTTATTGACTGACACTAACACATAATCTGAAGTAGAAGATGGTTATGAATCTCCGATACTTGTACAAAATAATTTTGACTCAGGCAACGATTAAAATGCATGCTTAGTTTTAATTGTATTACAATGAATTACATACAGGAATGTTCTCTATATCCTTAACATGTTTATGTACCTTTCATTTATAGTTGTCGTAGTTAACTATTTTGCAGTCATGTTTATGTACCTTTCGTTTATCGTAATCGTAGTTAACTATTTCATACAATTAATTGTCATTATTATCATTTTCTATAAAATGTATGTTTAGTTTTAATTGTATTACATACAATTACATATATACATGTTCTCTATATCCTTGACATGTTTATGTACCTTTCATTTATAACTCATAAACTAACATCCTAAATTTATTATTTATAGATGTCTTCTGAATTAGCAGCACGAAAGCGCGGGTTGGGTCGGGGCCCTAATCATGTGCCGAAGGCCCTGTCTAATCCGAATGATCACATTCTCATACAGATCCGTCCTCCTCTAGAAAGCACATAAGTTAAACATCGTGTATATATAATAATTTAATATCTCCATTGTTATAAATATATTTTAATGTAAATTATTGTATATTGTAGTGATTTTCAAGATAGTAAAATTGTGAAGTGCATTTCACAATTATGCTTATGTAATCGCTTCACGCTAAATGATTACATAAATGAAAGCACACCTCTCGCCCATAAGGATGCGATTTAATGAATTTTAGGTATATTTTTTTTATCACCTTGATAGATAATACATAGTTAATCAAATAATATTTTTTAGTAATGTTGGATTATGGTAATATAACAGTTTTAATATTATTATTGTTGTTTTATTTGCAGAAGCAGTATAGATGGGATGACGCGCATGCATCATTTATTTAAACTCTGTTCTGGCAAAAGTGCGTTGTCCGAACTAAAGATCTGAATAAGGAACGATAGAAAGCCCTACATAATGCTGAGATTGACCATCCAGGACAAGGTGAGAAGTATATGCATGAGCATAGCCCTTGGTGGTGCGCACAACCTATATGGGTGGAGATGTGTGACTAGTGGAGAGCTGAGAGCTGGGTCAAGAGACGCAAGACTGCCACCTCGAAGAGATCCTTAGGTGTATCAGACGGTGAAAAGCCAAAAGGCACGTATCGTGGCTACAGTATATCACAACTGCAGTATATTGCTGCCAGGGTACGTATGTTATGCTTACAATCATCTTTTGTAGCTAAAATATCATTTGGTTACATATTAATATGAGAAAATGAACTATAAGAGTCTCAATCTCAAGGTCAACCTATCAATTAGTTGGATGTATATGTGGCCACCCACGATGGTCTGCCTGAGGCTCTTCAGATAGCGGTAATAAGTTCACTTTATACTAATATGTTGTTTATAAATTGAAACCACCTTTTTTAGCAATTTTTTATTTATTTTTAACTATTTAATTATTGACCTTCTGACAAGACACTTATATGGGCTTAATGAACAAGCGCTATCCTGAAGGCACCCCGCGTCCGTCAATTGATCAAGAATTATGGGATATGGCATCCGTCGTGAAGAAAAACTATGTTAAAGGCCAAGGAGAAAAATGACGCCCGATAATCAGTGGCACAGGAAGCTCTGCCACCCAGTCTACACAGTCATCAGGTCATCTGGCCTATCATACTCCTGCTGACTGTGTGAGAGCGATCTCTCAGGATCATGATCTTCTTCGTATACTGGGCGGGCATCTGTAGTCTCTGAGTCCTAATGAGTTGTCGGATGCAGTGGCGGCAGCAGCAGCAGCTGTAAGACCCCAGCTTTTATAAATAAAGATGAATTTTCTATAAATATTATTTTTGAATATTATGGAATAAATTTGATATAATGTTATAGTTGTGGGTAATATTTATAAATTTTGCAAAGTAAGCAAGTTGTTATAAAATATTCGTTTGGTCGAGGAATATTCTTTTTGTCGGGAATATTAAATGCAATGACTACCAATCATTAGTGGACCCCACAACGGAAGTATTGTTGTAGTTAGAAAACGACAAAATTATCTTTCTATAAAAATAACAATGAGGTGTTACCGTTAAACCTGTTGAACTACCCGGTGGTAAAGTAATGCGATGTCTGGCGTGGTTGCGTAGTAGCTACGGTATTGATTATTGATGCTTACGTGAGAAGTCACTTAACTATACTCAATTATTGCTACAAGAAATTCTTTGATCATATCTCTTATATTATTCATTCAATTATTGTCACGATTATCATCCGTATAATATGTTATATTATTAATTGAGATGACAAGTTATAAATGATTAATAATTGTTGAAAGATTAAAAATGTGTTGATTAAAAATAAAATGATTTGTGGCAATATTTATTCAATCCTTGATGTATATAAAGAGTCTGTTATGAGACGTTTGTGGTAAGTTTGATTATTTTATGGGGGGCACATATGTCATCATCTAAGAGTCTCTTCGTCAATAGTAATTACCTTTGTGAATAGTAATTACCTTTGTGAATAGTAATTACCTTCTTCAATAGTATTTACCTTCATCAATAGTATTTACCTTCGTCAATAGTATTTACCTTCGTCAATAGTATTTACCTTCTTCAATAGTATTTACCTTCGTCAATAGTATTTACCTTCGTCAATAGTAATCACCCCTTCGCAAATAGTAGTTGTCCCTTCAATATTACCAAGAGTTAACTGCCTCTTTGGTGTTCCAAAGGTTAATTACCCCTTCACAAATAGTAGTTGTCTCTTCAATATTACCAAGAGTCATTTTGACCCTTCGTTAAGACCAAGAGCCACCCTCAGTTTTTCTATAAATAGAAAGCTCATTCCTTCATTATTTCTTACGAATTCATTGAAACTCTAGAGAGAGAAACTATAGAGAGAAAGAAGAAAAGTATTCTGCTACTTCACTTTTCCAATATTCAGTTCTTCTAAGGTAAGGAATATTATTTGTTGTACTCGTAAAGGGTGTTGTTCTTTCTTATTCATGAAGAGAACTATTGTTATTCCATTGCTTATTATTCTATTGGAATAACCTGTATACGTGGTTTACCCTATACTTGGTGACATTCTTCTATTATTTTGTTGGAACATCCCGTCTGCGTGTGTTTTACAGGACTCGGTTAAAATCTTTATTATTATTCTATTGGAACATCCCGTGCGTGTGTTTTACAGGACCGGTTAAAATCTTTATTATTATTCTGTTGGTACATCATCCGTCTGCATGCGCTTTTACGTGGGACTCGGGTTCCGTTATTTATTATTCATTGAATAACTCACGCTGTGCGATCTATCGCATGCATGGTGATTTCTTTTGTTATTCCATTCTTTATTATACCCGGTTGGTTAAAACTTTGACTTCTATACTCCATGAAATTAGTAGAATATCCTTGATATTTGCATTTCATCCGAAGATCTTTTCATGGAAATATTCTTCCGATCATTCTTGAATTTTACTCTACAAAACAAAGATCATGTTGACAATTTGGACGTTAATAATTCTCGGATAAAATAATTTTTGAACTTGTTTTATTGAATTCTTATATCATTGTCATCATCCTCATGTTTATATTATGTTGAAAGTCATCGTGGCACTGTAGTGCATAGATGGACTTGGTATGATTATGACCGAGACTATTCGGTGTAATCTTGGACCGTAATGTTACAAATGATGTGATAAAAATCCTCAAGTGGTAGTAGTGCATTGATGGGACGATTGTTGGCATGATCATGACCATTAATGAATACACAACTATTCTTGGCACAGTAGTGCATGAATAATTGTGGTCGTGATACTAAAGAATATCCTTGTCAGAAGTGTAGGGGTGATTCGATGATGTGGAATATTTATTAAAGTCGAGTCTCAAATTTATAACAATGATGAAAAACCTTTTAAATCATAAAAGATAGTAGATTTTATTTTCTACTTGACTCTTTTAATGGATTCTTTGGTTCATTGTAGTTAAACTTGATGTTCATTATATTTTATCGGTTTAACATAATCACAGTGAGCTAATGATAATTTATTCGCATTATCTTAGTCATAATATTTCTTCTTGAGCTAGTTGAGCTCACCCTTTCTTTCACCTTGTTCTCTTGGGAAATGAGAATATAGCTGGGACAAGTCGGGGAATGGAGTAATGGTCCAGAGGATAGTATTAGTAGTCCTCACTATTCTGTGAAATAGTGAGATAATAATTGTAATGAGGACTCCTTTTGAGTTTGTATAATATCTAGTAGACAATATTTGTATTCAAACTCACAGTTTATGTCGTATTTATACCATACGCTTATATTAGTAAGTTGTATTTAAATTCTGTACCATGTATCTGACTACCCAAGATGGGTGATGTATACCTAATTTTGGGGGCGTCACAGCAGCACAACATCAGGATGGCGACCAAGTATATATTGTTTATTATTTTGCTACATTATCTTATATGTTTATAGTCTCTGAGTCACTGTCTTACTTATATGTTTCACTACATTGTCTATTGTTTAGTTTTCCCTTAGTCATATAGCAGTATCAACACATGTAACATATATGTTTTATTCTTTTGTTAATTATAGGGTCCTAATCCATGAAGATCGCCTAGACTTGTTTTTTAGATTTTTAAAGCCTTGTACTCTTTTAGATTCATTCTTTGGATAATTGTATTGGTTTATATGGATGTTTACGATTGTATTGTGTTGGATGAATGTTTACAATTGTATTGTGTTGTATTGGATGAAGAGCTAGACTTGTTGTGTTGGATGAATGTTTATTCACGGATGAATGTTTATCATATAGTAGTTATCATGGATGGATGTTAATATGGAAGCTTATATATAATGCTGTGTGTTGGGATAGAAAGCAGGAACAAAGCAGATTATTTTTGGGAAATCAATAAAATAGGAAAAGCCTTTTTAAAAAAACACACATCAGCAACCGCATGTGGTCGTTAATACTGTAATAGCGACCGCGTTACCTTCTTGGAACCTAGCGACCGCTGCGGTTGCTATTACCGATCGCTGACACGTGTGCCACATCATACTTGACAAATGACTTAGCATGAGTCAGATTAGCGACGGATGCGGTCGCTGTTTGCGGTCGCTAATAAGTCAGTCGCTATTATTGGTCGCTGATGTCCATCAAGCGACCATATTACCTGCGACTAATATCAACGACCACAGTCGTTCACTAATACTCATCTGCGACCATATGCGGTCGCAGATAGGCGGTCGCTGATAAGCCTTTTTTGTTGTAGTGTGAGGACTAAGGATAATTTGTTCTATATTATCTTAGTCATAATGTTCTTTACTGGGCTAGTTGATCTCACACTTTTCCTTTTGGTTCTATTGTTCTTCTCAAAAGGCGACAATATAGTTAGGACTAGTCGGCGAGTGGAGTAATGATTCAAAATGGTTATTATAGCAGTCCTCACTATTTTGTAAAACAGTGTAACAATAATTGTAATGAGGATTTTATTTGAGTTTGGATGTTATCTACGAGATAATATTTGTATTAAAACTCAGAATGTATGTGTTGTCATATTTTGCACGACAATTGTATTAATAAAGTTTGTATTTGGTTTTTGTACCATGTATTTGGTGACTCAGAATGGGTTGTGTGATCCTATTTTGGGGGCGTCATAGCAAGTATAGAGATTAACTTCTTAAACATATAATCATAGATTGACTTTCAAATTTCATACATATCTCATATGCATTTCATGTATATAACTCAACATTTTCATGGAAAAATATAATTCAACTAACAGTTGTCAAATTCATATAACAAATAGGAACTGAAAGACTTGTCTGTCTCGTAGATTATAAACTACAACTTAACTGCTTATCATTATCTTCACTTCGTGTATTCCTACACAATTGTATAATCATGGATTCATACCCATTAGTCATATATTTTCTTACATTCTCAATGTAATAATAATTGTTACATTGTCTTCTAACTCAGTTCTTAAAACATTCGTTTCACTTTCTTATCATTCCTTTAGGATAGTTGTGTATATATAAGTATACCGTAGCCACACTTACTTGACATCAGAATTCATAAACTTTGTCACATACTTTACTAGCTATGTGTTCGTTACACATTTAAAACTCATAGATGTATGATTCACATTATTCTTGTATTTTGCAAACCATAATAAAACTTAACAAATCTGGGTTTTATATAACGATTACATGCTCATATACTTAAAACATCATTTAAGTCAAGCATCGAAGCTTAAGACATTCATATACATATGCTTAAAAGTTCATATTACAATTTAAATAGTCAATCAACACGCCTTCGCAAAGACAACAATTATAGCTTGATTTAGGATAGATAAGCGCAATGCGCCATCCCCTCGCCGCACAGATTGGAATCTATTAGGAATAAGCATGTGAATGATATTCCTATTTATATAAGATTTGATTATGATCTTAATGAATGAATATGCAAATATGTCTACATTAAAATAAGCTGTAAAGTCTTTGAATAGGCAATAGGAAAATATGTATAAGGACTTAGACTGAAATGATCAAATATGTGTAGAACTCAAAATTTTTCATTCCTATTACAAACAGTGCAGGATGGCATAATCGTCTTTTAGAGATAAACCTGGAGGACAAATCAGCTCAATCTCGGAGACAACCCCAAGGAATGTAGTTCCAGTTCGGGAGATAACACCGGAGGAGTCAATTCCATCTCAGAGACAACCTCGAGATACTCAGTTCAAGTCCCGAAGATAACCCAGAGAGTTTTAATTTCAAACTCGGAGACAACCTCGAGGAAAGCAATTCCAGTTCCAGAGACAACCTCAAAATTATCAGTTTTGCCATCTCGGAGATAACCCCAAGATACTCAGTCCTATCCCATAGAAAACCGCGGGATATTCAGTTTCAACCTCAGAGACAACCCCGAGGAATGCAGTTGTAGTTTCGAAGATGACCACGAAAAAGCTCATTTCAACCCCAACAGTCAGCTTCAACCTCAGACATAACCTCGAGGCACTGATAACCCCGGGAGGTCAGGCACACCTCAGAGACAACCTTGAGGACATCCAACACTTACAAGAATGCAATTTCAGATATAACCCCGAACAACGACTACTACATTAGCCTAAACCGGAGATAACCCCGATGAGGGGAAAAATCATCATTTTGCCACCTCAATCGTACATTGCGCCATCTCAACAACAGTTTAACATACGTTCTGCATAGAAATGTCCTACAAGAACATTACCTCAAATCCCGAGTGACTACTACACCAGACAGCACACCGGATGGAATTTGAAGACCCAAAAATCTAGGCATGGTCCTATCTTCTCGACTTTGTACAACCTCCTATCCCATGTCATTGTGTAGCTCTAGACAACAACATTCTAAAAAGGTATTACACACCTCAATCAGATGCCCGAATTGAAAGTTATGAAGGTTCGAGCGGACAACATGTTGCATGCATGCACGTACTTCGAGATGGCAGGGCCCAAGGAGCCCGGGGCACCCCGGGCAGCCGCAGGTACATCTGCGGTTGCTGCAGTTACACCTGCGGCTCCCCCTCTATAAATAGAGGGCTTGGGGTGGCCATTTTGAGAATAGAAAAGGCCAGGAAGCCCTGTCCATTTTGCTTTGTACACACTATAAATTGAGTGCTTTCTCATTTTAAACACTTGTGAGCATATTCTTTGTTGTATTTTACCAATGAAAACCGAGTGTTCATTCAATTAAAAGACATTTGAAGTCTTCTTGGCAGCCCACTGTAAGACTTGTTACATTTCTTAAAGCCTTTCTCCGCTTTCTGCACACACAATTATTCACGTTGTGAGTCATGTTGTGTGCGTATACCTGGACTTCAGTCCGTGATTTTATTTCTTTTTTGTGTGTGTACATATATATATATATATATATATATATATATATATATATATATATATATTTACATTTATGTCAGCACTGAGTTTACTTTGTGGCCTTTTACTACTTTATTTACATTAGGTCCGATTAGAGTTTACTTCATATGGCGGTTGATAATATATATATATATATATATATATATATATATATATATATATATATATATATCGCTTTTATATATTTACATTTAGTCCCTCTTGGAGTTTACTTCGTGGCGGTTGATCGTCTCTATATATATATTTACAGCTTTTATATATTTACATTTCCAATCCCCCGTGGAGTTTACTCTGTGGTGGTTGATCGTTCATATATATATATATATATATATATATATATATATATATATGTATGTATATATGTGTGTGTGTGTGAAATGCCCCCAAAATAGGTATACATCACCCATTCTGAGTCGTCAAATACATGGTACAGAAACAACTACAACTTTATTAATACAATTGTCGTGCAAAATACGACAACACATAAACTGTGAGTTTAAAAACAAATATTGTCTTTTAGACAATATCCACACTTAAATACGTCCTCATTACAATTATTGATACACTATTTTACAAAATAGTGAGGACTACAAAAACAACTTTCTAGAACCTTCATTCTATACCCCGACTAGTACTTGCTACATTCTCGCCTCTTGAGAAAAAAAATGGAACAAAAAGGAAAAGGGTGAGCTCAACTAGCCCAGTAAAGAATATTATGACTAAGATAATATAGAACAAATTATCGTTAGTCTTCAACAGGGACAAATCTGATAGAATATAATAGACAACAAATTTCAGATCAATATTCGTAGCGGAAATATAATTCACTAGAAGAGTTACGTAGAGAATGAAATCTACTATCTTCTATGATTTTAAAAGTCCATCATCAATATTTTATCCCTGTAACATCAATCAATATACATCATGAATTAAATAGTCATCTTTGCACTATAGGCCAAAGATATTCATCAGTTAGTCATGTTCATCTCAACACCTGTTCATCTTTGCACTACGGGCCAAAGATGTTCATCAGGAAATCATGCATCTTTGCAGTGCAGGCCAAAGATATTTAGTTATATCATCATTTAGGACTGAGGATGATGAAAAATATTTTAAAGAAAACGAATCCAGTGAAACAAAAGAACAAATATTAAGGATTCGTATTTCGATTTATCCATGTTCAAAAATACCTCATAATATACTATGGTGGAGTAAAATTCAAGAATAATGATCAAAATATGGATACAATCAAAGCTAGTAGCACAAATAGACATTTGGGATAAAGAAGAGAAAATTTCATTTTTCGGTGAATAGTGCTGTATTCGTGAATAGTGTCGTATACGTGAATAGTAACCCTGACACAGAAAGACAAGAATTTCACAAGAAAAATCTTACCAATATTTCGGCATAATATATGATATTGAAAGAAATAATATCATTTATAAAAAAAATAACATCCCTTACCTCAAAAAGACAGTACTTCTGACTGGAATACTTGATATAGTGCTGAACGAACTTGCACCGTATAGCAACACTCAAAGTATTAAAATACTCACAAGAATACACTCGGTAATATATAGAGAGAGAAAACTTTAGTTTCTGGTGTGATTTTCAATTCTAATCTAAGCACCCTATTTATAGGAAAATGCTTAGAACACCAAAGCAAAAAATTTAATAAAATATTATTATTTTTTAATAAATTTCCTACGCACACCAAAGACATCTGATTTCAGCAATCAACATGTGCAAGTGGGGCCCACCAAATGGAAAAAATGTTTTTCAAAAAAAACATTTTAAACTCCAAAAATCAATTATTCCGGAACATCAATAATTCATAATAAATATCCCTTTTATCAAAAAAAATCGAATCTTATGTCCATTCCATAGGAAATTTAATTCTCTACAACTTTGTAAGTTTAAGTTTTTCCAAATTCCAAACAACAGTTGACCGAAATCCACATACAGACGATTTTACAGGCTATAATCAAATTTCAGTCAAGAAATGGGGTCCACAAACATGAAAAACATGTTTTAAATATTTTTAGTAACAAAAATACTCTTCCTCCTCATTTATTCATATATCCCACATTTATTGTAAAAATATCACCATTATTATATTATTATAATATAATAATATATTTAAATGAATTATTTTATCAAAAAAGATAAAATATAAATTTTCAACAATTGTCACATTAAAAATTTTCTCCATCTATATCCACATAAAATGAATATTTTCCTTATCATATAAATCAATAATTAATTATTTACAAATAATATTACAGAATCACAATACTGACAACCAGGCCGTTTTCAGGAAACAGTCGGCTTTCCAATAAGGATTTCTGTGAGACCCCGAATTTTATGAAAAGAAAGTATTCAATTTTCTTATAATTATTATGTTATTTAGTAAATGGTTAAATTGATAAAGGGTTAAAGTTAAGGGTGATATTTGAAAATTTTACAAAGTAAGCAAGTTGTTATTCGTTGTGTCGGGGAATATTCGATTGGTCGAGGAATATTCGTTTTCACAGGGAATATTCATACGACGACATAATCATTGGTGGACCCCACAACGGAAGTATTGTCGTAGTTAGAAAACGATAAAATTATCATTTTATAAACGGCGAATGTGTTACCGTTAAAACTGTTGAACTACCCGGTAGTAAAGTACAGTTATACGCGTGGTTGCATAGTAGCACACGGTATTGATTATTGATGCTTACGTAAGAAGTCACTCAGTTATACTCAATTATTGCTACAGTAATTGCTGCATCATATCTCTCATATTATTAATTCAATTATTGTCACAGTATCATCTACATAATATGTTTTATTATTAAATCAATAAATGAGGCGGCAAAGTTGTTCATATTGTTATTTGCAATATTGACAATGTCTAGAATTTCTGTCAAGGAGAGATTTGGTCACCTAATTGCGCGCTAATAGAGAGAAATCCTTATCGGAATGCCCCCTCTTTCCTGGGAACGATCTGGTTGTTAAATATTGTGAGTTATAATATTAATGATGAATAAGTTCGTGTTGATTAAAGATGAAATTGATAGTTCCATTGAGTTGGAATTATTAGTGGTAGTGGAAATCGACATTTATTTTGATATTAATTGATGTCTGGAAGTTATACTGACCATTCGGGTAATTAATCGGATAAATGAGCAATTAATTACTATTAATTCACATGATTATAACTATTTGTTCACATGTGTGTACTATTGATTAACATTCATTTACTATTAGGGGAGTTGGTGCAAGATTGATAATAATTGCATGACTAAGTTAAAAATGGAGGTATAGATGGAGGTACTATACAGTAATTCATATTTTCACATGTCTAGAACTATTGATTCACATGATTTACTATTGATTCACATTATTTACTATTAGGGGAGGTGGTGCAAGTTTAATAATACTTGCAGGACTAAATTAAAAATGAAGGAAAAGAGGAAGGTATTATATTGTAATATTTCGAGCCCCAAAACATGCAATTATCGAAATTATATTTTTCTATAACTAGAAGCTCATTCTTCCTTCATTTATCACCAATTCACTAAAGCTATAGAGAAATTATTATAGAAAAAGATTATAGAGAGAAAAAAGAAGAGAAGTTTGCTACCTCTCTACTCCAGTATCCAGTTTCTTTCTAAGGTGAAGATAGGTAATGAAAATTATCTTCGTCCTGGGTGCGAAGAGGAATTTAGAACCACAATTATGATAATGAGTTATTCATATGATCGTGGACAAGAACTATTGATTGATGTTACATGGATAAAATATTGTTGGTGGACTTTTAACATGGAGAAGATAATAGATCTTATGGTTTATTTGACTATTTTAATGGATTGCTCGTTCCGCTGCAACTATGGTTGAAAAGTTTTATCATCTACCATATTTTCTAAATCTCTGATTTATTTTTGATGAAAGCTATTGATAATTTAATTATCTTTTGTCATGATATTCTTTATTGGGCTAGTTGTGCTCACCCTTTTGTTTCACAATTCCTTTCAAGTAATAAAGGTGTAGCTGGGTCGAGCGGGGTATTAAGACGATTAGAACGGTGGTCTATAGCTGTTGAGGTTCTCCCTAAATAGTATGGAAATAATTTTATTGAGAACTTTAGATAAGTGTGTCATATTGTATACGTCATTTGATATTTAATTTTGGTGAACCGAATAGGGTGAGGTGAACCTAACTTTGGAAGGGTGTTTTTGTTAGGTTTTCGTGAAAATCAGAGTAGCAATCAAATTGCAAAACGTAGCGGAAGCGAGATAAAATCAGATTTTGAAATTTTTCACAAACCAATTACCCGGATCATCCTTTATGCATATTATTAATTAAAACGAAGAATAAGAAATTATGAAATCATACCCTTGTAGAAACGAGCTTCCTCGTGTGCGAAGTTCACCTCCTACTTCTCGCGATCTCCTTGAATCTCCGGGTAGATTCCTTCCTTTGATCAATGTAAGCCACCCAAGTGTGTGGCCTCTATAGGTGATCCACCAAGGAAGATGAATTTTTCAAGAAGAAGGATTTGGCTCAAACCCTAGTTTTCCTATCTGAATAAGAAAAGGGTTGTACTCTCCAACTCTTGGAATTACGTTATATTTCATATCTAATATAAGACTCCTCTTATAAAGATATTATGTAACCCTATTTTAATTAAAATAAGGTATTATTTATTTAATTAAACTCTTTTAATTAAATGGGCCCCTAATCCTATTAGGGATAATTAGTTAAACTCCTTTAACTAATTTTCTTTCCTAATCCAATTAGGAATAAATGAGAGTACTAATATTAAATTAATTCCTAAACCTTTTAGAAATTAAAATAATAATAATTATAATAATATTAATAAGACTCCTCTTATTAATTTATATTTAATATTTCTAAAATATTAAATAATAAATATTAAGCTATTTAATTTATTCTATCACCATAGATTAAATTAAATATACTTAACATATTATTACAATTATGCCATTAACTTCTTAAATAATTATTCTTCCTTTTATGGTGTGACCCTTTAGGTTCTCCATATTAAACCGGTTGTGAATAAATCAATTAGAACAATTCTAATCTCATTTAAATAAATAAATTAAACAAATAATTTATTTAAATAAATAATATTTATTCTACAATAGGGATAAGCCTCCCTAGCGATCAACGACTTTCCAGATAATATAGATTTTAACATTAATCATAAAAGAACCTTTGAGTAAATAGTTACCGTACAATTCAATCCTTCCACCATACTATGTCCCAATTAAATATAAGACATGGAATTACTGTCAAGTCTTATTTTATTTAATTATATGTATTTCGATTCCTAAATGAACAACTCCCAATGAATGCAAATTAGAAACTACTTTCTAATTTCATTCCACCTTGGCCAAGGATTCCTGGGTTGTCATTTATCGAATCACATAGGACATTTCTCCTTTTACTAGAAGTGGTAGATTCTTTATTGATCATTCATTATCTTCATATATAACTTATTACACCCAAGCATACCCTTTGATATACTCTAAGAGTCTTAAGGAATAAGTCAAAGTGTAATTCATTATATATAAGATACTATGATGATCTCAAGTCTAAGGATCATTTCAGACTACTATCACTACAGAATTCCTATTGACGACTGTAAGTAAAACTCCATTAGGTATTCCTTAGCGAGTCAACGTTCAAATGAACTTATTCTCTAATAAGCACCTACATACTTGCTTTAGTGTCTCCACACAAATGATCATGAGATCAATCATCCTCATCCAATGAAAGCAAGTTAAACGTATGTACCAATCTATCCAGATTCACTAAATCCCAATTTAGTAATCCAATGATTTGGAACTATTTTAGTTTTAAGATTTCTAAGAATTTAGATCTCATTAGAATGATCATCATCATTATTCTAAAAGCGTTGCTTAAAACTATGGGTTTATCACATATTATTAAAACAGCACCATGTAGATAATAAATGCCTTTAATAAATAATTCTTTTATTAATAAATAAATAAGATTGATTACACAGTATATGCTTTATCATCATTCATGATTGGCTTGTATGCATAATACTTTCAGTTTTGCCACTATCATACAAGATGTCTAATGACATACAACCTTGTGTTATCATAAGACATGGTTGTGCACATCCACTTGCTGAGTATATCTATGAGCACTACCTATATAATCTTGGAGTTTATTTGAAATATAATTTTCACTTGGAGACAACGGAGATAATTATATGTCAAGAGAAGACTCACCATTGGAAAGAAGATGATAGTAATCTTCTCATTTTTCTTTGGGGTCTATTGGGTCTACCAAGGATAATTATGTGAACATATGATATCTATCATAACCTAGACGCATGGCCTACCATGTACGAAGGTTTCCTTGAGCACTTCCCAAAGATTTTAATTTCTAAAACAGTTTTTGACTGTACTTTTATGTAAAGTACCACTATAAGGTTGTGGTCGAGGCACCATGAGAGTTACATACATTTGTATTAAAAATCACAGTTTTAACTGTGGTCGTATTCTGCACGATAGTTCAACAGTTGTATAAATGAAGTTTGTATTTAATTTTTATAGTATGATATCTGGCGACTCAGAATGGGTCGTGTGGACCTATTTTGGGGGCGTCACAAATGGTATCAGAGCTTAGGGATATGGTCACTGGCGGAGATATGAGTCTAGAACTAGGAGGGGAGAGACGAGTAATATACTTCGCTAGTGTGTGACTTACCTAAGCTGAAATTTTTACTTGATAAGTTGACAATTTGTGATATGTCAATTGACCTTTATTTTGAAGATATATTCTAGAATGATATCTGAAATACAAGAGATGAGCAATGAAAAAAAAATCATGATATAGAGGATATAATCGTGAAGGTACAATCCGAAAAGAAAGCAAGGTATTCTCATCTCTTCGAACTACCAGGTACGTAAATTTTGAGGGAGAAATTTCATAAGGAGGGGAGATTGTGAGACCCCGAATTTTATGAAATAAAAGTATTCAATTTTCTTATAATTGTTATGTTATTTAGTAAATGGTTAAATTGATAAAGGGTTAAAGTTAAGGGTGATATTTGAAAATTTTACAAAGTAAGCAAGTTGTTATTTGTTGTGTCGGGGAATATTCGATTGGTCAGGGAATATTCGTTTTCACAGGGAATATTCATACGATGACATAATCATTGGTGGACCCCACAACGGATGTATTGTCGTAGTTAGAAAATGACAAAATTATCATTTTATAAACGGCGAATGTGTTACCGTTAAAACCGTTGAAGTACCCGGTAGTAAAATACAGTAATATGCGTGGTTGCATAGTAGCACACGGTATTGATTATTGATGCTTACGTAAGAAGTCACTCAGTTATACTTAATTATTACTACAGTAATTGCTGCATCATATCTCTCATATTATTAATTTAATTATTATCACAGTATCATCTACATAATATGTTATATTATTAAATCAATAAATGAGGCGGCAAAGTTGTTCATATTGTTATTTGAAATATTGAAAATGTCTAGAATTTCTGTCAAGGAGAGGTTTGGTCACCTAATTGGGTGCCAATAGGGAGAAATCCTTATCGGAATGCCCCCTATTTCCTGGGAACGACCTGGTTGTTAAATATTGTGAGTTATAATATTAATGATGAATAAGTTCGTGTTGATTAAAGATGAAATTGATAGTTCCATTGTGTTGGAATTATTAGTGTTAGTGGAAATCAACATTTATTTCGATATTAATTGATGTCTAGAAGTTAAGTTATCTTGACGGTCATTAATTAATCGAATAAATGAGCAATTAATTGTTATTAATTCACATGATTATAACTATTTGTTCACATGTGTGTACTATTGATTCACATTCATTTACTATTAGGGGAGTTGGTGCAATATTGATAATACTTGCATGACTAAGTTAAAAATAGAGGTATAGATGGAGGTACTATACAGTAATTCATATTTTCACATGTCTAGAACTATTGATTCACATGATTTACTATTGATTCACATTATTCACTATTAGGGGAGGTGGTGCAAGTTTGATAATACTTCCAGGACTAAAATTAAAATTGAAGGAAAAGAGGAAGGTATTATACTGTAATATTTTGAGCCCCAAAACGTGCAATTATCCAAACTATATTTTTCTATAAATAGAAGCTCATTCTTCCTTCATTTCTCACCAATTCACTAAAGCTATAGAGCAATTATTATAGAGAGAAATTATAGAGAGAAAGAAGAAGAGAAGTCTACTACCTTTCTACTCCAGTATCCAGTTTCTTTCTAAGGTGAAGATAGGTGATGAAAATTATCGTCTTCCTAGGTGCGAAGAGGAATTTAGAACCACAATTATGATAATGAGTTATTCATATGATTGTGGACAGGAACTGTTGATTGATGTTACAGGGATAAAATATTATTGGTGGACTTTTAACATAGAGAAGATAATAGACCTTAAGGTCTATTTGACTCTTTTAATGGATTGCTCGTTCCGTTGCAACTGTGGTTGAAAATTTTTATCATCTACCATATGTTCTAAATCTCTGATTTATTTTTGATGAAAGCTATTGATAATTTAATTATCTTTAGTCATGATATTCTTTACTGGGCTAGTTGTTCTAACCTTTTTGCTTCACAATTCCTTTTAGGTAATAAAGGTGTAGCTGGGTCGAGTAGGGTATTAAGAGGATTAGAATGGTTGTAACGCCCCGAAATCCATCGTTTAATAGATCATCTGTTACTACAATTTACTATGATCACGTGGTGATCTCCTTATCCTTCTCTCTACGATTATAGTCTTAGGTACTCATACCTAAGATTTATAACCTATCAGCTTTGATACCAACCTGTAATGCCCCGAAATTCGGTCTATCTTCACACCCGGATTCCGTACGTCAAGAGTAAATCATTCATCCAAACATACATCATTATATACTGAAATATAATAACACACATTCTAAATTCCCAGGTTCTAAAACCATATAACCTTTCTCATAACAAATAATGATAATTACATTATTCCTTTCATCTTACAAGAGTGACTTTTATCCGCCACCAAGGATACATAACAATTCATTAAACTAGTCTATAGTTTAATTTTCATCTTTCTACATTACAAGTCTTCACTTGATCTTTTCGCTTATTCACATTCTGAATGGATCTTCATCTGGATACCGTCAGCTTGATTCTTACGGGATCCTTAAGTTCTTCTAACATCGTTCGCTGAAAATGTTTTTATTTAAAGCAAGTGTGAGCATTCAATTGCCCAGCAAGTCATAACAGTTGAACAACAACTTTAAGAATTCAAACATTCTTTTAAAACCTCAATAACCAAACAAAGGTTATGAAGCAGTTTGAATAATAGAAATAATCTCGATTCCTATCATTTTAAAACATTAGTCACATTCACTTTGAAATACTTTTATTCTCAACTCTCTTTCAAACACATTCCATCTGGCTAGAATCAATAGCACAGACTTAACAATAACGGTTCATGTATAAACAGAACATGCTCATATTGAACAGTTCAATCACAGAACATTCATTTCATAGAAACACCGAAGTGTTCACATTGTGGCACAAGGCCTCATACGTTCTACCACCTTATACAAATATCACACATTCGCACATTGACAAAACTTCTCAAGTTCAACATCTGAGATGTTTTAGAAACTAGCATTCATTTAAAATATGAATGAAGTTTGGAAACTTGCCTTACGCACAGCTACAGCTTACGCTAAACTGCTCATTCTAATCCCTATAACACATAAGGAAATAACACATACACCAATTAGTCATATACTTGACTTACACATTAGTTTACTTAACTTTACTTCTTAGGGTTCGCGTTCTTGCAATATAATTTTACGCGACTAACTTTCATTACCGGTTTACGGCTTCCTGACATACGGAGATGTCTTACTCAAAACGTTCTTCATCTTTAATGATTTACATTCTTATCTTCTTCTTAAAACTTTTCTAGGACTCAGCACACATTGCTTCTCTGCTGGTAGTCCATATGGTACTCTAAGTGGTTTCCCACAAACAACCAACAAACAAGTTCTCGTCTCATCTACACTTCCATCACAGTGAGTTAGATCGGTTTCCAGTTTCGTATATACCTTCGCTCTCTGAAGGAATTGTTTAGCCCAACTCCCATATGTCAACCATCAAAGGTTACAATTGTATCACAACATAAACTTATCTTAACTTATACAAACTATTAACTATAATGTTTATTAAGTCAATTTCTTATTCCTTTTGGCTTTCTGACAACCAAATGCCATACCTCAGGATTCGTTCTTATTCAACTCACATTCGTCTTTCATTAATCTTATTACCGTTCGATACGGCTTTCTCGATAATTCACGTCTTACTTACTACCTTTGTCAACGTCTAGGTCATACAACCAGGGTATACTTAGAACGTTCGTTCGACGCGAATACGATTCACGAGGATCATTTACGTATTCAACGTTCACGTTGCTCATTTCTTAATCTCTCATTCAACCTTTACTCAAGGTTTTAATCGCTTTCAATTGTTATCCATCCCATGAACCCCATGTTCTTTATTCTTTCTTAATGTCGAAGCCATACAAATCATTGTATGCTAAGACCGATCGTTCATCACAACAACGTTGCGTTCATAGCGTCTATACGCTTTACACTTATCTCTCATTACCACAACATAACATCGAAATGTTATTCATTACTTTCATCACTCAACGTCTAAGGAATCACAATCATAGCAATCCCTCATGTTCGTTTATTGCAACTACGATCCCCGGATCTCGGTTCCGTAATCCGCAATTACATTCTTTTAATCTCGGCTAATCTTTCCGTTTAACCTTCATTAAAGGTTTAAAACACTTGATTAAGTGTTACATTAGGCAAACTACATGTTCATTTTTCTTTCTTGCACATCCCCCAGCAGTTGAGCACTTAAAAGCTCATTACTGGCCTTTTTCCCTGTACCGGCGCTGCGACGCCACTATCTTCACTAAGACTCGCGCTGCGGCATGAGTTAGCGATGTCGGCCTCCTCGATGCGCGGCATTGCAAAGCACCTAACGCATAACGCATGGCGCGCCGCGGTGCCAAGCCCTTCTTCTCAAAATTTTTTCTAAGTGTTAACTTCATTTTGAGACGCTTACTTTTCGATTTCATAACTTCTTCGTTATAACTCGGAACGAGGTCATTCCAAAGGCATTTTCTTCCTTATCTTATTTACTTTGATTACCCATGGACAGAACTTCATTCTGAATCCGTTAACATGCCATTCAATTGGCTTAATCTTTGCCCTTTATTCGTTTTACATTATTAACTTTCTTCGTTCGTTCGTCCGTAATTCGATCATCCGAACTCAGAATTCATTCTTTCTTGAGTCTACGACTCATGTTTTCTACGTTCTCTTACTTTCTTATGAAACCCAACACGTTCGGGTTCATTTACTAACTTTCTAATTCTCCCTCGTCTTTTATGAAATTTTTGCCATAACTTCGTTATAGCTCCGTTTTAATTTGTTCTTCATGAACGTTTCTACCGTTCCTAACCAAGAAATAAGCATCTAACTTATACATGATGGTTTTAAACTTGTCCATCAACAACAATTATACTACGATGGTTTAAAATTTGTCCATCAACAACGTTCTTCGTGTTCTTCGCGTGTTCTTCGTGTTCTTCGTTCGTTCTTCATTTTTAATCGATATTTTTGATTACAATTTCACTTTTTCTTGGAATTTGATGTTATATAACATCATTCCTTACTTATTTAACCTACTCATTCAAAAGATTTATTCGGATCGCTCAAAATCCCTACGAATCTTATACTTCCTTAAGAAATTTATAAAATAAACTTCTAATTCTTATTTCTTCTTTTTCTTTCGATTTCAACCATATGAATTCATTCTCAATATCTTTTACTCCTTATTCTCACTAATCTATGTTTTTGAACATAGAAACCTAAAGAAAATTTCTAAGAGAATAGGTTTCGGATTACCTTTCTCCTTTGATCTCCTTCCGTCGGACAAAGTTTGCTCACGAGCCAACTTTTCCTCTTCCTTTTCCTTCTTCCTCCCATCCGAACTCTCTCTCTCTCTCTCTCTCTCTCTCTCTCTCAAAGTGTAGGATTTTCAAAATCCCAAACAAATGAGCTTAAGCTTCCTATTTATAGATTTTCAAGGCTAGGGGCAAAATAGTCATTTTGCCCTCCCTAACCTCCTTACAATTCAAGGCTTAAGGACTAAGTTAACTTAGCCCTCAAGTTTGCTTAGCCCTTAAGTTTCGTAGTTCCGTCTTTTGGGTTTCGTTCGACGGTTTTAAAAACTGCGATTCTCGGAATCCAAATATTTTTGGATATTTCGTCTTTCCTTTACCGATTAACTTTTACGTATTCTTCGGATTTTTGAAAAACTAAAAAACACTTTTTGATGTCAAGCGTTTTCCTTCACGTTTTCCCCTAACGTAGCTAAACGAATAAAAAGTACATAAGAGTACTTTTCGTCGTTTTTATTTTGTCCGATTTCTGCACGTTTTTTGAGAAAAACTTTTATCGGCTTACTTAACTTTTCACGATATATGATCGTCAAATCTTTCGACGAAATGTCATTTCGACATACCGAACTCTTGGAATGGCTTAGGTTATTAAAACCCTAACCCTTAGGTTTCGTCGGATGAATAGTGCCTATTTCGTCTTTTCCCCAAAAATATTTTTGTTCTCGGAAAAATTTTATTTTCGTCTTGAAAATTCTTACTCATTCAGTCTAACTCGTAGCCAGAATCATCCCGATTAATAATCATTATAGGTTATAGAACGATTAATAAACACATAACACAGAATAGTATTAATAAAAATTCATTTTATTAATAAATAATTCTTTAAATCTTAAATTCTAGACAATCCAATTTTCCGGGTTGTCACATCCTTCCCCCCTTATAAAAATTCCATCCTCGGAATTTCTTCAAACCACACCCATACCCGGGTCATCAAATTCATCCCTTCTTCACAGAATTTTGTCCTCAAAATTTTAGCCTACCCCTCTTCTCAACTTCTCTTCAAAGAAGTTCTTATCTTTCAAACATTCTCTCACCTTCACAACTTATCAAGAATTATGAAGTAGAATGAACAACGAGGAATATAAGAATTCCTTTAAAATATTTCATACTTTTGCTGAGGGGTCAAATTGACCATGAACTCTTACTTGGTTTACCAGCATGACGCCGTAACCTTTCTTTCCATGGTTAGTTTACAATCACCAAGAAGGTAAACTACCTCTTTCATACGTAGGTGATCAACCCATTGTATAACACCATTTCGGGGTATGTTCACCTCAGACTTAATCATTTGATTCCGCACCAAAAGAATTTGGTTTGGCATAACTTCTCAAAGAAAGCTCGATTTTCTTTTTAAACATAACATACCATTTGTCTAGCCGAATCAAATAGCATAGACAATACCAATAAATTGGATATCAACTTGAAACATTCGTCTAGTCAACTCAATTGACATCGACTACTTCTTTAAATTCTTTTGCAATACATCAACACGTTTTATGTCGTCATGATACCGTACTTTTCACAGTACATTGAGGACTTCATTAGTTTGTGACTTCATCATTTATACATCATACCATAGCGGGTTGTTGATCCTAAGATCACATCCAACACTAGGTTCAATTGCATTCATAACTCCATCCTTTTACCATCCTTGCATCAAATGCACGGATGATATAAAAATCATTTTGATATTTCAAATCAATTTTTGTCTAGCCAAAACTATTAGCATAGACATACCAAGAATAGTTCTTTCAAAATCCATTGGTTCCAAAAATTAAACCAATTCTTTCATTTTCCAAAATGCGCACTTCAGCACGAATTCAAGAAATTTTGAAATCTAGCATAGCTAGATGACTTGGAATATCTTATTCTCCATCTTCCTTCATTATCTTATTTATGACAATACTTAATCTCCTCTAGCACCTTCAATGCTAAGTCTACTGAAAATACTTACTTTCAGTCTAAACATTCCTATACCTTAGTATAGTTCATCCACTTACCACACTTTATGTGTTTAGGAACTTTCCACAACCATATGTGTTTAAGAACTTATCTTCGCAATATGTAATCCAAGAACAAATCAAGGACTATCCATATTCTTAGGGCTCAAAAACATAACATATAACTATGAGTCACAAACTTTTCATAAGTATGAGTTTCAAGAACCCGCACCTAGCTTATCATTTTCTACCTATCAAGTATATACATGAGAAAAGATTCACCTTCTCTCCATATACATATTGATAGCACGACATACTATTCTAATGATTATCACTGTAATAACTAAGTAATCACAAATCCCCTCCCATTCGAAGGTTCGTACTACTTAGCTATCACATGAGTCCTCAATCGAAATCTTAGAACTTCTGACTTTATCTTTACTTAATATGATTTTTCTTTAATTCGTATGGTATCCTTTAAAACTCAATCTGATTTCTTCTTCTCGTACTACTTCGTAGTACCATTCATTCATAGCATTAGCTATAAATCATCCATCGTTTAACAGATCATCTGTTACTACGATTTACTATGATCACGTGGTGATCTCCTTATCCTTCTCTCTACGATTATAGTCTTCGGTACTCATACCTAAGATTTATAACCTATCAGCTTTGATACCAACCTGTAACGCCCCGAAATCCAGTCTATCTTCACACCCGGATTCCGTATGTCAAGAGTAAATCATTTATCCAAACATACATCATTATATACTGAAATATAATAACATACATTCTAAATTCCCAGGTTCTAAAACCATATAACCTTTCTCATAACAAATAATGATAATTACATTATTCCTTTCATCTTACAAGAGTGACTTTTATCCGCCACCAAGGATACATAACAATTCATTAAACTAGTCTATAGTTTAATTTTCATCTTTCTACATTACAAGTCTTCACTTGATCTTTTCGCTTATTCACATTCTGAATGGATCTTTATCTGGATACCGTCAGCTTAATTCTTACGGGATCCTTAAGTTCTTCTAACATCGTTCGCTGAAAATATTTTTATTTAAAGCAAGTGTGAGCATTCAATTGCCCAGCAAGTCATAACAGTTGAACAACAACTTTAAGAATTCAAACATTCTTTTAAAACCTCAATAACCAAACAAAGGTTATGAAGTAGTTTGAATAATAGGAATAATCTCGATTCCTATCATTTTAAAACATTAGTCACAATCACTTTGAAATACGTTTATTCTCTACTCTCTTTCATACACATTCCGTCTGGCTAGAATCAATATCACAGACATAACAATAACGGTTCATGTATAAACAGAACATGCTCATATCGTAATGAGCAGTTCAATCACGTAACATTCATCTCATAGAAACACCAAGTGTTCACATTCAGGGCACAAGGCCTCACACGCTCTACCACCTTGCACAAATATCACACATTCAAGATATTGCATAGACGTAACTTCTCAAGTTCAACATCCGAGAAGTTCTAGAAACTAGCATTCATTTAAAATATGAATGAAGTTTGGAAACTTGCCTTACTTACGTACTACAGCATTACGCTTAAATCGCTTTCATTCTAATCCCTATAACACATAAGGAAATAACACATACACCAATTAGTCATATACTTGACTTACACATTGGTTTACTTAACTTTACTTCGTAGGGTTTGTGTTCTTGCAATATAATTTTACCCGACTAACTTTCATTCTGGGTTTTTGACTTACGACATACGGAGATGTCTTACTCAAAACGTTCTTTATCTTTAATGATTTACATTCTTATCTTCTTCTTAAAACTTTTCTAGGACTTAGCACACATTTCTTCTCTGTTGGTAGTCCATATGGTACTCTGAGTGGTTTCCCACAAACAACCAACAAACAAGTTCCCGTCTCATCTACACTGCCATCACAGTGAGTTAGATCGGTTGCCAGTTTCGTATATACCTTCGCTCTCTGAAGGAATTGTTTAGCCCAGCTCCCATATGTTAACCATCAAAGGTTACAATTGAATCACAACCTAAACTTATCTTAACTTATACAAACTATTAACTATAATGTTCGTTAAGTCAATTTCTTATTCCTTTTGGCTTTCTAACAACTAAATGCCATACCTCATGATTCGTTCTTATTCGACTCACATTCGGCTTTCATTAATCTTATTACCATTCGATACGGCTTTCTCGATAATTCATGTCTTACTTACTACCTTTGTCAACGTCTAGGTCATACAACCAGGGTATACTTAGAACGTTCGTTCGACGCGAATACGATTCACGAGGATCGTTTAAGTATTCAACGTTCATGTTGCTAGTCTCTTAATCTCTCATTCAACCTTTACTCAAGGTTTTAATCGCTTTCAATCGTTATCCATCCCATGAACCCCATGTTCTTTATTCTTTCTTAATGTCGAAGCCATACAGATCATTATATGCTAAGACCGATCGTTCATCACAACAACGTTGCGTTCACAGTGTCTATACGCTTTACACTTATCTCTCATTACCACAACATAACATCGAAATGTTATTCATTACTTTCGTCACTCAACTTCTAAGGAATCACAATCATAGCAATCCCTCACGTTCGTTTATTGCGACAATGATCCCCGGATCTCGGTTCTGTAATTCGTAATTACATTCTTTTAATCTCGGCTAATCTTTCCGTTCAACCTTCATTAAAGGTTTAAAACACTTGATTAAGTGTTACATTAGGCGAACTACATGTTCATTTTTCTTTCTTGCACATCCCCCAACAGTTGAGCACTTAAAAGCTCATTACTGACCTTTTTCCCTGTACCGGCGCTGCGACGCCACTCTCTTCACTAAGACTCGCGCTTGATAAGTGGATTTTATATACACTTATCCGGTATCTTTTACTTGTATTAGTTGCTTATATTCATGTGTCTTAGTTACTTTTCATGCATTTTGTGTTCATTTTGTAGGTTATACGTTTGGGAGCGGTGTGAGCGACTATTGGTAAGGAAAAGCAAAGAAAACGCAAAGAAAAGCAAATCGGACATCATTTGGGCTTTCATGTTTACTTCATGTTCTTGTTTTAGAACTTAGCTTATATCGTAGAGCATCATCTTAGCTTTTCGGAATATTTTTAATCATTCAAATCGAAGTTCGGATGCAAGAGTTATGATCGTTGTACCAACGGACGTCGAATGTCATTGTTTTGGGTGGTCATTTTCATAGCAGTCACTTCCAACTCAATTTCAACCTTCATACGGCCAGAATTTGTCAATCCTCAAAGAATGAAAGTTGTAGATCTCGTCGATATCTTCGATTTGATAGGTGGAAAGCCACGTAACTCCTCCCGGATCAAAAGTTATGGCCGTTTTACCAGAGGATCTTTGTGATGAAATGCAGACCCGCTTGTAGCGGGCTTTCCTTAACAAATTGTCATTGGGTAGGCATAGTAATCGTTAGAGCAAGAAGGACCCCCACTGGGGTGGGCCCTGTGCAAGCCTAAACCCCTGTTGGGGCGGGCCCTGTGCAAGCCTAAACCCCCGCCGGAGCGGGGGTACGCGTTAAGAAGACGTTTTTTGGCCAAATTTGAGTTTGGGAAGGATTGTTTTGTTCCAATTAACTCAAGGACTTCCAAGAGGACTTAAAGACATGTACAAAGGCTTATAAAAGGAGGGGAATAACAAGCATGTGAGGATGTTAGGAGATTAGGAGAGATTTAGAGAGAGCATTCCATTAGATTAGATTAGAGTAAATTAGATCAAAACACTAGTTCTAATTAGATTTGGAGATTAAAGAAACTTGGAGACCAATGAAGATCAAGAGCAGGAGCTTCTGGAAGATGGAGATTTGCTGACAACAGATTTACTCTTTACTTTACTCTTATTCTTATCTTTTAATGTGTTTTCAATTGTGGATTCTTAGTTTTAATTCAATGAACTAATTCTTTGTTTGAGATTATAATGGATCTTATTGTGTAGTTTATTTTAATATGCTTCGCTATCAATTATTATGTTCTATTGTGAGGATTGTCTATATTAATTTGAGCTTTAATCTATGAATTGCTTGATCAACAATTCTTTGTGGAGTTGGATGGAATCGAGAGAGGATATTCAATCTAGACCTAGTTGATATAGCATGTGTTCAGGATTTTGTTAGTAGCTTAAACTTGATTCGTGTTAAGGTAGAGATATGCTTGACGCCGCATGTAATCGGATAGAGAACTTATTCTTCAACCTTCTTCAATTGTAATTCACATAGAGATATATTGGGTTAGTTGATTAAGGTGTTTAACGGATTTCTATCTTGATTGTGGATTGACGTTAATACGGTATTAGTGCATCAAGACGTGGTTAATACTACGTTCGTGTTCTTGATTAACAATTCGGGATAGAGAATAATTGATGAGAAGTGTGTTAACTTAAATGAAGCAATAAGTGAAGTTGTGATCTTAAATTTCCATAGTCTTAATTTAATTAGTGGAATTTAATAGTAGTTTAATTTATATAATTTGAAATTCATTTGTTTAAATAAGATTGAGTTGGTTACGGGTTAGTACTTGGTGATTTTTATTAACTAATTCTCTGTGGGAACGATACTCAACTTATCACTTTATTACTTGTTGACCACGTATACTTGCGTGTTGTACGTATATAGATTTTACCCAACAGATATCCACTCCAGATATGTAGATACCATGATGATGCCAGCTTGAAATTGTTTCACAATTTCCTCTTTGTCTTTTAAACTCCACTCAAGTTTCAATCGCCTGAGTTTTCGCCTGACTGGCTTGAATCCTTCTTTGATGGGAAGGCGATGAAGAACAATGTCAGTGGACAAACCCACCATGTCTTCATGAGACCATGCAAACACATCCTGGAATTGGGTTAATAGTGCAACCATGTCATTCCGTTGATTTGTGGTAAGGTCTGAACCAATCTGGATAAGCTTAAGGTTGTCTAAGGTTCCGAGATTAAAAGGAGTGGTTTGATCAAGATTGGGTTTGGGTTTGTCTGCGACCCATTCCTTAATCTCCTGAGGTGTCTCAATGTCCTCTTGGATGTCCATCAAGTCCGAGTCCAACTTTGCATCAAAGTTACGACTTTTGTGGAGAGAAGGCGTGTCATCGCTGAAGGACAGCACATCTAAATTTGAGTCCTGAAACAAAAGATGCTTTCACCTAATATATGCAACTGTTCGATCATACAAAAGTGTTAGCATATACTTGATAAAATAATCGCTAGTCTTTGTAAAGGAAAGCAAGCAATTAAAGTTATCTCTGGCGTAGGGATTTTTCGCCCATTTTACCCTCGTCGACTAATGAATGGAGTGCTGCTCCAATTTTTGAGGGCAAAGTCCTGATGGACTGCAGTGATGGAAGGATCGTCATTGTCCTCCTTCTCCCGAATGATAACCATGACATCTAGGCAATCATCGTCTAGGGTGTATCTGTTTATATGTTCATCATGAACAATGACGCGAATGCCTGCCATCATCAAGGCAAGGTCATGTTTACGTTTTCGTTCTTTTTCTTCCGCTTCGGGATCAGGAATCAACACCTCTCTTGCTTTGATTGGCTTTGGTTTTGGAAGCAAAGATAGCCAATAACATAAGGCTGGAACCTTAAGGAGATTGCATTAACTCATGAGGTAAAGGTATAGAAAATCGCCGTCTTGACCTAAGCTTCGAGGAACACGCATGTGCTTATGAGGACATTCAGCATCGAATCGCGAATAGCCTAGTCCGGTTGTTCCAATTATTTGGACATTTGAATAAGGTGCTTAATACCGCTTATCTTTACCAAGCCTTGTCCGGGTTGATGACCCAATAACATCATTTCTTGAGTGGTCGACATAACCTTGGCGTAATCTTGGGTACGGAAGTGGCGCCCAATAGAATGGTATTGCGTGTTATTCACTTCCAGTATGAAAATCGGCCGGTTCAACTTCGAATTGAAGGCGATAATTGGTAGAGTTCCTTGTTCAGACAATCGGCTCGGCGTTGGCGATGACTATTGATCATTGTTGATAATGTATTTGAGTTGTTGATGTAGCGTGGAGGGAACAACTCCAGCCATGTGTATCCATGGTCTCCCCAATAGCATGTTGTATCCTGGGTCTATCTTGAGGACGTGGAAGGATACATTGAATGTATTTGGACCAATCTCAATTGGCAATTCAATCTTTCCAACAGAATTTCGCCGGGATCCATCAAAAGCTCTGATGACCGTGTGGCTGCTTTGGATCCGCTTGAGATTGATATTCATCTTTACCAAGGTGGAATAAGGACAGATATTTAGATATGAGCCTCCATCTATCAATACTCCTACTAGCATATACCCGGAAGACAAAACTGTAATATGCAAAGGCTTGCAATGACCGGTCCCTTCGGGAGGTATGTCGTCATCAGTGAAGGATATCACATTGTTGTTGAAAATGTGATCAACCAAATGTTGAAACTTTTCCACGTCCATTGATTTTGGCAAATAGGCTTCTTCTAAAACCTTCAACAAGATCTTCCGATGATCCTCGGAAGAGAAAACCAAGTCCAGGATCGAAATCTGGTGTGGAGCTTCTCGCAAGCTTAAAACCACTTTGGCTTCATTGTGGCCCATAGTGCGGAGGAATTTTTCAATCTTCTCCACGTGCAACTTCCCCTTTGCTTCGCAAGTAGGTTTAATAACCCGTTGAGGAAGATACAGTGGATTTTCCTTCGACACTGTAGCAGTAGTATGAGACGTGGATCCTTCAGCTTTTCCATAATTCCATGGAACATTGTGTAAGCTAACAACAGGATATTGTGGTCTGCAGAATAAAGAAATTGGCTCTGGTGCGGCTACTTTCGAAGGATTGTAAGCTCCTTTGAGTTGAATTGGTTGTATGGGAAATACTTTGACAGTCTCATCATCCACTTGAATA